>JBBBDQ010000428.1:7262500-7520000 GCA_037127315.1 Ascarosepion bandense | reverse complement strand
AGTGATAAAATGGCAAAAATGTAACACTCACAAACCCTCCAGTAATTGCAAGGAGCGAATAAATCGCTCTTTCTGTCTACACAGGCTCGGTTGATTGATTTTATGATAGACAGCTTCTAAAATACGTCGGTGATGAGCTGAGCGAGCACTGTGCAGGACAGAAAACCATTTGTCCTCATAATCAGAGACATATAATTGATTGTCAAGCAGGAGTTGATTAATCGTTGGCACCAGAACAGCGTGAAACTCTACATATATATATATATATACATATATATACATAGTGTATCGAGGCAGCAGATATTTTTCTAAACATATACAGTAAAATATAAGATACAATGAATGTTTATTATATTTAATCATGTGCCGCTCTAAATGCGATATTTAGAACGGCTTGTATGTGGATATATATATATATATATATATATATATATATATATATATATATATACTATTAAATATAAGAGACAATGAATGACTATTATGTTTAATCATGAGCGATTTGGTGTCAGTCGGTGTCGCTACTCCTTAAGTCATAGGTGCATAGAAGCAGAGAACGAAATTTCAACGTGTTGTATATAAGCAGTGTATACATACGCCAGTCACCGAAAGAACTTAATTCATTTCTGAAGAGTCACGAACTTGAAATATTTTTTGTTACATTTTGTGACACCCTCTGTTGTGTGTTGCTCTAATTTTGATGAGATAAGGATGCTTTTTAAATTTTTCAGATGGCGTTTGCTTTTAATTATTTTAGTTGTCTTTAACATTTCCTTTATTTTATCATTTTTTTAATAATTCTATGTAAGTTTAGATCTTTATAAATGATAATAATAATAATAATAATAATAATAATAATAATATATATATATATTATATATATAAACAATATATATATATATATATATATATATATATATATATATATACTATGTATGTATATTTATTACTACAAAATTTTTCATCGTTTTGAACGTTATTTTAGTGTATACTGCCAGCGTTAGTTTATTAGTAATGTCAGACATACTTCATTTTTGGCGTGGAATAATTTCCAGTAATAATAAGACTGATCGAACACATATTAACGAATTAAAAACCAGACATTTGATATCTTTTCAATATTAGCAATATGCGTAAATCCTTTAAGTAAATGTTCTGTATAATTTGCCGTAACTCTTCAGCACGTAGGCGGTCAAGGACCTTCATATCTTTCTGCCTCTTGTATATCATAATATATTTTTCTTGATATTTCTCCCATTCCCTGCTCTGCCATCCTTTTGCTTAAGCCCATGCAATATGTCATGCGCTGTTTTTCCCTGTCCAACTTTCCTTCTATTTGACTTGTGAGTATCCGATTCTCCAATCACTCTTTCCTCATTACCTCCCAGAAAATTTAATTGTCTCTTTCTGATATTATATATCAGTTTCCTTTTTGTTCCTATTCTCTTCAAAACGTCAGCATTGCTCACACGTTTTGTTCATATTATCTTCATCATCCTTCTGTAGAACCACATTAGTGTTGCTTCGAGTTTCTCCTTAATCTCTGAGGTGATTGTCCAGAGTTCACTTCCATACAGAAGGACAGATACTACGTACTATCTCAGTACTCTTTTCCTTGTTTAAAACGAAAATTTGCTGTCCCACTGCTTGGAGTTTAGAATGAGCATTCGGATCTCAGTGTCATCCTTTCTGTTTCCTGTCGATCAAAAATAATACTGTTGAGCAAGATACGTAAGACTTAATCAAAATATTCTTATACATATTGGCGGGTTAATACGCCTGAAAAACGATTCCTTTTTTTTCTAATAGACGAGGCCTATTTTTATAAACTAATTTATTTTCAGAATAAATGTTTCTCATTCAGTTAAGTGCCATACGTGATACACGCTTCGGCGATCATGTCGCGTAAGTGACATTACTGACTGTACAGAAGATTTTTCCACAGTAGTTTGCCATTACATTCTGCAGCAGACTGGTTGTCAACCAAGGCTATAGAAAGCAGTCTGCCCTGCTATTGAAGCTATAGTTGGAGGGAAGAGGCGGATTAATATATTTTCCAATGAAATTTCCGCATGAGCGAATGCAATGAATTCAACTGGAATTTGAACTCAGTTCTCTGATTTCTCGTTTCCAGCTGATATCCACTTCACCACCACGCACATTCTAAATTTCTATAGTTTTCCGAAATTATGTACAATATTACACAATTTGTTGTGTTTAAATCTCCCCCAATTTGTCTTTTCTACGATTTTTTTCATGACAAAAGCTCAGATGCCTTTTTCCTGGTGCTCTGTACACGTAAATTTAAGCGTGCTACTGGTTGCCATCTCTGTTCCACCCTGTTACTGTTGAAATAGTCAAATGTAGCCACAACTCCTACTCCAAAATTTTTTTTTCCTCGAATTTTTCACCTGTAGAATTACCTTCTGTTTATTTACTTCCATGATCTCCACTATCTTCAAGAATTTAAACGGAACGTCAGTTGTCATCTTTCTTTAATATCATTCAACTTTTATTCTTCTTTCTTTCTTTCTTTCTTTCTTTCTTTCTATCTACTCGTTGTAACGAGTCTTTCCTCTCACTCTAACCCCCTGCTCACTCGTGATCTTTCTTGGAGTGAAATAACTTTTTAAAAAATTCTAGTTTCTATTATGACATGTATCATGAACTGTTACAAAAAAAACTAACAGGTTTATGGGTGGTCTAATTTATATCCCTCTTTTTAGGCTGGTGACAGAGATGTGCATTGTGGTGCAGTGGATATCATTTTAAAACGAGAAATCGGGGAGACGAGTTCGAATTCCAGTTGATTTCTTGAAATTACCTATGCACAAATACCCTTGGGAAAGGTATTAATCGATCTATTCCTTCAAGTTATGGGTTAAATAATAGGACAGAAAGGGTTCTATAGCCTTGGCTAGCAACTAGTCTACCACAGAAAGCAATGACAACCTACTGCTGGATAATCTTCTGCCCAGTCAATCATGTCTTTTTCGAGACATAATCGCCCAAAGCGTGTATTACGTATGGCGCTTAACTGACTGACTGCCATGGTTTAGGCAAAATTATTCTGTCAGAGAATGTTTAGATTAATGCATATTGGTTTTCATTCTACCGATGACCAGAAATATTTGGAAACACTAAAAGCTAGAATAAGAATTATGGTAAATTAATACAACCGCTTGTTTTTTAAACATCTGTTAACTACCAGAGATAATCTCTACCCCCATTAGCACGAATCAGCCTAGTCTCCCTGAGAGTAAAATACTGCGTCTCCTCAGGTTAACTCTCACAACATGCCTCAAGTGGAATGAATATATCAAATCCATAGTAAAATCAGCTGCTAAGAAGGTCGATTCTCTGTGTAGGGTCAAGAAGTTTTTCCGTCCGAAACATTTCTGCACATATATAAATCTACCATCAGCCCCTGCATTGAATACTGCTGCCATATCTGCTCAGGTGTCCTGGGGGTCATTGATAACATTCAACGTAGAATCTGTAATGGGAGCGATCCAGACTTAGCAGCTCAGATACGGTTACTTTCTCACTGGTGCAATGTAGCTTCCCACTGTCACTTCATAAGAATATTCATAAAACGTTAATAAAATGTCCCTCATCTCTTATATTCAATTATATTTGTATCAATAAAACATTACTGCTTATGTATGCATTATACTTATATATATGTGTGTATGTGTGTGTGTGTGTATGTATGTATATATGCACATCAATATTTTCAGATTAATATTTCCTGATTTTAATATAAAAGATAGACAGTAATTTCCAATAGTTTAGAAAAAATCGGATAAAATTGTTCATTAATCAGTAAATATTTTCCTAACGGCATAAATGTCTAATTTATTATTGTAGAATGAAAATGATGAATAATAGATAAAAGGATCGGTGTAGCAGTGAAATAAGCAGAAAAATCTATATCTTACTAAAGTCGCTATTTACTTATGTTTTATGTAAGAGAATACAGCCGAATTTTTGATTGAATTCTTCCGAATATAATCAGAATATTTTTCCGCATTTATATTGCGTATGATAGGAAATTAAGAATTAAAAGTAACCTTTTATCTTCACTTTTACAAAAATTCAATATGACTTATGAAATCCTGGTTTTGCCATATATAAAAAAGGTTTGACATTGTACTTACCAAAAATGTCGAAGACTGATTTCGCGAATAAATGCTAACTTAGTTTTCTGACCAATGGGTGTGATTTGCAAGACTTAAAAAAAATTCACGATCCATTGCAAAAAAATCTAAGTGGCTATAAATGACTTTGATTAGCGTCAGTCAGACAGTAAGATGTAAGTTGAGAAAGAGAGACACAATTAAAATGTAACGGGAGAAACATCAACCACGACCCGGACGTAAGGTCGCGTCGCACATCGTCCTATTTCTCCTTCTTTCTTGTGCACTGACTTCTTTTACTTCTTATTCTCCATTCAAAGTAAATTCTTCCAAACAAACACTCATACATACATACGTACGCATAAACCCTTTCCAACAAATTACTACTACCAACATTTCTATAACTCTTGATACCTTCACCTTCTAACATACATTTCTACGAACTCTTGTTAATCTTTCTTTTTAATAAATTTCTATTTTAACATGAAAAATGTATAATTTATTCTTCCACTATTTCACATTAATCCATAAATTTCTACCTGCTATCAACCGATCTTCTGATGAAAACCTGATGATGATAACGAAAATAACCTTCTGATAAAACGAAAAAATTCTCTAAGCTGTACGGCGTTCGGTTATGTAAGACACAAGTCCGAAATAATAAACATTAATAATCTCCAGATAGCTAAAATATATATAGAATTATGAGTCAAGTATTTGTATTAGTTCACCCATGACTAGACAATAACGTCTGTGAAACGCAAGTTGTTAGTGAATATAAAATACTATTAAAGACCATGATCAATTAACGATTGACATTTACATTTTTGAAATTCAAAGTTAACTGTCAAGTAAGGATGATGAAGTGAGAGCCAACTGTGAGAATTGCATGTGAAGAAACCATTATTATAGAACTTATGATTATATCAAGCCATTTCAAGGGTAACTTAGTGAGACCTTGGTTCCAAACTAGCCAGTCAATTAATTGCTATACATGATATACGCTTGGGTGATTTTGTCTCGAAAGGCTGTAGGATTTAGTCGGTTCTGCTATTCAAGCCATAGCTGGCGAGAGAATAAATAGATTAATAGGTTTTCCTATGGTATTTTTCGACTGGAATTCGGTCTCCAAACTAAGTTTACATGTAAAAAGTTGAAGTAACGTAAAGAAAGTTCATCAGAACAATCACCCTGAAAATATTCATTTAGAGTATTTACATTTTTGGGACTATTGTCTTCATTTTTGTTTTGAAATTTTGAACTGAGCCCTTTATTTCCGTTCAGTAGATTGTTCTAGTTCAGTCAGCCATGCTACTTCCAAGTGAAACTCAGCATCGAAGAAGAAATCAAGGCCGAATCTACACTATAAAAATATCTTGAATAGGGGAATATTCTAAGAGGCGTATGCCGATAAAGTTGAAAAGTACAAATATCTAGAAAAGTTAATTTAACTTTTTTTTAAATTTTACCTCTTGTGTGATATTTAAAGTCAAAACTTATGCTGAATTGTAGGAATAATTTTATGTTTCCGTGTAATTATTGTGTTGAAAATATATTGACAACATCATTGCTTTCTTTCAGTATAAAAGTCCTACTTCACCCATAACTTATAATTCTTACAATATCAAAAAATATTACTTGTATTAATCAAAATGCTGTTCTAATATATTTTGGTTTCAAATATTCAAATTATAACGGTGTTAATTTTTAATTAGAAATTTAAATATGCTTGGCTAACCAGTAAAACATATTTTTTATTTTTTCCCCATATGTTGAAACAGTTCGAGAACAAATAAAAAACGAATAATTTTTTTGCTAAAATAAAACCGTCAGTGTATTTTAAAAATAAAATGATGAGGCATAACTAAAATAAATAGAATATTTTATCATGTACTAGCAACAAGAGTGATTAATAACATCAGTTACATGCGCAAATGAATTCCAGTTTAGGATCAATCGTGGCTCTTCACAGTTTCCTATCAGTCCTATGTCTACTTTACAATGGAACTCCGGTTATTAAACAGTTACTGAAATCATATAAGGTTGAGCTTGATCAGAACATAGATGAATAACCGCATGGGGGTAGCAGGTGCTATAAACTTTGATATACTTGATGTTTTCTTTTGTTTTCATTTGTTTTTTGAATGCACAGTACATTAAAGCCATTTGGAAATTGTTTGTGAGAAAAAAGGGAGCATAAATCAATTCAATTCGCCAGAAATATGGCAATTGAATGCTGTACTGCTGGGCATTCGTGCCGATAGCTATAATATGGACATTTCAGAGTGTTTAGGTATCAATCCGTGGAATGTACGGATGATTCAGAAAGAGTTGGATGAGTCTAATAATGATTACCATGGTGTCTGCAGTGACCACTCAGGATGGAAATGTTATGCCTCTATTCGACTTGCAACAGGATTTTCATGATTAGATATTGCTGCCCTGGGTCCCGAGGGTGGCTAGTAGAAGACCCTATATCTGGCAACAAGACTTTGAACCATGTAACACAATTAAGACAACCGAATTATGGCAGTCAGATGAATTCTGCGACCACATCACCCCTTATATCATGACACCTCATTCACAAAACTACCACTTACTTGAGTCTTATATGTGATACGCAGATGAGTGAGAAACCACCAAATGTTTTGCTAAGATAAACTCAAGGCAAAATTATTGCAACATTTAACAACATAAACAACGCGACTGTTCCGAAGTCGCTGTAAACCGTGACTTAAGCCAATGGAGATTTCATTGAATTAATTTACTTTTTAGCATTTCAATATATTATGTAACATTGGTAAATATATGTTACTATGAGTTGACAATATTATATATATATATATATATATATATATATATATATATATATATATATATATTATATTTTAAATCGCCTACGCGTTCCGTCCTGTGATGGACTTTATCAAGGCAAAAAGGCGAAATGAGCTTTATTCTGAATTACGTATCTATAAACAAACAGTGCTAGCAACCACAAAGACGCTCACAAATTATTTCAAAAGATTAACAAAATATTTTAGTTTTTAGAGTTTCTTCATGTGTAGTGCAAAGTTATGAGATATTAAAATGAAGTGAATTTGACCGTTTGTTTTTAATCTGTTTATTTCGTGTGTTAGCCTGTTTTAGAATTCCTTCATATGTAGTGCAAAGTCACCAGATGTTAAAATGAAGGGAATTCAACCGTTTTCTTTGAAATTTTTATTATGTATGCTAGTCTGTTTTAGTATAATTTCCATAAGTAAAGGTGAGATTGGGAAAAATCCGGGGTGCAAATTGATGTTTTGTTAGTACTGGATAGCGGCGCTCTCGAGAACTCGAAAACCAATCAATTCCAATGCATCTAATATCCAAAACAATCTATCGCGTAGGCGATTTGAAATAGAATTTTCCTCTTGTCTTTATTTAATTTAACCATTCTGTTATTAATCTCAGATTATAACTGAGTATATTTGTACATATATATATATATATATATATATATATATATATATAGAGAGAGAGAGAGAGAGAGCGAGAGAGAGAGAGAGAGAGATGAAGGCATATATATACTCATAAAAAATGAAAAAAATCATTTCATCACAGACATTTACCACAATACAAGGGACACCCACCAATACCTCCACTTCAAGAGTCACCATCAAAAAAGCTGTTTAAAATCCACACCCTACTCACTAGCACGACGAATTTGCACGATAGTAACTGACGAAACCCTCCGTACAATACGCCTAGAATAACTACGAAATACATTACAAATAGAAGGATACCCCACCACACTAATAAACATTGGTTTCCAACTAGCAGAAAAAATATAATTAGAATCCCTCCGGAATCAAAAAACAACAACAACAAGAAAAACATAAAAAAGAAGAAAACATTCTAGCATACGTTTCCACACACAACAAAAAACAATCCAGAATTATTTACAAAGATCAAAAACACATGGAATTACTCAAAAATAGCCCAAAAATTGAAAAGACATCCTACCCTCATCGAAATTCGAACAACACACAAAACAGGGCGTCACAAAATGCAACAAAAAAAGATGTGGTGTATGTAACATAATAAGAGAAGGAAAATACTTCCAGTTCGAAAACGCAACTACATTCGAAATAAAATCAAATCTGACCTGCAACTCTGAAAAATGTAGTTTACGCTCTAAAATGCGACAAATGCGCAAAGATATACGTGGGAACCACACAATGCTTGAAAAATAGAATATCCCTTCATAAAAGCAATATAAGATTATCATACAACAGGATACTATATATCTTCCAACATATGCATGAATGTAGTGATGGTTATTTCAAAGTTGCACCTATTTACCAAAATACAGACTACGAATCATTAATAATGCAGGAAGAAATATTAATAAAAAATACAAGCCTTCACTCCACAAACGACATGAAAAGCGCACACACCGAAAAACATGCAGACACACAGATACATACACAAAATATACACGCACACATTCAAAAGACAAAAACACAGAAACACATACATACGCACATAGACACACACATACATACACACTAAATTCAAACAACAAAAAAGAAACACATGACCCATAAAAAATTAAAAAATAATTATAAAATAATTGTAAAACATAAAGACGAAATCAAGGAGCGGTCACACACACGCACACACAGACACATACACGCCAAATTCAAAACACCGTCGAAGCAATAAAAGCCACCAACTGACAGATTAAAATACATGTAAATAAACAAAGGCGCTAGGAAGATAATTGTTAAGTACTTAAGAGGGTAACCTAAGACCAAAATCATTTCAAATTGAGATAAGCACTTGATTCATCCATTTATTTATTTATTTATTTATTTATTTATTTATCTCTTTATGCACGTGCAGATGTGAAAACACAGACTATTCAAAATTTGATTTATTTTATTTATTGAATGTACTTTTACTTCACTGATTTAATTTATTTCTTTATTATTTCTTTTTATTTTAATTTTTCACTTACTATATATAAACAAGAACTTGGCCCTCAGAAACAAAAGGAGCTCGGCATGTAAAGCCACATATTTATTCGCCTGAAGATAGTCAACCATCGCCTCGAAACACGTGTAGAGTCACAAATACCATGATGGACACTTAAAATATAATATGAATGATATCTTTATACTACAATAAATATACACTTCAAACTAAACGTTCACAGCCTCTCACACTTTTTACTCTCTCTCTCTCTCTCTCTCTCTCATATATATATATATATATATGAAGAGAATTTATTTTGTTAGAAATACGCCCGACGTGTGTAATTCCTGAAGATAAATCTTTTCAAAGCAAGTAGTTTTTACAAATAAGGAAGTGAATATCGAAACTGAAATATAATGATTAGTAATAAAATATAATTAATTTATGACGTTTCATGCTTTATTCAAAGTTCCATGTATATTTTTTATTCGGTCCCCAGTAGAACATTGGCAATCTAATAATTAAGTTAATTTAATATGACGAAGAAAATTGTTTCCTATAATGCAGTAAATGACTAGTGAGATAAATCTTTTAATTTGTTCAGCTATAATGAAATCATTTATTATCTTACAGTTGTATATAATGGTAAGGACGTGGATGAGAAACGAGGATGAATGTGACGAATCTCCAAAGATTTCAACGGCAGAATAGGCGAAAATCTAGGCAATTTCATCGACCAAACTGGTGGGAGAAGGCAGTTATAAAGGTGGACATTGAAAAGCCAAGCATTTGTGAACCTGATACAGCCAGATTTCCGAGGCCTCGCCTGTCTTAATCCCTTCAGAAGCGCAAGGATGGAGTTTTTGGATACGTGTGTAGA
Source organism: Ascarosepion bandense (assembly GCA_037127315.1). NCBI lineage: Eukaryota > Metazoa > Mollusca > Cephalopoda > Sepiida > Sepiidae > Ascarosepion > Ascarosepion bandense. Next base: position 7,510,022 of record JBBBDQ010000428.1, on the reverse strand, counting down.
CTTCTCCGTTACACAGAGTTGTCCCTGACAATCAAATCTACGCGAATGGTCTCGTATAAACTTTTTTTGATTTTACAGGAGTAGGCAGGGTCTTTACAAAAATCTCTAACACCGTTACCAGTTAGCAAGGGAGCCAATGAAAAAAGTCTTTAACGACCCCAGTGCTCGTATACGACTGCTACTAGATGTTAATAGAAAAATATTATTTCTCTTTGAGTTTTGTATTTAAATTAAAATTGAAAATTAAATTTATAATACACGATGTATGTGTTTATACCAGTTTTATGGCGATTTACGTTGTGGTTTTTTTTTTTAATCATCTCACCCAAAGCAAGGCATTCCACTGCCACTATTGCGCATAGGGCTACATAGGGGAAGGTAAAGAGAAGGAGTGGTTAGACATAGGGAATGTCAGCTGGAAGGTGACAGATGAGTAAGGATAGCGAGGATGAGTGTTGGGCAGATGGGAAGAGTGTTTGACAGAATGAGAGAAGATTAGTGTGTTAGGAGGTGTCTATTGACCTTACATTTAAACTCCTGGAAATTGTAGCCGTCGGGGAAGCAATCATTTGGAAGAGAATTCCACAGTCGGGAAGTACGAGGAAAGAAACTGTTGGAGTAGAAGTTACGGCTGGAATGGTGCAGTGAAATATCGGCTCGGAATAAGAAATCTCAGAGGCAATTTCAAAATCAACTTGAATTCATTGCATTCATTTACACTCAATATCTTTGGAAAAGTTATTAATACATTTTTTACCCTTCAACTACGGGTTAAATAACAGGGCAAATTAGGTTCTATAGACTTGGTGGTCAACCAGTCAACCAGAAAGAAATGACAACCTTCTCCGGAAAAATCAGGCATATCTCTTTTCAGGCTTTTATCACGTATGTTACTTGATTACATAGTGTGTATTAAATGATATTTAAACTATGTTATTTATAAATATAATTGTAGTTGCGGTGTCAGCTACATAGGGAGCACTACTCAGCACCCAGATATGAGAATTAACCAGCGCGTTTCTACTAAGATCAGGAATCACAACTTGGCTTTTAATGAACTTGCCCCAGATAACTACGGGTCCTCCATACGTTAAATAACAGAAAGTGAGCTGCTGATTTCAATGTTGACTGGTTCACGGTTGTCTTTCTGTCACGCTCTATATTTTATTTGAAAGCACTGGAGATTCTTTCTATCGGGTCCCGCAAACCTTCTCTGTGTAAACAACGTGAATGTTTGTTGGAACTCGCTATCGTTATTCTGTAGTTCTTTGTTTTCTATTCATAGCTATTTTCCCACATTTGTGTTTTTTCTTTCCATCACGCATTTCATTGTTTATTTTATTCTAAGTTTGAATCCTCCGATGAGATCTGCAAAAGCGATACAAGTTGCTTCGATTTTAGAATTAGTATTATTAAGCAATTCTCTTTTATTTCGATCTATCTATCTATCTATCTATCTATCTATCTATCTATCTATCTATCTATCTATCTATCTTTTTTTTTTTACCCGGTCTTTTATTTTATTTTATTTTATTCTGCGAATTTTCCATCAGATTATATTCTTCGATCATTAACATAAACATTTAAAAATAAATTCCGGCCATAATATCCTGACTTCTAAATTCTACTTTTTTATTTGTTTTTAATTACACACAAAATATTTGTGATCCAAAAGAAGCACCAGCATTTGTACGAGTTCTTATCTGAATTCTCTCTGCCGCGATGATTTCTTTTGATTTCAAGATAGCTAAAACTGAAACAAAACAACAGTTGAAATCATCAAATAAAAGTGTAAGACAAATATAGCCACTAAATAGCAAAAGGGAATTTTTAAAAAAATAATAACATCTAAAAGCACTTTGATATTTCAAATTTATCTCAGTTGTTCTATTCTTTTGTTTAATATTATAGACTAGATGCCTTACAATGTTCTAAATTTGTAATTTTAAGAAAACTTGTTAAGTACAACATACTGAGAAGAACAAGTATATTCAAAACCGGCTTAATCATACATTGATACAAAGTAAACGAATAAAATATCATTTATCATATCTGACATTCTTCTTTCATTTGAGTTGTCCCTTTAAAACATAACCTGCTATATATACAGCAAAATACTTAATAACAACACCAATATAGTACACCACTTATATAATTAAAAAAATAAAATTCTCGAGTGTTTCTACATAAAAACAAACAGACAAGACTCAACAAGATTTATTATGAATGTAGCAACAAATATAAAAGTTCATATATCATTTAATGCCATATTACATTTCTACCAATTTCCGGTTAGCTGATTTATATTGTTTGATTTGTTTTTAAAAAATGCTATAGCTGCATTAAATGCAACATAAAGTTTCCCGTGTTTTAAGAAATCACTATGACAATGGAATACAGATTTTACCGCAGTTGCAAAAAGTTGGTCTCTCAGCTATATAACTATGAAGATGATTTTAGAAAAATTCGAAATTCTTAGGCAAAAAAAAATAATAAATAAATACTACGGAGCCTAGTTTGATGAATTTCACCGTAATATCCAAAAGGTAAGTAAACAACTATAAAAGATCAGTTCCAAAATAAGTGCAGCAATGTGTTTGAATATATATATATATATATATATATATATATATATACACTAAAATACATGATAGAACATCTATGTTTAAATAAATAATGACACATGTTTGAGTATATATAATATGACATATATATATGACATATATATCAATAACATATATATCAATGACATATATATATATATATATATATATATATATATATATATATATATACTACTGTTCACCCAATAAAAGTGTCAAGAGCAACTCAATATAGAAGCTTAATCAGTACAGATCTTGGGGTTATATATGAAATATATTAATATTACATTTGAATAGATTGAGATTTTGAGTATCGCAAAAGCATCCTGCCAGAAAACAGCATTTATTGGAAAAATGCTATCTGATGGGAACTTACTTCTTACTAATGAAATATGAATATGATGAATTATGAGTATCCATTCTTGTGTGAGTGACATGTCGGGGGCCCCATTTGTAAATCTCAGTGATTGTGGAACTAAGGAAGTTAGATCGCCAGAAAACTTGGCATTTGGAAATAGCAGCAGATCTTTCATCTTTGCGAAAAATATTTTTAAATGGGAAAATTATTTCATCAAACACATGCTTGTTTTAATGCTTTCGAACTCTATCAAGAAAGGCAAGTGTGTACTAGACAGCTGAAACCAAGATATGCCTGTAATACTCACTTTTAATTTAATTTGGCTCATGTACAGATAAAGTAAAAGAGAAGTTTTAACTTACTCTCTTGTATAATAAACGACAATAAAACTACAATTTTTGCCGCATCTTTAGCATTAGACTTTACCTCTGCTGATTTACAAAGCGTAGTTTAGTTGTAGCAGTTAGTATTGGGTAGCCAGTGACTACCGATATCACTGCTCAGTCGTAATCAGTCTATCAAGGTAAGTTTTCCAACTATTAAACCACGTCGAAATGCCCAGGTTTTCTTACGCGTAGCTTAGCTGTGGCACAAAAACGGTTAGAATTCACTAATCAGTCGTAAATTATCAAGTGAGTCACGTTTGCTGACAATTACACAATGCGAAGTGACACATTATATCGTACATATGTGTTCCACTTAAGCTATTGTATGACCACGATTCCTTACAGACATTAAAACAAACGAGTTTCCTTGAGAGGACACCCGTTAAGATAAAGTTAAGGGTCTGCTCGGCGACAGGCGATAGTTAATAGTTTCGTTTAGGACGTACTGAATTTTACAAACTCGTCCATTCCCGATTGGGGCATGTGACTTACATCGGAAAAGTGGACAGATACTAAATTCCTGTCGTCAATATATGTTCTCGTCATTGAGACTTGAGATAGAATGTGCCCTATAATTGGGTCATACGCATTGATATACAATGAAAATTAACGTATTCTAAACATTCCACCTGTCTTTTTCTAAATAATAAGTGTTATTTTTCTACATTTAGACGAAAGTTCTCGTTGTCTCATGTCGTGTTCATGATATTTTGAGAATCATTTTTTTATAAAATCTCAACTCTATGACTTAAAGCAGCCTTTTAATCTGTGAGAAAATTCTCCGGCATTCAGAGACTTGTATGGGATTGCAGAACATTTTGTTTGCTTTTAACGAAATGACTTTATAACATAAAACGGTGTTTAATCTCTAGAAGTCTTATTTCGCTATTGCAGTGTCACTGTTTTACATTACCTTTTTCTCTGTTATAAAACTAACTAGACAGTTGGTATATTGTATCTGCATGATTCTGAAGACCCCAATATTTTGTTCAGACATAGGCTAAATCACCGGTGACGATCATACATTTTACGGATAATCTGTTCTTTTATCTCGTCTTCATTTATTTAATAATCTACTTTTGGAAATTAAATATTAACAGAAGAACGTCTAATCTTAGAATCGGCAAAATTTATTGGACATATATAGAAGAAAAAGGGGTCTTGAAAAACGGGAATCTCACCTGGCTTATTCAGAGCAAAAGAGTGATGTTAATAAGCTATTTACTTGAAAAATCTTTCTGATTGGATACTTAACAGGGGCAGCAGTCTTAGCAAATGAAAATTTTGCTAGAATTCTGGAGATAGTAATATTTAGACAGCCATGATCGTCTAGGTCCTGAAGTGACACATTACATAGAAGAAGAAATTGCATTAATGATTCTGTTTTATTAGATTAAAAGACTGGTTTTAATATCAATATCATAACAAATCACATAACTACTGGGAATCACGAGGTGGTGATTCTTCTGAGAAACGTTTTCAAAAATGATAAAAATCTGACAGTTTTCGTTACCAGAAGATCACAAAGAAATCGTTTTCAACTTGCATAAACTACTTTCACTGACTCAAATAGACGCGTTTCATTGGCAAACATTCTTCATATTTTCATGACTCAAAGTACTTGAGCGATTGATTAATGTTTTCGGCTTATCCAGTATTTTTTTCAAAGTCAGATAATGTTTTTAGCTTGCAAAATGTTTTTAGAGATTATAATGAAAATTACACTATGATGAAGTGACACATTAGATCATATATATGAGGTCAACTTACGCTATTGTTTGACCATGATTCCTTTACAGATATTCAAAGCAATGAGCCTCATTGAGAGGATATCCATCCGTCAAGTTCAAAGAAAGTTAAGGGTCTGCTCGGTGATAGGCAATAGTTACTAGTTTCGTTTAGGTCGTACTAAAATTTATAAACTAGTCATTTTCCCATTGTAGCCATGTGTGTGATAAATTATTTTCCCATCTGAAAAAATTTCGAAAAGATGAAGCGTCGTATGCCACTCGATGTTCTACTGCTATTGTTCATGCAAAGATTTCTGGCAATCCACCTTCATTGGTTCCAAAATGAACCGTCATTTACAACTGGGACATGCAGCATATCATTTACACAAGAATGAATGCATGTTATGCAGGTCTTAATAATTAACCCATGGTTTGATAAAAAGAAGGTATATCTATACCTTCTTACTAACTGAATATTAAGAACACAACAGGAATAAAAAATGGGCTCTCCGACAAAAAGGTCCGAGCCAGTATCCATTATACAAACCACATATACAAGTTTACAGCAGCTAGTATTTCAACGCGGTCACGCATCTAGATACTGCGCAGGCTGGGCTTTGCTTAACTTTTTTTTTTTAATCATTTCACCCCGAGCAAGGCAGAAACGCCACTGATGTGCAGGGGGTTACACAAATGTAGAAAGATTAATTAGAAAAGAGTGAGGAGTACAAGCTAGTTAGAAAGGTAACAATAGAAAGCTGAGAAAGCAGGTGCTATGACAGATACATGGGCGGAGAGAACGTGAAGATTATACAGGGGAGGGGAGAGAGCTAGAGTCCAGTGGCTTTTGTCATATTAGGGTGGGAAGTATTTCTTCTTTCATGATGGTAAAATAGGCAAAAAATAAAAAATAAATAAAATAAAGACAACAAAATCCACTTAATTTGATTCCTTGATTCAGAACGGATGGTTTCGAAATCCATTACACGCAGTCTATCAGCATTTCCTACGGTAGAAAGCTGGGATTATCAGAAAATGAGATATTCTTTTAACAAAAGGTAAGAATTTTCTTTGGAGTGCCCTGTGATTACGCTTACAGCTTTAGAAAATATTTACACTTCGGCATTGCAGAAAATATTAAGATCTTTAACCTAAGGAAAGATTTAATGCATGAGAAAATATATATATAACGCCCATAGCCCAGGGGTAGACTCACCGACTGACGTCATTTCGGTCGGGTTTCAATCCTGGGTAAAAAGCAATCGGAGACTAACCGTACTGATGAGTTGTGATACGGCGAAATAAATCTGTCTGCGGTACAGTTAGACATCCGTTTGCTTTTAGCTAGGATTGAAACCCGACCGAAATAACATCAGTCGGCTATTCTACCTCTGAAATATGGGCGTTCAGTAGAAGACGTCTAAATTTCAGCGTGTGATATACCATGTAAACATACGCCTGTATGTGAGATTGTTCTAATTCATTACTGAATGACCGATACGTAGAAGCTAGAGTAGCTACTGTTTTTTAAAACTCCAGCATTCATCCAGAGTGCCCAATCAGGATATGGAACAGTTTTCGACGTGTTGCAATGTCACATTCAAAACGTTAGAAGTCTTAACAGTCATTATTGGCGGCCAAAATATTAACAGATGACACAGTTTTGTTAGCAGACGCGAAATATTACCACAAAATATTGTACAGAACATAGGGAAAATATGTTGAAGAAAGGAAGGCGTGTATGTTATAGAAAGCTGAGCTTAAAGCGGGAAAGGAATATCAGAGATGCCAAAATAAGGCAAATGAAGAAACAACAAAACCATTACTAAACTACTTCGTTATATCTGTCATCTTGTAAGCGAATGTGTGCTGAACAATCCCATCAAATATAAAGAAGAAACTTGAAGAAACAGAAACGTAATTCTATAGAAGGATTCTGAGAGGAATGTTTTTGTGGTTCTTTGTTGCCAATTTGTTGTGGCAAATCTTAACACAAATCTTCCTCTCCAATTTGTTTGAGAGTTGTGGTGACATTTCTCTGCAAAGTTTTAGTGATCGGTTTTGTCCGAAGTAAGACACGGACAACAGGATGTAGTTTCAAAACAGTGTATTAGAGAATTTCAAGAACATATCTGATTGTTTAGAGTTTAAAATTATATTTCTTTCTTCAATAGTAAAGACAAGGAATTTCAAAGCAATATCCAAGTTTAATTGGAATATATATATATATATATATATATATATATATATAGAGAGAGAGAGAGAGAGAGATAAGGAAAGACAACACGTAATTAAACAGATATGAATTCAGAATTTATTTCGGCGATGAAAATATTAAATTTATCAATTGCCTTCTTCAGAGCATTGTTTTTTTTCTTATTCATAAATAGTTTGAACGATGCAATTCTAAATTTTAGTTTTCTATATTGCTGAAAGAAATTTTGGATTTATAACCGTTTAATTATCTGTTCAGTTTTATTCTCAATATATTTGCTCTGGCTAATATCCATTGAGCTCTCTATTTTATCTTATGGATATTTTATATTAAGTAGGTTAAATCTTTTCTGTTATCCTCTCCGTCATCCGTCTACCTGGATTGCCATGCTCACTTATATATATATATATATATATATATATATAATGTTTTAGAACATGTACATTATTGTTTTTTCTTTAATATATGTCCTCGATATGTCCTACGTACCCACTCGGATATATATATATATATATATATATATATATATATAAACTTTGAGTCATTCCTTCTAATCATTTGTAATCGGTTTAGTGTTGGTTTCTATAACCTTTAACATAACACAAACTTCGCTTAATCTATTAAGAAGAAATGCCATACAGTCGAGATGTTCAGTGAATAGATAAATGCAGGAATTGGGGTTTTCCCATAGGATTATTTAATATCTGCATTGAAACGTTTCTAGGATAGATGGAATAGCTACCAGGATTGAATTATTGGCGGCCATAATCGGAACACTGTGAGATAGGTAGATAAAACTCTGTTCATAGGAGACTTCGAAAAGAAAGAGAGATTCGATTTAAAGCAAGAAAGAAAAGAAAGCTTATGTTAAGAAAAAAAACAAATATCTGTAATATGAGAGAAGAGATGCAAGTCAACAAATGTGACAAATCCATCTAGCTATTATCTTGTTAGTGTAGCAACTGTTGAGAATATTTGCCTGAAATCTGAAAGCACATAGTGACAAGTGTAAATACTCTACGTATTACTCGATATAAAATTGTTGTTAGATAAAAAGGAAACTGTTCTGAAACAGTATATAACCTAATCCTACATATGGCGGCCAGAATTGGAAAATCGTAAAAAAGAAAATTAAATTTGAAGCAACAGAAATGTGTTTTCCCGACTAAAGCTAGCATTTCCATTAAACGTAACATGTTAATCCAGGGTATGTCTTAAGAAAGAACAAATAACTACAAGAGAACATATCCAGACAAAGAGAAATATACGGTTGACATTGCTGGGACTCATAATTAGGAAATAATCCTAAGAAAGTTTCAATCATATTATAATATTGCATAAGTGATAGCAAGTTAGGCGTAGTACAAACAGAGAATAACAGAGCATTTAGCGTGGCTGGGTGACATGAAGATGGAAAACAATGGCAAATATTTAAAAAAGCAAGAATAAGACGAATTTCTAGAGAACTATGTATATTCACTTAAAACGTTGTCATGGAAAAGAAAAGAAGGAAACGATTTATACAGATTTTTTTATTTTTAAACAGCTTATCAACCTTTTTTCAGGTTACTTAAAACCAAACACTATTTTTAGATTGCAAGATACTTTCAGAGATGATAATAATTTTCAGAAACAAAATAACTACTAATTATTCCGTAGTTGGAGGAAGAGGACAGGGAGGGTTCTTATATTTCACAAGTACACTGTGATCATCTGTCGATAGCTATGTTAATGATACAATGCAATATGGAGGCACCTTCAAACTTTTAGATGATCAGAGGCTTGGCAGTTGATATTTCCTCCGTTTGAGCTTTAACAGCTCCATTGGAGAAAACAGGCTGGATCGTAAACCAAACTAGTGACGTTTCATCAGTACCGAGCGAACAGTGAATTTTCACCTACATAACCAGAGTTTGGCAGCTGACATCCCGTCTCATCTAGCATCATCAAATAAGAAGGGGCAACGACTCGCTGTTCTTTTTCAGTGGCTTAAAAATCAAACTAGTGACATCCCATCATCAACGGGGGACACTTTTATTTCACATATTGCAATAAACTGTGGTTCTCTTAGGGAGGCTCTCTGCCTTGAGCACCTATTGGGACTTAGACTAAGCCAAGACCTGAAGTGGAACGAGTAAACACGATATATCACCAAAGACACACGGTAAGTGATCCCTTCCCTACAACCCTCCAATAAGAATCTGATTCCTTATGCAGAACTCGAACTACACAAGAGCCAGAGTAAAACAATTCTCGAATATTTCAATTTCTGTAATTTTTTTATGCGGAATCTCTAATTCATATTTCGCATCTTGTGCTTCTTTTATTGAATTTATGTTTTATTTTCGGTTCTTCGTTCGTTACTTTTACCACTACCCAATTTTTATCCTGCGTCTGCCATCAACACTGTCTTATCTTATCTCCCTTAAAACAGTCTCACCGTACATGCGAAATAAATCTAATGAGCATACACACACTTGGCTATTTTCTATCGTTATATCTATTCAATCCATTACTATCCACATGCAGTATAAATTTTGGATAATTCTAAAATAGAATATGAGAATATGTAATTTACAAAAATGTGTATTTGTTAAGCAATAAATTGCATTGCATAATTTAAGAAATATTCAAAATTTTAAATCTTAACTATATATTTTCTCTACGTTACATCGATTTAGTTACACGTTAATAAATAAAATTCGCATATTTTACTTGACAACATTATATAAGGAACCAAATGTGTTTGAATATAAAACTCTTCTTTTTGACATATTATATTTGCAATATATATATATATATATATATATATATATATATATATATATATATATATATATATTGTTATCGTTATCAATTCATAATATGAATTTGATGATTGCCTGTTGCATTAGGCTCCGTGCTATATATATATATATATATATATATATATATATAGGAAAAAGTAGTAAAAAGTTGTAAGTTTAAAAATGTATTTTTCTGACAGTATTTATTTATTTCTATTATTATATTTGATATTTCAGACCGTCCGAGGGATTGTTTACATCACGTGACGCAGAAAGCGACAGAGTGTTTTCAATATCTGTAAAATTAAACCTATCTTTAATAATACTTATAAATTTTGTTTTAGAGAAAATCTTTTAATTGTATTTAAAAAATGTTTAACTATTGTCATATTTATAAAGATTCAAAACACTTAAGTCTCTATTTAACACTAGCCTGTGTGTATTTAATTTTCAAATCCAGTATTTTTCTTTCTTTCTGCGTGAGTGTGTAGAACTAAAATCGGAGTTTATTAGTAAACATTTGCAGTCTTCTAATGTATGCCCTGGTTGATTGAAGTGTTGGGCTAAGGGGGAATATTGGTTGTTCTGGTATATGCTAAGTTTATGATTATTGAAACGAATATAAAGCTATTTCCAGATTCACCAATATGTGCACTATTTGGACATATTGAACAGAAGAGAAAATATATAATGTTTTGGCTGTCACAGGTGAGGCGTGGTGGGTGTAATTTGGTATTGGTGTTGGGTAGAGAAAATACTGAGTCGTTTACTAAATGTTTGCAAATTAAACACCGGGATTTCTGACATTTGAAATTCCCTGATAGGTTTGTACTTTTTAGATATTTGGTAGAATTGAGGATAGCTGATTGGTTGGGTGTTTATTTCATTGCATTTATGGGTGGTTTATCGAAAATATCTTTGATTCTTTTGTTTGATTGGAGTTTCTTGTAATCATTTTTAAAAATGTTTAATAAGTGTGTGGGAATATTGATTGTGGTTAAAAACCATGGGAATTCGCTTGTTGTTTTTTCTTTTCTTGTATGTGAGAAGTGTGTTGCGATTTATGTGGATGATTTTATTTAATGCTTCTTTTATTATTTTTATTGGGTAATTACATTTTAAAAATTGCTTTGTTAGGTTATTAATGTTGTATAGAAAATCTGGATGGTCTGAGCATATGCGTTTGATTCTTAGAAATGAGCTGTCTACGATAGACTTTTTAATTTAAGGGGATGACAGCTGTTAAAGTGTAGAAATTTATGTTGGTTTGTAGGTTTGTTTTATAGACTGGTAGAAAGTGTATGTTTGTTTAATTTTATCATGACGTCTAAGAAAGGGATGGATGTGTATGAGTACACCATGGTAAATTTAATTGCATTGTGGAAGTTTTTGCAGAAAGTAAAAAAGTTTATAATTTTTCTAATGCATGAGTCCATAATAAGAAAATATCATCAATGTATCTAAAATAATGTGATTGTTTATATTGTGAATTGTCTAGTATCTTTCTTTCTAGAATGTGCATAAATATATTGACATAACTAGGTGCCATTTGCGTGCCCATTGCTTTGCCACTAATCTGTAAATAGTGTTTGTTGTTGAATTTAAAATTATTATGTGTTAAAATGAAATTTATTAATTGGCATATATCTGTAATTTGGTTGTTAGGTAATTTGCTTTTACTAAGGAACTCATGACAAGCTCATACTCCTTCAACATGTGGAATGTTCGTGTACAGAGACGTAAAATCCATCGTTACCAGGGTATTATCATCGTGGACTAAATTAATTTTTTGTAATTTGTTGAGAAAGTCAGTAGTGTCTCTAATATAAATAGGTATGTCAGGCAATAAAGGTTTTAGGATATTGTCTATGTACCCAGATATAAGTTCTTTGAGGGTACCAATGCCTGATATTATGGGTCTGCCAGGTGGTGTGATTTTAATGGTTTTTGAAATTTTATAGATCTCTTCATTATTTGATTGTTTTGTATGATGGGGGTTGGATACAGAGGTGTTTCTGAAATGATTTTGGGGAGTTTATGTAGTTTGGGGATAGTGTAGAATGTTGCTGTTTTGGGGTTCTCAGGAATAAGAGATTTTATTTTATTTTTCATGTTGTGGTTCAGGATCTGAATGAGAAGTGATAATTCTGTTTTGTAAGTGCTAGTCGGATCTAGAGGTAAGGGTACATAGAACCTGTTATTTTGAAGTTGTGATTCTGCTTCTTTGATATAGTTGGTTATATAAGATATTTGATATAAGATGGTTATAGCTCCGCCCTTATCGTTTGGTACAATAATTATGTCTCGGTTGTTTTGATGGCTTGGTGTTCTATTTTGGATAAATTGTGTTTTTTTTGTTTTGTGTCTTTTGTTTTTTAAGAAGTTATCCATGTGTTGTCTGGCTTTGTTGGCATATTGATCCAAGTGTTGGTTACGTCCGCTTGGTGGAGTCCATAGGGTATTATCTTTCGTAAGAGGAAGTTTGGAGCATGATTTGTTAGCGCTGTTGTCAGTAGAAGTAGATTTCACGCCTCCTCAGCAACAGTCCGTCTATATTCAAAATGAGAATAAAAATAAGATTATATAGACAAATTAAAAAAAAGGTAAAGAAATAAAAAAATTAAAAAAATTAATAATGGTTAAGATTTGAGAAATATACGTCACAAAATATTTTTTTGAAAATCAGTCTATTTTTGGTTTTTACTTTTTGATAGAGTTTTTAAGTGAAGAGATGGGAAATTTGGCATGTCTTTCTTAATAAACAAAATGGGTTTAGGAATGGGAGGTCCTTAAAATGAGAATTGGGTTAAACAAAACAGAACAGAAAGGGAAGGGGCGGGATATAATTAATGTATAGAGAAAAATAAACACGGAGAAAAAAGGGAAGAAAGAAAAAGGAAAAATTTCAAATAGAAAACTCTTGATACGTGTCAAAAAAATTTAACTTTAAATGTTTAAAAGTGTTAAAGTTTTAGAAAAAAAGAAACTTATTTGAAAAGTATATTTAGCGGAAACATAGAAATAAGATTTTAAAAAGTTTAATTAAGTTAATCTAATTAAAGATATTTTTAGGTATAGACAAACTAAATAACAATTAAAGAAAATTATAAATTTTAAAAAAAATTGATCTTAAAAATTTTTATATAATTTTAAAAAAAATCTTTTGCATATAGAAAATTTATAAAATTTATGATGTGAAAAAGTTATTAAAAAGATATATACTCACAGAGGAAAAAGAGGTTTAGTATAAGAATCCATATTTTATAAAGATAGACAGTTAAAGGAGACTGGGAGAGGGGTTAAATTACTATTTAAAGTTAAAATTGAATTAATTTATCAAAAATCATTAAAGCTATATTTTTAATAACCTAAAATCTAAAAATTACGAATTTAAAATTTAAGTGGTCACAAAGCTAGCTTTATGGCGGCACTTACTAAAAAAATTCCCTTCTGAAATTCAGGAACAGGTGCCGGTAAGGATACTTCAATATTAATTTTTTTTTTAGCAAACACAGACAGCACCTATCAAGAAAATTCCTCGGAATACGGGCTGAACCTATTAGTTTCCAGTTAATTACAGGATCCAGCCCTTCCTGTTTCATTTTCCAGAATATCCGTGAAAGGGCTGTCAGGTATTTTTGACCCGGGTTCGAAAAAGAATACCTTAGGTTATAAAGTCTCTGCATAAAAGGTCCAGCAGACATACCAATATAGTTTCGGTAGTTATTTTTGTAGTTTGATGGAGAAATGCAGGCTTTAAAAATCAAGTAGGTGGATTTACATTTGCCCTCCACCGGGCAGGTGTCCACAGAGCTACAGTTGCATTCATTCGAAATTCCGGACCCCGAATCAGTATTACGTAAATTCATTAGAATACTTCTATTGTGGGAATTAATGAGGTTGTCTATATTAGGGGTACAAGAATAGCTGATTTTAAGGGCCTATGAAAATTTTTCCTTAAAGGATTACTGTTATTAAAATTTTTATCTACTAATTTGAGAAAATATTGACCAATATTGATATTAATTTACAATAAGGAGGGATAAACCAAATTATTTTCTTTTTCTACAGTTTCTTTTATTTTAGTTTTAGATGATTCGGGGTCTATTGTACGTTTATTATATGTTAATTTGTTCTTATCTCCGCTTTTTTGAAGGTCCTTATGGTAAATATATTTACTTACGTTGAAAATTTTAATGTTGGATGATAATTGGTTAATTATATTATTCACTATATTGGGCATCTGTTTTATAATATATTTGGGGTGGTTGGATAAAATATTAATATAAGTGGGAGAAGTATTTTCTTTGAGAAATGGCTGGTAGGATCCATCATTTAAATTAAGCTGATATCTCGATTGTTTGCAATTTTAAGATTAGAAGAAACTTCATCTTTAAAACCGAGGTAATTCAGGGCTCTAATAATTTATTTGTGTATTCTATTTGTATACGGACCATTGGAATTAGAAAAAATACTTGTTACAAAATAAAATTAATATTTAGTATAACAGACTTTTACTTTAATCACAGTCTTAATTTTGTCAGGCATTGACATCACAAGCTTCTTCAATGTACCTAATGGTATTTCCTGCCAAGCAGCTTGTATTCTATTTCAATATATATATATATATATATATATATATATATATATATATATATATATATATATTACAGAAATTAAAGAAGATTAACGAAACTGGTTATAAACAACCGACAATTTGAAATGATTCGTTTGAACGATTTTTAATCGATACTCTTATTCTTTTTATAATCAATCAGTATTATATATTTATTTCTACCGGCCTGACTATTTAAGATAATTTTTTGTTATGAAAATATGTGTCATGACGCGCCAGATCATTTGGTGACTTCCCCTATGGGAAAAGGTTTAGCAGGTTCGAATTCTGCCAAATGACAAACATATTCATAACAAAACTTTATCGTAAATAATCAAGCAGTTAGAAATAAATATATAATGCTGTTTGATTATAAACAAAATATTTACTTAAATTCGAGTATCGATCAAGATTAATGTTCAAAGAAATCATTTCATTTATATATATCCATATATATAAATATATATATAAGTGTGTGTGTGTATGTGTATATGTGTGTGTCTAATGAAAAGGTATTGGGTTTGGTATGGTTCGAAGTCAAAGCATATCGAGAGAAGCCTTTTGCCACATAGACATTAATCTTTGAATGTGCATACAAACCTCCCTAGTTATGGTAGTGCTTGGAAAGAAAAGTGTTTACAGTTTGGTCGTTTCACTTCTCTACAGAGGTATTATTAGTGGCCACTTTATGTACAACAGTTTTCAGACATGGGTAGTAAATCCCAGTTCGATATCCATCATATTCCCTATATGACGCCCTTAGCAAATCTTTCTCTTTAACAATCAAATCCCACTTCAAACCAGGTTATTTTCTTTACTAGAATTTTCCGGGATTTTTCTTCTTACTCTTATATTATCAAAACACAGATTATGAAATATTATTAATGCAGGAAGAAAGATTCATAAAAAAATACATACCTTCGCCCAACAAAACAACATGAAAAACACACACACCGAAAAACATACAGAAACACGCATACATACACAGACATACCCAACCCACATACATATACACACACCAAACTCAAAAGATAAATCCAAACAATAACACAGAAGCAGACGACCCATGAAAACAAATCCAAAACATACAGACAAAATAAATGGAAAAGATCACACACACAGTCACACACACACAAACACACAGACACACAGACCTCTCACACACACACACGCCAAATTCAAAACACGTCAAAGCAATTAAAAACAACCAAATGACCGATTATGAGATAAGCCAAGGCAACAAAAGGATAACTTTACACACTAAAAAGTTCACCCCAGACCAAAGCCACTTCAAATTGGGATAAACACTTGATTCTTTCATCTGTTTATTTATTTATCTGCTTATCTATTTAGACACATGCTGATGTGGAAACACACCATTGAACGTGCCAGCAATTGATTTAATTTAATTTGGATTTATTTTTTTTATTGCATTTTATTTTGTTTTACTGATTTTATTTATTTTCCTATTCTTCCTTCTTACTTTATAAAACTACAAGCTCTCGACCAGAAATACAAGGAACTCAAACGAAAACCAGAAATTTATTCGCCTGAAGAGAGTCAATTTTGTACTCGAAACACGTGTAGCGTCACAAATAACATTATGGACACCTAATGTTTCATGACATGTATAATTACAAAAACAATAAATATACACTTTAATGATAACGTACACGACTTCTGACACTTTTTATTCCATATATATATATATATATATATATATATATAAGTAGCTTTGAGACACCATATATAAAAGTAGCTTCGATACACTATATATATATATATATATATATATATATATATATATGTTTATCAAAGTCTACAATTTTTCTAGAGTGCTCATTGAGGGTGTGAGATATATATATAGTGTATCAAAGATTTGATCCACCATATATATATATATATATATATATATATATATATATATATGGTGGATCAAAACTTTGATATATATATATATATATATATATATATATATATATAGTGTATCAAAGATTTGATCCGCCATATATATATATATATATATATATATATATGCTGGATTAAAACTTTGATATACTCTATATATATATATATATATCTGAGGACTCTGGAAAAATTGTAGACTTTGTTAAACAGTAACTACTCTGGCATCTACGCATCTTTCATTCAGCAATGGATTAGAACACTTTCAGCTATTGCGCGTGTATAATAATGATAATATACACTCTAAAATGTCTGCCTCCTTCAACCGTGCGCCCGTAGCTCCGAGGTAGAATCGCCGACTGACGCCACTTCTGTCAGATTTCAGAGTTGTATCAAAGGTACCTTTACAAAGTTTTTCACAACAAAACAAAGTCAAATATCCATATAAACATTTCTCCGCATATCTTTCGTATTATAGTAAGTTTTGATTATTGCCTGTCCACAATATGAATATTCTGCCATTGTTAAACGGAACATATCTCAGTTAAGTAACTACTACTCACAATAAACGTTGAAAATAGACTAGGCACAAATGTACACGTGTGACGAATGTAACCTAGTCTAAATGAAAACACAGACACATCTACCGTAACCGTTCTTTAAATTAAGTATACACAAAAGCGAAAGATTTGCAGACATATTTTAATATGGATTTTTGTACCCGCCTAGAAAATTTTTAAATATATTTTTTATACTCCCTGTATATAAAATTTTAGACATGTTTTTGTATTTTTTTCTGTTTAACTATGCACTATATATACAGTTGAAATTCACTTCCCAGATAAAACATTGCATATTGAATTCGGAGTGTGATATTAAAAGATCCCTTGAGCATACCCTGAATTTTTCTCTCGGCTGCCCATAAATTTACAAACATAGGAACTGCAAATTGACTTTCAGTGAAACAGGAAAACAAAAAAAAGACTTTAATAAACTGTATTTTTGTATAATAAAAAAGTAAAAATCTGCTTTGAAAACATAATATTCAATATTTAAATGGAAACAGAAGTAGTCAGATAACTTACGTCACCTCTGGGAGGAAGGATGATGGCAAGTGGATCTTTCCAGTTAAAACGATCGCCATTCATAATAGGCAGTTCAGAATAGATTTAAGAATTCCCATGGTATGACCGTAGATCCATTAAACTCGCTAGACATGGCGGTTTCTGCGACAGACGCATCAGCTCAAATCGCACATATCATAAATAGAAGACAAAGCCAAGTGTCCACATTAATTGATCGTCCCTTGCGACCTGTCTATCTTGTGATAGAAACACTCGGCTAAGCTTGTTCGTTGGCAAAATGATGGTCGACAGATCAAATGCAATAAAGAGATGTATTTGAATTCTCCCCACTGTTCACTGCTAGATTTGTTTTCCTCCCTTGGAGAATTTGTGTTTGCTATTCACAGTGTAACATATCTTGACGTATTTCTGTGCAGTCATGTTCTGGGTTGGCTTTGAAGTTGTAAAATTTGAAATGAAACTAAACTTTAAAGCAAATTTGAGGTTTTTTAAAGAACAGACGACTTAAGTATAAAATATTGTTCACCAAGTATATTTAATTTTATCTACTCGTAAAATTTCCGGGTTTTAATATATGTATATATTTCTATGATAAGTTAGTTTTACTATTTCCACTATTTACATTGGTCGGAGTACCGCCTCCCTTATATCTGTCACATTCACAAAATTTCGGCCGTTGTACGTTTCGGACTTCTTCGGGTAATATTTGCTTTTAATTCAAATCGAACCGAGAATAGTCACTCTGTTTGTTTGAATTTCTGAAGATTGTTTACATTTCATGCAAAGTCAGAAAAGAATCATGAAAGGAACGTATACACAAACGTCATAAAACCAATTCTTAATCGTTTTGTTCATAAATCTGTTATAGGTCACTTCTAGAGTAAAACCTGGTATGGAAGCTTTCATACACGAACGAAAATACGAAGTGAAACTACTATTCTTTCCTAGTTTTCGAGCTGTAAATTATCAGTTCGTTCTCTCATCAGTCAATTATCAGTAGACGTCTACTACAGATTGGTCAGAGTGTTTTGCTCGGAAGTCCTCATTCAACTCTACTTCCCACTCATTTGGATTACCTCTGTTAGATTTTGTCATAGAACGGAGCCGCTACTTATATGGGCATAACTTTATCACTGGTTTCAAACATCATTTCTAAATTTGATCCCCAAATACAATATGACTGGAACAGTGATATTGTTTTGAATAAACGTGCTTCTGAGCTGGCTCCTGTTCTTCCCAAACCTTACAACAAATGCTTGGTTGCTTCCTGCGTTCAAATCTATTAGAAACCCTTCTTCGCAGATTTTTTTAAACGACTGGCTCTTCAAATCAACGCACTTTCATTCTCTTACTTCTCTTCGGCAAAGTATTCGATACTTTGATCAAGGCATAACCAAACAAAACTACTATTCGTCTGTGTATTGATAACTGTTGTTAGATCTGGTTGGGTTCTCTTTCTATTTATTTCGGTGTTCTCTGCTCTTCGGCCGAGCCTCATCTAGTTTCCTCTCCGTCAAGAGGCTGAGAGCTTAAGGAGGTTGGATTTTGAGTTGATGCATAAAACAGAACTGTATTTATCTGTTTCATCTACTGATGGGGTATGGGCACAAGGTATTTTATAGTGGGCCATCCTAGTACTTAATATACTAAATATTTATCAACACGTGTAACACAATTTATCCAACTGTTACATTTGTTGCTGGAGATTCGTTTTCGACCACACGTGTCGGTATCAGCACTTCCCTCCTATATAACATCCATGTTTTTGAGCTAACTTCCTCTGAAACCTGTATTTTTCAGTGTTGGTTCCACATTAAAAAATTCTGTCGTATTTCTTTTTCTTTGCCGAACTACCGCAGTTCAATAATTCCTGATGGCTTTGGTATTTCCATGATTTGCCTGTTAATTTCCGAATCTGTTTGGCTAGGTCTTAATTGGTTCAGGTGAATTTATACACTCATATTTCACCCTGAACAGAATTCAACCGAACCTTTTTTAAGATTACGCCATCCTTCCAGAAATATTTTCCCCACTTGGTATATCAAAAAATTAATTTTTCTCCCTGGTTTACGTAATTATATTCAGGATTTTTTTTTGTTATTCTCCCCTTCCGTTTAGGTCGTATTTTGATGAACACAAAATTATTTTTTTCTGGTCAACAATAATTCCGTCTGCAACATTCCAGTTTAGGATTTGGCGTAATTCTGAAAACGCTACAAAATTGCTGAAACATTTTCTCATACGATTCCCTCATTTTCGATTTCTGCGGAGACCTTTTGAACGTGTCAGCAAATCGTTCAGCTTTTTCGTTCGATATTAGGGGATACAAAGGCATTGTAATAGATTGCATTTTTGAAGATGTTCAGAATAACTTGAATTCACGATGCAAGTTGCGTCCCAATGTCGAACACAATGGAATTCAGTCAGTTAAGTGCCATACGTGATACACACTTGGGCGTTCATGTCCCGAAAAAGACAGGACTGACTGGGCAGAAGATTATCCCGCAGTAGGTTGCCATTGTTTTCTACGGTAGACTGGTTGCCGACCAAGGCTATAGAACCCAATCTGTCCTGCTATTTAACCCATAACTGGGAGGAAGAGACGGATTAATACCTTTCCAAAGGGTATTTGCGCGTCATTGAATACAATGGATTCAGCTGGAATTCGAACTCGGCTCCCCAGTTTCTCGTTCCGAGCCGATATCCACTGTACCACAACGCACATAGGTACTCCAAACCTTGCAAAATTTTCGTGCAAAACATTATTACTACCGTGGATGTTGGTCCTCTGCATTTTAGTATTTCAGGCCACTTGTTATAACTGTCGACCACCGTCCGATAAATAAGCTCTGTTCAACGGACCGGCGAAATGTAGGTGTAATATGGTACCACGGAATGTTCGTTTCTGGACATGATTGAAATTTAACCGGCGGTGACTTCGCTATCAGAGCACAATCTCTGGATCATTTAACCACGTTTTGTATGCATTATCCAATTTTGGCCGGGTCAGTGTCGCATCTAATTAAGGATTTTATCATAGAAATTCCAGATGATTGTGGAATTCATTTATCTTGCGTTTCCGCAATTATGTTGGAATTACAACTCTATCAGCCTACACAAGTAATACATGCTATTTCGATTTACGTTTCCATTTTCGACTTTACGTGCAATTTGATCCTGCATTTGTAATAGGAAGTCATCATTCCACGACCTCAGTTTTATTTCTTCCTGATTTATAATAAACTCTCTTATGTTATTATGTAAGACTCGTTATGTTTGCGTGTTCAGCCCTTGTTGCACAATCAAGTGGTTCACTGAATTTTGGAATTAAGCTAGATAGTCCAGCTTGATTTAATTATGTTATTATGTACGACTCGTTAATTATGTTATTATGTAAGACTCGTTATGTTTTGTGTTCAGCCCTTGTGGCACAATCAAGTGGTTCACTGAATTTCGGAATTAAGCTAGATAGTCCAGCTTGACTTACTCTCTTCCATGGTAAAACTTTCATTATATAATTGTAATTCAGTAGTATAGTTCCCCGGCCTTACAATCTTTTTGCTGTATGTGAGGAAACACCCTTTCTTTCTCTATCGCTCTAGTTTTTCTCAAAAGCTGTTAACTATTGGCTTAGCTGTTCCTTCGTCAGATTTATTCAATATTACTGCTCCAATCTGAATCAATTACATCTGATATAACGACAATGTTTAATTTTTGTTTAAAATGCGTTAGTGGTAAGTCAAATCTTAGGACATTTTGATCTTTAAAACGCATTTTTGCATTTCTCTGTCCAAATCGTTTTAGTCTTTCTTCAAAAAGGCGTTTAAAGGTTCTCTTACATCATGATTATTTGATACGGCAGTTGTTTGTATCCTTAAAATGCTTGCAATTACTCTAAATTGATCAAATCGGGCACGTCTTTAATTGCGCTTTATCGAGCAGAAACTAGTTGTCGATCATTTTTGTAAATACATTGTTCGCACATATTTTATTCCGGACGTATATTGCTCAGCTTTTATTTCATCAATTTTGATCCCGTATACTTTGATCCTTTTGAACACTGTTTTTATCTCTTAAAGATGTTGGTGTCTGGCTTCGCTTTTAATCACTGTGTCATCTAGATATGCTTGCGCGCAATCTAACCCAGCGAGCATTGTATCCATAAATCTATTGAAAAATGCTCGGAGTCACATTTATCCCGAAAGGAATTCGGTTAAATTTATATTGACTTTTATGACGTTTCATATTAATTTAAAACACTCTTCTTCTATCAGAATTTGCAGATAGGCATCCGATATCTTGAACTTAGAAAATTCTCCCCATTAATTTTGGCAAAAATTACCTCAGAACTTACTAACGGGTAATTATAATTTTCCCAGCTTTTTTAAGCTCCGTTGAGGAATCATAACATACGCAGATTTTATTTTTCTTATTTTTCACGTAAAATGTCAGCAAAACCCATTCAGTGTAGTCTTCTTTGGAAATGACTCCTAATTCTTCTGGCTTTCTAATTCGTTATTGATTAGTTCTAACGTCGCAAAAATTAAACTATTTTTTTCTGTCTGAATATTGGTGTTAAATCTTATATAACTTCAAAATTAACCTTTGCCTTTTAACACATGCTAACATCTTTTGAAAACCTTCTGGAATCTTTCTTTAGAATTCAGTTTTTATATTTTCGGTTGTCTTACTTGTACTGGTGGTTATAATATTTACTTGGATGCGGAACGAATCGATTTGCACGTGTCAAAGATTAAATAATACAATGAAATCCGTATCCAAATAATTTGTTGTATTTTTCAACACGAAAAACACTGATTTTTTTCCAACGAAAGAAAGATTTCAAAGGGAGTCACCTAGAAAATCTATTTTATTCATGAATCACTACAAGCAACTATTCTTAAATCAATAAACTATGTTTCCCCAATTTTCCCCAAGTCCTTTCATTAATTATTGTAATATCAGACCCAGTATCTAATTATAATTTTATTTGTATCTGTTAACCGTGACAAAAACAATTTTTCTTATTGGAGATGTTCCTTTCAAAATCTTGCTACTTTTTCCTTTACGCTTGTCGATTTTACCTAATGTATTTACTTGTTTTTTCTTCTATTTTTGGATTTGCAAAATGTATTCTTGTGTCCTAATGTTTCAAATTATTAGATTTTTTCGTTTCTAAAGAATCACTTATGAAATGCAACCACAACCGTGCAAGTATTAGTTATTGAGGGAAGCTTACCGTTTTGCTAGCAGTAGAAAAACGTTTAGGTTTTTTTTTTCCTTAGACGGCCGGACGTTATGTTTTTGTGAAATATTTTTCTCTTCACTTCTTGTGGCATCAACTTGTAAATTCATCATAAAATTATATGCTTTAGCTACGTTTTGGACTGTTCATTTAGGATCCGTTTCTGTTTTAGTCAGAATTCTGTGTCCAATTTCCACATTATTTAAGTTAAGCCTTGAAAGTATAAATGAGTCAGAATTTAACTCATTTAACTTAAACATCTATATTCTCTAGCTGCAACTATTGCGCAGTTTACTAATACTTCAACGTCATACTTTACTAGATTTAGTCAATTCCACCGTGCATTAAATAAGGAAATTTTTTGTCCGAAAGTTTTTGATAATATCTCAACAGTTTATTTAAAATTTATCTCGCTAGCTTGTTTCGGCAAAATAAAATTTATGTAGTTTTCATGTCTGCAGAAGACAATTTTCTCAATAATAGTCGGACTTTCTTTGCGCCATTCCAGTGCAGACAATCCTTTGTGTAGTTCCATTCATATCTTCTGTAGTACGTTTGAAAATTATTATTTCGTCCGGATAGTATACAAGCTTGCTAATAGAATTCGCAATAGAGTCTACAATGAGTGTGTCAGATGTTTTTTCTCTACAACAATTCGAAAAATATTTGTTGTCGTTTTTGCAACCCCAACATTTAAAGGATAACTTATTTTAGTTCGTCCATTGTCGGCGTTGTATTCCTGTTCCTTTTATAACGTTAGATCCGTGTTCGACCACACATGTCGGTATTGACAATTTCTTCCTAAATAACAATTTTCTGCCTGCAATCATCATGGCTGATGCTAAAATTCAGATAAGGAACGCACTATTTATTTTCGCTTCAGATTTTCTCTGACATGAAGTAGAGACACGATAACAAAAAATTGCTTTGTTTTATCTACTGCAAGAAGAATTGATTCTCTGTATTCTCGTTGGAAACATTTTTTGTCAGAATCTATCTTGCACATTTATAGATCTCTCATTTGACAGCGTATAGAATAATAACCTTGCAATATGTAGTCTGGCACTCTTGACGTACATCCCAGAATTATTGACAAAATCCAAAGAAAGGTCTGTAAAGTAATCAGTCTTAACCAGACATCATGACTTCAGCCACCGACGTGACTCTACTTTCCTCTAACTTTTCTAGAGATACTGTAAAAATTAGCTTTTTTTCGCATGTGGCTTACGAGAAATGAATTAAAGCGTGATGAATGATTGATAACTACTTTCCACTGATTTAATGTTGAACTATCTAGATGTAGATGCTACTTCTCCGTCCGTGCATGGAGTACTGCTGCCATTTATGGTCAGGTGCCCCTGCCGTTCTCCTCAGTGTTCTTGACAAGCTCCAAAGGAGAGTCTGTAATGTGATAGGTACTGATCTGGCGACTCGTCTGCAGCCACTTTCCCATCGTCGAAATGTGGCCTCCCTCTGTCTCTTCTATAAATACTTTCATGGCTTTTGCTCGGATGAGCTTAAGTCACTGATGCCTCCTCAACAGGTGTTTACCCGTTCAACCAGACTGGCAACTGGGTCCCACCCATTCACAGTCAGGTTAGCCAAACGCAGACGACAATTCTACTCCTGCAGCTTCCTCTCTCGCACTTCCCGCCTGTGGAACTCACTCCCGTATTCTTGCTTTCCTGACGACTACGACCTCCAGAAATTTAAAAGCAAAGTTAATACTCACCTACTAACCACTGGCCTCTAGCTCTCTCCCCTCCCCTGTATAACCTTCCCTTTCTCTCCGCCCATGTACCTGTCATTGCACCTGCTTTCTCAGCTTTCTATTGTTCCTTTCTAACTAGCTTGTACTCCTCACTCTTTTCTAATTAGTCTTTCTACATTTATGTAACCCCCTGCACATCAGTGGCGTTTCTGCCTTGCTCGGGGTGAAATGATTAAAAAAAAAAAAAAAAAAAAAAAAAAAGTTTATTTTCTTACTCTTCCTACCCGAGGAACTCCCTCACAATTTCTCTGCTTTTCTGATAAGTACCATCGTCAAAAATTTAAACGCAAAGTCAGTCGCCAAATTCTGTATTCGTGAACGTTGATACATTTTTTCCTTTCTTCAATATTTCCCATTCTCATTCTGTTTCACTTTCACTCCCTGTAACACCTTCTTTTCTAGTGTCATTAGCGTCTAGTTTCAGGTAAAATTATTTTTTAGAAATTCTATAATTATGGCTTAATAGGCTAAATATCAGTGATATGCGTTGTGGTACAGTGGATATCGGCTCGGAACGAGAAACCGGGGAGTCGAGTTCGAATTCCAGTTGAATCCTTTGTATTCACTTACGCGCAAATACCCTTGGGAAAGGTATTAATCCGTCTCTTCCTTCCAGTTATGGGTTAAATAGCAGGACAGATTGGGTTCTATAGCCTTGGCCGGCAACCAGTCTATCACAGAAAGCAATGGCAATCTACTGTGGGATAATCTTCTGCCCAGTCAGTCATGTCTCGAAAGAGACATGATCACCCAAGCGTGTATCACGTATGACACTTAACTGACTGATCAGTGATATAACAAAATATATAAGTACACTGCTGTAAAACTCTGTTGCATGCTTAAAAACAATCTTCAGCCCATATGTACATCACGAGGAAGCATGAAAGAAACTGTTGCCTTTACAGGATACAAATCTTATATCATCCATCAACTCAAACAGAAAAATGTAAAATTGCACACCCGCATAATCGGATTCAAACGACTAAGCACATTTTGGAAAAACCCATGGTAAATTTCACAAGTTGTTGTGAAAAGAAGAATTCTTGATGCTGATTGGATAGGAAATAGCAAATTAATCCATGAATCCAGTCAATATTTTTTCACATCTAATGAATGAAAATGTCTGCTGGAGCCGGTCACATGACTAAAATCTATTACTTAAATCAAATCTCTTGACAAGTCAAAATCAGTCAGAATGGGAGTGGTATCTGATAGCATCTCGTGGAAATGTAAGCAAAAAATTTCACGCCGAGGTCATGCCTCGCCGACAGACATTTATTCTACTTCTCTTCCAATTTTCCTTTGTTCGTTTTTACTCAACGCCGCAAAAGAAAACAACAACAAAAATAGGACATCTTCAAATGACTCGTAAAATCACCCAATACAATTTCTTTATTTGTTTCACCTTCTTTCTCAATCTGGTGCTAAACTACCAGAAAAGAGAAAAGAGCACAGAGTTTATTAGTTGTGTAGACTGACTAATCTTTTTGCATACATACATGCATTCTAGTATTATCTCTCTGGAACATTTAACCACGTGCATTTTTCTATTGGAATATTTCACTCGTACAAAATAATTAACTACATGCATTTTCTGTTCAAGTATATTACTTACTTTTACAAATATGTTACCCAGTTCTATTAATAAAATTACACTTATTTCATTTATGTAACCATTCATTCAAAATTCTATATTTTAAAATGTTATTTAAATGATCTTGTACCTGTCATGGCCGACGCACTCTACACGTGGATGTTCGCCCCGTTGTCATCTTTTGTATAAGATTTCTTTTGTATATGTACTTGTG
This sequence comes from Ascarosepion bandense, assembly GCA_037127315.1. Lineage (NCBI taxonomy): Eukaryota > Metazoa > Mollusca > Cephalopoda > Sepiida > Sepiidae > Ascarosepion > Ascarosepion bandense. The sequence goes on along the minus strand of JBBBDQ010000428.1, from coordinate 7,483,515 downwards.
TTCCATTACCCGCATTAGTATATATAGTATATTAGTATATATATAATATATTAGTATATATATAGTATATTAGTATATATATAATATATTAGTATATATATAGTATATTATATATATATAATATATTAGTATATTATATAGTATATTAATATATATATAGTATATTAGTATATATATAATATTATTAGTATATATATATAGTATTATTAGTATATATATAATATATTAGTATATTATATAGTATATTAGTATATATATAGTATATTAGTATATATATAATATATTAGTATATATATAGTATATTAGTATATATATAGTATATTAGTATATATATAGTATATTAGTATATATATAGTATATTAGTATATATATATAATATATTAGTATATATATAATATATTAGTATATATATAGTATATTAGTATATATATAATATATTAGTATATATATAGTATATTAGTATATATATAATATATTAGTATATATATAGTATATTAGTATATATATAATATATTAGTATATATATAGTACATTAGTATATATATAGTATATTAGTATATATATATAATATATTAATATATATATAATATATTAGTATATATATAGTATATTAGTATATATATAATATATTAGTATATAGTATATTAGTATATATATAATATATTAGTATATATATAGTATATTAGTATATATATAATATATTAGTATATATATAGTATATTAGTATATATATAGTATATTAGTATATATATAGTATATTAGTATATATATAGTATATTAGTATATATATATAATATATTAGTATATATATAATATATTAGTATATATATAGTATATTAGTATATATATAATATATTAGTATATATATAGTATATTAGTATATATATAATATATTAGTATATATATAGTATATTAGTATATATATACTATATTAGTATATATATAGTATATTAGTATATATATAATATATTAGTATATGTATAGTATATTAGTATATATATAATATATTAGTATATATATAGTATATTAGTATATATATAGTATATTAGTATATATATAGTATATTAGTATATATATATAATATATTAGTATATATATAGTATATTAGTATATATATAGTATATTAGTATATATATAATATATTAGTATAGATATAATATATTAGTATATATATAGTATATTAGTATATATATAATATATTAGTATATATATAGTATATTAGTATATATATAGTATATTAGTATATATATAATATATTAGTATATATATAGTATATTAGTATATATATAATATATTAGTATATATATAGTATATTAGTATATATATAGTATATTAGTATATATATAATATATTAGTATATATATAGTATATTAGTATATATATAGTATATTAGTATATATATAATATATTAGTATATATATAATATATTAGTATATATATAGTATATTAGTATATATATAATATATTAGTATATATATAGTATATTAGTATATATATAATATATTAGTATATATATAGTATATTAGTATATATATAATATATTAGTATATATATAGTATATTAGTATATATATAGTATATTATATAGTATATTTTATATATATATTAGTATATATATATATATTATAGTAATGCGACATGATGTATCTTTTCGCAATTTATTCCGGTTTAAATAAAAGCCTCATTTACTTTGTTAGGTTTTTAATATTCTGAGTGAATTTATTTATATTCATCTTGTCTGAATGATACAATGTAATATTACACTCGAAATAAATATTGATTTATAACCATTTAACTATGTGTTGAATTTTTCTCTCAATATTTTGGAATTGTTGTGGGATCTTCCTTTTTTGTATATAATAATAGACTCGACCGGGACGAACAGCAGTTGGGATCACAGTTGTAGTGGTAGAACCGTGCAGAGTAATCTTAGAGATCCATTACAGTTATCGAATAATTCCGACAGATACCGGAGTTACCCAGATTTACCAGACTAGCTCTGAGCTCCACTCAGCTAGAATAAGTTACATGGACATAGTATTTCCAACGACTTCACTTCAAGACTTTTATATATTTATTTCTACTAATAGTATTCCTGAATTGATTAACCCGCGTTCCAGTTTGTACATTACGTTTAATATAACCTACTTTTCTATCTCCATATATGGTTTTGTTGTTTATTTTTTTGTGCCGTTCCTCGTTCGGAATCCACAACAGTAATGCTATGTATAATATGTATGACGCTCTGTATTTATACCTAATTAATATTTTGATAAAAATTGATAATTGGAGAAAATCTTTTGAATTATTCTCTCTGTCTTTTTTCAAGTATATACATACATATATATATATATATATATATATATATATATATATATATATATATATATAGTCATCCGTAGCTAAGGCTGTTAGTGGCATTATCGCCTTACTTGAGGTGAAGGAACTTATTTTATATATTTAAGTATATAAGTATTTAAGTATATTTTAATATTTTTCAATTTGTTTTAACCATTTAAGTTATATTTTAAAGAGATTTGAATTTATTGGAAAATTGCACATATTTAATCATTAGTCATTAGATGATCAATTGTGGATAGTTTCTAATTTCTCCATCTTTTTGCGAGGAAAACAATTGTAATATTGTTAAAATGAATGTTATAAGTGAGAGACTGATATAACTTGACACCACTCTTTCAAAATCGACTTTTACCAAGTAGATGTTGAAAATCTACAGCACAAATTTTTGAAAATTAGAATAATTTTTAACCATACTAAGTTTCATTTTATTCATTGATTTTCTAGTTTCAAATAAAGGTAAATCCCCTAATATTACACCTTTTTGTAGTTTCTATAGTAAGAATGTATCTAAATCTGCAAAATCTTTAATTTAAATTTTAGGAGTTTATACTCCTCATAGCAGAGCAAGGTTTCTGGATATAAACTGATATTTTTTTTAATTCAATGTTTTACATGGACATTCACCCTATATACAAAACCAGTGTCCACTCGATTTAGAAGTTTGCAGTAACCAGTATTTTATATCCATAGAACAAGGACATTACTGTCAACGCTAAATTTGAACAAGTTCAGATTATAGCAATCGCAGAAAAATACTTTTGGTAATCTCTTGCAGAGAGAAGTGGTTCGAAGGAAAAAAGTTAATGAGTAAAACTCACTTCTTTGCAATGGAATATGGTGAGAATGCAGGTGATTTACTACAATGTGAATGACATGGTGGATCCTGGCCGTGAAAATTTCTAACGGGTTGAACCAAAGAATGCAGTTTGTCTAAGTATTTTCCATAGAAGTATCGACAAAGCTATTTAATCCATAGCTGATTGAAGAAACGACAGAATAATCGTTTTCCATTACTGGAAAATACTGTTGGAAATAGTATTAAAACGTTGCCTCTCCTACCATATATTGATTAAACTGCAGGTAAGTTTAAGCTCTATATCTCTGGTTGATAAAACTGTTTACCGCAGAAAATAATGTCCAACTACTGCGGGAATATCTTCTGCCCAGTCAGTCATGTCTCTTACCAGACATGATCGCCCTAACGTGTTTCACGTTTAGCCCTTAACTGATCGAATGCTAAATTAGTGAGAGGTTTGCCACATCTTGCATGTGTATGTGAGGTTAGTGAGCGGAAAATAATTCGATAAACATAAGGGACATTTTCAGACTCTATAGAGATATGAAAGTGAGAACTGCAAGGCCAAATATGATAACATTATACCATTGTTCTAATTTAAGTACAAGAAAAAAATTAATACATATCTATAACTTGGCTGAAGCTTATTGAAAGTTTTTAAAAGGCGCAAATATCCGCTTGAATATTTTGTGCGAGCCACTGACTTCTCGTTAATAGTATCTTTAAACGGTTAGTGTAAATAAGTTCACGATAGCTTCTTTTGCATTTTTCAATTAAATAAAACTTGAAAAATTCACAGATCCTCCATCAGTTAAGTTCCATACGTGATGCACGATTTGGGCGATTGTGTCTCGAAAGAGACATTAGTGACTGGGCATAGATTATCCCGCAGTAGGTTGCCATTGCCATCTACGGTAGACTGGTTGCAGCCAAGACTATAGAATCTACTCTGTCCTATTATTTAAACCATAACTGGAAGAGAAGAGACGGATTAATACCTTTCCCAAATGAATGCAAGAAATTCAACTGGAATTCGAACGCTTTTCGAAACAGTAAACTTTATTTTCTGATACGTTATTTTCAATGTTATCTGAGCTTAGTCTAAAACCGAATGAGTTCGATTTGATCCTAAAAATGTGGGTCCGCAAAATTATGACGTAATGGATAACACATCAAGTGGTAACTACAATGATAACTAATTCCTCATAAAATGTTAAATCACTAAGAATAAAAATATATGTTATTTTCAATTTCATCTGATCTTAAACTAAAACTGAGTGACCCCGATTTGATTCTAAAAGTGCGTATCCTCAATATCGTTATCAAAAGCTGTGACATGTAAGGTATCAACTCAAGAGATAATTAAAACAATCACCAAATCCTCATATTTTATTAACTGAGTTACGCCTGTCTAAGAATAAAATAACTATTCAAAGTTCCACGACTAGAGTGTCGTAAGCAAAACGTTTGGTTCATTTGTTCAGCCACCTCGACGTGGTATAATGGTTAAACACTTTTAGAAAAATTACGATTGAATAAAGACTTCGAACCTGAAAGGGTTCCTATAATTTTGGCCTTGTTCCACAACTAAGCTGCGCTTAGAAAATCTCCATTCGGTTGTTGATTAAGTTGAACATCTGTCAATTAAGTGGCGTACGTGATACACGCTTGGGCGATCATGCCCCGAAAGCGACATGACCGACTAGGCAGAAGCTTATCGCGCAGTAGGTTGCCATTGTTTTCTGTGGTAGGCTGGTTTCCAGCCAAGGCTATAGAACCCAATCTGTCCTGTTATTTAACCCATAACTGGAGGGAACAGACGGATTAATACCTTTTCAAAGGGTATTTGCGCGTAAGTGAATGCAAGAAATTCAACTGGAATACAATTCCCAAAACAGACGTACCCAAAAGAAGGACGCGTCTAAAGCAAGAAAGGATGAAGAAGAATTCCCTTAAAGAAATGAAAAAAAAATTCTAGAAAATGGTTTTCAAACCTTTCCTTCCTTGTGAGCTATTTTTCATGCCCAAAGAATTGCAGGCTCAAATAAACGCAGATAATAATTTTATGTAACAAGAAATACATATTATGTGCTAAAATAAATTTTAGTAGAAAATTTTGACTAATGATTGCACTGCTTCTGATATACTATAGACTATTTCTCAGGCCCATATCTAACCCTAAAGACCAACGTTAAGAATCAGTCGTCTATAACACGAAAGCACACAAGAAAATCCACAATGTGCACAGCAGAATTTTGTACCAAAAGAGGGGAAAACAACAGCAACGTGAAACTATTACACAGAAACACAAAGAAATAAACAAACAAAAATGATCTTGAATTAAGTCTTGACATGGCCTAGTCTTTCATTTATATATTTTACATTGTTCAGACTGTTGGTCTCATCTTTATTGCCATATTTACGACGTCTTGGTCGTTGTACACTCAGACCCTATTCGGGTGATTGGAATTTTAACAATCTACACCGTGATCAAAATAATAGTTTGGTTCAAAATTCCAATCATCTGAAGAAGGTCGGAAAGATTAACAGCCGAAACTTCAAGAATATGGCAATAAAGATGAAGACTACAATTCGAAAAATGTCAATAATAGAAACCATTGCAATACCTCATCTCAGAAATATAGACAAATACCGTCTTTCATGTTTGTTACATTGTTAACGTCAAATAGTTTTATAGTTTCTCTATAAAACAGAAATAATTGTATTAAAATAAATTATTGTTGTTTTTTTATTCAAATTTATTTTCTTATTAAGAATTTTCTGACGCATTAGATTTTCTGTTGTTCCTGATCTTCTAAAAAAAAATCACGCTTTGATTTAAAATAAAATATATCGTTTATTATTTTTCATTTGACATTTTATTTTATATTTCTACAATAAGAGGAAAAATATAAAACAATTCAGTACAAAATGTCGGCGCTAATCTACAAACAATATTAAACAAAACGGTTTTATTAAACGAACTGCACAGATATGAGTACTTTATTAGCACACTTAATTTTGAGCAACGTACGATATAATTTTCTTATCTATTATAAGAGAGAGATAAACATTGTATAATATTTTAAGTCTATTGAAATTAACTAAACAATTTTCAATTAAGCAAACTAAATCTAATCATTACAGCAGTCAGCGAATTCTTTCCGATATTATTTGAGATATTATCATATGTACGCGTGTATAAGCGTACGTTATGTATAGTGCGACTCCTGTTTTTCTTTCTTTTGTGAAAAATTGTATACTTTTAATATAGTATACTATTTTAATATATATATTTTAGCTCGTGTATAATGCCACCCCAAATCTGAGCGATAGCAGTGGGCCTACTGTAGTTAATTATTCCAATATTGGGTATTAATTTAAATATATCTTATAACAAATAAATGAACTTCCTTCTTTTCTTTACAAAGCAGTGCCAAAGTAATCAGAAAAGAAAAGACAGACAACATAAAACATTTGTTTGGAAGATAGAGATGCTATACTTTTTGTTATTATTTAACGTAAAAAGCAAAGTATTTTGTATTATTATTGAATTATATTATTATGGTTTAATGTTTTGTTTTCTTGCTTCTGTACTTGACTATAAAGTAGTGATATGGTGAATCCGAAGTAAAAATAAATCTATTTTCTTCACTTTTTGCAAGTGTGCGAGCTTGTGTGAACTCTGTATTTTGACCAAAAAATGGTTTGCTCCTTTGTTGAAGCAAAAAAAAAAAAAAAAAAAAAAAAAAACAAGGTAAATTTCATAAGTCTGTGTGTAATTTTTTATAAACCAATGAAAAGAGTGCGATTCAGAAACTTAGAGCATATACCCAATTGAATTTTAAATCACCCATGACATATTTCTTTTCTCTAATTCTAATCCTGAAGAGCTTCCAAAAATTATTTTTGCAAGATTTTTCATTAAAGATAATTAGAATGAAATGGAAAAAGAATAAAACAGGGTCATGGTTATCTTTTTTTTTAAAATAAAAGAACTCATTCCAATCAAATTATATTAGTACTCGATATACAGCAAAGTACTTTGTTCATTAAAAATATTAACTGAATCAATTAGCTTGAAATTTAAACTAAAGCAAACGCCGCAGGAAATATTTTTCTTTTTCAAAAATTAATTTTACATCGTTCTGAATGTTTTGTCTGTAATTACAACCTAATTAACTGGTTGTACGCTTATAGTTTTGAATAATGTAGCATTATAATGACCAAAGGGCGTGTTTAAGACTTAAATTAATTCTCTTTTTTTAATGTCCAGAAAGATAGAGTAAATTAATTACATGTTATTCTGTAATTATAAATCTGTAGAGTTCCCAACAATTTTTCTTGGATACGTTAAATATGATTTTTACTTACTTGAAGTTAAACTGTGTGATGGCGCTGCACCCTAATTTATCTTGGGGCTTTACCAAATTGAAATACCGATTTTCGTACGGCCACCGATATTAGGCAACCTCGAGACCTATTAGTACCTAGATTGATGACCAGTGAAAACATAAGGTGTTTCAATCTCAAATGTGTGCATGTTTTAAAAGATACCATCACGAAATTAAAAATCGTAGTGCTGGGTTTTAATTACAGTGGAATTCGTTTTGTCAACATTCGTTACTCTTGGAAAACGACATGAATCGATCTCTTCTTTTCCAGTTATTTGTTAAGACGGCTTATATGAGAAAATCTCTTAAATGACGTACAATCAAACACTATTTTTGAGCTTTTCAAACTTGAAAATGCTTGATAAATGACAAGAATTATATTAATCAACGAAACAATCATTCATAATTTACAATTGATCTTTAAGCCTATTTTAACAAAATTAATGTAAGTTTATGACTATCGCCATTTCTTTTGAGATCCTAGTGCAAGGATTTCTTTTGAGATCCCAGTGCGTATGCCAAAAGGTAGAAAGAATCTAAACTTATTTATAAATGGAACTTTGTCTGTGAGTGTGTGTGTGTGTAAGTATGTGTGTGTGTGTGTGTGTCCGTTACATATAGACTCCGAAACAGTTGTATTATAAGCGTCTGTGAGTGTTTTTAACTAGGTTTTGTGTCGTGGTACCCCCCCCCAATAAATATCTAAAATCGATAATCGAAAAAATCGTGATATAGAAGGAGTGGTCCGATTTTAATCAAATTTGATACACTCATAGACAAAGACATAAGAAACGATATTCAGATGTTTCAAGGTTGCAGTTCTTACAATATTGCAGAAAATCGATGACATATATATATATATATATATATATATATATATATATATAAAGGGCAAGATGTTTGTGTGTGTGTCTGTTTATCTACCTGTATGTCTGTATTTTTTCAGCCCTTTTAGTCTAGTCTAGTCTTTGGTTCGGGTTTGGCTCTAATAGATATCATTGTAGTTCTTAGTCTCAGCCATGATACCATTTACTCAGAGGACTTATTTAGCCTTCAAAATTCAGTTTACGACGAAAAGACTTATTTGATATCGATACTAGGACATCAAAATTTGACTTACATCCATTCATTTTTCTTTAAGTCTATGGTTTCGCTTTAACTGGAAACAACTATTGCTTTTTAGATTTTCGTGCCAAAGTTCAAAGAGTCTGAGCTCCCGGACCATGGATTCATATTAAAGCATTCATTACACTCGAGAAACGCCGGACTATACGGCTAGTATAACATAAATTGAATTAGATTAGATGACGAAATATATCGTGTGTGCGAAAATCCTTTCAAAACCTTTTTGTACAATCTGCATAAACAAGGGCTCAGATATAGCAAGCATCGAAATATTTACTTTACAGTCATTTAGCCACTAAATCTCTTGTAATGCTGATACTGATTAAACCAAAATTATGTATGCGTAAACGTTACACAAATTTACCTAATGTCTAAAAGGCGAAAAAGCACTTAATTCTAGACACGAATAGGTATTTCATCGTTAATTTGTATGATCTACAATGAAAGAAAAATGGTTGTGTTAAATGAGCAGTGGTGGCTTTATTCCAAAACAATAAACAATAAAGACATGAAGTGGGTAAGGCCAGAATGTTGAGACACTGAAACAGAAGAGTAAAAGTAACTTTCCAATTACTAAGCGAAGTATAAAGAAATGGAAAAGTTGTATGAAACAATAAAGAGTGCAATGAACTGTAATATGATATTAATCATATTGTATGGCAGAGGATACTGAAAAATCTCCTCACATAAATGTTATTCTACTAATATTTCATATTCTGTTCTCCTGTACGAATTTTGCATTCTCTCCAAAACCTCGTTTGTTGCTCACGTGATTGGCATTTACAAAACAAATGTGTTTTTGGTTTTAACATTTTTAGATTTAGGAATAATCATTTTATTTAAAAAAAGATAACATTTTTTCAATTGAATACATATACAATATTTGATTACTACGAAAATATGTATTCACGTATTGCGAAATTAAAAAAAGATACAAATAATGTAATACTAAAGTTATTAAGATATCTCGAGATTCATGCAAGTTACATTTGAACGCAACCATAACAAGAGATACTCAAATTGTCTCCTTTAGCTACTAGACATTTATCATTTACTAGCAGCATAGACCGGCGTTGCTCGGGTGTATTTAAAACTTTACAACTAATCGATGGTCCTGAAGCTCAAACTCTTTAGACGTTGCCACGAAAAAGTTAGATTGTTGAAAGGTTAATCTCGAAGCTGTAGAAATTACTAAAATGAATGGATGTAAGTCAAATTTTGATTTCCGGTATCGATGTCAAATACGTTTTCCGTCACAACCTGAATTTTGAAGGCTAAATAAGTTCTCTGAGTAAATGGTATCATGACTGAGAATAAAAACTACAATGATACCAACTTAGAGCAAAACGCGAAGCAAAAATCAAGTTAAAATATCTAAAAGCCTTATTTTGATCACACCCTTGAGTATATCGGGGTCTCGATTTCTAATATCGGAGTCAAATAAGTCATCTAAGGACAAATTAACCTAAGTAAGTCTATAAAAACTTATCTTAATCATCTGGAGTAAAATTGGAGAAAATGAGCCATATTGATGCCTGATTATCGCTTTTTGATCAGATTCGATAGAATATCGGGGTATCGATATACTAATGTTTGATACTAACAACTATAATTTTACCAAGGAAGAGCACAATTTTCAGCAAAACCACGATAAAAGGCCTGAAATCCTGATCGATTTCCAATATTCAGAGGAAATCGGAAAAGTAAGTAGGCCATGACCTGAGCGGAAGCCTAAAGAATAATTGTGTGAAGTTTGGTGAGATTCGAATAAAAATTGTAGATTTGTATAAAGAACATACAGATAGACAAAGATACATACATACATACAGACAGACAGACAGATAGATACAAATGTCTTGCCTTTTATATATGTATATAGATTAGTACGGTGAACTATTGCTTGGCGAAAGTTGACCAAAAATTCAGGTGGAATTTTAAAATCCACATTTTCTATTTCCTCTCTAAAGACTGCTAAAATAGTGAGTGTGTTGCGAGACACTACCTCATTTCTGGTTTCTTATATGTAAAAGTCTAAAATTGTTAAGCTAAAAAAAGTAGGGAAAATTGACTGCAATACTTAGTTCTATCTAGTTTCCATGGAAATTCGCATTTAGATAAGCTTGTACATCTTGTTTATGGTACGGCAGTGTGCCGTCTTGTTAAAAGGAAAACTTTTTATTTCATTAAGGTTTATGTAAGACAGTGTTATCAGAATTTGATAACACGGTAACAGACAATTTTTTTCTTTACTGAAATGTGTAAAAAAATTTGTCAGTCACCTCTCTCCTTCTTTCTCTGTATCTATATATATATATATATATATATATATATATAGTGCGTGTGTGTGTGTGTGGGTGCATGTGTGTGATAGATAGATAGATATATTGATGATAAAATAACTAGTCTTAGCCAACGTACTTTGGATTTTAAGGGATTTTATCAATGCAAATACATAGTTTTTCCGCTAATCTTTTTATTCATTTTGTTCCTTAACAAATAGACTCCACCTGAAATTGATTTAAAGACACACAAAGGCATACGCAAACGCACTCTCTCTTCCTTACACACACACACACACACACACACACACACACACACACACACACACACACACACACACACACACACACATATATATATATATATATATATATATATTTGTGTCGTTAAAAATGATAGACAATTGTAATAGCAAAATTCACATGTAAAACAAGGCCAAAACTAATAGAAACAACATTAATAAAAAAGAAAGAAGCCAATAGTTAAAACTGTCAAATATGAACACGGCAAAATAACACTATTCGAAAATTAAACATTCAAACATTCCCACTAGTCTACATGCATACAAAGATCCAGCGATATATTCAGTTAGAAATAAAATAATATGAATCTTTGGTAATGATTAAAACTATAACCGAATGCACTTTGAAAAATAAAAGATTCGGAGAAAATTTATGTATTTTATGTACTGAAAAGAAAACAATTTTTTGTTTACATTTAAAATTATATTAAGAAAATAAACATATTAATGTCTGTCATTTTTAACGAATTTCACACACACACACACACACACACACACACACACATATATATATATATATATATATATATATATATATACATATATATTTAAATCCAAAAGAAATCGGCTTCATGAATTATAAAATTAAAATTTACCGCCTTGATTATGATCGCCAATGAGGCAAAATTATTTTTTCTTGTTGAGATGACCGTTAGATCTTAGAATATTTATATATTACACAGAAAACTTTTTTAATATTTCTACAGAGTAATCTTTTATATTAAACATGACGGAGCCTAATTTCTCTTTCTAAATAAGCTTTATTTGGTCAATTTATAAGAACAGATATTTGTTTTTATGCCTATTGATATAGGCAGAAAAATAAATACCATCAATTCACTTCTCTTACTTAATAATCTTGAATTATTTAAGTGCTTTAAAATAATTAATTTTTCACCAAAACATGTATTACATCTGTTTCTTTTCCATTACCAGATTTGGCTCTTGGTGTGATATTTCAGATGATGATAGATAAATTATTACCATTGATTAATTGTCAGAGAGATCAATGCTATTTTTGCATTTTATATTATCTAAAATATTTCGATTATTGTAGAAACAAAATTTCCATGGGTTTTCAATATGAACAGCATAAAACTTAACATCGTTTTTAGAATTTATGCTAACTCAGTATAAAGTATTGTCAATCATACTTGACTATTTATAGAGAGACGATATTTTTTCGCAGTTGCATTTATTTTTAAAATTAACGTTATCTTTGTTAGAAATATATTAATTTAATGAAAGGTTTTATGTTGATATATAGATTTATCGATATTATTAATGCAACTATAGATACTCGTAACATTATTTGTGTTGAATATTTATTTAATACTGGTGAATATTTACTTTGCTTATGAATTACATTTTAGAAAAATATTCTAATATTTGTTACAACATTATGATTGAATGGTTAATTCAGCTATATAATGTTACATTCATGGTGTCTCTATTTTTTTTTTTTTGTTAATAATTTAATTTTACTTTAAGGTTGGTTTGTTCTAAAGCTTTATATATTTAATTTTATTATCAAATAAGTCCTTATTACCAGAATTAGTAGAAAATCTAATCTCGACTAAATTAGGTAAATTATTTAGAATTTTATTATTGTGCTTTGCTTACTCAACGATATATCTATGCTTATATAGATATTATTGTATGGCTTGTATTCAAGTTTAATGTCACGGTAAAAAATTTGATCACTTAAACATTGTTGATGGTGGTAATATTTGGTTCGTGATCTTTGAAAAGTTTTATCAGATATTTTTTCAATCGGTCAGTATTTCGTGAACATTTTTACAGAAAAGAATTACCTCGTCTTATCTACAGTGACTTAAATTTTGAGTCGTATTCTTCTACAACAGTATTAAATTCGACGTTAATTCTTTTGCTACATATATAACCAATATGAAATAGATCTTTGTTCGTGTTATATATTTTTTGGGCGATTGCTGATAGAAAAACAAATTTGGCTAAATTCATAGCAAACATTACCAGGTTCTCGTTTAAGGACAGTTAAATGTTACCAATATCGCATTTGATGAGGTACATTCTTCCTTGCCAAATTATAATGTAATTTTATAACTTCTGCTCTTTCATGACACTACTTAATTCCTTTCGTGTAGTTCTAAGTTCCTTCCAGAATGTATTTCCTGATTTTACCGATATTATTTTTTCGATGTTTTGAGTAATGGCTATGGAAATTTGTTTCGGAAATTTGATTTGTGGTCTTTAAATGTGATGAATACTTATAGCTTGTGGAATTTTATCATCAGATTTAAGAATTCTTTGCTAAACTTTTGATATTATTTCCCAAGTTACTGAGTGCCTTCTTATACATTACGAAAGAAACAAGCAATACTCAGAGTTTGCGTTGTGCATGAAATTTTGAGTTCTACTATTGGTGATAGATAATATGTAAAATTATTAATATGTACTTAATAGTGCAGAGTTTCATTAAAAGCACCACCAGAAGTGTTATATATATATATATATGTGTGTGTGTGTGTGTGTGTGTGTGTGTATGATTGTTGTTATATATATACATATATGGATATATATATGTATATATATGTGTGTATATATATATTATGATATATATATATATGTATATATATGTGTATATATATGTGTGTGTGTGTGTGTGTTTATAGCTGATTGAGGCTATATATATTTATACATGTGGGCGCTATATATATATACATATATATATATATGTATATGTATATATATACATGTGGTCTATATATATATATATATACATATATATATATATATATATATATATATATATATATATATATATATATATATTGTTAAAATACGCCAAGCTACAGAAGAAAGTTTTCTCTTATACTGACAAAATACAGTTTCTGATAGTAACATCTGAAAGTACTTTAACAGATACAGAGAAATGATTTTAATTTTGTTTAGCATTTGGGTTCGCCTATGTATCGTATTATTAGATAAATTCAAATATACGATAGCAAATTAAACGCACTGGATTTTTCAGTTGTATTTATGAACGAAATTTTAAATGTTTTCTTTCTGCCTAAATTGATATACATTAAAAATTATTAGATAATTATTGTAATTATTTTTAACAAATGTTAATATATTAGCAAATATCCGCAAATAAATATGCACAGCCATGCTCAAATACAAACCCATATAACACATGTAATTAGAAATTAATATGTATAGATGTATAGATATTAATGAATGTAAACAAAACAAAAGTATATCTTAGCCGACGCGTTTAAATATACTGTTGCTAAGAAATCCTCACATTTCTTAGATAAGTCCGCCTGGACACGAAACACATTGGCTAATTTAAGTTTAAAATTTTCCATATTCATAATGTATTTTTACAGTTATATTGTAATTATATCTGAAAGTTTTCGCTCATAAATATTTATATAAATAAATATTAAAATACATACCATATTTTTAACAACACAAACGGTGTGCTAAATGTTTTTTTTTTTTGCAATAGTGTTTGATTGTTTACGTTTTTTTTTTGCGCAGGCATGTTTTATTTATGTTCCCTCCTTAAATCAAAAGTTATCTGAAGACATAAAGATCAATTTCATAACAGTTTTTAATTTGCAGGTAGAAACAGAGAAGTTAGCTGAAAGAACAAGCAATAAAAGAAAAGAAAAGATTGAAATCCTGTTCCTATGCAAAGTAAAGCAGCGTAAATTCTATGCAATTACTTCTTCAGTATTCACCGTTCCTCTTCCTGCTATTTCAGTGTCTTCCCAACGTCTATTCCGATTCTAAACATCCCCTCTTTTATAACTGTTTGCTGATTACAACGATTTTTAAATAATAATTTTTGGCAGCAAATATTAATTTTGAATAATCTTAGAATGATATTAAGCAGAAAAACGAAATAAATAAACAGATATCTATTCCCAATCAATCAACCGACATAACTTGTTTCTGTGGAATTCTCTTCCGCATACTTGTTTTCCTAGCAGTTACAATCTCCAAGAAATTAAAAGTAAAGTCAATAGTCATCTCCTGTCTCACTAACTTACATTCTCTCTCTCATGCTTTTCTACATCCACCCACTCTCATCAGTACTCTCTTCCCTCTCCTACTCTCTTCCTGATACACCCTGCAGCCTCTCACTTCTCATAACATTCCTCCTCGTCAACCACACTCTCATCAGTAATCTCTTTCATCTCCTACTCTCTTCCTGACAACCCCGGCAACCTCTCACTCCACAACATTCCTCCTATGTAACCCCCTGCACAACAGTGGCAATAAAATGGGGCGTCACGATTATAAAAAAATATTTTGAGCTATTATTACTTGATTCCGACATATTTTGGGAAGAAAACTGTATTCCATTAAGCCAATACTATTATTAACAGAATGAAGTATCAATGTTCCTGTAAAAGAAAGATTGAACGAAGTATCATCGAGACAAGTTTCAAAATCTCTTGGTTAAGCCATGCGAAGCGGAGACCATATCCAAATTAGAACTAGTTTTACCAGCTAAATTAATCGGGAGTCGATGATGCTGCAGGCGAGAGTGGCTGAAATACATTTAAATATACGAATATCCGCATCAGGAAATTTTGTTTAGCTAATTGTTTTGCCATTGCAAATGGACAGATTCATCATAAGGGGAAATTTTATTTTTAAATGTAATGGAAAAATACCCATTATAACGACAAACAGGTTGAATAGAGAGAAACAGACAGACAGCCAGAGAGAGAGAGAGAGAGAGACTTACTAAAAGTATGGGGAAGTTACACATTCATATATTTAATATTGCATTTATTAGACAAGGATTGATTGAATGCTTAATTCTACTCATGAAAATATTTATTTACGTATATTGACTACTAATGGAAAATAAATAAGTCTATTAGGTACGTGTGTATGAGATAGATATTTATGCAACATCAGCGTTAGTGCGAATATGTAGTACTGTGTAATGCATTACCATATATATTTTTGAGAATTTAGGAATCTGGATGTGGTGTAATTGTAAGCAAGCCTTGTCTCGTTAGAATTATTACAAGTGAGTAGTGAGTTCATTCTTCAATGTGTGCCCAATAATTTCGGCTTTGTGCTATATTTAAGCCGCGCTTAGAAAATCACCGTTGATGATGAGATGATCGTTCTGTACTATGAGGCTCTGAAACTTTCGCCCTTATGCCACATCGAAATGGCGCTTAGAAAATCAATTATATTGAGTTAATAAATATGTTTTCATATCTATACTTATATAAATTAAAATGTGTGTATGTATGAAACAACATATTCATAGATATGTACATTCAAGGATATATTTGGCATCTATACTTTTTTTATTAAATGTGGCGAAAATGTTTTTTTTTCTTTTGTTCATAGATATATTCTTTCAAGAGGACGATGAGAATGAAGAAACTGTCCGTGTTGATTATTGACGAAATCATTAATTTTACCTGTGTATTATACAGGCAATATAATTTTTTTTCTTCTGGTTATTTTTTTTATACTCTGTAGTTTTGAACGAGTAGATGCCAATACTAGGTTTGGGCGATATAACAACACATCACTTAAGAGCAACAAGAGGCAGAAATATATGGATAGCTCTGATCGCCTAGGTCTTAGAGAGATATGTTACATAAAAGAAATCGTAGAATAACGTCGAATCACGAAGATTTATCGTATATATATATATATATATATATATATATATATATATATATATATATATAGACAGAGAGACATAGACAGAGAAATAGAGAGCGTGAGAGACAAGAGAATGGCAACCCGTGCAGACAGAGATCAGAATCCAAATTATTTAATCTAATTAATATGAATTTATATTCATAAAAAGTATTATTATTATCTAAAATTAGGGAACTCCATGGACATTATCCAAAGCAGATGTGTTGATTAGAAAATTCACGACATAATTAACGGTTATAAAGCCAGAATTTATTTAATCAATGTAAATATTTTTTTACAATTGCCTCGTTCACAATGTTGATGAATAATTATATATATTTATTTCACTTAGAATTTGAAAAGAGAAAAATTTATAACTGGGATTTAACCGGAAATAAATTGAGATGAGATACATCAAATCACACACATAACAAATAGGGAATAAGGTGTTAAATACACATACTTAAAACTAAAACAAGAACTATTACACACGCAAAAAGAAGTAGGGTAATTCATGACCAGACAGAATTAATCAAAACAACAACATTTTGGAAGGAATATATATATATATATATATATATATATATATATACGCAAATGATTAACACACACACGAATTTAAACTAATAAAAAAAGAAAAGAAAAAATATAAAGAAAGAGGACAAAAAACCAAAACAGTAAAATATTTTGACTAACACAAAAACTTTTAGAAATTACGAAAATTGTTTTTGTTTTTTAATTTTCTTTAGACATTATTTATTAGAAATTAATTTTCCCAATTTAAACCTTGGAAAAATAAAATAAAAATGCTGAATTCACTTAGACTTTTATAAAGACAACTTATAACACGGGAAGTGAATATTATATCCCATGAAGCAGACATTAAAAAAGTAAATATATATATATTATGAAACAGAGACACAATCATCACAAATGATGTCATTAACGGTGCATGTGAATCCTTTGAAATTTCATATTTCGTGTGTTTCTATATTTTGTACATTCTTTGTAGGGTAGGATTGGTTAATTAAATTCTGTATTTATAATAGCTTAATTATGCATTGAGTTTTCTATCTCTCTCTCTCCCTCTCCCCCTCCCTCTCTCTCTCTCTCTCTCTCTCTCTATATATATATATATATATATATATATATATATATATATATATATAAATAAAAATGGGAAAACAATATATAAATTAAACATCTACAAGACCATTTTGGGGTCATCTATGTTGGATTGCAATATCATTTCATGTGATGAATATGGGCTATCCAGTGAGGATCGAACTCACTACTCAGTTGTAATAAGTTCTAGCAAAACAAGCTTGCTAACCATTACGCCACGCCGAGGTGCCCACATCATACGTGATAGTAAGCTACAGAGTAAACCTGAAAGATCGTGTGTATATGCGTTGAATCCAATGGTTAACATGAGATTTGTGCTGTTTGAGATTGAAGTGATTGGGGAAACATCTTTTTTTAAGATGGATTCCCAAAACCGCGGTGATTAGAGATTATATATATAAAATAGTGATTCTCTTAGCAATGATACGGCAGCTGTCATTTATTGCTGATCGGAATTCTGCATAAGATCAATTAAAAAAGCATAGGGATCGTGTCATTTATTTTAAATTCTCCATCTTTATGGTCTCAATATTTTGTTCGTTGCTCATCGGTATTTGGAGATTGTTTAATATGAAACTTTGCCTCACCTTGATGGTCTCGTATTAGATGAGACGTTATTTGAATGATGTTTCATTACGATCCACATTTGTTAGGATGAATATCTGTTAGTTTAAGCTGAAGAATGTCATATTATTTACACCGCAGAACCGTCAATCTGTTTTGCTTTGATATTTTTCTGAACACTTTTTCTGATAGTTTTTTTTTATTTCTGATATGTTTTTCCTCATTAGTTCTAAAAACTAAAAGGAATGTATTCGTTTCATTATAGTAATATTTTCATAACCTTACGCTTTATATAACTTTTCGTTATATAGCAAACTATCTCGTTTCTATTCCTAAGGAATTTCACATCGATTTAACTTAAATATTCCACGAAAAGACATTTATACTTAGAATGAGAAGTGAGCATATGTCTATTCTACAACACATAAAATAAAAAGAAAGCTTGAAGTATTTTACACTTACAGGACATATTGAATATATTATAGATGAGGGAAATAGCATGTAAACTGCCTGAGGATTTTGCGCAAAAGGATGAAAGTAGAGGTTGCTGGAGGTATATTAAATAAAGAAATTTGTTTAGAGATATACACTATAAAATGTTATAGTCATCAACTTCCAAGCTTTTAAATAAAACACCCTCTCTCTCATGCTCTTTTCTCCGTCTACACCACTCTCATCAGCATTCTTATCCTTTTCTTACCCACTTCCGGAAACCAAGTGTTGGGGATGATATACCACAAATAGTAATAAAAGCTTCTGTTCGAAATGCCTAGCCCCTAAAAAAGGCCGGATATTACAACGGCCGAACCGTCGTATAAATGTCAACAAAGATGAGGACAATAGTTTGAATAATGTAAATACTATGATTATAACTTTTTCTTCTTTGTTTTTGTATAGTTTTTCTCTCTAATATTTTAATGTATGTGTGATTTCGTGCATGTGTTTCTTACTTTTGTTACATTTACGCTATCTCATATATATATATATATATATATATATATATATATATATATATAATGGTTAGTGACAGTTAGATATTTACTTTTAAAATTTCTCAAATTAAAGTAGAGTATAAATATATGTTAATTATTGTTAATAATTTTACTACAACTACTACTATCATTATTATTATTATTATTAGTAGTAATATCAACTCAGAACTAGTCATCGGGTGCAAGTTCGTATTCCAGTTCAATTCCTTGCATTCACTTACGCGCAGATACCAATTGGGAAAGTTATCAATCCGTTTCTTCCCTCTAGTTATACATTAAATAACAGGACAGATTGGGTTCTATAGCCTTGATTGGCAACCAGTCGACCTCAGAAAATAATGGCAACCTACTGAAGGATAATATTCCGCCCAGTAAATCATATCTATTTCGAGACATGATCCCATAAGCGTGCATTACGTAAGGCCTTTACTGACTATTATTATTATTATTATTATTATTATTATTATTATTATTATTATTATTATTATGTCATTTTTCATCATATTTCGATTTCTGCTTTGGTCTCACTACCAACCAAGTCTACGGGGAGACCTAAGGCAGGTAGTGGCGTGTTGTTATGGCTCCATTTCATGTTTTTCTATCTTCCCTACCATCTCCAGCATTATATGGATAAAGTTTTCCTTAGTGTGTGGACTGTACTTAATAAGACAATTTTTTGTATATCTCTTAAACTGGGATTTCCAGGGATTCTTTCAATGTGTTGTTTTGTTCCATTTTTTATCATTCCAAGTGCACCTACTATCACTGGCACAACTCTTGTTTTCAATTTCCACATTTTTTCTATTTCAATTTCCAGGTCTTTATATTTTGACAGTTTTTCAAATTCCTTGATTGCTATGTTACAATCCGCTGGACAAGCCATATCAATTAATAGACAAGTTTTCTCCTTCTGGTTTTTAACAATAATGTCTGGCCTGTTTGCTTCAATTTTTCTGTCTGTGTAGATGGTGTAATCCCATAGAATGGCTACATCTTCTATTTCTGTAACCGGTGCTGGGTGATGTTCATACCAGTGTTTGCCTACAACTTTTCCATAATGTTTGCATATTGCCCAATGTAAATATTGCCCAACTCTATCGTGGCGATTTTTATATTCATTTGGGGCAAGCACAGAACAGCCTGAGATTAGGTGGTCTATTGTTTCTTGGTGTTTATCACAAAACCTGCATTTTGGATCCATATTATTATGCATAATATTTGCCTGATATTTTCTCGTGAAAAGACTTTGGTCTTGTGCTGCAAGAATAAAGCCTTCAGTTTCAGACTTTAATCCAGATGCACGTAACCATCGATGAGTATTAACTTTGTCAACATTGGATTTATTGGCACGTACTGGATATTGGCCATGCATAATAATAATAATAATATTATTATTATTATTATTATTATTAATATTATTATAGTATACTGCAACTCGGTAGCTATAAAGTTTTGGTGTGAAAACCCCATTATTATGCAGTAAAGTGTGCTTAAATTATTTGATAATATATGTAGATAAGTTTGTTTAAAAAAATAAATAAATAAAAACTTCAGAATACAGAGGTCATCCAATGAGATGAATTAAGTTGTGTTGAGAGGTTATGATATTTTAAAGAAATATATGTGTGTGTAAGACCCATAGACAGTAGAATTTTTATGATTTTTTTCACAGAAAATCAGACATGACAAAAATATCATACCTGAAAAAAGAGAAAAATATAAGGAAAAAAGTATGGAGAGGGAAGAGAGAAAAGGAAAAGAAAGACTAAGGGGATAGAAAACCTATTTTGTGATCTTATGATTTTTTTTTTGTTTTTTGAGGATAAAAATTATATAAAAATTTCTACAAATTATTTACTAACTTCGGATAATGGACACATTTGTTTAAAGAACATAAATTCATAAATACGGTTGATTCGTTGTAGTTTGGAACTCGCAGGTGAATTGTTGTTTTTGATGATGAGTTTAGCCGTCTTACATTTTGTATAATAGATGATTAATGTAATGTTTTTGTATAAATCGACTAGAATTGCCTATGAGGACAAAACTGGAAGCAGCGGAAATATGGTTCTACAGAAGGATGCTGCGGATATCATGGACTGAGCATGCAAGCAACGATGAGGTGTTGGAAAGAATGCCAACAACAAAGAGGAAATTGATACTGAGCATCAGGAAGAGACAACTGAAGTTCCTGGGACACGCAATGATGAAGGAGAGCCTGGAGAGCCCGGAGAACCTGATACTGGCAGACCAGATAGAAGGAGAGAAAGACAGAGGAAGACAGCGGATAACATATTTGCAGGCCCTGATCATGTGTTTGACGGAACGGGAGTTGACAGGAGTAAAGGGAACAAACACACTAGGAGCCACAAGGGATAGGGAGACGTGGAGAACCATGATCGCCTACGTCCTGAAAGGACAGGGCACATAGAAGAAGAAGAAGAAGAAGAAGAAGAGAGTTGCCTATTTTCAAATGATGTTTAAGTGTTAATATTCGTCCTGTTTAAAATTTCTATGAATTCGGTTTTTACTAGAAAATATTGAAGTTATTATTATCTCTATTTACTGTTGTTATTACACAGGTTTGAAAGAAAAATCAGGTGTGAAAGAAAGATTTGGTGAATAAATTTAACGTCCAAACCACTAAGTAACACGCTCGAAGGATCCTACATCTCACTCAGAGGAACAGGCACGGAGAACTTCCAAACTCCATCCGGAACATACTTGTTGAAAACACAAATATCACAACATCATCCACATGCAAAAAAAAAAAACAATCTAAAAAACATTGGAAGCATTATTAATAAAAAATAAAAACCCAACTCTCAATAACATCAGGTTCGAACACGCTAACAACATACTTACTCTGTTCGGTATAAAACATATACCACGACTCCACATTATATATAACACCATTTACATTCTGTTACACGTATAATAAAACTGATTATCAAAAATGGCAAAAATTATTGTCGAAAGTGCTCAGATAAACCAAATATTTGGACAATTTTTATATAATTATGTCTTAAAAAGAAAAAAAAAGATCACATGAAAAATTAAATTAAAAACTTAACCATCATTTTTCTGTTACTTTTAATGAAACAAACGAAACAAACACGCAAACACATGTATAAATATATGTACATATACATATATTTTATGTTTGACGAGCTGCATGTTTTGGCTGCGAAATATGTATTACCCATGAAATCGTAAAATAACTATACATTTTTCTAGATTCTATCAATCTGTTAATTTAAGTAAATAAATTAACATTGAGCTCTTTTGAGTTCGGTTCCCGCTATTTACCTGACCAAATATTCTATGTTATATATATATATATATGTGTGTGTGTGTGTGTGTGTGTGTGTGTGTGTGTGTGTGTGTGCGTGTTTGTGCGTGTTTGTGTGTGTGCGCGCATGCGCGTGTGTGTGTACACATTTAGAATTCATAGCTAGTTTTACTCTTTTCATTTCCCCAGTATTATTGACTCATAATTGGCGAATGCTGTTTCTCTCTATATTATGTAAGTGTTTTTATCTATCTTCGTCGTTTTTTCTAGCCATTCCATTTTTATGATCACTTTAATATTTTAATTTTAGTCGATTTCTCGTATTAATATTACTTTTTCCTTTCGCTTCTTCCCAACGGAGATTATTTTTCTATTCGTCGTCTATTTATATATTGACATATTCCTTAATGTAGCCATAGTCATCTTACTGGTTTCATTTGTTTATTTACTATTTTTTCTGATATTTGCGGATATGCGACCCTTTCTTTCATTTATGCAGTATTGCTGGTGTCAAATCAATTTCTACTCAGCAACGTCAATTGATGAGTTTAATTTTTGCAATGAGGTAGGTATTCAAAATATGAAGTTGCAGGGTGAGTGCCAAATTTACAGGATGTTTAAATCTTTATTATTATTTAACATTCATCACTCTGTATATCAGTCAGTCCGTCAGTTAGGTTCATGCCATATGCACACTCGGATGTGCTTTATGGTGTAATGCATATCGACCCGGAATGAGAAGTCGAATGATCGAGTTCGAATTCCAGTCGATTTCATTTTAGTCTCTTACGCATAAATAATATAAATAAATGTATTAATCCTTTTCTCTCCAGCTATGGGTTGTATAGCAGGACAGATAGTTTGTTTGTTTTTTTTTGGCTGCCAGTCTACCGCAGAAATTAATGGCAATTTACTGCGGAAATATATTCTGCCTAGTCACTCATGTCTCTTTCGCGAGATGATCGCCCAAACGTATGTCAATTAACTGAATGACTGGATGCACGCTTAGGCGGTCAGTCCATTTTGACAGATGGCTCACTATGGAGAAGATGTTCCTGCAGTAGGTTGCCATTTCTTTCTATAGTAGATTGTTTGCTAATCATATGCTGTCATATTTAGACTATATAACCAGTTTTACTGATTTAACAATAATCTTTTAACAACTGAGTGGTGAGGCTTTGAAAAATAATAGAAAAATGAAAAATAAAGTAATATTTTTTATGCAGAGTGATAAAGGTTAAGAGGAAAAACTATTAAGTCATAATCTTTGTATAATTTAAGAATATCTATGTGGACAACTTTCTTTGACTTGTTCAATATATAAGAACTCAGAAATCTCAGCTCAATTAAGAGATCCTTGGGATTATTCAAAATCCCTGCCACTTGATTTAATCCATTTTTCGTCCCCATGCATTAACACTGATCTTCTGCAGTGAAATGTTACCCAATCCAATCTGGCTGGATATTTATGAACTGTCTGGTGCGTTGTGGTGCAGTGGATATCGGCTCGGAACGAGAAATCGGGGAGCCGAGTTCAAATTCCAGTTGAATTCATTGTATTCACTTACGCGCAAATACCCTTGGGTAAGGTATTAATTCGTCTCTTCCCTCCAGTTGTGGGTTAAATAAAAGGACAGATTGGGTTCTATGGCCTTGGTCGGCAACCAGTCTACCGCAGAAAGCAACGGCAACCTACTGCGGGATAATCTTCTGCCCAGTCAGTCATGTTATTTTCGAGACATGATCGCCCAAGCGTGTTTCGCGTATGGCACTTAACTGACTGACTGGTGAAACAAGCGCTTCATTGAGACTCATTTCTATAATCGATTGGTAGAATTCACAGATATTGTATTTTATAAATACTGAATTATTTTTATTCTTAACATTTTTAGATGAAGATAGGCACTTTTGTGCCTTGCCACTGATTCACCTGAGTAGCCACTCGCAGTAAATCACAAATATTTTAACTGTTCATAATACCGAATATATCTTTTTCAAACCCGGACAACTCTACTTTTCCCTCCATCTTTTTCTTTTCCAATCCTCTTCTTCCCACTCTTCCAGTGTTGGTGTATTTTAACAGTGTTTTTTAGAAATTTAGTACCTGTGCCTGAAGATGCCTAACGGTTGAAACCCGGCTAGTTTGGTGTATATTCAACATTTTATGAGTTTATACAACTGTAAAAAGGGGATGGATTAGATCAGTAGTCAGTTATTTTTAAAAGTGTCATGTGCACAATCCAAAGAACTGAACATGCATAGCTAACAAGATAATTAAAATCGAAATATTCAAAGCTCATTGCTACCCAGATGCTACCCGTTTACACCCTGGACAGTCAGCTATTGTATTCTGGTACACTTGCATGCTTATTCTCCAGGACTTTAAATATTACAACTGGTATGCCAGTTAGATGTTTCTATTATACAGTTTATGAAAATTTTAGTCTGCTCTCGTGAGAGAAAAGTTAAAAAGCAATAAAATCTGAGGTGAAATGGTTAAAATGACGAAAGATATGATAACCATAACATTTTACAAGTATGCACACACCCAGGCATACATACACTATGGCGAAAACAAATTGCAGCAATGAAAAGTGCATATTAAAAAACATCGAGAAGTATAAAACGACAAATGCTGATAATATGCGACGAGTGGTTGGAGTGATTCCAATTAGGAACTCTGGTGTCGGGATGCTGAAGCAAACACCAATCAGCTGTGGCAATCTTTTTACTTTTGTTGATTCTCGCTCTCTATCTGTCTCTTTCTCTCTCTCTCTCTCTATATATATATATATATATATATATATATATATATATACGCTATCACAACCTGATTGAGCACTCTTGAAGAATGGTAGGCTTTGAAAAACAGTAGCTACCTTGGCATGTACTCATCGCTCATTCACTAATGAATTAGAGCACCCTGGCTATAGGGCGTGTATAATGATAATATACATGCTAAAATGTCTGCCTTCTTCGACCATGGACCAGAGGTAGAATCGCCGACTGACGACACTTCGGTCGGGTTTCAATCCCGGGTTAAAAACAATCGGTGTCTAACCGTACTGATTGGCTGTGAAACAGATCTGTCTGCGGATGACTATATATATATATATATATATATATATATATATATATGTGTGTGTGTGTGTGTGTGTGTAAGTGTGTGTGTGTAGACGCATATATCTACATAGATGCGGCTCTGTTACAACATATATTAATCTTTGTATTTTTTATGTATCAGCATGTGTCGTTCGGTGCTCCATATCTTCGGCCTTGAGCCACTTCTGAATTAGACTTAGTAAATGTTTATCTCATTGCGGGTTTTGGCTCGTTATATGCTTCTTCTTAAAAGTACGTTTTGTTAGGTTAATAGCCAAAAAGTGATTAATATTTAAAATATTATGTCAGACAGACCTGGAATTTCTACATGTATATGCACACACACACACAGACATATATATATATATATATATATATATATATATATATATATTATCTGTGCGTATTTGTGTGTTTTCTTTGTGTAGATGTCGTTGATATAAATTATTTGTTATTAATTCCTATAGAAACTCGGCGGCATGTAAGCATGCTGCTACTCTTCTCCTGAATACCCACCATCAAACCCACCTCCAATATTATATTCCAATTCGGGCTTGAATTGAAGCAGACAGATATACAAATCTAAACAATACGTCTCAGATATTTGCTTAACTGCATATTGATGGTGTCGTTCATTCATATTTTTATTTTTTATTTTATTTTTTATTTTGTTTGTTATGCCGGATTATTTTTTCTCTGCAATTGCGATGGCTTCGGGTTGGACGTGATTAAATAATAAGCGTTTCAATGTTTATTTTCTAATTTATGCTGACAGCTAGCCGAGAGAAAAGAATGGACCGATGATAATGCGCAAAAGTAATACTATGAAACTGTATGCAATAAGCGATATGGACTATGACATTTCCAGATTGGACATAAATCTATGTATAAATATAAATTAGTTGAATTTTCGTTGTATATATAAAGAGAATAATAATTTCTTCATATTCAGAATGTGATGGAAAAATTGTCGTCTAAATAAGGCAAAAGATAAAAATACTAACATCGCATTTTAACAGATATATTTAACAAAATTTCACAATAATACATTGAAACATTAAAGCGGAAATTTATTCAATAATCGTCAATAGCTTCAACAAAGACCTCCAGATGACTTTTCTTATAATCGTGTAGCCCCAAGCAAGGTATTTTACTGCCACTGTTGTGCAGGGGGTTACATAGGAGGAATATTATGAGAAAGAGTGACAGGTTTACAGGGGGTGTAAGGAAGAGAGTATGAGAAGGAAGAGAATACTGATGAGAGTGGGGTGGACGGAGAAAAAAGCATGAGATAAAGGATATAAATTACTGAGACAGGAGATGACTCTTGACTTTACATTTGAATTCTTGAAATTGTAGCTATTGGGAAAGCAAGTATGCGGAAAGAAATTCAACAGGCGGGAAGTACGAGAAAACAAGCTGATGGACTAGAATTTGCGTTTACAAATAATCAGAAGCATTTTTTCTTCAACAATTCTGGACGGTCATCTTCTTTAAGTTCGTGAATGCTTCCATTCAGTTCGTCTTTGGTGTTACAGGGAGATTTGTTGTTCTCTCGCGCCACTACGCACCGCATATACTAATAAAGAGTGCCGGAATATGAAGAGTTAAGTGGCCAGATTTAGGTTCTACCTTTTGTGTGGCATGTTGCAGATTCTTGTTTCCAGATATAGACTTTTCCAGCAGCCACCCTCTTGACGAAAGCGTTCACAAAATTCCTAGTTTATTATTTAAAAGGATAGTTTTCAATCATGACCTTGAACTCACTAAGAAATTCGGAATTTCTTTTTTTATGTGAAGTATCAAAGTGATTTTTTCTAGTTGTCGTACTTTCTTAATCATCCTTCGTCTCATCCAACTCTTTTCGAATCCTCAGACCAGTCCTCAGATTGACATCCAAACACTGTGGATTCTTAATTGGAACTTAGGTTGAAAGTCAAGTAGTTCAACGTGCCTTTTCCAAATTTCTGGCGGAGTGAATTACGACATGGTGCTGGTTTTCTCATAGAGGATGGCCAGCTGATACTTCTATATTCATACCTGATATTAAAATTAAAAAATGATAACGAGTTACTCATCTCACAAACTTTCCCTTTCTCTCTCTCTCTCTCTCTCTCTCTCTCTCTCTCTATATATATATATATATATATATATATATATATATATATAATTAAAAAAGGCAAGGGGAAACCTTTATTTTTATCCCTGACACTTTCTGTTCTGTGATAAATTTTATCAAGATTTGAAATAATTTTTATTTTAACTAAGGCATCTATAAACAAAAAATGTTAGCCACTAGAAAATATGCTTATAAATATTTGTAAGATTAACTGAAATTATTAAATATTTACAAAACGTCATAATTCAAATTTCAAGAATTTTTTCTGCGCAGTATAATGATATACCACAAAATTCTAATGTTTTACATGAAAAATTGCGCGTATGAAAAGTAATATTTCTAAGATTATATTAAAAATGGAAGATAACAGAACATGTTTTTAAACCTGGAAAAATAAATGACAATATATTCTAATGAAGTAAAAAATAAGAAATTTCTTACTTAAAATATTGCATTCAAATTTTATTTTTAGCTGCAATATTTTAAGTAAGAAATTTCTTGGGTGGGGGTTCAAGCGTGCGTTAGAAATAGTTGAGCCAAGCCTTCTGCCTGTATATCGGTAGACGGAATTGTATGTCGACGGATGTCCAAGCACGAAGTCAAAATTTATTGTGATCTTAGGTTTGATCGTACCTGTCTTGATCAATCTATAGATCAAGTCGGTTTATTTTGCTGAACTTGTATTTGCAGTATAAAACACAGGTTGTCTGTAGATGTTCAGTGAAATAAAAAGAAGCTTGGATCGGCATATTAAATATAGATTGGCTTGCGAGTCTATCTGACAGGCATAATCAGAAACGAGCGACCAGCCAGTAATATAATTATGAAATCGTTGTTAACTCATTTTACTTTTACACGTTTAACTTCAATGAAAACATTTTCTGGAAATGTAATACTTTTGGGCTTAATAATTTTTATTTGGTTATCGCTAGTATCTAAACTTATTTTATAAATGGAACTTTGTATGTGTATGTGTGTGTGTCTCTGTTACTTATAGACTCCGAAACTGCTGAACTGATTTTCTTGAAAATTTACACAGTTGTACTATAAGCGTCTGCGAGTGTTCTTAGCTAGGTTTTGTGTCGGGATATCCCCAATAAATATCGAAAATCGATAATCGAAAAAATCGGGTTATATAAGGAGTGGTCCGATTTTAATCAAATTTGATACACTTATAGACAAAGACATAAGAAACAATATTCAGAAGTTTCAACGTTGCAGTTCTTACAATAGCGTAGAATATATATATATATATATATAAATAAATAAAAGGCAAGATGTTTGTGTATGTGTCTGTTTATCTGTCTGTATGTCCTTTATACAAATCCACAATTTTTATCCGATTCTCTTCAAACTTCAAAATTTGACTTACATCCATTCATTTTTCTTTCAGTCTACGGTCTCGCTTTAACTGGAAACAACTTTTGCTTTTTAGTCTTTCGTGCCAACGTCCAAATGTCCAAGACCATGAATTAGTTTTAAAGCTTTCATTACATCTGATCAACGCCGGGCAATACTGCTAGTATTACATAGAGCCATCGATTTTATAACTGAGAACGCGGGCGTTTTTGTTAGTGTGCATGTGTTTTTCATATATGCAGGTGTTAAAGTAACTATTTTGTGTTCTACGTAAACATTGATGAATAAGATTGTACAGTTAGCACTAAGTTCATATGAAAATTTTAGTACATCTTTTTGTTCAAAGCTTGATGTACGGTTTTTACATTTCTTTACAATATTTTGCCAATAGGAAAACGTCTGAAATATAATTGCTCATAGGAAATGTTGCAATGTAGAGTCTGGCAACTCGATACAATTTGTCGTGATAATGGTATACAATCATCAGCTAGACAAGTCACTGCAATAGTATTATCTTTTCTTTCTAGACAACTACTCTATACTTCTTATCATGAATGGACCAATTCATTCATGATTGCAAGGAGGATAACTGGCTGTTATCTCCACAGGAAACAATAACAAAAGTCTTTTTCTCATAGACGAAATTTTGCAAGCCTTTAACTGCTTCTTTTTCCATAGAAATTTCCCAGATAATCTATATTCCATAGTTTCATCACTTTTGATGTTTCCAGCTAAGATCCGCTGCATATGGTAGCC
The DNA here is from genome assembly GCA_037127315.1 of Ascarosepion bandense. Classification (NCBI taxonomy): domain Eukaryota; kingdom Metazoa; phylum Mollusca; class Cephalopoda; order Sepiida; family Sepiidae; genus Ascarosepion; species Ascarosepion bandense. Next base: position 7,453,277 of record JBBBDQ010000428.1, on the reverse strand, counting down.
AACCACTTAATTCTTTTCGTATTCCATTTGTGGGATGTAAGTTCTACTCGGGAAGATTCTTCCCGCGAACTGATGATGTATGGAAGCGACTCCTATTAGGATATTTTCACGATCACTACAATATTATTATGTTTATTTCTATGATTAGCCGTTATCTTTAAAACTTATTCTCATAAACTGTGAATCTTACTCTGTAAACCTCTACCTCGAGGGAATCCCGGGCCTAGTACATATTCAACATCACTGTCAAGAAAGGGTGGGTAATTTCAACAAGCACAACTTCCTCATAAATGAATAACTGCATGGACACTAGGAAAATTGAATACTAAAAAATTATAAAATGTTTATTGTCCGTCATTTTTTTATATGCCCAGAAATGACGTTGAGAAAATATGACATTAATCGCTCAATTTATGTATCAAAGAACGCATTAAAATATCCAAATGATATGACTAATTTTGCAGAAACGTATGTTTTGTTAATCGACGTGATTTTTTTCTTGTTGTTCATTATTATTATTAATTATCTTTTGCATATTTTATTTATAAAATAAACAAATATGCAAAAATCATATTTATTGAATTGTTTTACTGTTTACTTTTTGGTATTTTCCTTTGATTTTATTTTAAATTATTTCGGTTATACATAAATATGTTTATCTGATATTTGAACATTATATTAAAGTTATATGGTAGATGAAAAGTATATCAAATGTATTAAGTACGGTGATTTTTAATCGTAGCTTAGATGGTGCACAAAACCGATAGTATACATCAATTAGTGAGGATCTAACCCACCACACCGTCGTAACTGACCGAGTAGTGACAAATTTGTTAATCAGTACGCTACGCCAAAGTGGCTACCGTTGGTGTAAGTCTATATTCAGTCGAGTATCATTTATTGTCGTTTTCAGGAAACTTTTGTCAACATAAGTTATTTTCCTTTTTGAAATAAAAGTTGTGCCTGAAATTATTTTTTAGGCATTCAAAGAAAAGAATAATCAAATTTTACGTGATAACTGTCTTTCTATATGCCAGTGAATGCTGGGCAATCTCGTCAAAGATGAAGAAGAGACCTGAACATGGTTCTACGAATTGATTTTTACAATAACATGGACCGAACTTTTAAGCAATGACGATGTTTTAGAGAAAATTAAAACAAAAAGGAAACATGAATTTTACATGTAGGAAAAACAGTTGAAGTTTCTGTGAACCTAATATGAAAGGTGGGTCTGGTAAATCTAATACTCGCAGGAATTTTTGAGGGAAAGAAATATAAAGGATAATAACGCAAAGCATACTTAATGAGCCCGTGTAAATGGATGTCAGTACAGGAAATAATAAAAGGAAAAAGTATCAAGAGCAACAAAGGTCAGAAACTGTGGAGAAGAACACTGTTTATAAAGATGAAAATATCTAAAACATTAGAAAAGATGTTATGTTGGATATGTTACTTATGTTCATGATTACGTTTATATTTCTAATTCTGAAAGCTTCATCACAAACATGTTTCATCTGATACTTTTTACCTTTCATTTTTTGTTACGTCTGTAATATCATTCACATCTTCCGAGACGTAGTGTCTCTTTTCAAATCATATAGACTGGCAGTTAATGTCACTTTTTATATTTTTAGTTTCTAAAAGTTTTAGCCATTCAATTCATGTCATTGCTAATTATCGACGCAGGGTGCTACGCGATTATCTTTGCCTTTCTTTCAAGAGACTGATATTCTTTCTTGTCTTGTTAGTTTTTGCAATTTTGTGGTTTTTGATAAATATCCATCCATAGTGTATGGATGTTAATAGAGTTGTGAATTTTGTGTGCATTTTTAGATGAAGTTGCGTGATTGATATGTAAGCACGGACAATAGAAGCATACAAAAATGTTTCTACTACGGACATTTGTTCCTTTTATATTCTCTTATATTGAAATAAATTTTAAAGTTCTCTTGAATAGGTCATTTCATAAACTGATTGATGGGATGTAACGATATGAACGGGTAAACATTGTCGAGCTTAAGTCGACCTCGTGCTGAAAAAAAACTAATTTTGTTCTTTTTTCTGTTTGGTTCTGAAATACTAACTGGAAAAGATGATTGGGTTCAAGACAATATCGTATAGATTTAGGCAAACTGATTAACCAGTTTAAGAACAATTCTGTTAAAACACGCCCGACGATGTTGTTCGTAAATTGGAAGATGTCAGTTGTTATTGTGCCGAGGAAACTTACATTACCCAGTGGAAACGCCATTACGGTGTGGTTTACATCTTGAAGTCCAAATGAAAACAAGAGAAAAATTACATTTTTTTCCGGAGGAAGGATCATAACATAGCACATGTGAACACAGATTATTTCCCGCTTCCCTAAAATTTGCATAAAGGGAAAATTAATTACTTTATGTATTCCTTAATATTTAATTCATTTACTGATTTCAGTTCCTTTTTCTCATAAGTATAACATTGAAAAACAGGAAGTAAATACCTTCGATTTCACCTAATCATTTGACTTAAGATCATTCATATATATTTATTTTTGATTTTGGTTCTTCAAGACCTTATTATAATTTGAAAGCCTTGTTGTCAGGCATTTCCCAATCCCATAATATATAAAAAGGTGTTGCTCTTTCTTTTTTTTTTACAAAACCCTATTTATTACAACCATTATTCTCTTCTATTTTGCACTTGAGATTATATTATATATTCTTATATTTGTATATACAACTTAATTTTTCTATATTCTCGCTCTTTTGTGCATTATGTTGTTTGATTCCGAATTTTGAAACTCCCCAATCTGCCTTTGTTATTCTTCCTTTTTAATCAGATCAGTGTTTAATTCGAAATCGCCATGAGAATTTTTCATCCACTTTAACAAAACGCCCTCTTAAACTATATATCGATGTATTCTCCCTCCATCTACGAGTTAAAAGCTTTTCTATGTTTGATTGGCAAACTATGTAAAGAAGTAAAATTCTGATTTTAAAACCTGTTGGGGTTTTTTAAAATAATTTCAGCCGATACAAGAGGATTAGATTAGTAAGATTACCGAGAAGAGTGAAAATGAGAAATGGTAAATAAAAAAAGACGATTACATATAAGTGTTTGAATATCGTAGTTGACAGGAAAGCATTAATCCAGAAGAGAGATCCACAAGCGATTATCGCGCAAATATAAACTATTAGATTCAAACTTACGATTACATGTCGCTATTTCAATATTAAACGATGAGACTGAGTTGTCACGCTAGTCATTCAATTAAGTGACATACGTGATACACGGTAGGGCGATAATATCTGGACAGAGACATGATTTACTGCGCAGAATATTTATCTGCAGTAGCTTGCTATTTCTTTCTGTGGGTGACTGGTTACCAACTAAATCTATAGAAGCCAATCTGCCCTGTATAGCACGAGGGAGAAGCGACGGATTAATACCTTACTCAAGGATATTTGCTCATGAGTGAATGCAAACAAATACAAATGGAATTCGAACTCGGCTCTCCGATTTCTCTTTCCGTGCCGATATCCACTCTAATTCATGGAGTCGAAGTGAGAAGAGGGAGAAATCTGGAAAACAATTGCAATTTGATTATTTTCACCCTAAAAAAAATAATTGCTTACTATTGAAAGCACAATTGCATTACACAATGTGGTGTGGTTGGGGCCCGATATTACACTTGTCTAAAGATTTAAAGTTTACTTTGGTTATTTTTTTATATGATGTTATATCTTTTTTATTGTCAGTCAAGAGAGATCAGACCTAAAATGAAGTACTTATAATATTTAGGCTGAATCGACCCAGTTATCACTCTTTACACTCAATATATTCCAAAACCGTGTCAGAATTTTGGTAGGTGACATATTATTTTCACCCTCTTAGCCTCTCTCTCTCGCACAAGCGGGATGTAGCAAGCCTCTCATTGATCTATCGATACATGCATGGAAAGTGCTCGGAACAACTACGTTCCTTGGTTCCGCGACTTATAAACCTCACGATCAAGAACCGTCATACCACCGACAGTGTAGCAAGCGACCCATATTCCCTTCATAATCTATTAGTGAAAATTAATTCTAATTTGAACATCTTTCCGGCAGCCACTGCTCTGGAACCGAATCTCAAGTGGATGTTTACCCAATGACTACAATCTTAATTTGTTCAAGGTCATGGTTAACCGCTGACAACATTTGCTGCAGCAAACCAGTTCTAGACCAGCAGGTAGAAGATCTCAGCTTGTATAGAACTGCTGTCTTTTCCGTAAGTTGGGCGTCTCAATGATAGTCGACCCGTGGGCGTCGTGCATTTTTTTGTCTTTTTCCTTTACCGAATCCTTACCGCCATGAAATTCAGTATGTTACTCTGTGATTATATTCGAAATTGTTTCATTTATTGCTTTTAGATAAATATTTTTGTGTCTAAATTTGAATCTGCAAGTTCAAAATTTATTATCACCTAACTCACCTAAAATTTTCTCAATATTGGCTTTGCCAAAAGTGGAAATGAAATTCATTTCCAATTATTAATCATTCAATTTCAACATGATTTCAGGATTCATATTATTACTTCATTTTCAGGATATAGAATTATTCAATTGTGTATACGCTATATTTACTGAATTACCTTCTCAGACTTGAAGAAATGACATTAGAATCTTCTACGCCTGACTTAAGAATTAAAAGTTAGGTTTGGTAGTAATTCATGTTTACGTCGACTATGAACATCGGCATGCCGCTCCCCATAGCTAATTTGCTGAAATAAAAGGCGAGACCGAACCGGAAGATTGAGTTGAAATTTGAAAATGTTTCCCTTTTGTTATGTATAATCTTTGATTGTTTATATTTATGTTCGGTTGGACGTGTTTGTCTAAAACGCACTTTTTCACATTTACTTCTGCGGATAAACACGAGATGTGAGTGAAAAAATCTTCAAATTGCATGCGTAACTTCAAAGTCACTGCCTAATGCTGATTTCAAATGACCATCCTGTCTACATTTTTAAATAGGCTATATTTGATACTGAGAATTATATACTCATAAAGAATCAATTGTTAGGCTATACATTCTTATATGTACAAGATTTAAACTACAGAGAACCAATGAGTTTTTTAGTACAAAAATGTACTTTTCGCCATGTACGTGAATAGTAGTTAAGTGTACGTTTTTCTATGGGAAAGTAAAGGGTTTTAGCTTCATTTAAAATAATTAAGAGTTTTTCCCTCAAACAGATCAAAGATTATGTCGAATCTAAAGTCGACAAAATTTAAACGGGATATTTTCTTTTTTTTATTTTGTGAAGGAGAGTATATTCTAATTCTAAACGCTTCAAATATTAGTTACAAATTTACACGTTCTTTGAAAAATGTGTTCGACAAAAAAAATTTGAGTTCGAGAAAAATTGAGAAATTTGACGAGAAAACTCCCGTTGCACCTATCCGACCATAGTTCAATCCGATCGCATTTAAACACACATAGAAACCTACAAAATTCTATCCGTAACAGACTCGTTGATAATACAAATATAATAACTTCATCCACATGCAAAAAAGGCTAAAAATAATAAAAACATAATTACCAAAAAATAAAAATCCAACATTAATGATAAAAACTACGAACACAGAAACAATGTGCTTAGCGGGTTTGGAGTATTAAACATACATATGACTCTACTCGCTTGGATAAATAAGCTTACATTTTCACTTGCAAGTAAAATAAAAATTATTCAAAGACACTGGCTAAACGTATAGGCAATAGCTCTCGAAAAAATAAAACATTTAGAAAAGTTTATATAAATTATGTTCGGATCAGAAAAATAATATAAGATCCTATTAAAAATATATATAAAGATCTTAACCATAAAAACTTGTCTGTCATTTTCAATAAAACTTGCTCACACACACACACACACACACACACACACACACACACACACACACACACACACACACACACACAATAATATATATATATATATATATATATATATATATATATATATAGTTAATGATCCACATCAATCGAATAACTAGTGTGTATGTAGTCATCCACGTGTGTGTGATTGCGTGCGCGTAAATGGGAATTTGAGATATATACAAGTAGAATAATAATATTTTTCTCTTTTCATCTGAGCAGTTATTATAGCAATCTGTATTCTACATTATTTAAGATGGGTTACCGCTTGATAAATCCAGATGCTGTTAGCTTGCATGCGCGTCTAATCTAATAGCAAACGGCTCTTGATTTGAAATCGGAGAGCCGAGTAAATATTCCAGTCAAATTTGGTTATATTGAATTACCCTTGGGAAAGATACTGAACCATGTCTTCAACAATGAGTTAATTAAAGACTGATAACCTATAAGAAAACAAATCAGCCAATCCAAATGTTTCTTATTTATCTCAAAAGTTTAGAAAATGCTTCAAAATGTATAAACATATTTAAAAATCCTATCTTCCATTATCTTTCATTTTGCTGCCAAAGATTCCATTTTGCATCGCGAAATGGGTATGATATATATCTCGTGATGCTGAGATATATTAATGGCTTGCTTTTATATGACCTAAAATTTATTGCACAATTTAAATCATCTAGATGGGTATAAACCCTGCATATCCATCCAATTCCGTGACGTAGACATTTTCCGAATACAAATATCATAATGCCCATCACCAAATAACGACATTGCCGTTCCCTGACGCCTATTTTATTCGAGTATAATAGTTAATCAATGTGACTATTTCATAGCCGCGTATATATCTTTAACTGATTGATTTCTCATTACAAACACCTGGCATAGAAGCAAAACCGTGTCTTTAAATTTTTCACACAGGTCCTTTTAAGCTATCTAAATATATATTCGGTTCTCTTTCGATCACCGGAGTTAAGCAACGTCTAGCGTAATTAATAACTGGATGGGTGACGCTCGGGAAAGCCAGATGAAGTAAGCTCGATTGTGTGACAGGTGTAATAAATAATGACTCGGAGTTGGAAAACGGAGTATTGAAGTTGATAAACCGTGAAAAATAAAATCTTGACAGAAAGACGCAAACAAAGAAAATTGCTGACATTTATTATTCTTTTTCTATTGATATTTTAAAATTGGCTTGTAGCGTTACTCTTCATTTTTAAGAGCAGATATAAAAGGGTTAAAATATAAAATACTGTATCTTTAATGGAAATATATTTGAGAAACATTCACACTAAATTAGAAAATGTAGTTTATCAACAAATAAGTGAAAGATTTAATCTTTTAACTGATTACTTTGAACAAACATTGAAAAGGTTTTTTGTTCGTTATAAAGATAAGACCATATAAATAAAATTAGCAAATAGAGAATGAAAAAAATTTATGACGACAATTTAATATTCAGCATATCCTCCATTTTTGTGAATTAATTTGAAAATTTCCTATGGCAGATTCATTATTAACTTTGCTCGCCCAGGATACATAAACAGCATCACGAAGAGCATACTCGTTTATATTTCGACTAGCAGTATAACACGGCGTTGCTCGGGTATAATGAATGCTTTAAAACTAATCCGTGGTTCTTGAGCTCAGACTCAGCCTAAAGAATATTTGTGTGAAGTTTGGTGAGAATCGGATATAAATTGTGCATTTGTATAAAGGACATACAGACAGATAAACAGACACACACACAAACACCTTGCTTTTTATATGTATATATTATCGATTTTCCGCACTGTTGTAACAACTGCAACCTTCAAATTTCTGAATATCGTTTCTTATGTCTTTGCCTGTGAGTGTATCAAATTTGATTAAAATCGGACCACTCCTTCTATTTTATCGATTATCGATTTTCGATATTTATCGGGGATACCTCGACACAAAACCTAACTAAGAACACTCGCAGACGCTTATAGTACAACTGTGTAAATTTTCAAGAAAATCGGTTCAGCCGTTTTGGAGTCTATAGGTAACGGACACACACAAAGTTTCATGTATAAAGAAGTTTAGATATGGAGGACGCGGTGGACGTTGTTTTCCATAAAAATCTCTTACGAACTTTCAGTGTTGTTGATTGTAGCATTGTCCTGCTGGAAAACCTAGTTTTCTCCAAATAAACGAGCACTTTCAATATTAGCGTTGCCTTTCTTTACATGTCAGTGTAATTAGCAGCACTTAGCAACTTTTTACCTTCTGTGAGTCAAGAGATTCGTCATAGAAAAATGATCCCGAGACCATAATTAATCCACCTAAACTTTGTCAAGTTGAGAAAATTTATTCTAGGACATATTTTGCAGGCCAGTCATACTGAAAAATATCTAGGTTGTCTTGGGTGATTTTTTCCTCGTGGGAAAACAATACTTTCTTCAATTTATCAACATCCCAAATTTGATAATCGAAGGAAAATTGTAAACTGGATGTTTAATGGCGGGGAAGAAGACGAGGCCTCTGATGTCTTTCACGTTCTTAAACCATTGTTTTTATTTAAATGCATTTGAATCTTTGGACAGGTACATTCATCATCTGTATTTGCTTTTATATGATTTGATATTAGAACAGAATCTTTCTTAAATTTTTGCCTGATGCGGCTTTTTAGTGATGGTGAGATATTTCTGAGCGACCGCTTGATTTTCTAGAAGCATACACATCCGGATTTTAATGATGTTAGCAATGACATTTCTGCTACCGCTAATTTCAGTCGCAATGGCTTGTTGCGAAAGACTACGATTTTGAAGTTCAACAATCATGCACTGTTCCAACTTCGTTAAAATGTTACCTGAAATTGAATGCTGAAAATTAGCCAGGTAGACGTCTACACAAATAAAGCTATGGGCACACTGACTAGCTCTTAAATTTTTTCCAGCATTTTTTAAAACTTGGTTTTATTTAAATGATTTAATTTAAACCTTATATGTTTTTTCTTTGATAAACTATATTTTCTAAATGTTTCGAAAACATATTTTGATTAAAGTAACTGTACTTACTACTTTTTAATCCGTTTGTATTCGTTATTAATGTGATGACTAGGAGTATATGTATATATATATACTCCTGGTCACAACATTATATATATATATATATATATATATATATATATATATGAGTGGGGTCATGGTGCGCGCAAGAATTTCATATATATATATATATATATATATATATATATATATATATATATAAATATGAGAGGAGCGTGCGCGCAAAAATCTCAAAGAGTATAAATGTAAAATGAAAATATGACTAAAGAAAAATGATACACATATCCTAGCCGACTCGTTTGATCCTTTGAAACTTTCTCAAGAGAGATTCAATAAATTTATTTCGTTTGAAGTATCTATATGCAAATGCAAAAATGGTATTGAATGTAAAAATTTTAAAGTTTAGGAAAGTTCATCAGGTTAGCTGTAATGCAAAGCATGTTATGTTATTACACAATGTAAACGAATTCTTTTTTTTTTTACATTAAGTGAAACAGGACAATTTCGCTAAAATCTTGGAAGAGATTAATGGATTGCTACGTGCTATCCGTCCTTCAATATGGCAGTGAATGTTAGAGAATACCATCAACGATGAAGGAAAAACTTGAAGCAACTGAAATGTGGTTCTACAGAAGAATGCTGTGAATATCATGGATAGAGCATGTGCTCATTGATGAGGTCTTGGAAATGATGGAAACAAAAAGGAAATTAATACTGAGCATCAGGAAGAGACAGCTGAAGTTCCTGGGACAAACAATGAGGAAAGAGGGCTTGGAGAATCTGATACTAACAAGCCAGATAGAGGGGAAAAGAGACAGCAGAAAGCTACGGATAACATATTTGAAGGACCTAATCAGGTGGATGACGGAACGAGGATTGCATGGTGTAACAGGAGAAGGCGTGCTCAGAGCCACCAAGGATAGGGAAACATAGAAGGCCATGATCGCCTACATCCTGAAGGGAAAGGCACATAGATGAAGAAGAAGAAAAAGAAGAAGAAGAAGAATAATCAACCAAATTACATATATTTAAATAGCTACGAGAATGTCTGCGAAGTATCAATATTAGAAAATTCATTTTGCAAACAAACCCAGTTCTTCGTGGATGCGCTACACATCGCCCATTGTAGGAAACAAATATAATCATAGTAAATTCTGCTAAATAATGTTCCTCCAATATTTCAAAATTAGATCATGTACTGATGTACACGTCACTTTTGAACACAGGAACACTGTCTCATCGCGCTAGCTATAGCATGTACATTTTACATTTTAGACTTACTAACCTACGATACAACAGGCTTTGAATTCGAAGTTTTCCTTCGGCTAGTTTGGTTGCTAACGAAGATTTGTCTTCTCTCTTGTTTGATAATGGAAAGAAGAGAATAGATTAATAACCTTTTAAGGGTCTTTGTGCGAAAGGTATCTCAAATCAATACATCTAATTATTTTCTGCATCGATAGCCACTTCCCCAGGCGCATATATTTTGAAAGTTTAATATTCCTATAACTTTTTCAAAACCTGAAGTAATATAACACGTAAACACCATCATATAATAAATATGGTTGTCTCTGCCTTTGTTAGTTTCTTAGTTTGCACGACCGTTACGCTCTGCAAATATATCTTAAATAGTTGATTATTTCGTTTTGATCGCCTGGAAACGAGAGGAAAATACGCTTAGTTTCAGTGACAAAATCAACGAATGAAATTATGTAAGATAAATTGGTCAACCGACACTTCATGATTAATAAAAAGTTTCGTTTTGATTGCGTGGGAAGAGAAAAAATACACTACTTACTTTTAATGAGAAAATGAAAGAAAAATAACAAGAAATAAAAAAGAAAGCAAGTAGGTAAGAGAGACATGACTAATCTTTCCTGTTAATATTTCTTAAATAAGTCCCTTTTGATCGTATGGAAAGAGGAAAAATACACTACTTGGTTTCAGTGAAAAAAATGAAAGAAACTTTATAAAAAAGACAAGTTACATTTTTAGCAATACTTCAGAAATAAATAATGAAAAATTGAAAAGTGTCGATATATCGAACATAATTCTTAACTAATTTGATGAAAATGAATCTGAAAATGACGTTACTTGGTTCGCTTCGGTTGTTGTTGTACAGAAATACTTCATTTTGGGAGAAAATTTCTTTTTTTTCATTTATTTTCTGTACATATGGTATTGACCGATGGCACTTTTTTTCAAAGTGAAATTGTTGAATTCATTCGATTCGTATTTAAACCAACAAATATGTGTCTGCTATTGAGAAATACTATTTTTCAATAACGAACATAACCTAAGTCTTTAAAAATAACATGATTGAATATAACAAGTCCAACAAGTATTTTCATCAAATCATTTAATACACGAGCATCAGAAATAAAACTTTTAGAAACATAAGAACTGTTTTTTCTTTATTTCCTGTCATGTTCAATGTTATTTAAGACCCTTCTTCTATTCTAGCACTAGTCAACCATCATTCGTTTGTCCCATTGTTCTAATAGAATTTTTATCTTGACGCATCAGTCACATCGCCGCAATTTTCGCGAAATTTTTCTACATCGCCATGAAAAAATGAGCCTTAATACTTATATTAGCGTATTACTGATAAATTGTATTTCTGATAAATTTTATCTGTCAGTTTGATTTTAGTCGATAAATTGGAAACATCCGTTACATGTATTTTAAAAATACTTAGTTTATTGTAAAAATAGCCGATTTCATGTAGCTGACATAAATTGCTCGGTGTATCTAAAAATAGACGCGTTTCTGCAACCTTTATAAAAAATGTTGTAACGAGCAAAGATCGTAAATTCATCGATTTTTCTAAAGATGTGCAATTGTAGTACAGCAAAAATGGTAGCTAACCCTGAATATCTAAGATCATATTTGGAATCAGTATCCTCAAAATAGCCAAAAACGTGTTCTTAGCACTAAAAATGGTTTTGACCAGTGTAATAGAAAGTGGGTAAAACACTACTTGGTTTCAATGAAAAAATGAAATAAATAAAGGAAATAGATTATATACACTTTATTATTAAAATTAATTTTTGAATCCCATCAGAGCTCATTTCATACCCAATAAATAATGAACAAGCTTGACATTTTACTTATTACCTGATCACATTTAACATTTCATATTAACTGTAATAATAAAATGAGGTCAACCAACATATTTCTATGGGACACATGTTACTAGTCAAAGAGCCGCATGTAGTTCACCAGCCACGGTTTGGCTACCACTGATATAAATACAATAGTCTTCCGGGTTCGACCAGGTAATCCTGGTTTAACTTCTCCTAATAATATTTCTTAAATAATGAAATATTTTATTTTGTTCGCTTGGAAAATTTATAGACTTACCATGAATGATAATTTGTTTTAAATGTGAAAAAGAAAGAAAAAAGTAAGACAGAAGATAATACATCGTAGATCATAGCTTTCAATACCTGGTATTCTCAAGTGATCACCCATGTATTTCTAGACCATGGTCGACGTTGTTTAACGTCGGTGATCGTAAGAGAACCCGGTGCCTTAGCCTAAAAGAGACATATTACAATTGGAAATAGAATGTTTAGTAGCGACTGAGTTTGAACCGACAAGTGAGTATTACTAGTATTACTTGCAGTGCATTTATTGTTTCCTCTTATCGCCATTCTTATTCTATAGCTGCTTAGTATATGGCTTTGCTTCGGCGTTGAAGATGAGCTTCTTATCTTTGGAAGTGTTTTGTCAAAGTTTCATAGATGAACAGTTTACTCACAGGAAATTCTTCAAATATGATACCCTGTGATATTTTCACTTCTCCAATTATCACCATACCACAACGATGTTGTTTGTTTAATAACCTTTTAAAAACTTTGACTGCAAACAAGTTTATAAATCCAGTAAATAAAGTAGGAAAGAATACGAGAAAACGAAATACATAATTAAGGAAAGAGTTTAATAAAAGAAAAGAATTTACGAAAATAACAGATAACGATTACATCGGATTTAAACCTTTTAAGATCAATGTTGATTAGAAATTAAGAAACTTGAAAAGTGTCCTACAAGAGAGAATTGACAGAGAATAATCTATTGGCATAAAACTCACGGTCATTTCTAAAAATTTCAGCTATGAAATGATAAAAGACTATAAACCAATCTGTCAAATAAGGGCTATACGTGATAATCGATTGGGCGATTATGTTAAATCCATGAATGAATAGGCAGAAGTTTTTCTGTAGTAGGTTGTTTTTTCTTTCTGCGTTAGACTGGTTGCAAACCAAGGCTATAGACTCAATCTGTTCTGCTTTTGAACCCATAGCTAGAGTGGGAAGAGATGGATTTATATCTTTCTCAAGGGTATTTGCGCGTATGTGAATGAAACAAATTCAGCTGGAATTCGAACTTGGCTCTCCGATTTTTCAGTCTGAGTCACGATCACAACGCAGATCCTAAATAAACCAATTCATTTATTTATGTGCCATGTCTCTTTAGGATTTAGGCAATCATGGCTCTCCACATCATTCTGTTCCTTGTAGCTCTTAATACATTTTGTCTTGTTGTTTCTCCCAAACCCGGTTCTGCTATCCCTTTACTTAAACCAATCAAGTATTGTTTCGCTTTCCTGCTATTCACTGTTAGAGTACCATCTTCTCCAAGCCCCCATTTTTCATGATTTGTCCCAGAAACATCAGCTGTCTATTCCTGGGGTTAACTAGAAGTATCTTTTTTGTTTACATTCTTTCCAAAACCTAGCTGTTGCTCACATGTTCTTCCGTAGTATCCCCTCAGCATTTTTCTGTATAACTACATCACTATTGCTTTGAGTGCTTCTTTGAAGAGATTGTCCAGCATTCGCTGCCATACAGGAGGACAGATATCACTTAACAGTCTAATAGTATTTTCTTTCTTCCAACGAAATATTACTGCCTCTTAATACTTTACTCAGTTTTTAGTATTCAGCATTTACTCTGCTTAACTTCTTAAAGACGAGGTACAAAAGTATAAAGAACCCCACAATTACAAGGAAATATTTATTGAAAAAGTACATAGAAGATACGTTACGAGATTGAAAATGTCTGGCACGATTGCAGATTATATTTGTATTTTATAAAGAAACTGTAGAATAGATAGCAGAAATTAAAAGTAACATAAAGATAATATTTAGACTAAAATCGGGAGACTCGTGCGAAAAAGTAACTGCCATGTATGTGTACAAAAGAGACGAGCACATAGATTATTGCGCGAGGATCCTGATCACAATAATAGAAATTATTTTCTCTTAATCCGGTAAGCAAAAAAAATTATCAAAACAAAAATTCAAAACAGAATATGATACTGAAAATCATAATACTACTACATATCAGAATAATTTTTATTTTCGATGTCACAGAGGACATGTTGAAAGTTGAGATTATGTGGCTGAGTAATGCTATGCATGGTGTATCATTAGATGGTACTAGCTCTACCGACATTTCTAGTTGTCTTGGTCTTGTTATTTGGGTTTTAATTACTTGTTAACAACAACTGATATCTGTTAATCTTCAGACTTTTAATAGACCTGATAAAATCTTAAACCAGTTTAGAGCAGAAAGATTAGGAATTGTTTCATTTTTCAAGACTTTCCGAAATCTACAACGATCTTCAACGATTTCGAGATCCTGTTTTGAATAAATTACTTAAAACATTTAAGGCATTTAAGAAATGCTTCATCCGTTATAGCGTTTGAAACAAACGATACATTTTGGAAATATTGATAGTGACTTGCTAAATATTATATGTACAGATATTAATATAATGATTTTGTATAATGTCGAGAAGATGCGGAGGCATATTCAAAAAGGGGGTCTCGATGTAATGCAATGGTTATCTTGCCAGAAGATTAAAGGATGTGTGGTACGTTCGATCCTTACTGGATGCTTCACAGTTTTGGTTTTGTGCCACATTTAATTTACATTTAGAAACCCAACATATTTAGAAAGAAAAACGTAACCCGTATTCGGTGAAAATAAACTCCCAAATGAGAAGCAAAAATATATATTTTTCATTTTTTGCACTATTAACCAGTTAAGGCAAGGCTCGAAAGCCACTCAAACTATAACGTAATGGAATGTGATTTATTAATTTTCTTCTCTGGGATGTGTCCTTTCAAGACCCAGGCTTTCCATATCTCCCAGTTCATTGTAGCTCTTAACACTTTTTCTCTTGTTACTCCGAACAACCCTGCTCTGCCTTTCATTTGCTCAAGCCCATCAAGTATGTCATGCGAATAATAGATTCACAAAGTCCTCCTTCATTACATGTCCCGGAAATTCCATCTGTCTTTTCCTGATCATAAGTATAAGTTTAATTTTCATGTCCAAAACCTCCAAAACCTCGTCGTTGCTTACATGTTTGGTACACTGTGTTGTCAGCATTCTTATGAGAAAATAGTGGTTCTATAGCAGTTGACTCTAGGTTTGAACAAGTTAACTTTGTAATTGTCTGGGAATCCCCGTATTGATTGCCTACATGTTGAACAAGGGCTCTTGCAAAATAGCTGTGGGAATGGATTTTCTAACTTAGAAATGCACATCAAGGAGAACATGGATGTGTTGCGGATTCCAGGAATGAGAACTGCACAAAATAATGAGCAACAAAGCAGAATTTCAGATAGAAAAATAAGTATATTAAACGTAAAGATAGAAACTTGAACGCATGTTAGTAATCCAGGAATACGTTTAGTAAGAAATATATATACATGGCTCTGAAGTGAAAACCCAATACATGTTGCATGAAAATGTGTTGAATCATGAAACAAGCTGTCGGTGTTTAATGTTGATCCCAGTGGCTACTTTCATATATATGAAAGAAATAAGTGACGAGGAAAATTTAAGAAAAATTCCAATTGGAAAGAAATTATCATATTAAAAATACTTTTGTAGTGAAGAAAGTGGACTCGTAGAATTAAATACTAACTTGATTGACTAATAGCACCTTATGAACATTTAGAAAGCTCTATAACGTTTCAGTGGCAAAGATGACTATGTTATTTGACAAATCTTATTAGAGCAAAAGCATATATAAGTATATATGAGGAAGCAATTTAGATAGAAGCAATTTTGTGAGAACTAGAAGTCCTGATTGGCTTCATCATTGGGATTCATGACTATATAAGATAAGCGGCTTACAGAAAGCTTATAGTAGACACGGAGAGGAAAATACCAGACGTCCTACAGAAATTATCATAGAAAGCTAGAAAAAAGAACCAAACGTAAATTACAAGAAAAATGAATGATTTATCATTAGCAAAAGGAGACGCCTAAAATGCCAGTTACAGGTCAGGGATACTAAAATCAAATAGGTGTTGAAATTGAAAAACTGAGAAGCGTGCTAATAGAGGGTAGAAAGTGCAAGACTAAAGTTCAAAAGTTCATTGCTATTCTAAAATTTGAGTAGAATATTAACAGACGGAAAATTTCATTAGGAACGAAAATAAAAAGAAAGAGTACTGGACTTTATGCATTATGTTCCTCATGGCAGTGAATGCTGAACAATATCAAAGATGAAGGAAAGACTCAAGGAAAGAAAAATGTGGTACTACAGAAGGATGCTGAGAAGGCCATGTGCTGAATATGTGATCAACGACAAATTTTTGGAGATAATGCAAACCAAGAAAAAATACTTATATTTAACACCATGAAAATACAGCTGAAGTATCTGGAACATGTACTGAGAAAAGAAGGCTTTGGGAATATGGTACTCAAAGGATGGATAGTGGGGAAAGAAAGACAAGTGAAAGCTACGTGAGACATACATGAGGTAATTGAACAAATGGATGGCAGATCAGGGTTTGGGAGAGATACGAAGAGAAAAATTTGTTAAACACCACATGGGGTAGAATAATATGAACGTCTTGAAGGGACACGACAAATAAAAGAAGAAAGATGTGGAGAGACATGATCGACCACAATCTAAAGAGACACACTTCCTACTAGAATATCAGTAAATATGGAGAAAAATATTTGATGGAATTATTTTTTTACGCAGCGGGTTATAAGGAGTGAAAAAAAGGAAAGTTGAGTACGGAGAGGATATGAAAGGAGAAATTACAAACAGAATTCAAAGAGACAGAGGATAGTGATTGACGTTTCATTTTAAATTTTTTGAAGATGTTATGACAAAAGAAAGGAGTTCCACAAGTGGGGACTGCAAGAAAAGAAACTCTTAGATTTTAAGTGGTTGTATTTCTCAGTTTCAATAGTAGAAAAATAAGAACTTGATGTCAATCTAGGAGAACGGTTAAATTAGTTTAGTCTCGGCAACAAAAGGAAAAGTTTGACAGAGCGGTTGAGATGAAAATGTTCGTACAAAAACACTGAATTACCAAAAAGTATTTTATATCGTACCCTGTTTTGCCGCAAAAATGTTCTATAATTTAATTGACCAACTCAGATTATTTCATCCGAGACAATTTATGGTACATCCTAAGTGTTGCATGACACTCGTTTTCTCCACATTGCACTTGCAGAGAGATGATTTATTCAAACAAACTTAAGACAACTGCAACTTTTTGGAAGAGACTTCATCGTGGATACCTTTACTAAAATCAAAGACAATAATTTTCTATACTATTATAATTTTAACATTCTAACATATATCATAATTAGAATCTGAAACCCTCTATATTGAGTGAATCTCAGGACTTTTTACCAAATGAATATTACAAAATAATAGGTATATATCTGGCATATAAAACATTGAATTGCATTCTCTTAATATGTGCAATATCTTTGTACTTTAAGTGTATATAAGGAAAATACTTTCCTCTCGTAACTTATTTTTCTGTAGTTATACAGTTATCAACTGAAAATGAAGTGTGCCTGTAGACACTCTGGAATTCGATAATATAACATTTGTTGTTAACGACTTTTAAGACACGCAAAAAGACGCAAACATATGAACAATAAAACGTTTTTACTGTTATCTCTTCTACTGAATAAGCAACCATAGGGATTGCAATTAATACAAGTTGTATTCGCTGGGGACCGTTAGGAAACTATTTAATTTTCGCAATCGCTTTTTTCCCTATCTTGGTTTCCTTGGACGATTCCGTCTGCAAAATACGTTATTATGTATCCTGCTTTTGGCAGCCAAAATGTACAGAGAAAGGTCTACTGCAGAAAAATGGTGTTGCAATTTTGTCCAATTGTTTAGCTTCTGGTGCTTGGTCCGATTTTTAGTAATTTCTACATGTCTAACCTTGAAAATACTACCTTTGCAAAATTTACAAAACCATCAATATATCTACGATATGTTGATGATATCCTACTATCAATTAAAAATACTGATGAAATCTTACAACTTCAAAAACAGTTTCAAAATAACTCAGTTTTAAAATTTACTTATGAACTTAGCAAAGATAACAAAATTCCTTTTCTTGATATATTAATTAACACTGACAACAATAAATTTACTATCTCACCGTATCAAAAACCCACTAATAAAAATCCCTCCACACTCAATTATATTAGTGAATGCCCCCACTATTACAAAATAGCCATTATAAAAAATCTATTATATCGTGCAAAAGTCAATTCATCTACAAATCAGATCTTCTACAGTGAACTAAAAAACATAAAACAGACACTTATCAATAATAATTTTCCCAACTACATAGTTGATGAACAAATACATTATATTCTTAAAAAGCTTAACATGGAAAAAACAACACATGATACTAACCCAACCAATCCTAAACATATCACTCTTTTATACCGTAGCCAGATGCACTCCAACTACCAACTAGATGAAAACATCCTAAAAAAACTCATAAATACTAATATTTCTCCGACGGACTCTAACAAAAGAATCAAGTTCATTATATATTACACTAAATCCACTACATCTAATTCATTTGTCCGCAACGACTCTTCCCCCACCGTTAGTGATTTGCAAAAAACCAATGTAGTATATAAATTCATATGTCCATTTAGAGAATGTATCTCTAACAACCTCAATAATATCTACATCGGCCACACCACAAATTCGCTCTCACGGCGTCTGACGTTGCACTATAAATTCAAATATATTCCGTCATTTAGAACAACACGGTTATCAACGCACACTTCTGAGAAAAACGCTTGTTGATAACACGTACATACTCAAACAAGAAAATAATAAGCAGAAACTAAAAATCCTCGAAGCACTGTACATTAAACAATTTAAACCTGGTTTGAATACAATCAATTTCGATATTTCCAACAACGTACTCAAATGTCTGTAATCAGACCAGGGACCACAACACCACTATTTTGTCACTGTCTTCGGCCATCCGCCACGGTAGGGATGGACTTATATTTTCAATTCAATTATCTTTATTGTTAATAGCTTAAATGTTCTATGTTTACTGTGTGTTAATATTTACTCTTTGATAATGGCTTATGTGAGCCGAAAGCTTAGACCCGATAAAAAATTCAACAAATACTGTGATTTTTTGTTGTCTTTCAACGACGTCACCATCAAGTATATCAGACGGTATGAACGGATCCTACACAAAATTAATAGACAAAACTTGTCTATATTATTCAATGAAACCTGCATTAATATATATATATATATATATATGTGTGTGTGTGTGTGTGTGTGTGTGTGTGTGTGTGTGTGTGTGTGTGCGTGTCTGCGTTTCATTGAATAATATGAGATATGTTTTTTTTTATAATCTTCTATTCCACCTCTCTAATCAGTCTCTTGATGTGCAGATGAATTTCATGAAGAAAGGCGCCGTAGTTACTTCCTACCAAACTAAAAGTACATTCGATCTACTCCAAGATCAAACCTAGTGGGCAATTACAAAGGAAATTAATGAGGCATGGTTTCAAAACAAAACATAAAAAGCAATTAAATTTTATGTCCCGTGTCCCGTCATGAGGTGATAGATCATGGCTCTCTACAAATATTCGTTTTGCCAACTCTCGTAATCCCTTTTCGGTTAACTATTCAAAACGATTAATTAGATTATCCACTTCATTTTTCTTCCTTTCTTCTATTCAATATGTTATCTGTGTGATAAATTCTCTCAATCAAACTTTACTTGTTATTTAGCCGAGAAATATCGAATGTCTCGTTAGGATTCTAAATATGATTAACCATTTTGTTTCAAATTTTACTAAATTTAGATCAACATTCGTAAGTTAATGCTTTGGCCTATTTGAATCAGGAAGAAAGACACAAAAAGAAAAAGGTATGTTGAACCAGTGTATTGGAATACCAGAGCATATATATAAAATAAAAGTGATATTACTTAACTGATAGAAGTGTCTGTCCAAACTGTAAAGTCACCAGAAATTCTCACAGGTTAGTATTTATAAAGGAGGAAGAGTTCATTCCATAGTAAGGAGGGTACCATAATAGTACAGTGTATTTTTAGCATCTTTCTTTAGAATCAAATATCTGTCACCTTTCCTTTATTTGTAAACAAGTTATTGGACATCCTTGCGTCATTGGCGTACTCTTTTGTTCTTTCTCACAATGTGGAATATATCAATTCGTTGACTTTTATGAATGTTTTCAGTTACCAAAATTGAAAGTTCTTGTGGCGTGAAATGACTTCCCTAGGTAACACGAATGAAATAAGAAAGATGACTTAAATAAGGGATTCAAGGATACTTAAGGATCAAGAGACCCGGTTTACCAAGTCAGAAGAATTTTTTTTAAATAAAATTGTAGAACATTTTTTCGAATATGTGTATGTGTAAATATAAACGAAGACGAATGTACAAAAATAAAGAAAGGTAGAAAGAAGGAAATAAAAGAGAAGGAAAAGGTTAATAGGAAAAAATGGGAACACAATCAGCTAAAGAAAATATATACTGTATAAACAACTCTAAGAAAGAAAGAATCGATGTAAGTAATGCATGATATCTTTGATGTACAAACACCCCCAAAATTTGTTAAACGTACAAGTATGGAAACCAAAAAAAAAAAAAAAAAAAAAAACGTTCGGAAAAAAAATCTTTTGCCTAACCTAAAACAAAAGAAATAAGAAGTTCACAGGGTGCAAACTCTACAGAGAGAGAGGAGCGTATGAATATTGAAGAATCAAGATATTCAAGAAAATAAAAGAAATATTCAAAAGAGGATATAAGGTGGAATAAATACAGATAGAAGCTAGGCGAGACGCCTTAAATAAACAACTCAAAGAGAGTTCAAGGTTTCAAAACATTATAAGCTGTTAGACAAAGTCTCTGTCTTCGGATAGAGTTCGGCTCCATCTACCAACAGAATCTCTGCTGACGAGCGACCAATCCTGAGTATTAGGGTGGTGGACAAATTTTGATACTCCACCACGTAAAGCCACACGATATGTCTCAGTAGGGATGGTTTTTGTAAATATGTAGAGTTCCACACGAATTCAAAACAATGGGTTAGTCTCTCTGTCTTCGGACAGAGAGTGACACATTCGGGGATCAAATATAAACTAAGATTCAGCTGGGGACAGGCAAGTTCTCTGCCTTTGGACAGAGTTGGACTCATTCAAGGCTTCGATACGGAACGAGTCTGAGAGGATTAGAACGTGTCAGTGCCCGATACCGGGTACGCTTGGGCTGAGAAAATGTTGACCCAAGGACCAATTTTACGCTATATCCCGTCTCAGGGTATATATCAGATTTCCGACACTTCGCCGTGGCCCTCAAAATTGTCAAACATTTTGTCTTCGGGCAATGTAAGTCTCAGTTGGGCCTCTGTTTACGGACTGATATGAAACTGAGAAACTCTCATTTTTCGGTCAGTGTTCGACACAATCGAGACTTTCGGTTAGTGTTCGACACAATCGAGACTTTCAGTTAGTGTCTTGGGTCACTTCTTTTAATGGCAGAGACTCGATTAAGAATAGATCATCTTAGTATCCGATCATGCATATGCGGCGTCAGGGCTAATTTTGAACCTAAGACCGAGTGTTCTCGCTCGTTTTCTCCACCTAAATACCGAACATGTCTAATACTCCGAGTCTGTCAGAGAAATGAGTTTAATACACGGTTTTACGACATTGCGCTGTCGTGCTCGAAATTTTCAAACTTTTCTTTGGTAGAGTACGACACATCCATGGTTAGGTCTACAGACTAAGACTCGGTTGAAGAGGACAAACGATCTCTTTCACTTAGAGTTCGATTCAGCCCTGGTTCGGTTTGCGGACCCAAGACACAACTAAGAAGTATAAACGGTCTCATTGTCTTATCCCCTTCATATGCGCCTTGCTAAATTTTGACACATAGCCCAATTGTTTTATTCCGTCTCAGGCTTTCTTGTAGAGTCGGGAGGGACATAAAACGAGTCTCTGTCTACTGACTAGTCTGGGAAAAATTTGAAAAGAACCAGATCCCGTATATGCAGAAGAATCTTTGACCGAGTGCATGCGCTCGGAAAGCTCACGTTAAATTCAACCTTGTGTTCCATCCTGCATCTGTGGATAGGATTTGAGTCCATAGCCAGGATTTCAGAGAGATAGTTCTGATGGAATCTTCATTAGAGAACCATTAGTGTCAATCTAAACATAATATTATAACCGTTAGTAGCGAGTTATGTCATATTTCACCGCGTAGGATTTGGGGTGATATCACTGAGTATGCTTTTCTGACTCAATAATGTTTGAGCTGGTGAATAATTTTCTGAAGGATTGTATTATGATGAAACAGTAAAATTATGCAGACTGGTAGCAGACTGCTAGTAAAAGAAAAACAGACATTGTTTTGATGAATATTTGATTGTCGTTAAAATTAGAAATGCAGGCAAATCCTCCATGTCAGGAAAATATTTGATTGTTTGGAAAATTGCATAGCCAATGTCAGAAGCGAATATAATTTACACTTAATTATTTCGGGTTATAAAAGAATGAATTAGATTTTCGAGCGAACGAGAAATGCGTTTTCGTTGTCGGAAACAATAATATAAGCACGCATTTGCCGCGTGTCAAAGTCGGAATAATATAAACGATGTGTCAGTATATGACTTAATCGCTGAAATAGGAGACAAAAAATATTAGTAGTATCAGTCGGTCGAGGATCGGAATTTGAAGTAAGATCGAGGAAGACCAGGGAAAACTTATGACGAGCGGGACGTTTTGGCCGCTCGATGTGTACGTGCTGTCACTTTCGACTATATCTTCTTTTCTACGATATGTCACCTGATTGACAAATTATATGCTGTCAACATTTCTTCGTATGTGCGTGTCTTTCTGACCACTCTTCTGCACACAACCGTCACACCGATTGCAGAGAATAAGCTAGTGAATATATATTTTTATACATACGTTGTCCGTCGTTATATTTCAAGCCTTTCATCGACATTGGTTCTACATAGCAATACACCGGGCTTTGTTTTCACCTGGGTTTTCTTATTCTGATAATTAACAAGGTAGAGATTCAAGATAAAACGTAGAAGGAGATAAAGGAAGTGAATGCCGTGATAATCTTTGAGCCGTTGATGAAATATTCAGTGGGATGGTTAATTGTTAATCCTCTACTTATCATCCTCATCCTGTTTGCCTAGATTAGAGAACACAATTTATATCTACAACTAATAAACTATTACTTCTACAATAAGTGTCCGCCCAACGTGTGCCTAACTGCTCACCACAGAATGCCTTTCTACTTTCTAATTGTTTCAGAGTCCATTATTATCTACCATCGCCACTTGAATGGGGAAAGAGAATAATGAGAGATGATGACGATACAGATGCCGGGGCACAAGCGGGTATCATGACTGTAACGCAGTGCAAATATTGCTGGCTATTAATTACCTATTAATTCCTCTATTTGGTTCACAGTGATTGATCAAACTTTGATCATATCACTGAAATGCTACTGCTGCTGGTTAAATATTTCGAGTACCACGTAAATTACAACATGTCAAGTAACATTATGTATCCTAGTCTGTACAATTTGAAGAATACTTGCTGTACCCAATAAAGCAGATTTTTGTAGCGTTTGCAAAATATATCTTATACCATATTGGTTGACACTTTCTTTAAACATGCACGTGTTTGAGCCAAGCGACCAAACCAAAACAGGGATGACATTCTAATTCGTCATTTTCTACCATAGTGAAATCCTTCACGTCAGAATGGTTGCTTAAATTTTTCTCTGTATTTTGCTGTTATATTTTATGTAGTTTAATCGAATTGCTGTCGACTATATCTGATCTTCGGTATTTAATAACACGATCTGTTTGACAATCATAGTCCCTGACTAACCTTATCTAGTCTTCTTACATCACACTCAACGGTATGTGGTCGTATTATTTTGTGGACAGAATGTAACCAGATTTTTTTAAACCAGTGATAGTGAAAACCAAACCACAGTTAAATTAGGACATGTCGTTTTATTCTCTTTCTGTAAGTCATCCATTACCTCTGTGGCATTCTCTTGTTTCTCTCTTCAAAAACTATACATTAAGCCATCTATACTGACGTACAGAGTGCTGGTTGTAATTATCGTTTGTAAAATTTATGCAAAACTTGTTGCAACGCTTTTATCGTTACACATTCAATCCTTCTTTTTAGCTTAGCGTTTTTCAGACATCTTCTGGAGGGTTTCGTAAATTTTCAATCTATTCCTTGCTCTTTCAAATTGTTCACGCAACTGCAGGCACTAGAGGTGCTTACCTTTCTTTCCAGCCTTCCTTATCATGATATGTCTTTTTACTTCCACCTTTTCTCCATCAGTCACTCAGTTAAGTGCTATACGTGATACACGCTTTGGGCGATCAATTCTCGAAAGAGTCATGACTGACTGGGTAGAAGATAATCCCGCAGATTATTTCTGCATTAGACTCGTTTCCAGCCAAGGGTATAGAACCCAACCTTTCTTATTATTTAACCCATAACTGGGGGGAAGAGACGGATTAATACCTTTCCCAAGGTATTTGTGAGTAAGTGAATGCAAAGAAATCGACTGAAATTCGAACTCGACGCCCCGATGTCACTTTCCAAGTCGATATCCACTGCCCCACAACGCAAATCTCCATCAATACACATGCATATTGCAAAATACGTTTTAGACTACATCTTTGTAATTATTATTTGACATCGTAAAACATCAAATGTTACGCTGTGGTACAAAAATACGAAGTAAAATATATCAACTAAAAGTATAGTTGATTAATGATTCGTCTTTCAGGTGTTATCAACAATTTGTAGGTTATTTAAAGCCAGAAAATATACTTAGATTCAGATATTATTTCTGTGGTAGAGGCGGGGAGAATAATAATGATTTAGTGAAACCAGTCTTACTATCTAACCCATAGCTGGGCAATGTGGGTTCACATCTTTGCAAAGGGTATTTGCAATTAATTGAATATAACTAAGTTAACAGGAATTGAATCTCGACTCTCCAATTACTAATTCCGAGGAATTATCTATTACAGCAATCATATATTCCAGCTTATATCACTTGTTATTCGCAGGAGATTACCTATCTGGGCACTGACAAGACTCGACATTCCTTATTACGGTGATCGTCAGTCCTTCAGTGTTTCAACGTGATATGGACGTAAGCTATTGCTATTGCGGGGTTCCCGTTCTTCAATATCAAGCAATTCTCTCACCGCCCTAATTGCAAGACGCAAGTAGATGCCTTTTATTTCTTTAAATAACACTTGTACAAATTACTACAGTTGACACCAGAATCTTAACACGCACAACATGTAAGACCAACTCACTTTCTCTTACTAATCAGTCTTGCAAACTTTACAAAGTTGAACTTTTTGACGGACTCAGAAATTTTCACCAATCTTCTAACAATATTATCCCTAACACAACTTAAATATGACACTGATAAATCTTCTGGCGACAAAGAACTTTACAACTTACCTCAATTGCTGTAACACAATATTATGCAGAAAATGAAAGACATTTTAATCAGACACATTCAACGTCTGTACAAAGTATGTAATTCTTGTTGTTTGTTAATACCCACTATATAAGTACAATTCATGCTTTGACCATTTTATTCAATGTTCCATTTGCTAATTTCATGAGTGATTTCAACCGTATAAAATAATTGTTGTAATGCAGAAATTTTTATAGGAAGTTCTTTGAGAAATGGCCTTGTGCCATATAAAAATTCAAACCTAAATATCTATGCATATGAGGCCCTGAGAACACTACCTGCCAAGTTTGCGGGAAGAACTAGAGTAGATAGTTGTGTGTTGTGGTGGTTATATTTCATGATTTGCTTTTCTACCACCCATAGTGGATGTGCGTTGTGGTACAGTAGATATCGGCTCGGAACGAAAAATCGGGGAACCGAGTTCGAATTCCAGTTGAATCCATTGTCTTCACTTACGCGCAAATACCCTTGGGAAAAGTATTAATCCGTCTCTTCCTTCCAGTTATGGGTTAAATAGCAGTACAGACTGGGTTCTATAACCAGTCTACCGCAGAAAGCAATGGCAACCTACTGCGGGATAATCTTCTGCCCAGTCAGTCATGTCTCTTTCGAGACATGATCGCCCAAAGCGTGTATCATGTATGGCACTTAACTGACTGACTTACTGAATATAATAGCTTGAAACATATCTAAGTTTTCTACTGGGCATAAAGTGGAGGATTGGTTTTCTATTGTTATGAAGTAATAAACTGATCTCCCACTAATTACTATTTAATCATTTAATACACCTCTTCTCTCTCTAGCTATGAGTCAAACAACAGGACAGATTGGGTTCTATATTCGGCAACCAGTCTACCGCAGAAAGCAATGGCAACCTACTGTGGGATAATCTTCTGCCCAGTCAGTCATGTCTCTTTCGAGACGTGATCGCCCAAGCGTGTATCACGTACGGCACTTAGCTGACTGACCAGCCATAGCATTAATAGCGTTACATGGACATTTTTTTTGTGTGTGTGTGGACCGTACTTATCAAAACATTTTTTGTATATATCTTCAAATGAGATATTCAGAGATTTTTATAATGTGTAGTTGTTTTCCTTTCTTATCATTTCAAGCGCACATCCCATCACTGGTAATATTCTTGTTTTCGATTTTCATATTTATTTTTATCATCACTATTATCATATTTTCTTTCATTTTAATATTTTTCATAACATTCGGGACATTCGAAATTCTAATAATTTTCCAAGAAGCAAAGATTTGATGTAAAGTATAATTTTACTGACAGATTTAATCTCACATCACCCCAACGGTGGTAATTTATGTGTTATATACCTTATATCTTAGCCTTCTTCTTCTTCTTCTTCTTCTTCTTCTTCTTCTTCTTCTTCTTCCTTCTTCGTGTAGTTTTCTCAGGTTTCTCAGGATCGCCAACGTCTAGAAGGAACATGCCATATAGAAAAATAAGAAACATAAGTTATAGCCACTAGTTAGATGAAATTGATCCAAACAAAAGCGATAAAAAACACGAATAGCAATAACATATATATATAATAATATAATATCACATAATATATAACTATATTAATCATAGGCAATCGGTTAGAGACAAATACACACATGAACACACTTTCACACATGCCCGCACACAAATATTGGGATTACTCGGACTTTTCCCGCTCTCATGAAGTGAAAAAATTATAGTGAATAAGTTGCTTGTTCTGTCGCTCGTAGAGAAGGTTCAACCGTTCTTCCATGCTTTGAAATTGCTACCAGCTATGGTCTAGTGCACTTCCTATCAGAGATTCTTGATAAAATCAGTAGAAATTCATGTTATGGGTCCTGACCTGTTATCTCGGCATCCGTCATTTTCACACAGCCTTAAAGTTAGTTCCATATACTTTTCCTGTGAAAATATTCTCGGCTAAGTATGTAAGTTCTCTGTTTCGTGCTGGAAGACATTTTTAATAAATTTACTATACATCCATGCATAGAATATAACTGTCACATCTTGTCTGGGTTTTTGAGATTTTATGAATTTACGCGCACTACTAGATTAGTGGCAAAGTCTTATTATTTAAGAGTTCAAATGGCTAGAATTAACTGTCAACTTTATGTTAACTCTTTCATCTTTCGCACTACTTACTGGTAGATATATTTGCTAAGGTCATGTTTTCCAATAAACTTTTACGTTTAGCAATTAAATGCAATGTTAAACATTACATTCTATCCTTTTAATTTATAGTTTAATTATTCGCTCTCATTAATATTTTTACTTTTTCCCATAGTCTCTCACACTCAGATTCTTCTCACTTATTTGTGGTTAATCACCTTGCGTGGCGTTGAATGTTTTCAAAATTGAAAAATTTTATAAACCAACCATTATCTATTAATTTATAAGCCAAAGAGGCCAATAGGTTAAAAATGTGAAATGCAAAGAAAAGATAATCCTGTTCGCGCCTATAGGCGGCTCGCAACTGATACTAATCGGGTCCTGATGCAATATATATATATATATATATATATATATATATATATATATATATATATATATATATATATATAAACACTTGGAATCTAAATAACATTATTAATAAGGAATGTAAACGTAGGGTCTAATGTAAATGCCTACTTAACAGCCTTTTAATACAGAAAGGGGTATTTAGACGGCAGAGGCACATGACATGTTTCTCCGCCTTGATGACACGACTGATAGTTGAAAGGCTGACACCAACAATATCCGAAATCTCTCTGTAAGGCTTGCCATTTTTTTCGCTCAGCGTTACAATTTTAGTATGTTTTTGCGGATCAACATCAACTGCAGACATATGGCTATAGAACATCTGCGTGTAATAAAAATCTGATGCAATCAATGACGACTCAGTATATGTTAAGGCAAAACTATTTCATTATACACCACGAATACAGATTAATATTACTGCCCATCACTGAAGATGACCTAATCTGATGAAAAACTAAAAATTCCTTACACCCTGTTACTCAAGTCGGTATAAAAACATCATATAGCGTAAGAAAGGATATTAAAGCAGTTGTTTCAATTAATTTGCACAAGGGTGTATGAAGATTTATTTTAGTATTTAAAGTTTTATTAGAAATGCGAATCAAATGAATTAAAGGGTCGCTATCATTATTATTATTATTATTATTATTATTATTATTATTATTGTCATCATCATTTAACGCTATATTTATTCATGTATTTATTTTATTGCAATTCTTGTTTTCATTTGACGGAAACTCATCAGATTGCAATGGAGCTTAAAATGTTTGCGTACGCTGTAATTCGACGTCTTGGCGGCATAAGGAATTGAAAAAATAATCAGTATCTCATTCAATTAAAGACAGTGAATTCAACGCATCTCTAATTCTTTAATTAACCTTATCGCTTACTTAACATTCACTGGAATGACATAAGCTGGTGAGGCGTGCTTCGACTGAAGATAACTACGTCCGTTCTTCATTTGGAACTAACGTTTCAATGTCGGTAAAGGAATCTACCTCTGTATCTCTATTTCAACTCCACTTCCTTTTTATCTATCTATCTATCTATCTATCTATCTATCTATCTATCTATCTATCTATCTATCTATCTCTTTCTTCTTTCTATATATGCCTAGTTTGAATCAGTGAAGATTTCGTTTTACACGGTTTTTCCATCTCTACCTTTCTCTCGCTTACACACGCATGCACAAATGTAACTATTCTCTTAAATTCAAACATGCGCACGTACGTGTCTGTTTATCAGTCTATGCAATTAACTTCTCCTCTGTTTTTGTTCTTTGTCTATATCTCTACTCTCTCTCTGTCTTACTCTGGCTACACACACACACACACATACGCGCGCGAACACACACACACACACACACACACACACACATACACACACACACACACACACACACACATATATATATATATATATATAAACAAGATTATAATTATACTCCTGTCGAGTCGAATACCTTCAACGGAAGGAAAAGAATGGCTTTATAAAAGAAAGAGCTTAATGCATGAACGTCAGTCAAAATTGATCGGACCGAGATCAGCACGAAGCCCAAAGAAATAAACTCAATACGAGTAATCATCTAATAAAAAGCATTCAGTGCAGAGGTAGAGTGAAATAAATAGATAACACCTAATGAGCCAGACGAACCTACCTAGGTTTCACCTAAACGGATCGTCAGGGAAAGCTGCAAGTAGTCCAATATAAATATCGGCCAATACTTTCTTAATGTAACAGTAAAACACTTTAACCAAAATACCCACCCCTAAAAAGCATTTTCCACAAAATCACTGAAAATTAGTTATTCCTGCACCAAGAATTCCCTTACAAAATACAAAGGTTACTATATATTACTAATATATATAAGCTTCAAATATTAGTGTTTGCACTAATTCCTGGCAAATAATTTAATTTACATCATATACATAGGATGATTCAGAGCACTTCAACGTGATATTTTGGTTAGCAAACTTGTCTTTTTAGAACCTATTACAATTGAGTTCGATTCTTACTGGGAACCCCATACTTTCAGCCTTGTGCCTCTTTTAAGCGGCGCTTAGAGAAACGTTAGGACAATTCGGCGTGGTGTAATAGTTAGCAAGCTTGTCTTATTTTGTACAATTACTTGCGAGTTTGATAATCACTGGATTCACCATAGTTTCAGCCTTGTGCCACATTTAAGCCACACTCAGAAAGTCCCCATACATATTGAATGATGTGGAAAAATTAATAATGCTTTAGAAAAATAAATAAGTGAACTGTGGCGCTTTATAAAACATAACGCCATAGTGTATGGACGTGCCGCCATCAATTTTGATGACCAGCGCCTTACTTCCTATCTTGTTATGTTCACAACCTAGCAACTAAAAACAAAAACAGTTTGTACAATGCAAATAATTATGGATCGGTGTTAAAGAGAATGACAAGAAAATGAACAAATAGGAAACCTTTCATATTTAAACATGTTTCAATTTATTAAAGTTTCATCAGTGAATCATACATGGAAAAAATGAAGAAATAAATACTGTTTTTTATGAGGTTTGGTTTTCATTGTTTAATCAGATTTTTATTGAATATGATTTGTTAAACAAACATTAATATACATCATGATGCTCCGAAATCAAAGTGAGGCGACTCGTCATTTCCGATTTCCAAGAAATTAACGGATTACAAACATAACTAAAAAATATATATTGCTTTATGTATGTGACTGAATAATAATTTTAGTTTGTCTATGTGGGATTCAGATAATAATGAATATTTTAATGTGTGTATGTGTTTGTGTATGTATGCATATATGTATGTGTGTGTGTGTGTGTGTGTGTGCGTGTGATCTAAACATTATTTTCGTTGGCTTTCTGCATGTTAGTTTGAGAATGACAAGTCGGGGAGCCGAGTTCGATTTCAAGATCAATTCCTTCCATTCACTTGCGCACAAATACCCGTGGGAAAGGCATTAATGCGCCTCTTCCCTCCAGTTATGTGTTAATAATATGACATATTGTGTTCTATACCCTTGATCGGCAAGCAGTTTATCGCAGAAAGCATATCTCTTTCGGAGACATGATGGCACTTAACTGACTGATTGAGTTTGAGAACGTTTTTATGCAAAAACTGTTTGTCAGATTATTTAATAATGAATTCAATGGAGGTTGGTGATGTTATATACTATTTTTTAACTGTGTTTATTTTTGTAAGTTATTTCTTAGTAATCCATCGAAGTAATTTCGACATAAAAAAATATGTTGTGGTTTTTAAATGATATTGGCGTCTGTTAAATCAAAATTATGTTCAGTATTGCAAGGTATGATGTGCTGGGATTCTGTTACTATGGAATTCAATTCTTGATAAACTTTGCCATAGAAATAGCTGGTTATTCATCATTATCTATATTTGAAGTAACATTGAAAATATCAGTCACTAAGAAGAGATGAAGAAAAATCTCTATTGGCCATTTACTTAACATTTAGGAAGTTTTTTTTTTCAGAAATTAAACACTTGTAAAACTTCTCGATTGCATGTGCTGATTGAAGATATGTTAACTACAAAATCCTATGAAAAATAATGTAAGATCTACAAAAAATGATCTTTTGGCAGCATGCCAAAAAAACTCCTGCGTATTGTACATACGTCTGGCAAAACGAGATTGATTTGTAGTTCTGTCTGTAGTAAGAAATATCTGAATGATTTCTTTGTACTACTTTTGGATAGAGTACAACATTTTCAGGGAAGCTATCGTTTGAGTTATTTCTGCCGCGGTCAAGTTGGCATTAGATTTCCAACTGAAGAAATGCCTACGGAAGTAATATGTACGAATCACCGATCCTTCCATCTCTTCTCGGCCAATTCTGCTGCTCATAGACATTTACTTGTTACTCGCAGGCGGCTGACTACCCTCCAAATGCCCATAGACAATATAATTTGCTGATAATGCTATAATCAAACCGTATATTAAAGTTGAATCTAGTTGTATATTGTATTGCTTTCTGGAGAGTATGCAAACGGTTTTAATATAAAATACAGGTGGAGACTTCTTCACGTGTATAATATTTTTTACAAAAGAATATAGTTAATATATATATATATATATATATATATATATATTGTAACAAAGTTGTGGAACACGTAGGTCTTTTAACCTTCTGTTCATGCATTTACTTTTATAAAGAGTGCTCGATACAAACGCAGAGTGTTATATTGTAATAGTTGTTACAATAGTTTGTAAATTCATAGTATCACTACAGGAAGCTTTCGCGGTTCGAAGCTAACATTGGTTTTTGATGCTTCTCATCGGGTGAAGAAGTTCCCAACCTACTGGAAACCGGATTGTTATCACCTGTTAATTTCCTAGATATTGATAAATAATGAACACCCAAAGAACAAACGAGAGCAATAGCATTTATCATAAAATTAACATTAATATATATATTCTATTGACATTAGCGGCATTTCATTATACAATACCGAAAAGACATTTATTTACAGACTATATATATATATATATATATATAAAATATAAGTTTACGACAAAAGAATAAATTTATGTAAAAATATCAGTAGTTGAAGGCTTGAAAATGTGTTCAAAATATGTATCTTTCTGCATTCAATAAACCACGGACGTTGTCATTTTGCTAAAAATAATCAATTAACCAAATTACTGGAATAATTAATTACTGAATTATAAACGTAATTTATAAATATGTATTTTTCATCACCTTTAAGAAGTTAATTAAAAGACATGATTTACTTTTAAGTTTCAACAAATGCACGTAAATTGAATTTCGGTCCATTAATACTTTTTGTCCGTGAAATTCTAAGTCTTCTAAGCATCGTGTCGATTTAGATATCAACATGTTTTCAATCACTTAAAAACATTCAAATGAGACATATGGAATATACATTTTAAATCTCTTGAGTCGGGAATATAGGTTTAGTCAGACTTTCGATTTATATAGCAATCCCACCGATCCCGCAAGCAAACCATTTACAAGCATGCGGACCTCAAGTGGAATGACTACGTCGAATCCATTGCTAAATCCGCTGCTATGAAAGTCGGCTCTCTGTGCAGGGCCCGGAAATTCTTTCCGTCTGAATTTATCTTGCACTCATATAAATCTACCATCCGCCCGTGTATTGAGTACTGCTGCCAAAACTGGTCGGGTGCCCCTGCTATTCTCCTCGGGGTTCTTGACAAAATACAGCGAAGAATCTGTAATGTGATTGACACCGACTTGGCTGACCGCCTGCAGTCACTCTCTCAACGGCGTGACGTGGCTTCCCTGGGCCTCTTCTATAAATACTTTCATGGCTTCTGCTCTGACGAACTTAAATCACTGGTGCCCTCTAGATGTGAATTTGCACGAGATAGTGGATTGGCAACTAGGTCTCACCCTTTTACAGTGAAACCGATTAAATGTAACCGCAATTTCTACTCCAACAGCTTCTTTCCTCGCACATCCCGCCTGTGGAATTCCCTACCGCATGCTTGCTTCCCCGACGGCTACAACCTCCAGGAGATTAAATGTAGGGTCAATAGACATCTCCTAAAACACTAACTCACACCCACTCTCTCCAACTCTCTCGCTATGTACATCCTAATTTGTCTATCACCCTCCTTCTGACATTTCCTATACCCAATCGCTCTATGTAGCCCCCTGTGCTATAGTGGCAGTGGAATGCCTTGCTTGAGGTGACACGACTAAAAAAAAATCACTCAGCTATTGCACCATCTCCATAAACAGCAAATATTTTTTCTCGATTCTGTACATAATAGAATATCAAACAACAATTTTTATTTTTTTATTTTTATTCAAATTTCGTTTTAAACATAAAAATAATTATTGTTCAGTAAACAGATCATATAGAAATACGTGGCAAAATGCCATTTTGTTGAATTGTCTGAGTGCGTGTGTGTGTCTGTGTGTGTAGCCGTTACCTATAAACTCCGAAACTGCTGAACTGATTTTCTTGAAAATTTACACAGTTGTACTATAATTGTCTGCGAGTGTTCTTAGCTATCTTTTGTGTCGAGGTACCCCCGATAAATATCGAAAATCGATAATCGAAAAAATTGGGTTATAGAAGGAGTGGTCCGATTTTAATCAAATTTGATACACTCATAGTCAAAGACATAAGAAACGATATTCAGAAGTTTCAAGGTTGCAGTTCTTACAATAGTGCAGAAAATCGATAATATATATATATATATATATATATATATATATATATATATATATATATATATATAATGCAAGATGTTTGCATGTGTCTGTTTATCTGTCTGTATGTCCTTTATACAAATCCACAATTTTTATCCGATTCAATACTAAACTTCACAAATATTCTGAGTCTGAGCTTAGGACCATGGATTAGTTTTAAAGCTTTCATTACACCCGAGCAACGCCGGGCTATACTGCTAGTGTACTTAAAAGTAATAAAATAAACGAATAAATATAATACGGACTCAGATATATGCGTGGGTGTACATGTGCATAAATATATGTATACATACGAAGAAACACCTAGAAACGAACAAAGCTTAAACCACATAATCAAAATAGTAAATTACATATATAAATATGGATGTGTATATGCGTGTTCATATATGTCTATATGTGTTTAAATGCTTCTTCGAAACTAGATGATGACATTGCAGAATCCCGAAAAATGGAAAGAGCCAAATAAAAACCGTATCACTTAAGGGTCTTTCAATATCATCGAAATTGCATGTAATCATGTTCTCAATATTCCACACAAAAATTTAGGGAGGAAAACCTATCAATGATAGAATGAGTTAATAACAGCTACCGGACTTGCGAAAGCTAATTTCCTGAAGAATTGTTTAAGAAAAAAGATATTTTAAAATTTTAATCGAAAGCAATATTGTCAGGATCAGTAAGTAAATGCTAAAAAGTTCCTAGTAGGAAACTAGCTAATATTGCCATTACATTTACGAAAGATACAAAAATTTCGATTACGTGTGAAATGAAGTCGGCTGTTTAGCTATCCCCTATTTATTCTCGCTGCGAACCATATATATTACAGATGAACTTGTTCATATTATAAGGGGGTTATCATTTTATAAACAATCTAATTCCAATATGAAATACGAGACTAATTTGAAATAAAAATTGTGTCGATAGAGTGCAAATTTCTAGCTTTTAATGTTTAAAATTTTGCCCATGTGCGTTGTTTATATTAAACTTTAAATCCTGAAGCACGAATCTAATTGATAAATTTGAGGAATTTGAATAAAATATTGTATGATTACGAAAAGTGGTATTTTGCAAAACAACACACGCCACGCCATATTTGTTCACCGTTCATAATTTCGCTAGAAAAGGATACGTTAATTAATTTCCAAGGTAAAAGCAGATTCATTAATATGACTGTGTACATGTCAGTGGTGAATGGGTTCTCATGGTGTAGAATATAAGGATAATAAACGCGCTTTTGCTTGTCTGTGAAGATGGTTTGATGATCTCAATATGCAGTGCGATAATTCACCTTGTTTTCTTGCTCTGTTGACCAGCACGGCAACCAATGGTTGTAATTATGAATGCAGTATCATTATATACATATATTTTCAATTTCATAGGCAAATAATGTTGACTTAAGTGAAAGAGCAACAACTAAGACTTAACAAATCTTTAATTATGCAACACATCTTAAACAGCATTGTCTTCGGGAAAAATTTCTGATGTTAGCCATGACATTTTCAGCTTTCGATCAAGGATTGTAAATGTCGCATTAGAATTCAGCCTTATCATATAAACTTATATTCACGAATATCCAGTGTTC
Source organism: Ascarosepion bandense (assembly GCA_037127315.1). Classification (NCBI taxonomy): domain Eukaryota; kingdom Metazoa; phylum Mollusca; class Cephalopoda; order Sepiida; family Sepiidae; genus Ascarosepion; species Ascarosepion bandense. Next base: position 7,417,174 of record JBBBDQ010000428.1, on the reverse strand, counting down.
AAGCATTTAGGAAATAAAAGATTATTAATATATGTGATATTTTAATATATTATCAAAATAAAAATGTCATAGTCCTGAGTAATAGTAATTGTATTAGTGAGATTGGAGATATTTCTTATAAAGAAACATTTAGACGTCATTAACTGAACTGTTATTGTCAGCTATAATCTATGAAAACTTTGTCTCCAAATAATTTCGTTCCCCTCATTTTAATCGAAGAAATTTGGGAAGTAAACATCTTAATTATATCACTTATTTGTATATAAGATTCATTCTTGATAATGCCATAAATATATAGCCGAAAGCCTTTGGATAAATAAAACATTAGGGATATTCTTATATAATTTATCTACTAAAAATGAAAAAAGAAAATATCACATTAAACATTATATAAAAAAAATAATCACGGCTACTTGTTCGTCATTTTTAATAAAACCTTCATATATAAACTTTTTCATGGTCCTTATATATATATATATATATATATATATATATATATATATATATATATATAAGGACCATGAAAAGGTTTTCGCTGATATTTTATGAAAAATGTTTTACTTACAAAAATTACGGAGAAGCATGTCACTAAAATTATTGTCCTTCGCTAAACACTACTTTTCCCTATCTTTTTGGTAGCATTTATAATCCCCGTCGGAAAAACACGTTTTTTGAGGCTAAGCATGAGACGACACATTTTTAGGCATCTTCATCAGAATGAAAGTGCTGCTGAGTCAGACCATGTGCCATGGATGGAAACAAGTGATAATCGGACGCAGCAATACCTGGGAAATATAGTGGGTGCCGTCAAATTTCGGATTTAAGCGTGATCTAGTTTGTTTTCACACGTTTTTCAAAATGTTGCTTAGCGTTGTCATTTTGTAAAATCACTTTGTCATGTCTCTACTCGGATAGCGGCCGTTTCTCTCCAATGTTCTATTCAAACTCATCTGTTGTGGTCGATAACAATCTCCCTTGGTGTTATCGTTCGGTCTGAGTGGCTCATAATAAACTACACTCAGCTGATACCACCAGAGCAAATGATTCGAACCATGGATATACGGCTCTACCGCCGATGTTGATCATATCCGTTCGGAGTCTCAAGGCTTCAAAACCCAATTGTCTTGATTATTCCTAATGCTTTCAACCGTTTTTAAAATGTTGTGTAATGAAAGCTTAATGATTCTGCAGTTTCCCCTACCGCATAAAATGATTCTTCATAAGGAAATGCCTCTAATTTCTACGTCTTCAAACTTTTCGTTGAGGTAGAGAATTCTTTATATGCAACATCATGATCATTATGTTTGAAGCGTCTAAACCAATCTCTGAATACTGTTTCCCAAAGAGCATGTTTGCTGTAAGTCTCAACAAAAATCCTGTGTGCTTCAGCGGCAGATTTCTTTTGAATAAAATATTGCATTAAAATTCTCTGAAAATGCACTTAATTCGGCCCCAAATGCCGACATGATTAACGCTGTGAAAAACAAACTTGTTTATACTTCGGCGAAATTTAATACACGGAATTTCAAGGTTGCTTATAGCAATTTCTTATAATTGCGTCACTATCGGAAGACTACGCACACTGCTAGAATTAGCGATAATTTATTCAAGGTCCCAATATATATATATATATATATATATATATATATATATATATATATATATATATTACGTAAATCTTTCTCTCTTGCTCTCTCTCTCTGTCTTTCTATATATATATATAGATATGACGTGAAGTTATATATATACACACACACACACGCACACACACACACACACACACACATATATGTGTGTGTGTGTCTGTGTGTGTGTCTGTGTGTTTGTGTGTATGTGTGTGACATGTAAATCATTATGTTTGAAGGTGACATGTAAGTCTACGCTCTCCCGTGTCACCTTTCTGATCAGAGTACAATTAAATTATATTTTTCAGAAAAACATAAACAAGTAGGTAATATCAGACAGATTTTAGTCAACAATACAATAATCCTTACTCATACACACACTAAAAGGAACCTTCAGATATTGGAGGCCATCTATATTAAATACAAACAACCCACACTTAATAAAATCACTTTAAAATCTGGTCATAACACATTATATTGCATTTGAATACATGGTTTTGTTGTCATTTCGCGCTATCACGCGGTGTGACGTCATAAAACTGTATTGCAAATTTACGAAATGCGTTTGTTATTTTTGGTAACTATTGCTGTTGCTTAGAGGAGTTTTATGTCAATAAGAAATAAAATTGTCGCTGATGGTGGATGTTATTATGTTACCGTCTTAATAACCTTTCTGAAGATGTCACATGTCAGTCAAAAGCTTAGAACCAAATTAATAAAAATTATCCAAATGTTGAAAATCTTTTGTCTTTATTTTCAACTGAAATTAAAGCCGAAATACGAAGTTTAGAACGGCTCATGATTAAACATAATAGACATTCATTGTCACTTATACTTAAGAGTATATATATATATATATATATATATATATATATATATATATATATATATATATATATATATAGTCATCCGCAGACAGATTTGTTTCGCCGTATCACAGCTCATCAGTACGGTTAGACTCCGATTGCTTTTTTACCCAGGATTGAAATTTTAATTTTCTGGTATTTACCTTTTTATTAGTTAAACGCACGACTCATCGGGAAATATAAATCATGTATATTTTTATTTAAAATTATGATTCACTATGCGAAAATCTGCTCCGAAGAAAAATATAAAAATGCAATAAAACTTTGATATAATTTAATTTGATAAGCTTTTAATTGCTGGAATAAATAATAAAAATTAAGGACATTATAGTCTGAAAAAAAACAAATTTGATTACTAATAAAATTTTAAAATAATTGTTTTCATTTTTTTTATTATAAATAATTCATAAAGTTTTAAAAATATCTTAATAATCTTTTAAAGAGTTAAATCGTGTTTTTTATTAGTTAAGAATTGATGATTATACTGGCTAAAAAAAAAATTAATAAAAATTTTTCTACCCGTATATTTTTAAAAAGAAAAAAAAATATTTGTGCAAATACGTTCAAAGTTATAAAGTACGATGTTCAAATTTATAAAGTACCGTGTTCCATTTGAGTCAAAACGATTTTAGAAGTTAACAAGCGTTCTGCGTTATTCCCCCTTTAGCAAAACCTAGAAGAACGCAATTTCAATCTTACGATATTTTATTATCTACGTTTCTAAAATTTTTATTTATTCAGAAAACTGTCTGGCTATAAATCTAAACTAAAATTTTATAAAATATTATATGTGCTGAAATTATTATGTTAAATTTTAATTTCCCTATTTAGTTAATCCCCCCACAAAAAAAAATTTATTTTTTTTATCACGATTGGTCACCATATATTGCGTTTCTGTCAACATCCGGTAGCAGTCATCTGTCAGCACCTCCATGACTTACATAAGAAAAAAGCCTATCGTAATTAATTTTGTTTTTATTGTAAATTTCTGGGAGTAAGCAATAATTAATTGATTGGAAAGAGATAAAGGAAAGTGTTAATATTAAAATTTGTCTTAAATAACGTGCCAGCGCGGTATATTTTATTTTTTCAAGATTTTTAAAAACATAAATTTAGCTACTGTTTACGTAATGTGTCAATCAATCAAAAATGGCGGTATTTAAAAAAATGATACAATTTTAAAATTTTAGATTTCAATTAATATAATTTCGGTTAAAATACACCAGTATGTTTTGCTTACTAGAATTATTAAATTTAATTTCCTGGCTTTCAATTAAAGCTAATTTTAAAGCTTGAAGGTAACTTATATATTTTTAAAATTTAAATTTAAATTTAAATTTATGTATAGAAAAATGACTGGACTCCAGTGGAGGTACCTAATATATATATATATATATATATATATATATATATATATATATATATAATCAAATAATTATGAATTAGAGGTACATTGCGACATAAAAATGTTTCAAAATATAATCTCGTTATGAGGGAATGTTGAGTGTTAGTTGTGGAAATGATTTATATTTAAATATAAAAACATACGTATGCTATTTATGCATGTGGGAAGATATAGTATTTATGTGTGTGTTTCTTTTAACTGATCAGAATAAAGATTCACTTTGAAATTTGGCCACTAGTTTCTATGGAATACATACTAACTTTTTTCCTTTCTTTTTTCCTTTTTACTAATTTTCTTTTTCTTTTTTTATTTTATCACTTCTCATTATATCGTATTACCTTTGATGTATCTAATCTTGTACCAATAATGTCCTTTCTGATTTCCCCATTGCTTGACCTCTTCTGATAAAAAAACAGAAAATAGATGAAGAAAGAAAAGGATCGTAGTGTCTATACGAAATATCATATATTATTTAATCACTTAAGAATAAAAATCTATTAAATAAACTTAACGAAATAAATGTCATAAGTAGACATTGCAAAATGTTCACTTTAAATATGGATAAAAAACAACTTTATATTAATTAACATGCATATATACACAATAATTCCCTTAAAGGTAATAATAATCGATGAGATATTAAAATAAGTAAATCGGTATATAAAATCCCCGGGAGAGGTTATTTCAGCAGTCCACTGTTAGATATCGAAGGTGTCATCCTTTTAATTTTTCTTCTTTTTCTATATGCCATGTCATTCATGACATAGGTGATCATGGCTCTCCACAATTTATCGTCTTTTGTAGATTTTAGTAATTTTTAATATTTTTTAAACGATCGCTTCAAAAATTAGGTCATATATCTTCAAAGAAAGTGAAAATCTTTGCAACAGAAATCTGTCGCATATAAATTGAAGTGTATTAAATCTGAGTCATTATAGATTCTCTTGTTTTTTGGCCGGCAATATGGATTTTGGAAAAGTGCTGAAAATGTCTAAAGTTATGTTTTAATTTAATAAATAATACTTCTGTGAATATACAAATACGAATTCACAGAAATATAATTAAATTAAAGTAATCCTCTCCTACCCAGCGTTCGTTCATTTCACCTTGACATCTTCTGATTATTTACATTTCTACATAATCCATTTTAAATTTTTGAAAAAAATTAATATGAGTATACCTGTCAGAATGAGCGGCTAACTGTTATCGCATTTAAAAAAAAAAAAAGAATAGTAAGAGCCTTGTTAAAATTCCGTAGTCATATTGAATTTCGCGTTGTTGACATTATGAAAGGCATGATTTCCATTATCGTACATTTCGGTATAAGCAGACTACCTGTCTATTCGACCACCGAGTTTTGTTATGTATGAATATTAACCACGCCAGAAAAAATCTGTATAATGAGAGCGGTTATTAAAATGCATGATTTTTACGACTTCAAAGAAATTAAATATAGTTTTCTCTTAAACTGCCCATGAAACTTCGCAGCATAATCGAGTATATACGGTACATATATACAAAGTGTTCACATAAAAATGTACCCAACTTCATTCGTCGTAAATTAAAATATTTATAAATATTAATTTAATTTAATATTTAATCTTATTTGTAAGCCAATAAATGTTAAAATGTAAACATTAGCACCTGCAAAAATCAGAATATGGTTATAAAAATGAATTATGGTATATACTTTTGTATAAACTCACTTCATGCATAAAGCAACCCTTAGATTTTTGCATAAATTTTTATCTTCCCAGAAATTTGCTTCGTATAATTGAACCGGCCACAGAAAATGTTTAATCTCTTCGTAGAAATTAACTCTGTATATCGAGATATATGTACTTATTCGCACAGAAAAAAGAAACCGATTATAGAACCTGGCACTATATAATATACGGTACACTCCCATTATAAATTGATAAATTGCAGTCTAGACTGGGAATTCTTGTTATGTAGGATAGTCACCTGTGGAGAACGACAAGTCTAAACTGAAAAAAAAAACAAAGAAAAAACAGCAAAGACAACTGGAAGATCTTAGCTTTTATTTCTCAAGAACTCTTGATAAATCATACATAATACAGAAGAATAAAAAAATGTTAGAAATTGTAAGTTCTATGAATAGAAAATTAATGTCAACAATGTTATACTAAACAACTTCTTCTCAAGTGATTACGTTCTTTTAACTTATCATGGTAATGCCTCAGAACCACAATCGATACAGATAACAAAAAATCAATTAGTCGACCGTAGTCGTGATCATCGTGTAATTGGCATTTTCCTTAGTCTCAACGAATCGTATTTACCACGAAGTTGTTTTTCTCCTAGCCTGGACTGTTATACTACTTGCCCAACCGAGACCGTTTGCCAGCTAAGGCTATAGGGCTCATTGTTAACCAACTGTTGGGAGAATAAATAAATGAATTTATGCCTTTCGCGAGAGTATTTGCAAATAAGTGGATATAATAGACTTGACTAGAATTCTTACACTGTTTTACGATGCTTCGCTCGGAACCGCTACATAATGAACCACAGTACCATCTCTATGACTTACCTAGCAAGTATTCAAAAAATATCCTATCAGTGATACTGAAACTTAAATCTCCCATATTATTTTATTATATTTATCACACACTCGAGAAAGTGTGTAAATTTTCAATTGTTATTTTATTAACTTGGCAACCATGTCTCTCCACAATTTCCCGCCACTAATTAATTTTAAGTCCATTGCTATTCGCCTTTGTCTTCGTTGTACTGTCCAAATACACAAATACAATATGCAGAGTTATTAGCTGTTTTTATCTGTTTTCGTTGCCTTTCGTTTGGCCCTCTTCACTGAATAGATGTCGTAAGTATTTTATCTGTCACTTTATGATTTTAACCATTAGTTTCCTTATTGTTCCAACTTTTTTTTATAGTTTATTCTATGTTAATATTTGAATTTCTTAGTGGCATATAAGCATCTAGGATTTTTAATGTCGAAATCTAAATATTTCTAACACAATTTTACGGATTTAAAAACATATTCCATTATTCTAAATCCATTAATATAAAATTCGTTGGTAGATGAATATCACTTTTGCTTCAAGTTTCTTCTTCATATAAAGTGTGCGATGGATAAATTGTTGACATTGTATATATTTAATTTAGTGCATATGTTTGCTTTTTATTTTGTACACTTCATAGTATATGGTTCTTTTGGGCACCGGCGGTGAGTAAAAATCACCCTAATGCAATTCATCCCAGAACAATTATCGAATAGGCATACTGCAATATTTGGCATTCACGCCAGAAGCTTTACTGCGTACATTTAAGTGTGTTTGGATTTAATTATGAGGATAGTTCAGAGGATTCGGAAGGAGTTGGGTGAGTAATTGTGTCTATGAAAGTACAGCGACTTGGAAAAATCACTCTGATTGTTTTTTTTTTGTTTTTTTTTTAATCATATCACCCCAAGCAAGGCGGTAACGCCACTGATGTGCAGGGGCTACATAAGAGTGAGATTAGAAAAGAGAAAAACCGGAAACCGCATCCTAAACAGGAAACAAGGGATGAGCCTCTTCACCTGTTCAATAGATGTGGGTGGAGTGTGAGCCGGGCGATAGTTTAGTCTATCTACTCCAATTGAGAAAAAAAAACAAAAAAAAAAAAAGACAGTGAGAAGATTAGAAAAGAGAAAAACCGGAAACCGCATCCTAAACAGGAAACAAGGGATGAGCCTCTTCACCTGTTCAATAGATCATTTGATAAGAAAATGACGACCGAATTTGTGGATGAGGTCTTTTGACTTAACACAGAGGCTTACATCAAAGATCTTATGGAGGTAGTGGTCCTCTGGGTCAAGTAAGATTCTAAGTCAGTTATTAGAGATCTACACGATGTCACACAAGCAAGAGTACTCAAACATGTTTGTCAGACAATATATACTACCATATTATACTTTACATCTAGTCACCTATCACCCTAAACTGCAAACTCCTTTAGTAATACAAATACACACACACACACACACACACACATATATATATATATCTATATCTATATCTATCTATCAATATATATATATATATATATATATATATATATATAAATATAAAGAGAGAGAGAGAAGGAAAGAAACAAAGAGAAAGAGAGATAAAAATGAATAACAAGCGGTCTTTGTTATAATAGTGTGAATCATAATTATTCAGCTGTTATTCACCGCAGGTATTTAAATATTTATTTTTATGTGTCTATATTTTTAAGATGAAGTAGTATTTACAGTATTTACATTATTCAGAATTATGGACCCATGGCCAAGTTGGATATAGACGTCGTTAATCCTGTGACTTGACCCAAATAGTCGTGAGTTCAATACCAGGTTACAGCAGTGGTGAACAAGTAACTTGCATGGTTAGAAAGAGATAACTCATAACTTTCAATCGTCGATTTCAGCTAAGAATGTGGGTGATATAGAGGGTTCGGTGTGAAATTCTTAGCACCTGAAAAAGGTTGGAGCGCACAACGGCCGAAACGTCGTACAAATGGCAAAAAAGATGAGGACAATAGTCTAAATAATGTTAATATTTATTTTTGTATCGTCTTGATATAATTTTTTGTCGTTCTGCTTTGTTGGCCTTAACTTTTTTGTAGGAGTAATATTCTTGGCTACTCTATAAATGTGGCCATGTGTAAAACTATTTGAACCTCAATCGATGGCAACTAATTATTCAGACTTATGCATAAAATAGTACGCTCTTCTTAACGCATTCAATGATAAATTATTGCAATGAGATTTTTTTTATATTTACTTATATACAGTGTGATAACATAATCTTATTCATTCTTCAATATTCTGTTTCAATAGAGTTCTAAAGCAGCTCCGAGCTCTTTTCAAATTAGAAGCATTTTCCACTCTCCAAAAAGGTGGGATATAACTTGCCTCTCACTGTTCTGTCTACATAATCAGTGCTCGGATGAACTTCATTCTTAAGTTCTACCATGTTTAACCTTCACGACTAGGGCGCACCATGTCACCGACATTTTAGCAGGCTACCCACATTTCCTCCGTGTGACCTTCCGTATGAGCAAGAGGTAAATTCAACTCCAACAGTTCCTTTCCACGAAACACTGCTCGATTTCCTCGATCACTACAATCTTAAACTCTTTTAATTGTAGATTTAACCATTATATTCCGTCCTTGTCGTATAAACTACCGCTTAACGTAGCATAATACATCGAGTGGCCGCGGAACTTGTACACAATGAACTTTAGCGTAAAATATAATATAAATATATGATAGAATTTAATATTATTCAGTGTTTTAAAATCCATACGTTTGAAGAAAAGTAGGACACGGAAAGATATTTCTGCAAAATATATTAAATTCCCTTAAAACCAAAAAATATAATTCATAGATTCTTGAGAATATTTTATCTATTTGTTTGTTTTTGCTAAGTTTTGCAAAAATTATGGGTAAAGATGGCGGCAGTATTATATTTCTCATAGAAAAATCTTACAAATCGACATGACCTGGAAATCGAGTTGAAATGTTGATTGTGGGGCAAGCAATCCTGCCAAGTTTCAGATCACAAGATTTTTTTTCGTTTTTGCCCTTTAGCGTACGATGCATGAGGTTGACGAAGCCTCTTCTCAACTTTCCATTTACCGCATAGGCAAAGAGTCTTCTGCTTGCAATTTACTCGCTATGATTGCATTCTGCCCCGAAGAAACATTTCTCATACAATTACTTTCTGCTTTTTCAAGATCTGAAGAAAGCTATATTGAAGTGCTTACCGTCATTACTTTGGTTCAGGGCATTTATATTGTTAGACATATATGCGCACACAAACACACATACACAAACATATATTTATAAATGTATGCAAGGTGTCGGCATAAACTTGTATATGATTATTTTTACCTGTTATTACATATATATATATATATATATATGTTTATATATATATATCTGTGCTATTGAGTATAATTGAATGCGTATAGCAATGTGTCTACTTAAATATGTTTCACATATAAAATATGAAAAGTAAAAAGTCAAATAATAAGATAATAAAACATTTTCAATATCGCTATTAATATAAGTTTCTCCCTATGTTTTCATCATGGATATATGACATGAATATATATATATATATATATATATATATATATATATATATATATACAACAAACGCACATACGAACGAGCACACGCTATTATATATATACATATGAGTGTGTGTTCTTGTTTGTGTGCGTCTGTTGTATATATTTACATATGTAACTTTATATTACTTTCTATATGTTCAGTGTATATATGTGACGCGCATGAACACATAAATATACATGCGAGAACAAACACACGCACACATTTATATTATGCAACACAGGGAGAACCTCTGGGCGTTTCATGCACAAGAAAAACTTCAGTTGTTCAGGTACTGGTCTTCGAAAGATAACCTAGTCTCTCGATACCCGTTATGCTAGGGTGGGGGATAATATAAATATTTATCAATATATACTTATTATTTTTTTATTACATTGAGCGCTATGTTATTAATACCAGCATTTCTCATTTTTCTAATCACTTCACCCTAAGCAAGTCAAAATTGCCACTGTTGCACAGGGGGTAAAAGAAAATGTGAGATGAGAAAAAAGGATAAAGTTACAGGGCAGTCAGGTTATAAGTAAAAATAGGATGAGAATACAGGTGTGAATAGGATTGGGTGAGAGTGGAGTGTAAAGAAAAAAGTAACATAATACAAGGGTTGTCATGGAAAGAATGTGAGTCAAGAAGATAAGAGATGGAAACAGTCTTTGCATTTAAATTCTTTGATATTGTAGCTTTCATGGACGCAAGAGTATGGAAGGGAATTCCACAAGTTGGAAGTGCGAGCAAAGAAGATATCAGAGTAGAAGATGCGGTTGGACTTGATAGGTTTCTCTGTAAAAGGGCCGGACGTAGCCGCTTTTCTAGCAGCTCGAGTAAATTCATCCTGAGGGGTCCCCAGGGAGCTACGCTCGTCAGAGCAGAAGCCGTGAATATTTGTAGAAGAGAAAGAGGGAAGCCACATTACGTCGATGAAAAAAATCACTGTTTTAGGATCAATTTCAATGAAAATTACACTATCTAAAAATATACTGATACCTAACCGGAAAGAACACATGCTTCAACTATTATTAGTAAAGGACACATATTTACCAAACTCACGATAAAAAAGCAGTGGATTTTAAAGAAAATATACTGTTACTGAACACAAAGCAAAATAACAACAATGCATGAATTTAAAATATTACACTCTCTAAAAATATACCAAAAGATTACATGCTTCAACTACTAAAAAAGAAAACAATTTCTTATAATTTAATTTTGCTAAAATGTACACAAAAATACCTTATGGACGTATTGGCTTAAGATTATGTAGCCACAAACCTATAATATTCCACAAAGGTAAAGCATGGATTAAGAAATCAAACAACGTAGCACTCGATGTGCCACAAGGATTTCAGAAGTTATGGGTATATACATTTCAAGCAAAATCAACAAAATAATCCATATCGACAACCACGTATTATGTAGATGACGGATTAATCATAGCACCAGACAACAAAATAGAAAATGATAAAATAATGAAAGAGCTTTTCAAATTATTAAAATAACTAGATTTTTATATAATAGTAGATACAAATTAAAGTGGTAAAATATTTGCCTGTAGAACTTAATTTACAAACAAGCAATGTATCGCCATACATGAAAACAAATTCTAAGTAATCATACATAAATACAAAATCCAATCATCCAAAAGTATAATTAACCACATTTATTAAGGAATAGGACACAGACTATCTAATAATTCGTCAAACAAATCAATGTTTAATGAAAAGAAAAATATCTATGACTATGCACTAAGAAAATCTGGCCATAAAAACATTTTACAATATAATTCTCAACCAAACAGACAAATCAAAATCAAAAGTAGAAAACAAAACATTATCTGGTTCAACCCATCATTTAATTGAAAGGTAAAGACCAAAATAGGCCAAAAACTAATACATACGCAACTATATATGCAAATTCTGGGAAGAAAATTAATGTTCACTTCAGGGAATCTGCAACACAAAAGAAATCATTTACAAGGCAAAATTACATGACCCAAATGGCCAAAATAAAATATATTTCGTTTCAACCAAAGACACATTTAAGACCAGGTGGTTTAGTCACAGGTCTACATTCAAAATAGAAAAATTAAAAAACTGTACAAAATTGGCTACCCACCTGTTGAAAATAAAATCACAATATGGAAAAGACCCAGACATAACGTGGTGCATTGTGAAAAGAGCCAAGCCATACAACGGTGGCAAAATATGTAGACTGTGCCAAGATGAAAAGTTAGAGATTATGGTATTCCCAAACAAAAACGAACTGTTGAATGAAAGAACGGAAATTATGACTAAGTTTATCCATACTAAGAAATACTTCTTAGATTCATAAAACCATAGCTAAAAGTGCCATAATTCGTTTTAATTTAAAAATTTCACGTTCAGAAATTTCCTGCCACGTGAGCGTTAAAAAACCGTTACATGATTTTCTTAAACAGAAAAACGGTAAACGGTAAAATCAGTTATCTGAGGCTCAACTGAATGATGTCACATTACACACTCGCTGGTCTCTAACATAATCTCAAAATTTGACCATCACAAAGCGAGCGGAGGGATCGGAATCCCAATCATAGTCTTAAAGAAATGTGCCCCTGTACTTTCCTCTGATCTTTCTAAGCTCTACAACTTCTGCCTATCTGCTTCCTGCATTCTTGCCTGTTAGAAATCTTCCTCTGTAGTTCCTATATTTAAAAAAAATGGTGAACCATCGGACCCTGCAAATTGCCTTCTTCCGATATTTGGCAAAGTGTTCGAAGCCATTATCAACGCCGAGGTGGTTCAGCATCTCACAGCACACATATATACCAGGCACTCGACAAGAATGGCGAAGCCCGAAGCGTTGCCTTGGATATCTCTAGAGCGTTCGACAGATTTTGGCATGCTGGCCTTCTATGCAAACTGCGGAGCTATGGTCTAACTGGACATTTGTTTGAACTAATCCAGTCTTTCCTCTCTAACCGCACATTAAATGTGGTATTAAACGGACATGACTCCCTGAACTACCATACGAACGCGGGTATCCCTCAAGGCTCTATCATACGTCCTACGCTCTTTCTGATCTATATTAATGATCTCCCTGATACCATAAGATCCCAAATAGATATGTACGCCGATGACAACACAGTTTACTCTCGCCTTGATAAAAACTCTAGTGTGGGCGACAAAGCTAACCATGCCGCCGAGCTTGAAAAGGACATCCAATCCGTAGTGGAATGGGGTAAAAAATGGCACGTAAACTTTAATGCTTCTAAAACGAAGCTCCTATCAATTAACCACCACAGACAACCGCACCTACCTCCCATTAGCATGGAGCAGGCTTGCCTCCCAGAGAGTAAACGACTACGCCTCCTTGCTCTCACACTTTCAGCGGACCTCAAGTGGAATGCTATATCGAATCCATTGCTAAATCCGCTGCTATGAAGTCGTCTCTCTGTGCAGGGCCCAGAAGTTTTTTTCCGTTTGAATATATCCTGCACATATATAAATCTACCATCCGACCGTGCATTGAATACTGCCCGCCACATCTGGTCGGGTGCCCCTGCTATTCTCCTCGGGCTTCTTGACAAAGTACAACGGAGAGTCTGTGATGCGATCAATACCGACTTGGCAGACCGACTGTAGTCTCACTCTCACCGGCGCGACGTGGCATCCCTGTGTCTCTTCTATAAATACTTTCACGCCTTCTGCTGCGATGAACTTAGATTACTGGTGCCCCCTAGGTACGAATTTGCACGCGATACTAGATTAGCCACTAGATCTCAAGCTTTTAAAGTGAAACCGATAAAATGCAACCGCAATTTCTACTCCAACAGTTTCTTTTCTCGCACTTCCCGCCTGTGGAATTCTCTTCCACATGATTGCTTCCCCGACGGCTACAATCTCCAGGAGTTTAAATGTAAGGTCACTAGACACCTACTAACACACTAACTCGCATCCATTCTTCCAATCACTCTTCCCATCTACACAACCCCCAGCCTCAGTATCATTACCCATCTATCACCCTTCTTCTGACATTTCTTATATTTCCTATATCTAACCAGTCTTTCTCTTTCTCTTCCCCTATGTAGCCCCATGCGCAATAGTGGCAGTGAAATCCCTTGCTTGGGGTGAAATGATTAAAAAAAACCGCCTGAAGACACCACTCATGGTAGAAACATAGTTCGCGTAATAACTCGTTTACAAATAGAAAATATTCAAAGATTTTACAATACAATTGTATTGAACACTTTTAATAAAAGTGTGCATTGGTTTAACCCTATGATGATCAAACGATTAGTATTAAACAATAAATATGCTCTTGTCTTATAATTGAGCACGTTTAACTCTACTGTATTTCAACCATAATCAACACAGATTTTACCAAAGGCACGAAAAAAAAAAAGAAATTAGTGCGTTTCAACAAAAACATACACTTACTGAACGCAGAGTGATAAAAATAACAGTGCAGGAATGACAAATATTACACTATCTAAAAATATACCGATACCTAACCAGAAAGAATACATGCTTCAACTATTAAAAAATTGAAATGTTTCTAAATGACACATTTTTGAAAAGCCATGAACAAGTAGTGAGCTTTTAACACTACTGTATTTCAACAATAACGTCACAGATTTTTCCAAACGCACGAAAAAAAAAAAGTGCGTTTTAACGAAAAGATAGCCTTACTGGACACAAAGCAAAATAACATACCTATGTTCGAAAAATATATATAAAATATAATGATCTGGAATTATGTGAGAAGTGAAGAACTCAAAAACAAAACTTAATATTACAAACATTTAAACGCAAATTGACAGACATCGGAAAAATAGGATTTGACGCTCTTTTTTGGCAATGGATAATGGGTTGGATAAATAAATATGGCAGTGGCAAATTCAAAGACTGTCCCAGTCGGGAATGCGATAAAAACAAACTGTGAAATTTCAGAGTCTCTTCATGGATCATAACAAACGAGAATGCCGAGACGAGGCCATAAACATCACTTATTCGCATGAGCTAGATAAACAAGGAGAGATTATTTTAACCAAAAAAGGGTTCATCAGTAAACCGCCCCATAGCGATCAATGCATCTAAAATATCACCTTGGCTGCTTCAAATTGCACGAATCAAGCTCACTATATTTACCCTTTTTTCATTAAAAATGTCGATGAATTATCTTTCAGTTCTGATCTAAATCTTGAGCTGATACCTAAAGTATGGTATTATAAACTATTCGACAGGATTGTGTTGTTAGTAGCCGTAGATTTAAATCTTGGTGAACGCGGGTGTCCCTCACGGCTCTATCATAGGTCCTACGCTCATTCTGATCTACATTAATGATCTCCCTGATACCATAAGATCCCAGGTAGGTATGTACGCCGATGACACCACAGTTTATTCTCGCCTCGACCAAAAATCTGGTGCTGGCGACAAGGCTAACCTTGCAGCCGAGCTTGGAAAGGACCTCTAATCCGTAGTGAACTGGGGTAAGAAATGGCTCGTAAATTTTAATGCTTCTAAAACGAAGCTACTATCAATTAATCATCATAGACAATCGCACCTATCTCCTATTAGCATGGACCAGGCTTGCCTCCCAGAGAGTAAAACACTACGCCTCCTTGGTATCACACTTTCAGCGGACCTCAAGTGGGATGACTATATCGAATCCATTGCTAAATCCGCTGCTATGAAAGTCGGTTCTTTGTGCTGGGCCCGGAGGTTTTTTCCGTCTGAATCTATCCTGCACATTTATAAATCTACCATCCGACCGTGCATTGAATACTGTTGCAATATCTTGTCGGGTGCCCCTGCTATTCTCCTCGGGCTTCTTGACAAAGTACAACGGAGAGTCTGTAATGTGATCGAAACCGACTTAGCAGACCGCCTGCAGTCTCTCTCTCACCGGCGCGACGTGGCTTCCCTGTGTCTCTTTTATAAATACTTTCACGGCTTCTGCTCCGATGAACTTAGATCACTGGTGCCCCCTAGGTTCGAATTTGCACTAGATACTAGATTAGCAACTAGATCCCATTCTTTTAAAGTGAAACCGATAAAATGAAACGTCAACTGCTACTCCAACAGTTTCTTTTCTCGCACTTCCCGACTGTGGAATTCTCTTCCACATGACTGCTTCCCCGACGGCTACAATCTCCAGGAGTATAAATGTAAGGTCAATAGACACCTCCTAACAAACTTACTTCCATTCTTTCAAACACTCTTCCCACTCACCCAACTATCTATCACCCCCCTCCTGACATTTCCTATATGTAACCACTCTTTCTATTTACCAAACCCTATGTGGCCCCAAGCGCAGTAGTGGCAGGGGAATGTCTTGCTAGGGGTGAAATGATTAAAAAAAAATGATACATTTTCTTAACAAAATTTCTCAAACGTATTTAAAAAATGATACATTTTCTTAACAAAATTTCTCAAACGTATTTCAGGCTTGTAGAGATATATACATAAATATGACAAATATTCAATGTATATATGTATATTATGGACTCTCCCATCGATTTCGATTTATGAGGGTCTAACCTTAATGAGACATCCACACATATATTTGTTTATAATGGTAAAGGCATTGTGTAGTACCATGCACACTTTTTGGAACTGCTGATAACAAACAATCGGTGCAGAAATCTGCCACAGATCGCATGAACAACAGACCTCAATTATTTAACCCATAATTGGAGGGAACGGACGGATTAATACCTTTCCCAAGGGTACTAGTGCGCAAGTGAATGCAGTGTGCTCGACTGGAGCTGGAACTCGGCTCACCGATTTCCCCGTCCAATCCGACATCCACCGCACCACAACGCACATCAGTGAGCGCTAACAGCACCTGGTATTCCCAAGTGGTCACCCACCTAAGTACTGACCAGGCTCTCAACGTTGCTTAACTTCGGTGATCGAGCAGGAACCGGTGTATTCAACGTGACATGATCGTTATAATATATATATATATATATATATATATATATATATATATATATATATATATAAAGAGAGAGAGAGAGAGAGAGAGAGAGATAGAGACAGAGACAGAGAGAGAGACTTTTAAAATATAGATGGCATAGCAGGGCTGTTCTCTATATCTTAATAATGAAAAAAAGTAATGAACATATGGCCAGATACTCTTGGTTTCCGAGAACTAGATTCTGCAGACATGTGATTACAGTGTTTCTTACAGCAATGCAATGTAATTACAAACATTCCAGTCTTTCTTATCTTCCCAGATGAAGCACCGTTTATACAGAATGATACAGTAAACTTTCACAATCGGCATATATGAGCAAATTCAAATCTCCATTCAGTTGTTCTATCATGCCACCAAGAATGGTTCTCAGTCAACATATCGGCTGGTGTTGTTGGTAATAGGATATTAGGACTTCATGAACTTCCGAATAAGCTTCCTGGTGATGTGTACAAGCGCTTCATCAGTAACAACATGCTTGATTTTTCGGATGGTTTTTATTGAATGCATGATGGTCACCCCCACAAACATCAGTGACACAACTGCAGGTATAAAGATAAAAGTTTTACTGGTCGGTGGATGGGAAGAAATGGACCAATTACATGGCCACCACGCTTACCTAACCTATATCACTTAGATTTCTATTTATAGTGTTATTTGAAAGGACTGGTGTGTTCGTCTCTGTATGTGGAATATATAGTCATTCATTAGACATAAAGAACACCATATATATATATATATATAGATACTTTAATCCAAGCGGAAAAAGCAGGAAGGTAAATTCCAAAAACCCTATCCTAATTAATATTAAAATTTTATTTTAATATTAAAAATGATACAGGAAGAGAGCTCCATGTAATAAAATATTACAGAGCAAATATAAATTAAAATAGGATTAATTCAGAATGTTGGATGATCATTTCGATAAGAAAATCCCCACGGGAGATAACACTATATATATATATATATATATATATGGGTACTGAGAATGATATTCATATCTCCTTTCGTTTAACGAGTAGAATATTTGTAGAAAAATAAAGTATATTTTGAATCTTGTTACGTACATCAGAAATTATTTGCTAAGATGCTAAACTAAATATATCAATCGAAATAATAAAATTTTGAAAATTAGGTGCCGCTATGTTTGTTAATGATAAGTTTAGAATCTTACTTTCATTTTACAATTCCACATTAAGTTAAATTAATTATTTGTTGGATTCTTCTTTTTGTGCTATCCGAACAAACTGATATGTGCCGGCGATGAGACCAGTGTGGAAATCAATATTCGGCGAGTGAGAAAATAAAACAAAACAAAATGTACCGATTTATTGCTTTCAACAGAGAAATATGATAAGACTCCAGGTTAAGCTAAGTAACTGGGATTAGTTGCGCTAGCAGCCTATCATAAATAATGGCATATTAGTCAAGAATAGCTTGTTAGTCATCAATATATAACAGGTGGCCGTGTTCTCGTCCTTCGTGTCTTTAAATAGGGTAATGTGTAAAAACTGTATTTATATATGAATTATACCATTTCAAATAGAAGTTGAATATGTGTTACACACCGAGCCAATTGTTCTCTGATACTTATTCCCAAATGGAATGAAGTCGATAAACAACAGGTTCCTTTTAATATGATCTTTTGCAAGAGAAATTGTAAAAGATAGGTTGTAAAGAATGTATAATATTGGCTGGATTTAACTATTCATGATATTCAAGTGACTCGTGGGAAAAAATTAAATTAGATTTCTCCAAATTGATGAACTGTTTAGTTCCACAGAAAAAAGTCCATGACAACAATAAAGTTGTTGTAATTTTTTTTTATATATAAAAGGAAATATTTATTTTAAAAATAATTTTATGTTCTGATTTATTTTTATATAGTTCGTCAGTAATTATTTTCCTTAAGCACTTGTTGGTTATATGCATGTTATTTCATTTAGATTTTATCAGTTTTCTAATGTGAATAATTTGCAATGTCTACATATGATATTTATTTCGTTGCGTTTATTTAATAAATTTTTTATCTTAAGGGAACTGGGTTAATTTAAGTACTTACATGTCTTAGCTTCTTTTAGAATTTTCCACTTTATTTTGGGTGTTTTTTTTTTGTTTCCTTTAGGTACCAATGATATTTCGATAGGGATGTTCTATTTTTGTATTTGTTATTATTAAATGAAGAGGTGTGCTGAGAGTTTCGCTGCTTTAGAGTATTTTTAGTACTCGCTAGATAAAGTTTTATATTATTTGGATTATCCTTTAAAGATATTTCGAATTTTGAGGATATTTCGCATTTTGAGGATATTACAACAAATAAATAGATAGACCAAAAACTGATATTTTATTAAAAATCTTTCATGTAAAAAATAATTCCAACAAATAAATAAATAGACTAAAAATGATAAGTAAGTAAAAAAAATATAGAATTGGTGCTGAATGAGAATACCACATTAAAAGTAATAAAACTGAAGGGAAAGAAGCGAAAATGATAAGATCAGGTAGGTTAACATCTTTAGGGTCAAGGAGGGAAAAGAAACAAGGGGAAAGGGTAGGATGTGGGAGGAAAAAAGGAAAAAAAGGAAAATAAAAAGAAAAAAGAGGAAAACGTGGTTAGTATGTAATCTTTGGGGCCAAATCCAAAAATGAATCTCCAATCTAATTAGCCAAAAGAAGCACACATGAATTTTTTATATTTTCTCACATGCATACACAGCAAACCAAAGTTTTTGTCATTTAAATGCAAATCATCTGCACAACCAAAAGCAACATTGCCTGATGATGAAAATCTATCTCGAAACAGAAATTTTCGTGTCGCAATGTACAATTATTTCATAATAGTATAACTATATATATATTATATATATATGTATATACATATATATATATATATATATATATATATATATATATATTATTTGTTTAATCAATATTTTTAATGAAACCTAGTATTTAGTATTTGAGTATATACTCTGCCTTTTTATAATCAGATAGTATATTTATTAATAGCTATTGGTCCGAATAATCGAGAAAACTTGTTAGCAAAGTATGCGTCCCCCAAAGAAAATTTCTCGATTATTCAGACCGCTAGATATAAATAAATATATTGTTTAACTATAAAAAAATCAAATAAGAGTATCCATTAAAAATGTTTAAACATATAAATAATTAATTTGTCTGAGTTATTTCATTTCGTAAAAAATTTGGATTATTAGTTTACAAGTTGCAGTTATTTCAGTGAAGGTACTGCTGCACCCATTTTCAAAACAATGGAAAAATCCTAATTTCGTGTATAGATAAAGCATTGGTTATTGATGGGTAAAATTTGTTTCAATCATAGCAATGGCTCGATAAGTGTAAATCTGATTCAACGATTAAGAGGTTGTATGCTGACTTCAAACGCGATCGAAGAGACACACTTTTTTATGAACGCTCAGGACGCCCAAAATCGGCAGTTATCACGGAAAACACAAAAAAATATATACACAAACGCATTTTGGGCGATCGTATAATGAAGTTGCATTGGATAGCAGAGGATTTGAACATATCAGAAGGCAGTGTATTTTACCAATTTGCATTAATTCCTTTTCATGAAAAAGCTGTGTTCAAAGACGCTGCCGCGTTTGTTCACGGTGGAACCAAAAACAACAAAGCGTTGACGATTCATATTGTTGTTTGCAACTGTTTCAACGCAAAAAGAAAGATTTTGCGTAAATATATGACAGTGTATGAAACATGAATCCAGTACTTCACTCCGTATTCAAATCAGCAGGCAGCTGAATGGACAGCAGCAGATGAAAACCGTCCAAAGCGACGAAATATGCAAACATAAGCAGACAAAGATTTGGCATGTATATTTTGAGATGCGCAAAGTATTTTGTTCATCGATTTCATTGAGAAACGAAGAACCATCAATAGCATTATTGGTGCGTTTGAAGGAAGAAATCGCCCAAAACACCCACAAATGAAGGAGAAAAAGTGATCATTCACCAAAACAACGCACCATATCACAAGTCGATCGCAACGATGGTAAAAGTATATGAATACGTTTGTATCCACCCTATTCTCAACATCCGGCCCCAGCGACGACTCGCTATTTGCGGACCTCAAATAATTCTCCAAAGAAAAAGAGTCGACTATAATAACAGACAGACAGACAGATAGATAGATAGATAGATAGATAGATAGATAGATAGATAGATAGATAGATACATTCTATTCACACCACGGAATACATTTGATCATATATTATTTTCTCTCATTTTGAATAAATGGATATTCGAAATTAGACAGTTGAAATTTGAGCAAGATGCGTTCAAAAATTCTTCTGTCTGAATGACAGTAGATATCACCACAAATTAAAGTCAAAATTGTAGCACCAGCTGTGTTTATCTCTGAAAGTGAATTGGTAGCTTACTAGTAATAACATTTCTTACGAGCGACACAAATCTCTAATTTAACTTCAGTACTTTGTAATGGTACCTTTGAACATTATTCAGTTTACTTACGCTTTCAGCATAAAGTATGACACTTTTATTTCAGTATTGCAGTTCGTATCTTTACAGAAGTCGGTTATATTAATCGTAACATCAGTTATCAAATGTAATTTCCAAAAATTGCTGTGTAACTTGGTATTATATTAAGATTTTGTAAATTTAATAAATGTGTTTTTTCATTCAACAAAAGGTGTTGTTGGCAAGAAAATAAATGGAAGCTACGATTTGCTGATGCCAAAATAAAACTAATAGATAATTTTAAATATTTGGTATTTTTTATTTGCCAGAGGCTTTAAAATATTGCATAGAATTCCGAAGGTGCATTAAAATATTTAAAAACGGTCTTTCAAAAATTAAACAGCCTTGGAAACAGAAGAATTTCGTTATAAATAAAAAATAGGTACTGAAATGTTATGTAAAATAGATTCTACTTTAATACAGTGAATGCTAGACAACATTTACACAATTGAAAAGAAGATAGACGTGGTTTTACAAATAAATGGTAAAAAAATAATTGACATGTCATTTGAGCAACGAGCAAGATTAATCAAAAAATGACACATCTGTTTAGACCAAGGATGATGCGAGTGACATTTTTTCATTTGGCGTACAAAGCGACTGAGCATATAAGACGATCCCCAGTAATTTCAAGTTAAAATGCAGTTTTCGGACTATATTTATCGTGCAAGGTTACTTCAACAACTCATATTTTAAAATTTATTAAATAAATTCTATAATCAAGTAGATTTTTGCTCAGTTTCAATTGTTGGGAGACATTGTCATTCAACTACCACCGACTGCAATACATCAAGTGTATGTGCCCTGATTTCGGTAAACTATTACAGTCGCCTGAATTTATTATCCCCGCTAAATATCCAATTGTTCTACTGTTCGGTAATGCGATCATTCAGGTCGGGGATACTAGAATCAAGCAGGTACAAAAATTTAAATACCTGGGAAGTGTTATAACAGAAGTCGGAATATGCGACACAGAGATCCGAAGGTGAATTGTCATGGCAAAGGAAGCATTACAGAAGTTTAGTAAGGTATTAAGAAACAGGACAATTTCTCTAGAAACAAGGAAGAGAGTACTGGATTGCTATGTGCTATCCGTTCTTATAATCAAAGATGTAGGAAAAACTTGAAGCAACTGAAATATGGTTCTACAGAAGGATGCTGGGAGTATCATGAATGGAGCATGAGAGCAATGATGAAGTCTTAGAAATGATGGAAACAAATAAAATTAATACTGAGCATCAAGAAGAGACAGCTGAAGTTCCTGGAACATGCAATGAGGAAGGAGGGCGAGGAGAAACTGATACTAACAGGCCAGATAGAAAAAGAGACAGGGGAAAGCAACGGATAAGATATTTGAAGGACCTAATCAGGTGGATGACGGAATGAGCGTTGCATGGTGTAACAGGATAAGGCATGCTCAGAGCCACCAGAGATAGGGAAACGTGGAAAGCCATGATCGCCTACGTCCTGAAGAAGAAAAAATGGCTTGTTGAAACATGCATTTAGTTGTGTAATTTTTTTTTTTTTGCAGCTATTCAAATAATGGGAAATGTGAATGCCAAATTTGGACATGAGAGACAAGGAGAAACAGTGGGCAATTTCGGAATATCCGTAATAGCCGTGGTGAGAAACGTGTTCAGTAATGCACAGGGAATGACCAGATATTAAAATACATTTGATTCCAAGAGCACCTAAGAAGACTATGAACATATAGAAGTCCAGGAGCAGAAATTACTAAACAAATTAATTGTTATTTTCATCAAGAGATTCAGAAACTAACGCCTCCGTGCGAAGCCTGCCCACTTGCTTACTGTGGAAGCGACCACCTACGAGGTGTATGCAAAATAATTGTAAAATTAAGACGATTAAATAAACCTAACACAACCCTAAGACGGCAATACAATAAACTTGTGAATGATACGAACCTGCAGGAAATGCATATGGACAGAGTAAATACGAAATACGAAGGACAAATTGGAATCGGAAGCTCAAAATGGGAGGCCATAATGTAACTCTAATGAGATCAGCCAACGATATCATCTTAAAGAAAAAAGCACATCTGAAGAAAAACGGGTGGATCACTAAAGAGATTGTTGACCAGATGCAAAAGGGAAAGAAAACGATGCAAATAACAGAATACAAGAAACTACAAAAAGAATTAAGATGCAAAGGTAAGCAGGTTAAAGAAAGACGCTCGACGACAAATGTGCCGAAGTAGAGAGACAAATAATAACGGCATAAAAATATTCTAACTATAAGAACAAAATACGTTCTGAGAAAAATGATGTATAAAAATAAAAGAACGATACACTTATACTAGAAAATGAAAAAAATACTTCAGAATATTGGTAATATCTTCCACAAGAAGAGAGAGCAAACAACAACACAAAAATATGGAAGGACCAGAAATAGTAAAACCCGAGTTGAAATTAGCAATGGCCAAATTAAATAAAAACAAAGTAAAACGACACGACGAGATTGTAATAGAAATGTTGATGTCCTTAGAAGGCTTGGCGTAGACAGTCTCACAGGAATAAACGAAATCTACAACAGCGGCTTTATATCATAGGACCTAAGCAGGTTAATGTTCATAGAATGACCTAAGAAGCCAAAAGCAAATATATGTTATCTCTACTGTACAATCAGCATACTGAGTCACATAACAAAACACATCATCTGCATTCTGATGAACAGAGCGCAGAGCAGTATTGGCCCAGTGATAAGACAAAAATAGTGTTGCTTTGTTAAAGATGACGCAACAAGGAATGCTATATTCATGCTCAGAAAGTTATCTGAAAGAGCAATACAAATGCAAAACGACCTCTATCTGTGCTTTATAGACTACGCAAAGGCGTTTGATAAAGTACGCCAGAAAGACTTGATAGATATGACCAACAACCTCGACATTTTTGGAAAGGACGTTAGGATAATCATGAATATGTATTGCCTGCAAAACACTCGCCTACGGATACGATGTGAATTCAGCATATATATATATATATATATAATGGTGTTCGATCAGGATGTGTTTTCTCAACCAGATCTATTAACTTATACAGCGGAACAATTCTGAAAGAAATAAAATCGTAGCCAGGATTTGTCTTTGGCGACCACAATCTCAACAATTTAAGATACGCGCATGACACTGGGCTGATAGCAGACACGGAAAATAAAATGCAGAACCACTTACAGAATGTAACAAGAGAAAGCGAGAAGGAAGGAAAAATTAAGTATAAAATTAAAGAAAACAGTGTATAGTCGTCAGTAAAAAGAGAACCACGTGATGCCAGCTACAGTTTGGAGAAGCTACAATAAAACAAGTAAACAAATTTAAATACCTGGGAAGAAATCTCAAAGAGGATGATAAGTGAGATCTAAAGACCTATTAGCATGGCCAAGGAGGCATTTAAAAGATAACCAGATTATTGTGAGACAGGAAAATATCATTAGAAAAAAAGTGCCGGATTGTTGTTTGATATCTGTTATTCTGTATGGCAGTGGATGTTGGATGATCCCATCAAGGATGAAGTGGAGGATTCGGGCAGCAGAAATGTGCTTTTGCAGATGGATGCTGAGGATATCATGGACTAAGCACGTAAGCAACAATGAATTGTTGGAGAAGATACAAACAAAAAGAAAACTCATACTTGACATCAGATTTCTGGGACAGGTAAAAGATTCGAGGGCCTGGAGAATTTAATACTCGCAGGATAGATGGAAAGAAATAGAGACAGTGAAAAACAGCACAGGAGCTACTTGATAGTCCTGAGCAAATGGATGGTGAAGTGGGATTTAGGAGAGATGTTAAGAGAAAAAATTATTGTGAGCAGCAAGAGACAGAGTCAAGTTGATGATCATGATTGCCTACGTCCTGAATACATAAAAAATATTGAAATATTTGTGCCGATAGTTACCAATATAAAAGTTAGGTTACCGTCAAAACTCTCCTATGCTAACAACATACCATGTACCACTTGATTTAAGGTTCGCATTTTAAATCTGGCATATAAGACGGCCTCCTATTTGGGTGGATTTTCCGATTGATGATAATAGTTTATATAAGGTTTGATGTACGGATGATTTAATAGATAATCGTTAAGTGAAGAGATGAGTTTCAATTGCAGTTGTGTTTGACGTATTCATTTATGCGCAAATAGCCTATGAATCCACCTCTTCTTAAGCTCTGTAAGCGTTCAGTGACGGATATGCGTTGTAGTACAGTGGATGTCGGCTTGGAAAGAGAAATCGAATTCCAGTTGAGTACCTTGCATTCACTTAAGCGCTGGTACCCTTGGGAAAGGTATTAATCCGTCACTTCCCTCCAGTTATCGGTTAAATAACGGGGTATGGCCTGGAGGCAACCCATCTATTGTTGGTGTTACAATAAAAACACACTTGGTAGCTCAGGGGAAGCATCAAGTATTCGCCTATTTGACAAGTTTATGAATTTCGCTATAAACTGCGCCAGGGTTCCAAATGCACAGGGAATACTGGAGGGGTGTAGTGAGTTCTATCTCGGCCAAGGTCACAGGACGACAAAGCTCTGAGATAATTAATAATATTTGTATCTGAAAAGCTTTATTATTAAATAAAAAAAGGATAAAAATTCGTAGAGAACTTTAAGACTTCGGTATTAAATAACTTCTGATCGATATGATGCTAAACAAATGCAACTAACCAATAAGAGTGTATTCTTATCAAGCAGAATGTAGTCCAGTGGTTAGAAGGCTTGTTTTCCGACCATACAACCTGGGTTCGGATCTCAATTTGACAGGAACTTGATTTCATGAGGTAATTGTCCGACTATGGATAAACAAGCGTGCACAAACGCCATACAACGTGTTGACCCAAGCTTCGTGCGTAAAATTTAACTGACCGAACTACTTGGGTGCAGGTGATTATTGAGGATTTATACACTCACAAGACGTGACTGAGGGTTAGAGTGTAATGTTCTTTTCCAGACTCTTGATCACAAACCATAAAACTGTAGCTACATTTCGTTCAGCATCCATGCATTATAAATCCAGTAGGAAACTCTGATAAATGTGCGTGCGCAAGCGTTTGCAAAAAGGATTGTCTAGCCGCTCTAGAAGAAAGTTATACGTGAATACAAATAGCCAGCTTTTCTAATCTTAATCTTATATATATATATATATATATATATATATATATATATATATATATATATATATATAAGGCAATCTGTGAGTCTGTGTGTGACTGTTCCCTATGCACGCCTACATTTTTTAAGCGACGCCATTCAAACTTTCTATGGACACATATCTACAGGGGAAGCCAGCTCGACACACTTGAGTTTAATTTCACCAATTTTTCCTTTCCTTCTTTTTGTCCAATGGGACCGATTGTTGTGTACATCTAAGTTTGTTGCTAAATTACGTCACAGAGTTCAAATCACACGTGTCAAACGCGAGTAAAATATTTTTTATAAAAACAAAAAAGAGCCTCTATATTTCATTTTTATTCTGACGTTTTACAAATTCATTTGCTCAACAAAAAATGTGAATATTTTTCTCCGTAAAAAGAAATATTTCTAAAAAAGTGTTTTTTCAAACAAAAATAAAATATGTAAAAAAAGTGCCAAAAGTTAATTTAATTATTTAAGTCTTTTTTTTATTTAATATGCCCTTCTTCAGAAAACAAAATTAAAAAAAATTAAAGCATTTTTTCTCAAAATATTTCATGCAGGAAATCAACTGTCTGTAATTCGTGTGGCATTAATGTAACTTTTCCTCTAAAATTAAATGTCTACATTTTTAAAAGTTCCTCAAAAATCTCTGAACTAAGAGCATAATAGTTTTCATATTTCTAATTTCAGTAAACCAAAATAAATAATAAATAAATAACGCCGGGCTACGATGCTAGTCAATAATAAAAGATTCTTTTCACATCTGTTTATCTGTATATAAAAAAATAAATTGCAACTCTTACTTCTCTTTAAATTTGCTCACATAGTTTATCCATAAGTATCCGATAGTAGAAACTTATTTCTGTTGATTCAAGTCTGTGCAAGAATTTTTTTTCAGATTTTACTTATATACAGGATTAGATATTGCACAGCAATTCAGCCACGTTTTCTATAATCCTGGCAAAATATTTTCTTTTTTATTGAACTTATCGACGAACCATGTATTAATTTCCGTATTTTCCGGAAGGCATCTTTCCACTTCCTATATTTCCGCATTTTCTGTGTTAGCTATCAATTCGACAGTTACAAAATTAACCATTTATACTCCTGTACTGTTTGATATCTACGGCTATATCGTGTCGAATGCACCGGTTCCCGTTCAATCACCGAAGTTAAGCAATATCAAGCCTGGTTAGTACTTCAATAGGTGACCATTTGGGAATACTAGTTGCTGTAAATGTAAGGACCAAGAATGGTCCCCCAGGTTTACGGGTTGGGCGCAGAGCTAATAACCCTCCCCCGTAAAAAGCAGTTTGATACTGCAACAAAAAGTTGTTGCCCTATGTACCATTGGGTTTGTGATGGATAAATGATGACAGTTTGATACTGATGGTCCGAAATATAGCTGACAATTTTGATTTTTTTTTTTTGTTGCTGGCGATCAGGCATTCTCTCTTAATATATTTATTCGTTTCGTTTTACTTCCATTTACAAGTTTATCTGTGCACACTTTGTCCACCATTTTTTCCGTGTTATTTTATATTGCTATGATTATATCCGCCGATAATAAATACTGAAATGTATCTTGATTCTATAAAGTGTATCATTCCGACACAATGTAATTTCAGAGACATGTTTCAAGATATATATATATATATACATGTTTTCAAGCCAAATCCGCGATTTCATTTCTAGGCTCGAGAATACTTACTTTTTAATGTCGGGAAGTTATTTCTGAACTTGACTACCAGAAATAAGCAGTTTCATTATCCGTTCTATAATTCTAGATTTTGCGATGACTGTAGAAGGGTATAGTTTAATTGTTAAGTATATTCATGTTCAGTCAGTTTCGTTTTCAGATAAAATAACGTATTAAAACAGGTTTTTCGATAAAATATAACATTTTATTGATGAAAAAATAATGACAGATTAAAATCCATGAACCATATATATATATATATATATATATATATATATATATATATATACAGGTTTCATTGAATAATATAGACAAGTTCTGTCTATTTATTTAGTGTAAGATCCTTTCGTATAATCTGATTAGTTTGATAGTGCTATCGTTGAAAGACGACAAGAAATTGCAGTAAGTGTTGATTTTTTTATCGGCTCTGAGCTTTCGGCTTACATAAGCCATTATCAAAGAATGAACATTTAATATATAGTGAACATAGATCATTCAAATTATTAACAGAGTGGAATGAAACAGAGAAAATTACACCAAAGAGACATGTCCATTTTTAGCCTGGTGGATGGCCGCAGACGGTGACGAAATGGTGGTGGTGTGGTTCTTGGTCACATCATATATATATATATATATATATATATATATGTACAGAGAGAGAGATAGAGATAGAGAGCTAGCATATTAGTACTTAAACTTAATATTGATATACATATATATATATATTTCATATGTAAATTCAGATTTTTCTTTTGGGGAATAGCTCTTTCAACAGGTTACTAAAACCTGCATTTACAAACACAGACTGACGTAAACTGAAAATTTCTAATATGCTGGAAATAAGGAAAAATGAAAAAAAAAATAAAGGGATTTTGGTTAGAAAAAGACCAAGAATAGGAGGAAGGGAGATTAGTAGCACATATCTTTCAGGGGTGGAAGGAAGCAGCTAATAGCTGATAGAAATAAAATTAAATATATCATGTACCTAAATCTAAATTCTAACCGATATACAAAATTATTCTTAAAATATAACGAGTAATTTTGAAGGACGGGAAAAGTAAAAACATTCTTAAGGAAATTTAAATCTACTCTGATGAAGATACTTGCTAATTAATTCATTACCTTGAAGTTCCTTTAATATACTATTTTTTCTAATAAGCACAAATTGCATTTATCATTCAGACTATTGGAAGTACGTGCTGAGCCTATTAATTTCGTATCTATCTCTGAGCTTGTGTTTCTTCCTTCATTTCCTAATATTTTCGCGAAAGGACTGTCGTAAACTTTAGCTTAGGTTTGGTAAAATATGACTATGATAATAAAATCTTTCTTTCTCAAAACGCGTCGAAATTTTTGATATACCCATTATAATTTTTCTTGTTCTCTTTGGGGATATGGTAGCTTGATAGATCACATTGTTAGATGTAGATTTTCCCTCAAGCGGACAATTTTCCTTGGGTCCGCAATTGCAGGAGTGTACAATACCGGGTTTAAAGTTAGATTAATAGCAATTTCTGAAAACATGGTTTTTATTTGAACTGATAATTTTCTACATATTACTATTGGATGACTAGGTAATCATTATCTTTTTTCGATTAAATATTTTATACTGAGTGTTATTATTGTAGAAGTGTTTATTATTAATTTCAGAAAAATCCTGTCCAATATTAATATTTGAAAGTCTACATTAATTGGTGTTTGAACAATATAATCTTTCTTTTCTCATGTCTTTATTCTTTGGCAATTCAGATTTGCTAGCGGTTCGTTAGTCGGCTTATTTAACTTTGTAACCGCTACTCTGGATGCCTTTTACATACATATAATGTAACAGAATTTCTATGAATCGTGCCATAGACTAGAGCAATATTAATTATTAAGTTAGAAGTAAAAAAGGTTAATATCTATCGAATATCAGCCCAGTGTTTTGTAATTTCTTTAATCAAGTGTCGGGTCTCTCAATAAGTATTGAAATTTTTACATCCAATTCATATATATATATATATATATATATATATATATATATGTATCCCTGTCTGAAGTCTGGGATACACATGCACAAATAATATTCGGTATATTGTCCTCACCGTGAAGTTGTTATCACAACGTTTGGGTCGTTGTATACTCCGAACTTTTCCAGATGATCTTAGGCCGAATGTTTTTGATAAGAAAAGCACAGAGGAAAGTTTCAGAATATATATATATATATATATATATATATATATAGATAACCGTTTCATACAAGCAAAGCAATACTGCCACTGGTGGAAGGGAAAGCATGTGAGTCAAAGACATAAGAGATGCCAATTGACATTGAATTTAAATTCTTGGAGATTGTAGCTGTTATGGAAGCAAATATACGGAAGCGAATTCCACTAACCTGAAGTGCGAGATAAGAAGCTGAGGATAGAAG
The DNA here is from genome assembly GCA_037127315.1 of Ascarosepion bandense. Lineage (NCBI taxonomy): Eukaryota > Metazoa > Mollusca > Cephalopoda > Sepiida > Sepiidae > Ascarosepion > Ascarosepion bandense. The sequence goes on along the minus strand of JBBBDQ010000428.1, from coordinate 7,386,416 downwards.
TTGTGGTTGTATTTGATCAGTTTCACTGTGACAGGCTGAAACGTAATCACTAGACCACTAGGTCGACTAAATTTCAGCAGAGGCGTTTTAGCAGAATACAGCAGTTGAAATAATTACACAGATATTTGTCATTTATACATGAATCTGATATTTGTGTGTCCCCTATCGTCTGTACAGATTAAAGACATTTTATTCTATTAGTTTAGGTTGCTTTGTTCAGCAACATATCAGCTTATGTTTTCTTTAATGCCAAAATTTGATTTTGTTGAGTTCATTAATATTTTTTTATGAAAATGTACTGATGTTGGTTTTATTATAGAAATGTATTTTTATACTTCCATTACATTTTGGTCTCAGTTTGAAGGCTAACTTTTTCCCACTGCTGGGACCGTTACATCTTTACCATCTCGGGTAAGGTTGAACCTGGAAAAAAACAGCTATTGAGAGATTTCTCCACGCTCATCAAACCTCCTCATCAGAGGTCTTGCTGTAGGATATAGATTATCGTTATACCCAAGAAAACCAACAGTTCATGCACATTGCACATGCTCTATTTTGCTCTGTCGTTTAGTCATAAGGGTGGAATCATGTCTTCTTTTATCGTTTAATTTGTACAAGGCTGATTTTAAAATAGGAAATTATTTACAGGTTGACACTATCATTCAGACAAGTTCTTTCCTATGTTTCCGGATCTCTAATCTGCTATTTGAGTCATAACTTTTGCCCGTAGTCAGGATCATTGTATCAATGCAAAAGAGCCTATCCTTAAATGCATAGTATGGGCTTTGTCGGTGCAGCATATAATTTTGAGATCAGAAGTTTCCTTTTCATAAACCGGTTGTGAGCTACGATTATAGAACCCAATCTGATTAAATTAGATAGCACGAAGACTCTATCTAGACTGACTCACCAATATTTAAGCGTGTATTCGTCGTAAATTATGATTACAGAATGTGCAGTCTGTGTAATTTCTTATATTATTCTGTACACAAACATATATGTTTGTTGATTTTATTTAGCGTTATATCAACTATTACGGGATTATTTAATGTCTTGATATAAATATCTTAAATCGAATTGTATGGCTTCAAAATAGTCGACGTTAGTTGGGACCATAGAATCAATGCGAGCGATTTATTTTTGCCTTAGAAGCATAGTACAAGCTTTTTCGGGAATACATATAGTTTTAAATTGAGAATATTGTTTACTCATAGGCCGGTCGGCAATCAAGACTATAAAATCCTCTCTGTTCTGCAATTTACCCAGAGAGAAGAGATGGATACATAACTTATCGAAGGGTATAGAACGTAAATGAATTTAATCAACACAACTGGAATGCGAACGTATTTCTCCGATTCTTCAATCCTTGACGCTATCAATTACCAAACCATAGATGTAAACAGTTGTAATTAAACATTTACCAGCAAGGTATAAATAGAAAATGAGATGCTTCTCGGTGGCTTATGTAAGATAATGCTTCTTTTGATTGCACGGCAATGGGTCCAGCTCGATGGATGGTTATTCTTAAAGGAAAGGAATGCGAGAAAGTAAAGTGTGAAAGCTTTTAAAACACTGAGCCATTCTTGCGTATGTAACTATGTGTAATACCAATTGACAGGCGACTTCATTAACGTCAGGCTTTATCTAAATCATGCAATCTACGACCCTTTCACTGCATTAATAACTATTAGATGTCGTCACTAGTTATCTGGAAAGGAACGAAAGGGTCGGATGATGTGAGATGTGGATATTATACTGTTAATAACCCAGTTTTCTCTGTCAACACTTATTTATATTTATTTATCTGGATATAGATACAAGCTGGACGCGCGCGCACATATACCTACGTACACAAATATATGTGTGCGTATGTGCATATACTCACAGTCACATGTATATCTCTTGTTCACCTTCCTTTACACATTCTTCAAATATTGCGACCTTATAAGCGTAGGCGACACAAGACTGAAAGCAAAGAGCACCCAGTGAGAATCAAACTTACAACTCATTCCTAATCTAGCGAAGAAAGCGTAATAATAAGAATTTATCTTTTTTAACAAGCATTACATTAATGCGGCACGATGTCGAAAGTAGAGAGGACCCAGAGAGGAACGAACACCCACTACTCACTAGCAATTGATCCACCAAGACAAGCGTGCAATACATGGAACCACGAATAAATACCCAATTCCTCACAATATAAATCTTATTTACCTACACGGATCCACATATCTGCAAACATACACTCACACCCATCATGCATCTGTAAATATTGATGTATTATTATTTATGAATACGACAGATTTCATCACTAAAACATAAATTTTATTCGATATACTTACTTAAGATGACTTTCCGTTTATTAATTAAACTTTATATTCATTTTCGTTTAACGGTTGGAATATTTCTTCTGCCAAATGAGGTACAGGTTCGAATCCAGCCGGATGTCACATATTAATTTTTGATGTCATTTCTTGAATATTCTAGTCGGTAGACGAGATAAATAAACTGTTTAATAATTAAGCAGTGTTTTTCTTCAGATATGATTCTCAACCAAAGAAAATAATATTTAATCAATAAAAGCATTCATACACTATACAATCGTGCGTGCTGGTTAACATAGAGACAAGTGTCAGTGAATGTCCAAGTAGATTGGAAAGTGAAATATAGAGAAAGCTACTTGCATACAGTATCAGTCTTTATCATGCTAACTAAACATATACGGATATAAAAAGCATCACTAAATAAGTCACGTGGCTGACATATAGATGGCGCCACTACTAATAAAATCCCGCTTGATTGGGCGCAATCGCCCATCGAAATCACTTCCTCCGGCTTTATCGAAGTCACGTGTTGGACCATAACAAGCGCCTATTTGTCTCTGCTCGCAATGAATACAAGATACTTAAAGAAGCCAAGCCGCTGTCTGCAACCAGAATGACGCAGAGCATAGCATCCCGTAAGTTCTGTTCCAAAGACTACTGTAGGCTCTGCAAAAGTGTACAAAACATTATCAAACACTCAACCCCTTCATCAAATCAACAAATTTGACGTCATTGCCTCTACAACAGACAAGGCTGAGTGATTCGTTCGCAGATTCTCCACTAACTCGACACTAGACTCTTCTGGATTATCTGTACCCGACTTTTCATCCTAAACGAGGCCCAACTGAATGACACCTACATTACCCACACTCGGTACATGATTTCAAAGCTTGACCACCATAAAGCGAGCAGCGGAGACGGAATCCTAATCAGAGTCCTGAAGAAATGTTCCCCTGAACTCTCCTCTGTTCTCTCAAAACTCTGTAACTACTACCTCTCTGCCTCTTGACTTTTTGCCTGCTGGAAGTCCTCCTCTGTGGTTCAAATATATAAAAACCCGGGTGAACATTCTGACCCCTCTAATTATCACCCTATTAGCTTCCTACCGATAGCTGGAAAAATGTTCGAAGCCATCACCAAAGCCGAAGGGTTTCAACAACTCATAGCCCACAAACTATTCTCAGACAAACAGTATGATTTCCGCTTCACCAGGTCTACTGCTGATATGTTTTTCCGCCTGAAACAATCTTGCACATATATAAATCTACTATCTACCTGTGCATTGAAGACTGCTGCAATATCTGGTTGCGTGCTCCTGCTATCCACCTAGGAGTCCTTGACAAAATCTAACAGAGAATCGGTAATGTGATAGATCCCAACTTGGCAGCTTGGATACAGCCAGTTTCTCACCAGCGCAATGTGGCTTTCCTGTGTCTCTTCTATAAATAATTCCATAGCTTCTGCTCCAATGAACTTAGCTCAATGGTGCCCCCTATATATTAATTTACTCTGGCCACAAGATTAACAACTAGGTCCCACTCTTTTACTGTGAAAACAATAAATAGTAAATGCAAATTCCACTGCATCGGCTTCTTTTCTCGCACTTCCCGCCTGTGGAATTCACTTACATTTACTTCATATCTTGACAGCTATAATAAGTAAGAGTAAAATCAATAGTCATCTCCTATCTCACTAAGCTGCATCCTCAGTTTCATGCTTTTCTCTCCGTCCAATCAACTCTCATCAGTATTCTCATCCTTCTCCGTATTTGGGGTGCACAATGTATTTTGTTCATCGATTAACTTGCAAAACTAAGAAACATCAATAGCAAATATTATATAGTGCTTGTTGGTGTGTTTAAAGGAAAGAATCGCCAAAAACAGCCTCAAATAAAAAAGAAAAAGTGATATTTCACTAAGCCAACTCACCGTTCACAAGTCGATCGCAACGATAGCTAAAATTACATGAATTTCACTTCGAATTTATAACGTATACACCATATACTCCAGATGAGTCCTCAAGCAATTACTGGGATTTTTAAGGTTAAAGACAAATCGATCTACAAAAAAGGCATCGAAATTGTTGGGGAAGCGTTGAAATCAATGTATCACCTTAGATGGGGACTATGTTGATGGAATGAAGTCGTATTTAGCCTAAAAGATTTTTATTAGGTAGGTCCAGGAGTTATTCAGTGAGGATTATGCTAACAAAAATAAAAAAAAACATTCACGCGCACATGATGTATTTATGAGTGACTGAAGGATATGTTATACATTGAGGTACTGAAGGAGCAAGAACGATAATGCGTGTGTGTGTGTACCTGTGTGTGTTTGTGTGTCTGAGTGTGTGGGTGTGTATTTGTGTGTAGATATTAACAAATATAAACAACAGCTCATCTGAAACTACAAGAAGTAGCAAATGTTAAAACGGATAGCACATTTTGTTATAGTTCCTTCCGGTATATATAAACTGCAACCAAAATTGACGATCTTCTTGACTGATGAACGAAGGACCATAAATCAAAATATACAATTATAATTTATTATTTGAATTCGGTGACGTGTTGTGGAATGGAGGTTGATCGAAGAATTAACACATATGGATCGAGGGACAGTTGATGGCTGGGGTTCCTCTTATTTTCCCCATCACTCCCTCAATCCACCTGTCTTTCGTGCAAATTACATTGCCTGTTATTCACCTCAACATTTATTGGCGAGTTTCGTCTGACATATGATTCTTCAGTCACGCATTTGTTCACTAAATTCGGATTTATATACTATGACTGACTACGGGCTTTATCAAAACAAAAATGTCAATTCGGTTTTCGCAACCCTGACATTTCAAAACAGAATTTATTTTCTTTAAAACTCCGCCAGAAATGCATTAATCATAAATATTTACTTCATCAATGTAAACTAGCCTTCTGGGCGAAATTATACACTTTAATAAAATAATATATAACAACGGAATTCAAAGAAAACGTAATGCTATAATCATGATATTAGAACCCCTCACAATTTTAAACAATATGATAGTATGAAAACTCCCTTATATTTAGTGGAGTTTTGAATTCTCGATAATGTAAAGATTTAAGAGAACTGTTTTGTAATATTCAACCGAGAAAAGCCTTTTTATTTTTCTACATAGCAATAGTTGTGTAATAAATGCATAATATTTCCTGCAAGATGAGATATATCTCATAATATATAACTGGATGTAATTTGAGTAAAAAGCTTTAATAATCAGTTTATTTAAGTGATTTTGGCTATTCTATTGGCATTTTCCAAGAAAAAAGTAGTTGTATTTTAATTTTAGAATGAATGTGCAATTTTTTCTATAATAATCTACAGTGATATGAATGTTATTTGGATTGTATATTTAACTATTAATTTCTAAACATAGTCAGAAAATTGTGGCCATTTTCCTAATTCATGTTATTGCGTGCTGGATTTTCTTTTATATTATTAAAACTTCTATTGTCTTAACTTTTTTTACACATAGGTGAGACAATTATAGTTGTATTTATAACAGTGTGTTACGAATAAATTTCGGTAGATTTCCCATGAGTTTCTTGATCAAACTTAAATCATGAATAATAATATTAGACATATATATATGCCCATCAAAAAAAATTATATATATATACGCTATATCTCTTTGACTGTTAAATACAAAATCAGGAAACAGACAGTTATCGTTTTGTGCTGACCTAACTATCCCAATATATATATATATATATATATATATATATATATATATATATATATGAATTTATATTAAAGAGATACACATTATTTAGATATATACTGGGTTTTTAATTAAACAGTATATTTATCTCTTTATCTTTCTATTTATATATATATATATATATATATATGCTGTGTGTATATTAAAATTTTATTATTACAATGATTTTTATCATTGTATGATTACACAAAAATGTCCATATTACAGAAAAATATTGTTCTTCATCAGGTAATATTTTATAACATAAATTGAAAATATTTTATTTTTAGAAAATGATGAATTCATGGTCATTTAAAGTTAAAGTGTGTGTCTTACAGGTGTAATGCTTTCATAAAACATTGCAATGACAAAATTACAATAGAATATTATACACCTTATTGAGCATTTTTATAAAAAAAAAACTAGCAGTATAACCCGGCGTTGCTACTGCGTAATGAAAGCTTTAAAACTAATGCATGGTCCTGTAACTCAGACTCATTGGACGTTGGAACGAAAGACTAAAACGCAATAGTTGTTTCCAGTTAAAACGAAACCGTAGACTGAAAGCATGGATGTAAGTCAAATTTTGATTTCCGGGTATCGATATCAAATTTTCTGCACTATTGTAAGAACTGCAACCTTGAAACTTCTGAATATCGTTTCTTATGTCTTTGTCTATGAGTGTGTTAAATTTGATTAAAATCGGACCACTCCTTCTATAATCCAATTTTTTCGATTATCGATTTTCGATATTTATCGGGGGTACGTTGACACAAAACCTAGCTAAAAACACTCGCAGACACTTATAGTTCAACGTAAATTTTCAAGAAAATCGAGTTCAGCCTTTTCGGAATCGACAGGTAACAGACACACACACACACACAGATACACATACACACACACAGACAAAGTTCCATTTATAAGTTTAGATAAATATTTTATTCTATCTGTTCTTTCACTAAAAGCAATCGGATGTCTAAAATACTGATTAACTGTTATACAGCAAAACAGATCTGTCTGCAGATGACTATTTATGTACTCACATCCTGATTGAGCGCTCTGGAACATTGGAAGACTTTGAAAAACTGTAGCTACTTAAGCAACTACGCATCGTTCATTCAGTAAAAAATATAACAATCTCAGCTACTGGTCTATATTTACATGTATATAACACGCTAAAAGTCTGCCTTATCCTACCGAGTACCCACAGCTTAGAGTTAGAATCACCAACTGATGTTAATTGTTTCGGGTTTCAATCCTGGCTAAATGCAATCGGATTTCCAACCGTACTGATGAGCTGTGATATAATAAAAGTGATCTGTCTGTGTATATATATATATAAATATATATATATATATATATATATATATATATTGTTCAAGTAAAAATAGAGTATTAACCCAAATAATAGTATCTATTAAAAGTATTATTCTGACAAATAAGTAAAATATATCGGTTGGTAATCCTTTTAGAATATCTTAACGCAAAGTTAAAATAACAGAAATTCCCACTTTTCTTCTTGTATGTGCACCGTCCTTTCAGGACGTAGGCGATTGTGTTTTCCACATCTCATTGTCTCTAGTGGCACTTAATATGCTTTCTCCCTATACACGCTGCAACCCCCGTTCTGTCATCCTGATCAGGCCCCTCAAATATTTTATCCACTGCCTTCCTCTGTCTCTTTCTCCTTCTATCTGGCCTGTCAGTATCAAGTTCTACAAGCCCTCCTACCTCATTGCATGTCCCAGAAATTTCAGTTGTCTCTTTCTGATGTTCAGTATTAATTTTCTTTTGGTTGCCATTCTTTCCAACACCTCATCATTGCTCGCATGCTCGGTCCATTATATCCGCTGCTTCAACGATATTCTCCTGAATTTACTGCCCTATTGAAGAACTGACATCACCTAGCAATGTAGCACTCTCTTCTTTGTGTCTAGTGAAATTTTCCTGTCTTAATACTTTACTAATTTTCTAGAATGCGTCCTTCGACATGCTAATTCGCCTTCAGATCTCTGTGTCGCACTTTCCATCTCCTGTTAAAACACTTCCTAGTTATTTAAATTTTTGTACTTGCTTGATTTTAGTATTCCTCGATTGTATTTGGCATTTTGGGTTGCTCTTTTTGCTGGTGACCATGCATTTAGTTTTCCTACAGTTGATTTCTTGTCCTTTTTTGTCACTTTCCACAGCTACCTTCTGTAGGACTTCTTGTAGTTTTCTTTCAGTGTCTGCCGTCAGCACCATGTCAACTGAATACCTTATGTTGTTCAACTTGCGGCCTCTGATAACGAATCCTGGCGTAACATTTAGGGTCCACAAAAGTCCGGTGAAAAGACACATTATTGTCTTACGCCTCTTTCTATCTTTGTTAAATCTGCTGAAATCTTTGTCTGTCTGTATGCAGGCAGTTTGCTAGAGATTCTTGATTTCTCTTAGGTCTTACCCAAAAATGTCAAGGCTGCCGAGTATCTCCATCAATTCTTTGTGTCTTATTTTGTCGAATGCCTTCGAATAATCAATAAAACATAGTTACAAGTCCGTCTTCATTTGTATTGACCTTTCGCAGAGTATCCTAATCAGAAATATGATGTTCCTTGAACCCGCACTGTTCTCTGGCCTATTCTACTTCTCATTATATTCATCAGGATTCTGACAATCAGTCTTGTAACGTGACTCATTAAGCTGATAGTTCTGTGTAATCCGCACGCTTTTGCACCTGGATTTTTTGGCAGTGCTATAAATATCAACTTGCATATTTCGTCTGGTATTGTTCTACATTATAAATTTTGTTTAATTATTTTGGTAACTTTTTCTATGCCATATTATTCAGGGCTATCAGCAGCTCTATTACAATGCTGTCTGGACCAGCTTTTTTTCTGTTCAGTTTGGTAATTGCAGCTTCTACTTCGACTTTAATATTTCCAGTTCGTCTTCATCCTTATGTATTTTCGGCTGTTCTCTCCTTTCTCGGAAATGATCCTATATATACACTTCCCATAACTGGAGTATTTCCTCTTTCTTTAATATTATTGTTCTATCCTTGGATTTTATTCATCCTGTTAAGGAGCAGGTTTTTGTCCTGTCAGTTCTCTTATCTCTTTATGCATCTCTGCTTTCTTGGTCCTGCTTAGTCTGTCTACCTCTGCGCATTTGTTGTTGAGCCTTTTCTCTTTAGCCTGTCTGCATTTGTTCCTTATCTCTCTTTCTAGTTTCCTGTTTTCCCTATTTTTCCATATCTCCGACTTTTAATAAAAGGGTTAGATTGAAACAGGTTTCCTATTTGTTTTTATCTTGTCAGATATCTATCGCTAATTGATCTATATTTGATTCCAACTTTTATAAATATATATATATATATATATATATAGAGAGAGAGAGAGAGAGAGTGAGAGAGATAGAGATAGAGAGAAATGGAGACACAGAGAATCATAGAGACAAAGAGAGAGATTGAGAGATAAAATTTCACATCGAGAATTTAAGTTATATAAATATATTTAAGTCGTTTATGTTCACCCTGTACAAGACTCAAGTTCCACCCGAGATAGTGGTTTATAGAATAAGACGTAACGGTCAAAGTTTACAAGGATCTCTGTGGAAGATAACTTTTAATAGGGTAAGACTTTATTTATCGAAGAAGTATTTACTTGTGAGTCGTATAAACAAATTAGCGATTCATGGAATAAATGTTACAATTTATATATTTAATTCTTAAGGAGTAAATGTGGTTCGTTACAATGTGCGTCGCTTATTGCGTATTGACCGTGAAATTTAGAATAGGTGCAAATAATGATTGTATTTTGTTGAAACCACTCTTGGAAATGGCTATACTTAAGCGAGAACTTTGCAACAGCATACACAAACATAATATGTGTTTTCTAATATAGGATACTGACATTATTTTTCGTTGTTTTATTTAAATTCGTAATATCTCTTTGCAGTTATCGATAAGGGATAATATCCTACTCGGTCAGTCAGTTAAGTGCCGTACGTGCATAAGGTTTTTACCTCAGTACGTTGCCATTATTTCTGCGGTAGAGTGGTTGCCAACCATGGCTGTAGAATCCAATCTGTTATTTTATTTGACACATAGCTTGTGGGAATAGACGGATTAATATCTTTCTTAAGGGTTTTTGCGCGTAAGTGAATGCAACGAATTCAACTAGAATTCAAACTCGGCTCTCGAATTATCAATTTGCATGTCGATATCCACTGCACCACAACGCATATTTTTACTAGTAATCAAGGAAAACCCTAATTAAAGGATCTACATTAATATTTATAGGCTGCAAATTGAGCCGAGAACATATATGGCGACCTATCTGATTTATGAAACGGTATGCTATCCCGCTAGGCCACGCATGTTATGGCTTCTAGCCATGCATAATATTATTTCTCAGATGTTCAATGCTTAAATGGAATCGCCTCACGGCTTAACATTACGAAAGGAAAGTGTTACCTTGATCTTAAAGCCAATCGTGTGACTTTATGTAACGGGAAGACGAGTCAGAATAAAATCGCACAGATACAACAAACGTATTGAGATAAAGGTACCTGTGGAAAATTGGTTTTGTTATTAAAGATGGCCTTCAAAGTGTAGGTTTGTGTAAGCGAATGCATAAGTAAGTATCCATGATATTCAAGTGACTTCATATTGTGAGAGAGGAATAATATACCGACAGAGAATAAAAAATAAGTATAATCATATATATATATATATATATATATATATATATATATATATTTTCATTTATTGTCTTCAGTACTGTTATTGCATTCGATAATTATTGTTAGTATTTTAGTCATATACCAGCTTATATTTCTATCTTAATTTAGTTGTTTTTATTTATTATTTATTATTTGTTATTTTTACTTTGTCTTGTTTTTAATTTTATATTTATCATTATTATTATTTTACTATTCTTATTTTATTTTTATCATTTTATTATTTTCTCTTATATTTTGTATAATGGCGGTTACGGGTACCTCTTCAGGTCGAGATCATTTTAGTCACCCTTGAAAAAGATATAAATCTACATCTTGTCTACACTAGCTTTGGGCTAATTATTAAGACTTGTCTCCCGAAGTCATTCAATCAGTCAATTAAGTGTCATTCGTGATACTCGTTTTGGTGACCATACCTCGAAAATGACATGAATGCATGGGCAAAAGATTTCATCACAATAATTTGCCATTACTTCTGAGTTAGATTCGTTGCCATCCAAGGCTATAGCCAAAAGTAGGAATGCAACGAATTCAACTGGAATTCGAACTCGGCTTCCCATTTTACTACTGCATTATAATGCACATCCTAAATCCTTATTATCTGAAGGATTTTTTTTAAAAATAGAATTCTATTTTATGACTTAAAATAATCTGCAAGAGGTTGATAAACTGTAAAATGCGAATAAATGTATCAATCAAATAAATATAGATTATCGGAGAATTTTCTAAGATTTGAGGATTTTTTCTATAAATAAAAGAAGCCAAAAAATTATCTATAAGAATTAATTTAAAAACAGCTTTAACCTACGTTTAAATGCGGATATCTGAATATATTCGTCGCAGCACGCAAATAAGATAACAAAATTTCAAAAGCATTGGAATTACGAGAAGTTTCTTATTGAAATACAAATATTTAAGTGTAACCAATGAATAAAAGCTAACTTTACTAAATAATTCTAATTACTGATCTACTGGTTATGTAATGAATATTAGTAAAATGTAGACTGCTTTTCATCGTTCGTTTTCGTGTGATCAATTTAGAAAAGGCCATTCTGAATCGAGAACTGGAAATCGGATCTCTAGTTAAGAATTCTAATGCGTTAAACAGAGCACCACCCGCACATCCAAGCTTAAATGCACCTAGTATTCTCACACAATTACTCATCCAAGCTCAACCTAGTCTTAACTTAGGTGATCGTAAAGGAACCGGTGTTTCAACGTGATGTAGTCATAAGTCTTGTTTAGGGGAATAGTTTTCCTGAATGTAAAATAGTGGAGTAAACAAGAAAAAACAAACCCACATTCTTATCTAAGATTGTATAGAAAACAACAGAAATTAAAGCAACTGTGTAAATCAATCGTCAACTAACGCCGTTAGGGGGACGGTGTTTTCAAAACATTCCAAATAAACAATCCTTCTTTAGGTACCAATGAATTGGGAGAAGGAATTCTTGCAATATAAAGCCATTAAAATTTTTGCAGTAGCCTGGTTGCCAATAAAATCTATAGGACATATTCTGTTTTTTTTTGTTGTTTTTTTAATGAACAAATAGTTCAGGGTTGATTGATTCCTTTTCCAAGGATATTAGTGAGTAAGTATATTAAACTATCTTGATTGGATTTCGAGATTTGTTCTTCAATTTCTAATTCAAGGCAGTCAGTATTCCAAAGCTGGCACACTTTTAATGATCAATTTGGCTTAACTTTAAGGATCGGCCAAAAACCGGTGTTTTAAACAGGTATGACTATCAATAAGTAAGACAAGTAAACAATGACTATAAAAAAATACTAAACTATTATGTGATATCTCTCCACCTATATGGCAGTGTATGCTTGACAGTCTTCTCATAGATAAAGAAGAGAACCCAACCGAACATTTGAGCACGGATAAGGTTTTACAGAAATTGAAAACTAAAAGGAAACTTTTGCATAACATCAAGATAAAGACAGTTGGAACTTCTTGGTCACATATTGAGGAAGGGGGGCTTAGAAAATCTGATACTCTTAGGACAGAAATAAGGGTTAGAAGAAAACAACGCAAAACATAATTAGTGAGATTTAATAAGTGAATAGCGGAACAATTCATAGGAGAAATAACAAAAAGTCAAATTATATTAGGAGCTAAAACAGTGATAAATTGTGGAGAGTTATTATCGACTACGCCCTGAAAAGACATGAATACTGTTAAAAGCGTTTTATTTCTATCTAAATGATAAAAATGGACTTCTTCTGGATTTAAAAATAAAAGAGAAAAATCGATAATTAATACGTATTTATTATTATTTAAAACTGTATGCAAAGAATATTGTCTTCTTTGTGAGTCCTATACTACTCCAATTTGTTCGAGGAAACATTAAATCCCGATCAAGAATAAGATCAACAATAAATGTATATCTGCATAAAAGCAAACATAGGTCAACTTTTGAGTAAAGATAAACTACACGCGGCAAGAGATCGGAGACTGTAACGAGCGTAGATTCAAATATTAGCTGCTGTCGTTCCCAGCTCCACCCTAACGCGGACTGGTAGAACCTGTTAGGGTCCTAACTATGGGCAAATATTAAACTTCAAACAAAAAATTCTAAATGTATAAAAAAATGTTTTAGCAAATATACGATCAATACATTTTATATTCATTTTTCTATTCATTTTTTTTAAAATGAGCTAAAATACAGATTCATAGTAAAATGTTAACAATACATATTTCTAATATAATGATTAGTAATACATTTTTAAAGGAGAAAACAGAAATGCATTTTATTCGTAGTTCAACAACGTTACTGGAAGGTACAGCAGTGTAATATATTGCAGCTCTGGCTGGGGAATTAGAGAGTCGAATTTAAATTACAGTCGCGTTTATTATATTTGCTTAAGCTCTAACTTCTACCTCTCCCTCCAGGTATGGGTAAATATTGTAGGATGGCAGGGTCGTTTTGAAATTTTGCCATGAAGTCTAATTTACACTGAATTTCAAGCTAAGTTTTTGTTTTGACTAGCGAAGGTCAGAAGGGTCAACGGCCAACATGATACGAAGTGCGTCGTATATTACAGGTGTCTGAGCGAACAGCTTTATAAGTGACGTCAGCTGTCACTGAGATCAGGTGAGTTTTAGTTTTACAGTTGAATAGAGCAGACAGCAGCTATTGGCTGGTTGACCGACTCGATGCGGGTGTGCTTACTAGTATGCGTGTGTCCTGACATCCCGGCCGAAATTCTCACTACATAGCCAAGTCACCGCTTTGTTTAAAAAGACCAGAATAAAAATGAGGATATATCTTTAATTTATTTATATCTTTTTAATTTATGTATTGATGTCTATTTTATCAGTTAGAAAAAAGACATCGTCATTTTGATAACTTGAGGCCCGGTATATTTTGATTTACCTGATGTGAATAAGATAATCAGAATTCGTCTAGAGCAGATTTTCGCCGAACTGTTAAAAGTTAATGTATCGACATTTATGAGAGAGGAAACACGAGCAGAACGTGGCAGTCACAGAATTGACAGAAGGTTATTCCACGAATTATTAAGATGTTTTCTCTTCCAACAAAAAAGTGGAAGCGATTTATCTCCGACGTTGTAATTCAAGAAGAATATTCCAGAAAGGGTATGTAATATATGTTCCGCCGTTGAATGAGTTGAAGTGGTTTACGAAGAAGAAGATTTTTTTTTATTTGAAGAGAAGGTTATGAAATTTGAGTTGTGAAGTTTAATCTTCGTCGTCTTAGTCCAAGTTGTATACAAAACTAAGATAGACTGCCTTATATAGCTCAGTGTATCTATAGCGGGTATCTTATCTTATTTATTCGTTTTCTAGTTGTAGTAGGATTCCGTTCTACTGAAGGGTAATTGTATCCCGTTGCAGGTTAACGGAACTTGGCCTTGTGAAAGAAAGCCCACTATAATTCATAAAATGATTATAAAATCAAAAAAGGCAATTTGAGTATGAAATAATATTTATATATACAAATGTCAATTAATGTTTCACATTTAAAGTAATGCTTGAAATAAAGGTCTAACGGAGTTTCGAATGTTCATGGAAAATAAGGATGGGCTGAAAGAGATAAAAGACTTAGGAATTCGGAGGCGTATTGTAGGTAGGATTGTTCATTTTGAAGTTACCACTTCTAAGGTCAGTAAGGCAGTAAGTTGGTTTGTGTGGAATGTCTTTGAAGATGTCACTCCTGAGGTCAGTAAGTACTTTTGAGACAGGGAGAAGGAAAGAGGTCAGCATAGTAGCCGCTCGACTTAAGTCAAGGGGAGGCACTGGTAACTCTATCTTATCGGTCCTTCTGTCTTTCTGTCTGATGATGCTTTTTGTCTCCGCTTTTTGAATCAAAAGCTCGTTTTGAATTTCACGCTTGTATTTGATTCCGGGATTCCCATTGGCTGGTAAATTAAATTCGTGTACGCTCGCGAAATGGAAATTTGATATTTGATTAATTTTTATTTTTCAACCGGAACATCTGCACGAATACCTGCGCAGAGATGATTTTCATTCATTCGTTTTCTGGTTGCTATAGAGCAAACATCCGGTTAGCTCGCTTTTGCTCGGTCGATATCACCACATATCAACCTGAAGTTTAAAACGTATGCATCCCTGGCAAAACTCATACACTGCAGTTAATGTAAGAATCATTCTCCATGACACAATGATCCAGAGTACGGCCGTCTCTTTTTGAAACAATAAAATTGCGTTCCAAATATTCATATTTCCGCATTAACCAACACATAGATGTTGAAATGTTGCTAAAGAAAATCATTCAATTTAATATATTTGTATACGGAGTAATATCAGAAAATTATCCGTACATTATGTTGTTATAAATCTCAACATATCGTTTAGATTGGCAAATCAGTTCAGTAACAGGCTTCGTGATATCTATTTTATTTAATTACTACAAGAGATTTTCTAACATTGCATTGGAACAGTTCAGGGATCTTTACGTTGGTTGTGAATGTCAAGTAGCAAAACTCGACATGTATCCTGGTATCGAAAAAATGCGTCAGGTTTTTTGACTGATATTATTTACAGTTTTTGAGTGTCAAATGTTTTTCTCGGTTGGACAAATGTGGGTTCAATATTATGAATCTTCAATGTGATCAGTCACTAACTACCTGCCGGAAAATATGGAAAAAGTTCATGAACTCCTATGTGAAGATCGTCGCTGAATAATCCATCAATTCTCTCACGTTATTGGGATCCGTCATCGTGTCTGTCAGAAATCAAATATACTACTTTCTATATTTAATGTATATGTGTAAGAAGCTACTTATATTTATGCACGATTACACATATATATGCATCTGGAAGTGTGAATCATGGTTGACATAATTTCATATATAGCGCCATTTCGATTGATCGCAATTTCATAGTCATAATCACTGAATGATTTACAAGACAAACCAGCAGGTATTTGGACAAGCAAATATAAGATATGTAATAAAACATTTGCATTTGGTTTAATAGAATACTGTCTTCACACGGCAGGTCAATGGCTGTAATACATCAAGGAATTGATTAGGGTGGGCTGATTTGAAGTGCAGGGTACTGCAAGCATCCTACTTCAATCTGAAATATATTTCAGGTTTAAATAATCTATAAAGGTTTGATAAAACGTAGCAAAATAAACAACAAATAACTTTATCAATAATTTCCTTATTTTTGTTGTTCCAAAAATGAGACACCCAAGAACAACTTTTCACTTATATTTTGCCATTCAATATTTCATTTCTGGTGAGGAATAATGGATATCGGTGGAGAAAAAATTAGGTTTTCCGAGTTTAATCCTCCCCGAGCCTGTTTTGTTCTCGCTAGGCCAATGCCCTCAAAATAAAGCACGAAACAACTATCCCGCGTCTATGAGGTCAATAGCATAAATGACTGGGTTTTCTCGGCTCGTAGAGTTAACCAGTTAAAAAGAAAAAAAGAAAACTCTGAAAAAAAAAAACAACCTGAAGAGGGTTAGGCTTCTTCGGGTTATTTGACTCTAGAAACATCATTGCTGACATGGCTACAATAAATTGGGTACGTCTGTGACTCTAATGATTCATGGTATACACATAGATTTTTTGTAGTGAAATTATGATAAAGATATTCAGTATGTAGATGAGATGATAAGTTCCCTATGTCACTCCACCAAACATTTAGCTCACAGCAGAAACCAGTTTTAGTTCCAGTGAAATCTAGCTTTTATTTAAACATTGGGTTCAGAGATCCGAAAAGAAAATCTTAATGTCAAGGGAAATCACAATCACGAATTCCGTAAATCGTTAGGTGCTGCCATCTACTGCAGACAGCGTGTTTCCAAGTGTAACGGAATTCAACCCTTATTAATATAATTTGAATTCAGAGTTACCTTCTTCTAGACTGGCTGCCAACCAAGGCTATATGACCCAAACTCTCTGTATTTGTACTCATAGATGCAATGATGTCCTTTCCTAAGGGCATTTTCACTTAACTGAACATAATGATCACGACTGAAAATCGAACCTGTATTTCAAACTTTTCAGTTCGAACCGTTAAACGCAGTCCATCAAAAATTATCCTTTTAATTGAATGTATATTGTGCAACGAATTTTGATAAGTGACATAACAATTTTCTCTCCTGAGCCAACATGAAAAAACATTTTATTGAAATGTGAAGGAATGCGTCAAGAATTAAAATATTTTTATGTCTAATTGCGTCATATTACGAAACTGATACAAACCCATTGTTTCGATTAAATCTATAGTTATACTGACATTTTAATAAACGAAGATTAAACTTTTTTATGTTTTATTTGAATGTAAAAACACTGATATATTTATCGGTTAATTTAAAACTGAATTTTGATAATCAAATCTGAAATTTTGATATTCGAAGAAAGAAAATTAAGAAAAATATCGACAGAAGTCTTTCTTATAGATGGCAATTTTCAGAATTTACATTATTCGGACTATTGTCCTCATCTTTGTTGCCATATTTACGACGTTTGGACCATTGTACACTCTGCCCTTCTTCAGGTGCTCGGAATTTCGAACTGAACCCTTTAATACAATCACTGGGGTATATCATCCTAATTCCTTGCGTAGTAATAATGCATCCATTGGAAGTCATGAGTTATCTCCTCAAGTTACTTGTTCACCACTAGTATTGAACTCACTACTCTTTGGGTCAGGTCTATATCTACTGGTCCATATGTCCTTAAAGACAAAAACAACTGAATTGTTGGGATTTATAAACTTAATGTCCATTAACCGGTTGTTTTTTACCAGAGTTCATATTGCAATTTTTGACACTAATGATTTTCTCTGGCAGTCTGTATTACTGGTTCCCATATTGTGTTCATCTCTATGCTTGGTCGGCTTAGGAGATCTTTGAAGTCTAGTATATGTGATGATTCCTTACGTTTACGTAGTTTCCAGTGGCGTTCTCTATCAACTATTTCATCTTCATCGCATAGGGAGCAGTGATCCCCTTTCTCTCTCCATATGTGGTCAGCTACGCCTGATTTTTCTGTCTCCCATCGTGTTACAGGCTTGCAGTGTTCTTGTAGCCTTACTTCAAGGGGGAGGCCTGTCACTCCTTTATATTTTTCCACAACTACATGGAATGGCATATAAACAGTCCTTAGTCATGTTCCCCTCTGTCGGGGTCTTACTCGGGAGAGGTACCTGCGAAGTGTAGAACCACCGTTGCAGATCGTCCTGATGTTATCCTTTGTATTTTCTCAGATAATCACTTCCCATAGTGTAGACACACCGAAGCTCTTTTCTGAGAGTTGTTATCCTCATGTTACCCTCCCTTCCAAATATATTGGTGTTGTTGTCAGGTACCCTGATCAATTGTTCTGTTGTAGAGTACTGCTTATAATGACCATTTCTGTTCGTATGACTCTGGACTGCCGCTTTGACTTTTGCGCGATGTCGAAGACAGCAAACGATATATTTCTTTACATTGTATGGGTGGTGGAATCGTATTTGTGCTATTGTCCGGTGAAAGTTGGCTTGCAGTATACGGATGTCTTGAACCCCACCGCTGTTCGAGTTATTAACACATCCAGGAATGCCAGTTTGCACTGTCTTTTTCCATAGTGAACCGTATGGGTTGTCTTATGGAGTTCACATGGTAGAGTAGCGTCTGGACCTTCTCTTAATGTGGTCAGAATTGGAAGGTTCATCAGCATATCTCAGCCACAGAGTTGACTTTGGAACTATGGATTCTAATTCCATCTCTTCAAATATTCCATGTATATGTTAAACAGTGATGGTGATATTTGCGGGCCCATTGGCAAGCATACATCCTGCTGATATATGTTTTATCCCAGTCTAAATTGTGTTGTTTGTGTGCAGAAAATCAGCAACTCCATCAGGTTATCTAGTGGAACTCTGGTACGTTCTCCTAGGGATGAGCCCGAGACCAGTCTCTCCCTGACAACCGATAGTGCCTCCACCGTGGTACCTTTATGACATCTAGGATCACCATCTGTTTCCATTGGTTAGGAGCATCTATGATAAGTTCCACGAATTGGGCGGAGTTTTGAACATAGGATGGTGACTTTCATATCGGTGCGTCAATTATATAAAAAGGAAGCAATTCCGAGGTTGGCAAATCAAGCCTAAACTGTTAACAAGCGGAATGCCGTCTTTATCAATTGTAGGTAGACCATACCTATGAAGTAGCTTGCTGCAACGTTGAGACAACTGCCTATATCTCCTAGGGTGGAAGTGATCCTTGTTCTTAATTAGAAACTGCGATAGCTGTCGTTCTGTTTTCTACGTGAGGTCCTTCTTTACCTTGCTATAGCTACCACTTGCAATGTAGTTTTTTGGTGTATTCAGTTTTTTCCATCACTACAATTGCATTGCCTTTATCAGTTGGTGGTAGGATGATGTTCTCGTTCCTCTGTAGGGTCCTCATTGCCAGCCCCTCCTCTTTCGTGATATTTGATTTGGGTGGCTAGGCTTTCTCCGATGTATGTCTCACTTTCCATCTTAGATCATCCACCTGAGCCTGTGGAATGTTCAAGGCCTCGATGCGGGCAATGATGACTAAATATCGTATCCTTCTGAAGGTTGTTGCGAATTTGAGGCCCTTGTTCAGCACTGATTTCTCTAGATACACTCAACTGATATGTGACTGATGTTGACAACGGCGTTCACAGGTGGGCGATAGACCTCATGTGTCATCTTCAGATATTTTAATATATTTAGTTTCCGTACTTGGTGGACCTTGGCTGCATTGTATTCTTGCCGTAAGTATTTGTCCAATTCGTGGCGGATCCTTTTTCGGACTTCTTCATTAGTGATTCTGCTGAGGAATGTTTCGAGCCTCTGCAACATATCGGTATGTTATTTCCGTTTCATCCATCGGTTGTACTGGATACGTTCTCGGACCAGGGCGTGTCTCGCTTTATATATTTTTTTATCGTATCACCCCGAGCAAGGCGTTAATGCCACTGATGTGCAGGGGGCTACATAAAAGTAAAAAAATTAAGTAGAAGAGAATGAAAAGGAAGACGATCCAGTTAGAAAGGAGCAAGAGAAGGATGGGAATACAGGTGGGATGACAGTTTCAAAGGTGGAGAGAAAGGAAAGGATATATAACGGGGTGGTTGAAGAACTAGAATCAAGTGTTTAATAGATGAGTACTGACATTGCATTTAAATTCCTGGAGGTTGTAGCCGTCAGGAAAGCAAGAGTATGGAAGCGAGTTCCACAGGCGGGAAGTGTGAGAGATGAAGATACAGGAGTAGAATTGTCGTTTACATTTGGTTAATCTAACTGTGAATGGGTGGGACCCAGTTGTCAATCTGGTTGCACCAGTAAACACCTGTTTCAGAGGCACCAGTGACTTAAGTTCATTGGAGCAGAAGCCATGAAAATATTTATAAAATAGACAAAATGAGGCCACATCTTATCGATGGGGAAGTGGCTGTAGTCGAGCCACCAAGTCGGCACCTATCACATTCCTGATTCTCTTTTGGAGCCTGTCAAGAACACTGAGATGAACAGCAGGGGCGCCTGACCATATATGGCGGCAGTATTCCATACACGGACGACTGGTTGATCTGCTAACTGACAATAGTTCAAATAATGTAAATACTGTAAATACTACCTCATCTCAGAAATATACACAAATACTAATTTTCAGAATGTTTTGTAAAACTAAATAATACGTGAAATATTAAAATATTCTTTTAGAAATTGTTATTCGAATTAAATGCTATGTATAAACGCTATTTATTCCTAATAAAAGGTGTCTACAAAGTCATTGGTATCGATTGACATGTCTGGGCCAGTTTTCCATATTTAGTTGTGTAATTTTCTGGTGTTTGAATATCCTACTTTTTTTCAATAAACGAAGACACGCTTTATGCCTTTTTTTTTCGCGTACTTATCATCATCCATTTTTAGGAGTAACACTTGCTATGTCCTTAATTTCGCTCTGAAACAATAAATTATTGATTGAGGATTGAAACATCAAAACATAACAATAGTAAAATATTATTACCATTAAAATAATTTTAATAAAAACATATTAATAGTCAACAAAAATTTAGTCATCACTTCTAAGTTTGCCGTAGTTAATTTTTGAAATTGTCTGAAGATATAGTGGGGAAGATGGGTAATCTTTTTACCTCATGTTAGCGGACGGAGTTTTTTCTAATGATATGTTGGGGATATACATATAAATCTAGCCTCCCGAATATTTATAAAATATTAATAATATATATTTATACGTACTATTTTTGCAGATGTGTATTTTCAGAAAAAAATATCTTCAGAAATGCTTACGCTTGTAAATTCGAAATAAAAAGCAAATAATTTATTCAAAATATTTGATAACTATTATTTATTTATGTTTGTTTTTCAATCAATTCACACCAATCAATGCGACTGAGGCACAAGAGGCTATTGAATGGTGAAGAGAATGAACATACTTTAGAAGGAATCGGAAAAAATGGTAAACAGGAAACAAGGGATAAATCTCCACTCTTATTCAAAAAAGAGAGAGGTTTATGAAACCACAACAGTTGGAATTATCTACATGAACTAATTAAGACACGCTGATAGATTGATTCGAATAGATAGATAGATAGATAGATAGATAGATAGATAATGAACAGAAAGAGATAGATAGATAGATAGATAGATAGATAGATAGATAGATAGATAGATAGAAAGAAGTGTTAGATAATGAACAGAAAGAGATAGATCGATAGATAGAAGTGTTAGATAATGAACAGAAAGAGATAGATCGATAGAAGTGTTAGATAATGAACAGAAAGAGATAGATAGATAGATAGATAGATAGATAGAAGTGTTAGATAATGAATAAAAAGAGATAGATAAATAGATAGATAGATAGATAGATAGATAGATAGATAGATAGATAGAGTAGAAGTGTTAGATAATGAATAGAAAGAGATAGATAGATAGATAGATAGATAGATAGATAGATAGATAGATATGAACAAGAAAACTAAGGCATTTTAATGGGTTCACCACAATGATGAAATCGGAAACCTTATCAACAAGTTTTAAACCTTCACGACTGTTAAAAGAAAGTGGGGGTGTCTGGAGCGGGAGGTAAATCTAAACTTCACGAACGAAAAATAATTAAATTGTAAAAAGAAAGCTTATATTTTCATTATTAATTCAGTTTAGGCAAGAAGGTATGCTGACAGATTTATTCCACGGACAACTTTAAAAACTTCATCCTATTTACCAAAAAGCAGATTTTGATTTCCGTTATTGACTGCGCTTTTGAAGACGACTTTCTTATGATTTCCACAAGCCAGATACTGGATTTCTTTTTTTAACGAGAATAACAATGTTTTTAAAGAAATAAAACTGTTTTATTAAGCTGTTTTTATTTAGAAGTGAACGCCACTTTATTGCAACTTCCGTCATCTACTCCATCCCACCAAAACTGATTGACGAAAAACAGTCTTAAAATGAAATGAACATTGTACTGACAGTAAAATTATTAGTTTTAATATTTCGATATATCTGCATAATTAAATCATAAAATTATGAGTCACAACAAGAAAACAGAGAAAGGAAACCTGAATGAGAAATAGAATACTATTTCAGAAATATATACATACGATTGATTGGTAATTTTTATTACGGCTTATCAAGCTTTGGCATTGTATTTAAATACATAATATATGTTTAGATTGTAATATCATTTTTAGATAACAATATAATAGCTGGAGGATGAGTGGTCAGTTCCTAACATGTACAGAGGTATTTGCGTGTACGGGAATATAACAAACCCAAATGAAATTGGAACCCGACTCTTCGATTTCAAAAAACTAGACATTATCTATTACACCACCTCATATCAAAGATTACTGCCCCTGATATTACCAAGCCGTTACTCTTCTTCACTTTTGTGCAATTTAATTGAAACAAAACGAATATTGTCTTCTTACGATTTTTCACACTTTCCATGATCACATATACATCGTCTCTTAGCGTTTTTTTTCTTCCAATGGCATTTTCTTTTATGTTTGAGACCGATGGATACAATTTGTTTCTTCACCTTTATGAAACGGCTGACAGTTAAAATGCTGACACCAACAATACCCGCGATCTCTTTGTAAGCCTTGCCAGTTTGTTCGTGCAGCCCTACAATTTTCCTACGATTCCATGTTGTAACATCTATCGTGAATAATAACTGTAAGATAACTAATGTTATGTAGTGTCTGCATGTGACAAAAATTTGATGAAATCACAGATGGCGCAATATTTTTCAAGGGTAAACAAATTATATCATTCACATTGAAAATAGATTCATATAATTGCAAACCACTGCAAATGCCCTAATTTGAGGGAAAAGTGGAAATCGATTGCACCCTGCTCTCTAGTGGGTCAAAAACTGACCGTAAGGTGAAAGAAATGAAATTGAACAGGTGTTTCAATTAATTTGCTTAAGGGTGTAGGCAGAAACTATACTCAACTTTTCTGCCTATGTAGAAGGACTTAATAACTTAAATAAACCGCTGATTTTATTTATCAACCATTATTTGAACAAGTATGTCCACCTTATTTTGCTAACCTGATGCGACACAATACCTAAAAGTAAATAGATCTTTTAGTTGACAAAATAAACAGGGACTATATTTTCGTTTTAGTAAAAATGTCATTATTCGACAAAAAATGCCAATATTTGATTTTTCTTTTTTATTTAAATATGGGAGGGTTTGTGAATACTGTAATTTAAATCCATAAAATCTTCATAAAAGAATCCCAGTATTTAAAAATCAAGCAAACATTTAGAAAGTTATTCATTGAGAACCCGTTCAACTACACGCATTTCAATATCATCTAGCGTAGATAATATACCACTCACCAATGGAACATCACTTGCACTAAATCCAGATGCTATGTCTGTAACCATCTCATCACTGAAAACAAACTCACCCGCTATCCAACACTCACACTTTATTCAAACCACCGGGTCTATCTAGTGACAGTTCAAAATATTTAATTTCACTGACGAAAATGAAAAAACAAAGAATTAAATTTAGGAAACAGGTAAGAATTTCCCCGTTTGCATCAATAAACACAAAAAAAAACCATTAAAGACAAAAATTTTCATGGCGTTGCACAGTTTAGCCAACCGTTCCATAGAATTAGCAACATCAGATGGCGACAATAAACTGAGGCCAGCTTCAACGTTTATTTCTTATTTCATGAAAAAAGAACAAAGTCTTGTCCCAAAATTTCATGGATATAACATTTTTCTTCGTACTTGAATTTTGTCAAATGGCTAATTTGTAAAAAATATTATCAATCTTATTGCAAACTAGCAGTATAGCCCGGCGTTGCTCGGGTGTAGTGAAAGCTTTAAACCTAATCCATGGTCCTGGAGCTCAGACTCAGGCTAAAGAATATTTGTTTGAAGTTTGGTGAGAATCGTATAAAAATTGTGCATTTGTATAAAGGACATACAGACAGATAAACAAACGCAGACACAAACATCTTGACTTTTATTACACATATATATATATATATATATATATATATATATATATATATATATTATCGATTTTCTGCGCTATTTTAAGAACTGCATCCTTGAAATTTCTGAATATTGTTTCTTGTGTCTTTTTCTATGAGTGTATCCAATTTGACTAAATTCGGACCACTCCTTCTATAACCCGATTTTTTTTATTATCGATTTTCGATATTTATCGGGGGTACCTCAAAACAAAACCTAGCTCACAACACTCGCAGACGCTTATATTAAAACTATGTAAATTTTCAAGAAAATCGGTTCAGCCTTTTCGGAGTCACACACACACACACACACACACACACACACACACACACACACATATATATATATATATACACGCACAGACAAAGTTCTATTTATAAATAAGTTGAGATATTGATATCATTTTACTGTCATTTTATTTCTCATATTTCATTTACGAAACTACGAAATCTATGTATCAAAAAAATATGTGTACTATCTTTCATTTACATGTGTGTGGTTGAAAATAATATATAATTTTTTTATATAACAGAGAGTGGAATAACATTTTGTGCATTGCATATAGTATTGTCACATATAAGTCTTGTTATATATTTCCCGCATATATCATAATAAATATATAAAGTGTAAAAATTATTTTGCAGAATTAGCATGGGAAGTGGAGTTAGGTTCTTTCACAAGCGACGAAAGTAAACAAATATTTTTCCAGCATTTTTATCGATAGATCGTATATAGAAGTTCTACTTGAGATCGAGGGGTAGTTGAGTCCCAAAGATGTTCAAACCAAGTAGCCTTACTGAGAGTTAAACCGTTTATCACGATGGGAGTAAATTGGACTACTTCGTGATGGAATATTATTGGTGTGGATTCCGGTGATAAACCGCACAAAATAATGAACTAAAAAACAGATATGGGAATAGAAAAGTAGAATTTATTGAACGTAACATACAAACTTAAACGCAGGTTACAAAATCCAGGAATACTATTAGTAAGAAATAAATATACACAAGTCTTGAAGTGAAGTTGTTGGAAATAGTATATCCGTGTATATTATTCTAGCTGAATATATATATATATATATATATATATATATATATATATATATATATATATATATATAACATACGCAAATAATACATATATACAACCAAGTATATAGAGAAATGCATTAATCCTTTTTTAATTATATATATATATATATATATATATATATATATATAACATACGCAAATAATACATATATACAACCAAGTGTCAACACATTGAGAAATGCATATCTATTATATCTAACTCAAAGCAAATTAACAGGAATAACAAAAAGAAACGTTCTTACGTATAAACTAAAGAACTTCTGTTCGGCCATTTTTATTTCTCCAGATTTATAGGGGTTGAATTCATTTATATCTTAAAGGGATACGGTAGTCTTCGTTTATGTCCCAACTGTGATCGCACCTGTATTCCCATCCTTCTCTTGCTCCTTTCTAACTGGTTCGTCTTCCTCTTCACTCTCTTCTACTTAATCTTTTTACTCTTATGTAGCCCCCTGCATATCAGTGGCATTACCGCCTTGCTCCGGGTGATACGATTAAAAAAAAACTGTGTGACACCATGTGCTTTTGACTTCATTTATGTTTTCTGATCCGGTGGAATATGGACGTAGGCGGATTCGGCTTAGGCCAAAGGCCTAGGCAGAATGGAACACATTTTTTGCTCTTAGTTGAATCTGTGAGACTAGCCACTGCCACCGAAAATATAAGGCCAGCCTGACTGTGATGTGACATAACAAAAGTATTTCTAATTCTTCGGTTAGCGGAACTAGCAATAATGAATGGTTGTAAACTAAAGAAAAATCTTAGAAAACATTTAAATTACATTTACAAGAGAAAGAAGAAACAGGTTAAGATTTTGCACTAAAATTTATTTTATATTCATTCTTTTCTAAATAATTAATAATATTAAATATTGTTGCCCAAATGTGGTGTTAAATTAAATAAACGAATCATCCTGGTAAATTTCATTAAAATTTAAAGACTGGAATTTGTTTATTATGTTAATTGTTTGAAATCTGATAACATGTTTTAGAATTTTAACCATCATTTTTTAATTAGCATGTTTTTACTTTGATTTTAACAATTATTCTGTAAAGTTACAATCCCATCAGTGGTTATTACTCTTATACACTACATCAACAACCTAGGAATAAACAAAAATTCAATAAACAGACAAGCAAATTACAAGTAAATGATTAAAAGTAGAACAACTGAATATAAATAAGAAGCAAATAAATTAGATAAAAAATAAATAAATTTAAAAATGAAATAATGCTCATGAATAATAGGTTACAGTTACTAAATTTAAAGACTGAAATTCTTTCATAATTTTAATTATTTCATATATGAAAACAATCTTTTATAAATTATAATCAGTATTGTTTTAATTTGCACGTTTTTATTTCAATTTTAACAATTATTCGGTAACTTTTTACAATGCTGTAATTATTAAATTATTATAACTCAAATACAGCAACAAATGAACTATGAATTATGAAACAAACCGTAACTGAATAAAAAGACAAAAGATTAGAGGTAAATGATGAATAAACCATGCAACTGTATATAAACAAAAACAAATAAATTATTTGCAAGCAAACAAATAAATTATTTGCAAACAAATAAATAAATTTTAAATAAATTTCAATACAATGCTAATTAAAATATAGTTTACTGATGCAAAATTTTACTAAATACTTGAAGTGTTAATGTTTTGCTTAATTTGTTACTCGAAATATTATTTTTTCCCTATAACAAAAACTATGTAAAAGAGCATTGTAGACCTCCAGACAAACATTCTATTTTTCCTATATTGTGATTCTCATCACAAGTAAAAGGTATCTCATTATCTGCCAAAACTTTCAATGTTATATGCTTCGCTAATTTCTTTGATTTACTGAATGAAGATTAGAATGATTTTGTATCATCTTAAAATGACTGCATAATTATATAGAACAAAATTTGTAGTTGTACCATTAGGATATGAGAGAGAACCTCCATTAATCACATTAAATTAGCTGTTTATTTCACATATCTCTTTTAGATATTATATCTTTGCTACTACTGCATTTATTTTTCTTAAAAACTGCATCACACTAATAATTTGCTAAATATATCAGGAAGAACACTTTACATTTATTAACATCATTTCTTGAACATCAATTCTAAATTTATACACGTTTAACATTTTCTCTTCTGTCAATTCATCTCACCTTGGTCATTGAAAATTCTTTTATTTCAATTAATTGCTGATTAAATGGGAAACTGAATATTAAATCTGATAGCATTCTAAGTTACCTTTGCCATTTCTTCTAGAAATGCTATTCTAAGATGCTAAGCAGTCACATAAGACAAAAAGAAATCTAAAATTCTTTTCATTTTCTCTAGATTACAATATTTAAATCTTTGTCTTTCTTAGCCGTTATATAGTGTTTTACATTCATTATTGTCCATCAAATGTAAAATATGTTCATATATTGTGAAATTTTATAAAATTTGGGCAAACGTTTCTGTTTTCCTAAGGTCAATAATGCTTGAATGGTACAGTTGTTAAACATTTGCAGAACTAAATTACTATTGTTTAAATTCAGGATTAGTATGAGAAAGTGCTTTTCTAGTCATTTTGAAAAAAAATTCAAAATTAACTGAGATTCCGGCACATAAACCTTCTCTAAAATATAAAATGCGACACTTTGGATGCTATCTTCTTCTTGATATTCATTGGAAAAGTTTTGGAAACAGTATGCATTTACTTGCATGTTTTGACCAAGCCAATTGTTTGTAATTCATGTTAATGTATGAAGTGGGCCGAATAAGAAAAAAAGGTTGATATTTCATAACCGGCTGTGGTTATACAATGGAATGTTTTGAGGTATTACAAAAGAAAGATATAACTTTTTATATTTATAGCATTATTATCTATTATGATTGATAATACTTGAAAGCCTTCTCTTCTAAATTAATTATTATACATTAAACTATGTGAAATAAATTTTAGGGTTTCAGACATATAGTTGACATAACATGCACAACATATTTATATTGTAAGAATATACTTCTAACCATACTGTCTCTTAATAATATGTACACTTCAGTGGAGTATTTATATAAAATTTAAGATAATATAATTTCTGTTGAATAATCCATTTTATTCTATGTCATTAGATTAGGGGCTCATATTTAAATTTGATTAAGCTAAAATATGTCTTTGATTCTTTTTGCATCAAAAGTTTAAAAGTCATTACTAATTTTATAATAAAAATCATTTTTTGCAGTTTTGTTTGCTGTTGTTCTCAGTCAATTTTAATCACGATTTCTATCAGATTTTCAAGAGTATTTTTATCAGCTTTAGAACGTTATAGCCGTCTTTTGCATTCATTTCTACTTCTCAACTAAACACAAGTACAGAAAATTCAGGTTCACTTACAAGAGACAGATTGTATTTTGGATATGAGGATTTGAAGATTCTGTAAACAATACATATTTCTTGCTGCCTAACAACACTCCATTAATTTGTATCAAGAAAATTTAATTTACCTTCTACATCAGCAATATTATAGAACTCCTTCTCCTTTGTATATGCTAACTCATCAGTAATACTTTTATTTAAAACACTCTTAAGAGCAGAATTCTCCAGTCGAATACTCTTAGTAGGAAAATACCAATGATCAAACTCAGGCAAAAATGAACAGGTACGACAAGTTAGTTAAATAATTATATCGCTACAGAAGCAAAATAATCATATAT
This sequence comes from Ascarosepion bandense, assembly GCA_037127315.1. NCBI lineage: Eukaryota > Metazoa > Mollusca > Cephalopoda > Sepiida > Sepiidae > Ascarosepion > Ascarosepion bandense. The sequence continues at coordinate 7,356,851 of JBBBDQ010000428.1, read as the reverse complement.
CAAGCAGCGGAAAACTTTGCATCGACAAACAAGAAAAGAACTGAGTTTTAATACAGTGAACATAATTTATGTCCAATACCAAAATATTGAAATAAAAAAAGACAGAAGTGTAAGCACAGTTTCTTCCCTTCTAGCAAAACATCTTCTTATTCAACTGCGTTTTGAGCGGCCGATTCACACGAAGAATTTTCAATTACTTCACACGTCAGTCAAGTCTGATTTCTTTAACTCTATTTCTTCGAGACATTCAAGAATGGCGAGATGGATTAAGCTATGTCTTAGAGTCTTCCATTGCCCCTTCTCTAGCTTTACTTTTACTTGATACTGATAATGAATTCAAGTCGCTTTAATTAATTTTTTTGTGACTTGGATACCTAATAGTTATATTTAAATTCAAATCTTGTCAACGCATCTCAGAATTAAATCCAACACTGATCGTGCATAGAAGCATCAATTAAGTGTAAATAAATTATTCACTTATCAATATAATTAGAAACGCATCCGTTAATATATATATATGTATATATATATATATATTTTTTAATTCAGATACTTCAATCCAAGGGAAAAAAGCAGGAAGGTAAATTCCAAAAAAACGATCCTAATTAATATTAAAAATTTATTTTAATATTAAAAAATGATACAGGAAGAGAGCTCCATGTAATAAAATATTACAGAGCAAATATATATTAAAAAAGGATTAATTCAAAGATGTTGAATGGCCATTTCGATATAAAGATCCCCACGGGGGACGACACATCACCTTAGCAACAGAAAAAACCTTTCAGAAACTGGAGAAAAATTAGTCTACTTTTCCTTTTTAAATAGATTGCAAAGAAATTAAAAAATAAATAATAAAATAAAATAAAATAAAAATAAAAATAAAGGGAAAGAAAAAGAAAAAGAAAACGAAAAAGAAAAAGAAAAAGAAAAAGATAGAATAAAATCAAATAAATTGCCATTCAACATCTTTGAATTAATCCTTTTTTAATATATATATATATATATATATATATATATATATATATATATATATATTATCGCATAAGGCGTGGTGTTTTTAATACACAAATGTTGCATATATGTTAACGTAGGTAAGTTGAATACCAATAAATGTACAATATCCTCCTCACCGGTAGCAAAACTGTTGTCTTTATACACGATGTAATCGACAAGTTGATATTGTAAATGTTTACTTTTTCAAAAAGCACATGACAGTTACTTCACACATGAAACTCACATCTGTGCTATCAATGGGGAAATAAAGTATATTTATTATTATTATTATTATTATTATTATTATTATTATTAGTAGTAGTAGTAGTAGTATATATATATATATATATATATATATATATATATAAGTAGACTCTCTTTATCGGATTCAGCTCTCTAAAGGGAAAAATGAAAAACACTTGCCAGCTCTGCGATTTATGCATTACTCCTTAGCCATGAATAGAGTTTTCTTGTCTGCTGGCATGTGCATAAACCGAGTATTTAACACATTAAAATCTGCTCTTCTCTAAGCCGTGCGCCGTTAGCTTAGTTGTAGACTCTCTGACAGATAGCAAATCGGTCAATTTTCAATTCCGGCTGGACGCCAACAGATGTCTAGCCACTACAGACTTTTACGTGGATGACTATATTAATAAGGAATTGAAACAACAGGGAGATTAAAACCCACTTTTCAAGCATTATCTTTATGAAGAGTGCTCAATAGCAACTCGAGAACCAAATATTTTAATAGGGATGAGCATTATGGTGCAGTCGATATCAGCTCGGAACTAGACATCGGGGAGCCGAGTTCGAATTCCATTTGAATACTATGTATTTCATCAAGCGCCAATACCATAGAGAAAGCGTGTATCACGTATGGCACGTAACTAACTGACTGAATATTGTAATATTTTTATGACAATGGTTTATAAAAGCATTATACCACTAAAATATTGTTCTTCTTCAGGTGAATATTTAAAAATAAATTTTGAAAATGATTTATTTTAGAAAACAAGGTGAATTAATGAATATTCATCTTTTGAAATTAATATTGTTCTCTTTGGTGATCTAAATTTTCAACTCCATAGTTCAATCTAATTCACATTTTGATTGGACAATACTGACACACCTGTATTCATATTGTTTAACATTCTCTAGACACCACTCTTAAATTTTCTAAATAACTATGAATTAATCTTATATACTTTTTAGAAGGATATATTTTCACCATTCATTGCGTTTCCGGTTGCTTCTGATGTATTTTTTCTCTCTTTCACTCCCAAAAATCTATTACGTCTTTGTGGCATTATCACCATGACGAATTAAAACACACACACACACACACACACACACACACACACACACACACACACACACAAATATATATATATATATATATATATATATATATATATATATATATATTCAAATTTTTTAAAAACATATTTACCGTCCCACTGTCTATTTATAACATGATTTGCAATTAATTTTTAATATCTCCTGAATTTAATAAATTATTAGATTCCCATTTATGAAGATGAATCTTATAGTCTGATGTTCATACTTTTTTTACTAAATGATTGTGTCTGGGTTCAAAAAGTTATGATTCCGATGAGGAATATAATGTAAAATTATCATTAGTAGTGTATGTATATGGTTGGGGCGAAAGTATTTTCTTTCGATTTTTAACATACCTTTGAATATTTTAGTATCATTTCTAATTTAATTTATTATCTTTCAATTTGTAACCTATGAAAGAAATGCTAACAATGCCAATCAAATTAGAAGCTGTGCTTTGGACATCATAAGCGGTAAGATAACTAAAAGTAGAACATGTTTCTACCGAATAAGAACTTGTTTGAAAGAAAGTGAAATTCACTTACTGGAAACTTTTAACTGTTACATAGATAATTTTGTTCAGCAAATCAATTCTATGTAATGTGTAAATCGTTATATAGTAAATTGCCTATGTATCCCGAATTTTGCAACACATATAACATGTAACTGTTTAGTATATATATATATATATATATATATATATATATCTATATCTATATATATATCTATGTATATATATGTATATATATATATATATATGTATATATATATGTATATATATATATATATATATATTAACCGCAAAAAATTATTCATTTTATACTTATGTATGTTTATATATATATATATATATATATATATACATATGTATACATATATAATACGCTCATGTCTATAAGATATTCATATATATATATATATATATATATATGCACAAATATATAATAGCCTCACACACATACACACAAACATTCATATATATATATATATGTATGTGTCCGTATATATATATATATATATATATAAAATTGTAGGTTTTGTAAAAACAGTAGCTTCTCACGCATCTACTTCATTCATGAATTTTAACACTCTGGGATACTGGCGTGTGTTTACATTTCACAATTCACCTGTCTCTACCGAGCACCCATAGCTCAAATGTAGGATCGCCAACTGATGTCAGTTAAGTCGGGTAACAATCCTCGCTAGAAACAATCGGATGTCTAACCGTACTGATGGGCTGTGATACAGTGAAATAGATCTGTCTGCGCATGACTGTATATATATATTAGGCTATTATATTTTATATGTTGCAGATGTAGTTTAACAGATTTAAATTAACACATTCCTTTAACACTAGCCATAGAAATTATAACAATCCATACATTCAGTGAAAAGTAATAAAAAAAATCATACGTGTTAATGGCTAATGTTGTAACGAAAGCACTCGGATATGGACAGCATTTAGATAATTCTTGCATAATATAAGCCCAGTAAAGAAAAACATTTTCAAAACTCAAGAAAAATTCAATGAAACGTAACCGTAGCACCTTTTTAGTTATTTTTAAGAAAAATTGCATAAACGAGCGAACGATACGCCTCCACGCATACACACGAACGCGTGCACGCACACACACACGCGCGCGCGCGCGCGCACGCGCACCACATATATATATATATATATATATATATATATATATATATACCTATCGTTCATTCGACTATGGATTAGAACACTCTCAGCTAGTGGGCATATATAATGATATTATACAGTCTAAAAGTCTGCCCCCTACTACCGAGCGCCCAGAGCTCAGAGGTAGAATCGCCAACTGATGCCAACAATTCGGTCGGGTTCCAATCCTGGGTAAAAAGCAATCGGATGTTTAACTGATCAGCTGTGATACAGCGAAACAGATCTATCCCCGGATGACTATTTACGCTCTCACACCCTGATTGAGCATGCTGGAAGAATGGTAGATTTTGATAAACTGTAGCTACTCTAGCATATACGCATCGTTCATTCAGCAATCAATTAGAACATTCTCAGCTATTGGGCATGTATAATGATAATATACACGCTAAAATTCTGCTTCCTTCTGAACGCTCATAGCTCAGAGATAAATTCGCCGACTGACGCCGATTTGGTCGGGATTTAATCCTGGATAAAATGCAGTCATGTATCTAACAGTACTGATGAGCTGTGATACAGCAAAATACTTCTGTCTACGGATGACTATATGTATATATATATATATATATATATATATATATATATATATATATATATATGAACTTTATAACTGACTCGTTTTACTTTTTAATGGATTTTATCAACGAATATGTAAAAAATAATTTGAAAACCATATTTATCATCAGTTGTATTTTTCTTTTACATGTGAAAGAAAATAATATTAAAGTTTTTTATTTATAAAATTGTTTGCCGCAATTTAAACCGCGTCTTCCTAATCGGCATGGTTTGTATGGCATTGGCATTTTGCTGTACATTACTTGAATCGATTGTACTGAGAAACAGTAAAAATGCACTGGTGCATATTCCATTGTCTCCAAACCCCGCCACCTCTCTCATTTCAATCAGGAAAAATGTTCTTGGGCGTCACTCAATGAAAGCGTTTGTTACTTACAGAGAAAAAAGCTTTTTATCCTTCAGCGTTTTACTTCTACATTTGCTTCTCTACGCGACATCCGGCTCACTTAAGTTTCGGGGTCATAAATGGAAGTGTATTTTCGAACAAAGCAGAATGCTACTTAATGGTTTTAAGTACCACTCTCTCCAAACCAGGGTTCCAGACATCGGCTGATAACATCCCAGCTTTATACATATCTATTTATTTGCTAAACGACACTTTTGCTGGAAGATCATTATCCTAACTCACAAGACACGTCGCTATAAGTAACCAGCTACTTGCAAGGTTTTAAATGAACACAGTATCTTTGGCGGTTACAGTTTAGGAATATATTAAAAGTATATTCCTACAAACGCATGGTAGCTTCAGGAGTTAGCATATTCTACAAAATCATGATGCATGTATTATTTATTTCGACAAACTCCAATATTTATGAAAATAACAGTTTATTTATTTAAGATATTTTGATATCAAAGGCTGATATTTGTAGATTGTTAAAAGATATTTTTGCAGTTCTCGCTATGTTCTCTCATTCTGTAAGTTTTCTACCAATCTTTTTCTCTCTGCATCTTTGTCTTTCTCTTTCTGCGTTCTTCTTGTGTGTGTGTGTGTGTGTGTGTTGGTTATAAAAGTGTGTTAATAAGAGTGTGTTAACTTAATAAAGGGATCCCTCTTTTATAGGATGCAGATTATATATTACCCAACAATTAAATAAAAAGCAAAAAGTGAAATTCCACACCCGCGAAAAAGGATCAGAACGACTTAAAACATTTAGGAAAAACCGAAACCAAGGCAAATTTCACAAGTCAGTGTAAAACCTAAGATTCTGGAGGCTGATTGGATAGAAAATAACATACTGCTCTATGACGCCAATCAACTATTTTACACCTAGAAAATGAAAATGCTTGTTGGAGTCGGTCACAGGACTAGAATCCACTACATAAACCACATCTTTTGACCGGTCCAGGCAGTCAACGATGAGAGCGGGTCCTTGGCACAATGTAACAAAAGAAATTTCAAGAAGTCGACCCGGACGTAAGGGTGCGTTACATATTCGTTCTACCTCTTCTTCAAAGTTTTCTCGCTTTGTTTTCACTCCACACTGCCATAGAAAACAACAACAACAACATCAACAATATGATATCTTTAACTGACTTGTAAAATTAAAGTCCACTCAATACAATTTCTTTATTTGTTTCACTTTCGTTCTCAACCTGGAGACCTCCTACCAAATAAGGGTAAGGAATATGAGACTTTACATTCTGATGCTGTCAGTATACACCGGGGGACACTTAGCTACTTACTATTATTTCTATTGAACATTTAACCACGGACTTTTTTTATTAAAAAATGTTCCTTTCACAAATATGTTATCAAAATTTGAATTTGAAAATTTGAATTGTTGGCTATGGTTTTTAAGTGGTTTTGTATCAGGCATGGCTTAAGCACCCTACACTTCCTCCCACAGTTCTAATAATTTCTCATAAATGTATCATCCATTAAAGTAAGAGTGAGAATAACATAATTCACCCTCTTGTAACATACAGGTAGGTGCGCAAGTCTTAATTATTTTCTTTTCATTTTTTTATATGTGATATCACAAGAAAATAACTGTTGGATTGCAGATGATCAAAACGGCTACCTCAGTCTAATAATTGGTAAGTAAGACGGAATTTTAGCAATGCGGTTGGACGAAAACAAGAACAATAAAATGTGTGAAAGAACTCTTAAAAAGCCAACGGCCAGCTTACTAGATGCGATGAATCGATAAAACCCTATAGAGAAAGCAACGGAAAACGATTTCACAATTGCTTGCATGAAAAATTATGGTATTTACAAAGAACCCAACGGCGTGAAAGGATTAAGTTTAAAAGAATTATTTCCTCGCCCGGTAAGAAACGACATGGGCAACAGGTGTCAACAGATCCCCATCTAGCTACTGTTAGCACCACCGGTGTAAAGGGACCTCAATTTATCGGAGATGTTCTCTTGCCCGGGAAGAAACGATATGAGCAACGGTTGTCTACACAAAATGACCCTGTGTCTGTTCACACCATTCTCAAAATTACTCTTGGAACATGGAATATTAGAACACTGAACAAATTTTGGCAGCTGTAAAAAACCGAAGCAAGTGATTAGCAAATTAAATATCATATTCTAGGAGCGTGCCAAACTAGATGGTCCAGCAACGGAGATTTCGCCACCGTCAACCGCAGGATAATATACGCAGGCCACAGAAATAATGAAAAAGAAGTCAGCTTAAAACTAGACAGAGACATGAAGAATTTCTTTTTAGGGTAATGTCAATTATCTGAAGGAGTCTTCATGATCAAACTGAAAGTAAAGCTCTTCAACATTGCAGTTATTGTTAATGCATGCACGACAACGCAAACTACTGAGGCGAAAATAGAATCTTTCTACTTCACACTAGATATCGCTAAGGCTATATGTAAAAAAAAACCTGGGTCAAATAGTGCACAGCGAATGGCCAGATAATAAACAACGCCTGCTTCCAAAAGCACTCCATATGATTATAAACAAGCTGATTATTTAACAATAAATAAGAGATTCAAAAATGCAGATGTTCACAGTAAGAATTATCTAAGTGCAGACTGTAGAAGTGACCACTTCTAGTTGTATACAAATTAAGGATTAAATTTTGGAGAATGAAGAAGCTTAATGCAGGACCCAAACTGGAATACAAGAGACATTTGAGTGACTCAACCTGCAGGACAAGTACAGAAATAGAGTGATAATATATCCGAGGGAAATACTGAAAAAGGAAACTCAAAATGGCACGCACTAAATAAAAGAATTAGTGACATCAGCCAAACGAAAACAGACGTAGGAGCAAATATGAGTGGATCACAGATTGTTGTATATCAATAAACAACAAACACGCATATATATAAAAATATAAGTTATATTTTTATTAATGACGATGAACCGTGTAGCATAGGGGACAGAGAATTGAGAGAGCGCGCCTCTAATGGGTTGACGGGAGTGTCGTCGTATCTGTTGTGTCTCTCTTCACCGGCCGATTTCTGTCGCTCCTCTCTACTGCTACTCTTCTACTGGCGAATCCGTCCGCCGAGGTCTTTTTATAATCTCCAGAACCGGGACTTTTTCTTCCGGTTTTGCCTCGCCCACGCACGCCCACGTAATTCTCAGAGACACCTGTCTGTTTGCCTCTGTAGCCATTTCCGCTACTGCCGGAAATAAGGTCAAACAAACATCCGTTCCTTTCAACGACCGGAAACACCCCCGCTTGCATCAGCCTTCCTCGGGTGGGGCCAGATTGTTATATTACATTCCTCGCCCACCCATTTTCCAAAATGTTCACCTAAGAACATTTTAAGCGCAACACCCTCACACTCCTCCCCATGCCACACAAGCCCGACAATTGTATAAATCATGTGCACGCCAAAACAACAAAACATGTGCATGCCGAAACAAAAAAAAACAACAAAAGAATATATAGGGGAGCCTACATCGAGATACTCGACAGAAACCAATCTCAAGATATGGGAGAGAATCAAAGAAAATACATAAGGAAGTAAGGACCATATGCAGACATGCGAAAGAGGAATGACTTAACAACAAATGTGTAGAAATAGAGATTTAGCATGGCTAATAAAGGAGACATACATAAACAAATAAGAATAATAAGAAAACAAAGACTTGTTCCTCAACGGGATGTATAAAGTCAAAGGATAGAAATTCATATTAGAGGAGAAGAAAATATCCATCGGTATGAAAAATATATAATAGATATCAGCCAGGACAAGAAAGAGCAATCAATAATACACGGAAATACCGACGTGGAAACTGCACAGACCAAACTGAATAGAAACAAGGCACCATTGTTATAGAGATGCTAACAAAAATAGACAATTTCAGGGTAAACAAAAATCACAGAAATTATAAATGAAATCTACAAAAGCATCTAAATCCCGGAAAACCAAAGCAGATCTGTTTATATAGATCTGGGTAAGAAGAAAGGATCAAACGCATGGGAACTCCACTGAACCATCAACTTAATGTGTCACATAACAAGACTCATCATCCGAAAGGTGATGAATACAGCGCACAACAGAATCAAACCAGAAATAGAATAACAACAGTGCGATTTTGTCCAGGATACCGGCACAGAATGTTATCGGAAAGTGCAACAGAAATGCAGAAGGATGTGTTTCTTTGTTTCATCAACTACGCAAAGACATTCTACAAAATACGCCAAAAACCTGATAGAGACCCTAAGCAACCCTGACATTTTCGGGGAAAAACTTTAAAAAACAAGTACCTGTACTGGCAACAAAATGCCTGCATACGGACAGGAAACGAGTTCAGCATTTTCAGAGAAAGAGATGGTGTAAAATAGGATAGGCCTTCTCACCAGATCTTATTCAACCTACACAGCAAGTCAATTCTGAGAGCTCTATAAGTCCTGCCAGTATTCGTCATTGGCGGCAGCAATCAGAACAATATAAGATGCGCAGATGACACAGTGCTGATAGTAGATACAGAAAAGAGACGACAAGACCTCCAACATAAAACAAAAAAAGGGGTAAATATAAACTACAAGAAAAAATTACATGATTAGGATACTAACATCAAACAGGTGCAGACATTTACATACATCTGAAGTGTTCGAATAGAATGTGGAATTATGATCGACTTTGTAGGATGCTTTGTAGAGTATTAAGAGACAGGAAAATTTCGTTGGAAACACAGAATAGGAAACTGGATTTATATGTAAAGTCTGTCCTTCTTAATATCAGCGAATGTTGGACAATCTATTCAAAGATGACGAAAAAGTATTGAAGCAACAGAACATTTGTTCTACAGAAGGACGCTTAAGATTCCATGGAGAGAAAATCTGACCAACGACAAAAGTTTGGAAAGGAAGGACACGAAAAGGAAAGTTATATTAACATAAGGAAAATACTTTTTTTGGTAAACGAAATGTAGAAAGAGTGCTTGTAAAAGCTTATTCTCACAGGGAGAGAGAGACGAGGTAAAGCACCGTAATATATATTTTATAGACCTGAGCAGATAGATTTTGGAGCGGGCATTTAGTTTGCTAACAGATGAAGGGACATTAAGAACGACAAGGGATAAGAAAATGTGGCAGGCCATAATCGCCTATGTCCTGAAAGCACACGGCATAAAGGAGAATTACTCATTAAATAAATATACTATTTCAGCTGTATCTGGGCTGGTGCTACCCAAGCTCTATTTGTTAATGTTGACAGCTTTTCAAAGTGTGACGAATGACTTTTAAACCTCCAGCAGCTTTCCTATATAGCAATGGCATCAAGCTTCTCGGCATTTCCATGGATAATGTTCAGGCGAGCAACATTCCTTAATTCTATTAACATCTAAGACACACCAAGCTACATACCTAGGATGGAACCAACACTATTTTCTTTGGATTTTATTGCTAAAATAATTTCCACTCAATTATCTGCTCCTTGAGGAACGCTAATTTGCGGAACCAACTCCCCAGTCATTAGAATCTTAACAAGTTTAAGTCTTTTTGTTTCAAACACAATCAATACATATTCTCATAAACCTCACTTACTCCCCTTATTCAGCAATCTCATGCAGTAATTCTAGTTGGCGTGACACTTTGACATTATTATTTCGTAAAATAAAAAAAAGTTTAATACTTTCCATAGATTACAATGGTCTTTTTGGTTAAATCAGATATTCAATGAGAAAAACTGTTCTGTCAGTAGAACTTGAATACTCGAATTTCATTAGCAGCAGAAGGGAAAAGAACGCATCAGAAGAGACTATCATGTACACTTTTAAAAACTCAAAGGAGAAACAATTTTGTGTAACAGAACTAAGCAAATGATACTACACTCAGATATAACTGGTCAATTTTTACGTATCCCTGAACGAAATTAATCGGCTACAATTTGCCTATTCTCCGCTAAATTAAAATGCATATAGACTCAAATATAAACAACGAAATATATCTATGATCTGAACAATGGATAAGCTTCTACATTCAATACAAACGTACAACCGTTATTTACCTAACCCAAACAAGCCAGCTCTCACATAATACGCAGATTGTAATCCCTGTAGAGAAATAAGGCACATCCCAACTAAGCCAGCAAGTAAATTCTTAGGGACTAAAATGTAATCGAATTTTACATATAACCAAACCATGTAAATGCTTATAAATTTAATCGATAACAATATACCTGATGTAGATTCACTTAATTCTTATGACCTGAAATAGTAACGATCAATATAGAAGTATCCACGAACCAATTCTTTATTCACAGACTCAAATATAATCTGTCAATATCTACATTTGAAAGATGTAAATAAGATGAAAAGGTTCCTAGATTCACATATAAATTAACAGTATCAACTATCAACCCGTGCACTGAATACTGTTGTCATATCTGTTCGGGCTACCCTGCTGTTTATCTCAGGGTGCTCGACAGGCTTCCAAGGAGAATCTGTAATGTGATCTGTCCCGACCTGGCAGCTCGACTCCAGCTACTTTTCCACCGACGGAATCTGTCTTTTCTACAGATATTTTCACGGCTTCTGTTCCTACGAGCTTAACTCACTGGTGCCCACTTCACAAGAATTTGCATGAGCAACCAGACTGGTAAAAAGGTCTTACTCTTTTACAGTCAAATCAAACAAACGCAGCTGCTACTTCTACTGCACCAGCTTCTTTTTCCGCATTTTCCATCTGTAGAATTCCTTTCTGTATACTTGCTTCTCTGATGGCGACACTATCAAAGAATTAAAATGAAATGTTTTATCCTATTGACTCCAGTCCTTTTCTCGTTCTTTCCCCATCACCTATGTATTTTGTTCTTTTCCTCTCTCACTTACCCTCTGTCATCACACTGGTGTTTCCATACTTCTCTTGCCCTTTCTCTGAGACCCCTTTTAACCGGTTCGTTTTTCTTTTCGCTATTCTCCTGTTTAAACTTTCATTCTTGATTTTTGTAGCGCCCTGCGCACCAGTGGTGTGAACGCTTTGCTTGGGATTAAACGATTAAAAATAAATGTTACCAATTCCAAAAATAATGATGTCATTATAGATTCGAAAAATACATTTACGGATTGGACAAAAATTATCATTGAAAATATCGCAATTATTGTTCGCTAAGAGACTGTATGAAAAAACAATGCATTCTTGACCTGTGATATGGATATTCAATCTATTTTCATTGATAATATCGAGAGAAAAAAACTGATACCTTTTTAGTATATTATTGTGAATAATTAAATTTTAATATATTTTTTATCAAATCCTAGTTTCAGATATTTTATTTAACTAAATAAGAATAAAATCAAATTTGTTGAGCAATATTCATAGGCAATATTGTTCTTATCAGGAAAATATCAGTGATCGAGCAAACATTGCTATTTACAGTTATTCAGTATCTGTTCATTATGCTAGGATCAATTGTATTTTATATTTTCATTGTCTCTTATATTAATGGCACTATCAGCATGTTCCTTATGAGGACGTATTATTGATCAAACAGCCAGTTCTACTCCCAGTTATTCATTCCCTGTCATTAGATATGGGATCAAAGTCTACTATCTGTTGTCTTTATCTCTAATGACAATCGTAAAATTAGCCGTTTCTTTATGGGAAATCTTCTGACATTTATTACCCAAGTGACTGTTACTACCACTCACTGATATTTCGATAATTTTTCTAGCAAAACATGTTTCAAATAATAGATTTCATTTATCGAATTTTCTAGTAGTGAAGGGTTCTATCCTCCGAGCATTTTTCCAGGTTAGTGGTCAACGTCAGCTTCTTGAACATGCCATTATTCTAACTTCGAGTTACTTGTGCTAGCAATTAAATTTGTTGATCTCTGTGAAACATTTCAAATAATATCATTCCTGTTCTTTTTTAAAGAACTTTGAGATTCTGTTACACCAGTTTTACGGCAACATTACGTTGAAAACATCGGTTCCTGAACGATCACAGAAATTAAGTCGAGCTTCGTCAGTACCTAGATGAGAAACTACTTGTGATTATCAGATTGCATGTGCAGTTAGTATAAAAAAATTCTAGGTCAGAATTGTTAACTGGAAAACTGTTTTCCAAATATCATTTGATTCTTTAGATTCCTATTTACGAAAATACACTTGAGAAAATTATGAATCCATGACTTCCCCTCCCACCTATGGGTTAATTATTAAGACATTTATCACTAAATCATCATAATCTCCACAAAAACTTCTTACAATCTAAAAATATTATCGGGCTTTAAATAAACTTCAAAATGTTAATAAAAGGTAGAAAATGAATCAGTTAATCAATTTATGAACTCCAACTCAGATTCGCGATCAAAACGAACAAGACACTGTCGTAGAGAAACTTGGCAAAGGCTCATTTAATTAGTATGGCACTTAAGAAGTGCTGTATTTAACCAAACATTTTTAAAATCTAAAATTATTTGGCATCAATACTGCAGAGGCTTGATCAGACGTAGAACAAATCAATCAATTAATGTAGCTCCAGCACACATAGAAGAATGGTCCTCGAAAAGACCTACATTAGCTCGAAGTGACTTTAAACTATTTGTCTGAGAAAGCTGATGGTTAAGATATTATAAATAGCGACATTCATGATATCTACATGAAATCAAGATCGAACGAGACGGTTTAAGAAATATTGCTTAGATAAACTAGTTAATGTTTTGCTTTTATCGCAACTTTTAATGCTGTACAAAGCAAGCCCTGCCGTAACCTACTCCATGATCAGTTTGTTTTTCTTCTATACTAAATTTGCTGTAACTGATCAATACACTGATTTAGTTCACATTTACTATTTCCATAATTTTTACGAACTTCCTTATCATATAAACTGACTACTGAGCTGTATCCGTATAATTCTTTATAGAAGTCTTGTTTTCACACCCTCTTCAATTTCTAAGCAGTCAGAATAACTTAATATTTCACGTTTGTCTGCAATAGACCAAAAAGGACAAGACACTGTCGTAGACAGACTTGCCAATGGCTCATTTTATTACTATGGCACTTGAACTGGGGTGAGAAGTACTGCATTACGAAGGCTTTTAGTCCACTTCCCGGCCGATTAATGTGTCCATTTGGTTGTAATGTGTTCTCACCTGCAAGCGAGCAAACGTGAAAGCCAAGTGCAGCCCGTCTGTCGACACAGATACGTAGGTATCACTGGAAGACAGTAAACGGTGATATGTCTGGTTGATAAAACGAAGAAGTTTGAAAGGGAAGACAGAAATTCTCATCTCTTAACCTAACCATATATTAAACTAGCTCGTTCTTTCGCTCTTTGCGTTGTAAGCTGATGGCTGGACGAGTTGAGATATAACAGCTTCTCATCTGTTTCACCCGGCATTTCAGGTTTTATTGTGCAATGCTGACATTTCGAAGGTCAATACACAGAAACACATAGACATACACGCTTGTGCGCGTATGCACGCACGCGTGCACACACACACACACACACACACACACACACACACACACACACACACACACACACACACACACACACACAAACTATCTTTTTCAAACTCTCCCTCACACACATGCACACTCTATTTCACACAGCCAAACACATTGTCTCTTACTCACATTCTCTCACACACACACTCTCTCTCTCTCACACAAACACACACATTCTCTCTCCCACACAAACACTCACACACGGACATATCTATGTGCGTGTGTGTTTGTGTGTGTGTGCGTATGTTAGTGGGCTTGCAAGTGTGTGCATATATTTCTTGCCTAGAACATTTATCTGGAGTCAGGCAGACATTAGCCATCAAGAAGATCTGTTATTGCCGTCCTTTTCTTGCTAAAGAAGCTTAAAAGGTTTGTCCGTAGGTAAAAAATGTATTCTTTTTGATTATATATATATATATATATATATATATATATATATATATATTGTAGAGTAGTGATAATGTTTAGTATCAGTATTTTAGTTTCAGTTTATTTTAAATAATTTTATTGTCAAGCACATTATTTATCATAAATTGCTCGAGATAGTGGAAAAGATAGAACATTCATAAGTATAAAGTCGGTATTCATTTGCCAAAATAAAATGATATTTTTTTTCGCATTAAACATATATATATATATATATATATATATATATATATATATATATATATATATATGCATGTATGTATATATATGAGATAAAGCCTGCGACGATGATTATATATATATATATATATATATATATATAATCATCGTCGCAGGCTTTATCTCGTATCAAATAAATGTTTTTTCTTTACTGATGGCTTCATTTACAAAAGATGGCGTCGATGACTAAATTCACTGCCAAAGACTATAAGTTTCTAGTCTCACCAAAATCTGCTCCCTTTTTACCTTCCCTATTTTTTTTTCGTAAGATTTGTTTAGTACAGAAAAACATCATGCTTGAACAACATGAACGTGGTGGGTGTTTGACTAACGTGCATGTAAGACAAACACATAATTCATGACATTTCTAGCCAACACATATGGAATGTGATATGCATATACCAATTATGAATTTGCAACGGGCTAGCAGTGTTCATCTACATGGTCCACCGTAGGAGTCTTTGCTCTTGGTTACGCATATCTGTGTCCGCATTCTCGACATTGTAGAAAAAGTTAACCCTACTCAGAGAATAGAACTCCCTACTCCATCTTTCACAGAGTCAGTAGACTACTCGAGCTTCTGCACCATGACAAGCCGAGATCATCAAATACATACATACACACACACACACATATATATATATATATATATATATATATATATATATATATATATATATATATATAAGAAAAATTAAGGCAGACAACTTATTTCTTGGTAAATCGGAAGTGTGGCCTATTTCAGGTGAACTATCATCAGCGTCTGTCTTTATTGGACAGAAGATTTTACACGAATGAAATTCACATATAAAGACTACAAAAAAAAAACGGAATAAAAATCAAAATCGCTCCCTTAAATGAGAACATTTTTTAAAAAAATACATCATTACACCTTTTTTTTAAAATGTTCTCTTTTGAGGGAGTGATCTTTTTTTTGGAGGGGGTTCTTTGCTTGTGAATTTCATTCGTGTAAAATCTTCTGTACAATAATGACGGAAGCTGATGATGGTTCGCCTGAAATAGTCCCCATACTTCCAATTTACCATGAAATAACGTGTCTGCCTTAATTTTTTCTTATATTTGCTCGCTATATATTTATATAAATATATATTTAGAGCTCTCTTAGAGTGCTATCCTACCACTTTTTGTACAGGATACTCCTTTGGATAATTTTATATCTAAACCGCATGTATATATAAAAACAAACATTTTCTATCAACGCGTTTCATCTATTTAGGAACGTAAATGGACGGATTTTATTTTACTACATGTATTTTTATACAGCTATATACTGCTTCCCTTTTTCCCTTCTACAAAAACTTTCATGATAATAGTTCTAAGAAACTTTCCATTTTGGTTATAGATTTTATAAATTTAAACGCTGTGCTTAATTGGCGGAAAGGTCTCATAATTTTAGAGTGGAAATAACCAGTTTTAACTGTAAGTTATATCAAAAAATTATTTTATAATCTATTCCGTCTTCTATATTCCCAGTTAACTTTGATATTGGAAAATTTAAATGCAGTTTCACGTATTATCTTCTGTATTCTTTATTTTTGGTTCTGTTATTGAATTCTCGCCTGAATGATGTTATTTTTAATCATATTCTCTTACAGTGAGTAATCACTTGCATATTTTTGAATATATTGCCTTGTTCCAGGTGAACTTATTAAAAAACATTTATTATTTCATTTTAATTTGAAAAATCAGTTATATCCAGAATCTTGCAGTAAAATCCGACACTTGATAAAAAAAAACCGAAGTAGGCAATAAAAAGAAAAGTTTATTTAGCAACAGTTAGAGTTACATACTACATTATTTTTCAATGTAACTATCGCAGCCGGCGACGGTCATCTGAAGACGGGCCCGAAATGAGTCACACGCGTTGGCGTCCATTTTCTTGTTCAAGGGAATTATTATTTGGGGGAGCAGTTGAGGTTATTATTTGGGGGATCGGGTATTCTTAGGATTTAGATGAAAATAGTGACTACGACGAAGAAATTGTTTGACTACCATGACTGGGTTCTCCTGCTTGTGTGAAATTGTTAAGTTTCCTGATGCCAGAAACCGGGTCTTTTAGCAATCACCCCTTGACCCATGGCAGCTATCTTCATGCACTCCGTGTTTAGTCTGAGGCCCTTTACAGTAAATTCGGGAGTACTTTTCTTATCAGTACGATCAGAGAAAGTTTTTGAGTTGCTGTAATCACAATTAAACTCCCCAAACATTGTCTGATACCTCTGCACTGTCCTAAGTTAGACATTTAAACACTTCAAAGTGTTAGTACTGGAGATTACGACGCAAATAACAAACAGTACAACCTTTTCTTTTGCAAATTCTTGGCGCAGTGAATTACATCAGAGTGTGAAATTGAGAAAATCATAAACAAAGTGTATGCGCGAAAGTAAAATACAAAGTTGCAGCAATTCACACATCACAGTTTGCAGATACTAAAGTAAAAATTGCAGTTGAAAAATGTGGCGTTTTTTCTATATCCAAACTTCGCTTAACTGTCACTGCAAAGTTTTAAAGAATTTACGAAGTCATGTGCCTGATGAAATATACTCCACACTGTAACACATTGCCCAGAGACGAAAAGTTGAGAACCTCACCCTGCTCAGTCGCTACTTGCATGTTATGTGTTATGACGAGCTATATTTCTTAGTCCCACCACCCCTCACTTTTTAAACATGGATCTGTCATTTCACGTGTACAAGGGTAATATTCCGATAGTAAGAATTAATTTCTTTCAACCTAGACCTCTTCAAATCTAGGGTTCTTCTTTTGTGTGCCGTGTCTTATTTCTACGTAGGCGATAATGGCCCTCCACATCACCCTATTGTTTATTTCAACAACTATTATGTTATATCACTTCCCCGTTCATTTGCTCAAGTCCATCAAATATGTCGCGCCTTGGTTTTATTTCCTTTCCGCTACCCGTTCTGTGATCATCTAATTCTCCTACATCTTCTTTCTCACAACATGTGTCTAAAAAAACTTTATCTGTCTTTTTCCTGATTCTAAGTATAAGTTTTATTTTCGAGACCATCCTCTTCAAAACCTCGTTGTTGCTCACATTGTCTGTGCATGTTAACCTAACCATCCTTCTATGAAACCACATTGCACTTGCTTCAAATTTTTCCTTCAACTTCGATGAGGTTGTCTATCATTCGTTGCATATTGAAGAACAGATATCGCATAACAGTCCAGTACTATCATCATTGTGTCCAGCGACATATTCCTGTCTATCAATACTCTATTCAGCTCCTGGAATGCATCATAGGCAATGGTAATACGCATTCGCAGTTTTCCATCCTCTGTTACAAAACGTCCCATGTATATAAATTCCTGTACGTATTTGACTTACGTATTCCAGATTGGGGTTGTCATTTTGGGCCACTCTTTTTACTGATTCTTCTTCTATGTGCCCTGTCCCTTCAGAACGTAGGCGATCATGGTCCTCCCTATCCCTTGTGGCTCTTAGTATATTTGCTACTGTTACACCTCGCAACCCCCGTTCCGTCATCCATCTGATCACGCCCTGCAAATATGTTATCCGCTGCCTTCCTCTGTCTCTTTTTCCTTCTATCTGGCCAGTCAGTAACAGGTTCTTCAAGCTCTCCTTCCTTATTGCCTGTCCCAGGAACTTTTGTTGTTTCTTCCTGATGCTCAGTATCAATTTCCTTTTTGTTGCCATCCTTTCCATCACCTCCTCGTTGCTTGCATACTCAGCCCACGATATCCGTAGATATCTGTAGAACCACAATTCCGCTGCTTCAAGTTTTGTCCTCATTTTCGATGATATTGTCCAGCATTGATTGCCGTATTGAACAACTGACATCATATAGCAATCCATCACTTTTTTACCGATTACCATCCATTTATTTTTCTTGTAGTTTTTACGTAGTTTTTTCTTTCCAGCTTCTGTAACTATCATTGTAGGAAGTCAGGTAAATTATTTTGCGTACCTGCTGTCAGCAGTGAATCATCTGACACAAGGGTATGCGTTGTATTTCCAGAATGAGTTTGGAACTTCAATTTTTCACCTGTTTTGCGCTAATATAACACTATAGAGTAGCATTCTCCTCTTTGACCATTTTATTTGTAACATTAGTATATAAAAAAATGGTATTTGCTTTGATTTAGACGAGTTGCTAAACAAGATGAGACAGCCAGGACTACTCTGGTTTACAATAAATATGTAAAGATTCATAAGACTTAGTTTCAGAATTCTTGCAGAGTTATCGACGATTTTATCTTCCCTGAAAACAATTATACTACCCATATATACGTTTAGTTGTATGTGGTAGTGAGACATCCAACCTCTGATTATTGGAAGCTTTGCAAATGTTTCATTACATTTATTTCATGCGTTTAGCTTATTGTGAACAAATATGAACTATATATATCAGTATATTTTCTTGCATTTCCGAATTAAATGGAAAGATTTTTGAGAAGTGCGATCCTCTTAAATTGAGAGCCGGTTTCTTTACGTCGGTTATGATGACTCAGACAAGCTATCTTGAATCTTATTAATATTCGAATTGCTTTCCTATATAGAGACTTGGCTTCAAGGAAATATATACAAATATTGCTTCTTCATTTTCTTATAATTTTCCCGCAAGGTTTAATTTTTTAGATTTTCCTTCGGTCGATAAAGATAATAATCGGAAGTGTAATAAAAAAAATCGAACAAAAAGTGTGACGAAAAAAATGGGAAATGTAGCAGGTAGCGAAAAAAAAAGAAGAGAAAAAGAGGCCTGAGGAAAATGAAATGGATTTCGACGAGAATAAAAACGCAACAAAATGATAAAATGCTAGAAAGACAAGCACACACAGACATACACACATACATATCCGTGTATATATATATATTTGCATATTTGTGCGTATGTGTGTATATGTGTGTCTGCGTATTGGCATACATATTTAAGTCAATATGAACAGATATTTACCTATATATCTGCGATGGGGAATTGTAATTATTTATACTATTTACATTGCTTGGACTGTTGTCCTTGCATTTGTTGCTATATACGTTTATATATATATATATATATATATATATATATATATATATATATATATTCTCTAAATATAGTGAAAAAAGCGTTAATATTCATTGGATATGGTGGAAAAAATCTTTGCTTGTATCCAGGTATTTAACCCAAATATTTGTGGGTTCGGTACATGGTCAGAGCAGAAGTGAACCAAATCTTAGAGATTTAAGTTGAAAAGAATAAAATGGTAATAAGGGATCTAGAAAAAGCATGATACGTGAAACTAAAACAATTTACCCCAGTGGACGGAATAAGTACTTCAGTTCGAATTTACGCCTGAAGGCCGGATCGTACAGCGACCGAAACCTCGTGAATATGGCAACGATGAGGATGACAGCTGCCCTAACAATCTAAAAGGTTTATATATATATATATATATATATATATATATATATATATAGAGAGAGAGAGAGAGAGAGAGAGACAGAGACAGAGACAGATTGTAACCTTGAGAGATGTTGAGAGAGAGAGAGAGAGAAAGAGAGAGAGAGCTTTACTACGTTAAATAATTCTAATTTAAAATTTTGTCCTGGGTTACAGATAAAGAATAATATTGAGTTCGTAAATACTCTTCTAATTCTACTCTCAACACATATGAAAGACACCTGCCTTATCTTACACCTAGACACTGTGTCTGTATTATGTTATACGTATAAACCCGTCTAATCTTTATGCTACCATGTCCAAACTTGATGCACGCAAAATGTCTCGACTGTAAGAATCCTTAACATTTCACTGTTTTCTCTCGGTTCTCTGAGAAAAGTCATGCTGCGTCTTGATTTCCAACTAGTTGAAACATTTCCTCTGTATTTCTACTTTTTTAAACTGGAGTGAACCGTGTGAAACTTGAATGCATCATCCTATTACGCTATCTGCTCTTTTGGCCAAGTGCATGAGGCTCTTACCATATTTGAATCGATTAAATATCTAACCCTGAAGTAGCATTGTTAAGATAAAAGATATGGCTTTTGCTTCTCTCCGATGCACGCTGTTGTGTTTACTGTTTTTCTGTTTTTAAGGTGTCTTTAAAAATTTAGGTTATAACGGTGAATCACCTGCTGAGACTTTAGATGTCTTGAAAACGTTTGACATATTTTTGGATACTAGTATTGTTCATAAGAAGAACGATTATATTCTCTGGCCGAATTCTTTATTTGATCCAATATTTCTTATATAACTGAGTAGGGAAAATAATCTTACACATTTTCCTTTCCTGATCTTGTTCATTATCGTAATAATCGACCATCTTGATATCTCTATTTTCCTTCTCAGTGCTCATACTGATAACACAAACTATATTCTCAACCTTGAGAAATAATTTATATAGGCTTGAGATATTCAAATTGATAGCTGATATCAAAACTTATCTTGATTCCCTTCAGTTGCGTATCAAATGGATCGTAAATTTTAACTCTTTCAAAAGGTATTTATTGTATTTTAGTCATATTAAAGGACTGTTTTGGCCCTAGAACATAGCTAATGCCAGACTACAGAAATTAATTTATTGTGATTTTTCGACCAATGGTTTTCACTGACATGAAGTGGTGTAATTATATTGAATCAATTGTAATGTTGGATGCAATAAGATATGGTCCAATCTGTCGTGTCTGAATAATTTTGCCGACATAATCCATATTGCACATTTTTCAAATCCACTATTCGGCCCTGCATTGAATACTATTGACACATTGGTCTAAACTTCTTGCAATACATCTCAGGATTCCTCCCAATATGAATCTGCAAAATTATTGGTCTGAACCTGGCATCTCGTCTTCAGTCCCTTTCTCATCGCTTTATTGTGGCTCCATTTTTTTTCTATTGACGAGTTACTAGCGTTCATTAGAACGTGAAAACTATCCAAAATGGATTTTTTTATAAGCTGTAATGTCATGGTCAGGCACGTGTTAAAGCATGAAAAAACTGTTGTTTTTACAAAAATTTTAGGATATTAGCACAGTTATCATAGCTGATTCTATTAATTGACGGCTTAAGTGTTTTAATGAATATTGCCTCGAGAATCTATAGTTTACTGTTGTTGTTTCCTTAGTGTAGGATAGTTGTATTATAGATTTGTCAACAGATATGTTTCAAAGCAGAAAAAATGTACAGCAATTTTTAGCAACAAAATTTTCCGGTTGCACTTGTTACCATAACTGACACTTCTGAAGATGATCTCAGAAAGAGGTTGCGAGTAATTGGGTACCTTGAGAAATGAATGAAAATAACATCTGTCAACGTTACCGCTCATTTCTGAAAACTTTCGGTTGGAATACGCGAAAGATTATCCGAGAGTATGAAAGAATTTTATTAAAAATAAGCAAACATAATGTTTGCAATTTTTTAATCTGGCATGTTTAAAAGAAAATAGGATAGGGAAACGTGGAAAGCCGTGATGGCCTACGTCTTGAAGGGACAGGGCACATAGAAGAATAACAACAAAAATCTCCCACATTAAAATGGAAAAAAAAGAAAAAAAAGAAAATATGAGATTTTAAACGATTGATATCACTTGTTTCTGTATGAGACAGTATATAATATTAAATTTCTTAAGAATAAAAATCTATTAAATGAAGGCAATTAAATAACAGTAATATGTAAACACACAATGCACATCCGTCTATGCGGATGTGCATTGTAGTATAGTGGATATCGGCTAGGAACTAGAAATCGGGGAACCGAGTTCGAATTCCAGCTGAATTCATTACCTTCACTTACGCGCAAATACCCTTGGGAAAGGTATTAATCCGTCTCTTCCTTCCAGTTATAACAGGACAGATTGGGTTCTGTAGCCTTGGTCGGCAACCAGTCTACCGCAGAAAGCAATGGCAACCTACTGCGGGATAATCTTCTGCCCAGTCAGTCATGTCTCTTTCGAGATATGATCGCCCAAGCGTGTATCGCGCATGGCAATTAACTGACAGACTGAATATGTAAACATTTTTAAGAGTTCCATTTAGAATATGGTTAAAAAGATTCATGAAAAATATTGGTTGCAAATTAAAACGTCCAAAATCAAATGTAGCCAAAGATAAAAAGGGTCAAGCAAGGACAAAAAAAAAATATAAGTTACTTATACGCTACTCGTTGTCGCTAATATGTCAAACTTACATTTACAGTAAGTATTCTTTGAGAGGGGAGAAGTGTCGCTAAGATGTTTATGGCACCTGGTGGGAAATAATGCTAAAAACAATAAAAATGAAGTTTTCTGTGGTCTTATTAATTTTTTTCTGCAAAATATTTAAAATGTGTTGCCAATCATTGGATGCCATTTCCAGGAAAACTTTATTAACAAGTCCGGGCCTCACTAAATGTTACAAGTGCTCGAACGGCACTATCACAAAATCTCCGTTTAAATAATCAAGTCAATCCACAAAACTAATAAAGGAAAATATTTGCTTGTGTTTAATGACTTGTTTTGTATTATGATATAACAATAATTAAACATTTATTACAAGAATTAAATAGGTATTAAAATCTTTGATAATTAAATAAGTATTAAAATGTTTTGTTATGATATTAGAAATTGTATTATGACATTGAAATTCTATTATGATAATAAAATATGACATAATAATCACATAGATTTTACAGTATCAAAATAGATATTAAAAAGAATATTAATAATTAAATACATATTAAAATGAGTTTTAATAATTAAATAAGTATTAAAAGTTTTACTAATTAAGAATCTACAAAAGTTTGAAATGAAATGCATTCTGAATCGAAATGAAACTAGTATAATTACATTCAAAGGTCTCATTCAGTGAGATCAAAATGATAAAATGTTTTTGTTGTTTAAAAAATGCTGCCATACAGTGAAAACTAAAATAATAATCATGTAGCAATAATCGATACATCAACTGAATTGCAGTCTAGAGAGTGGCTAGATCGACAGAAACGATTCCCATTAAGATTGAAAGAAGAAATACTGTATTACCCACAAAATATAACCTATATTTTGAATTTTAAATTTGGTCCGTATAGCGATTTAGTTGACTTGAACAAGCAGATGAATTTTTCTGTCTTCCCCAAACAAAAATAACAAACCTACTTACATTCTAAGGAAAATCATTTTTACAACGATGAGATAAGAAAAATGAGCTAATTTAAAATCTTGAAACATAGATATTTCCATTTATCAATATAAACTATATTAATTATAAATAAAAATAAATTTATATATATATATATATATATATATATATATATATATATATTCAAATAGTATATTATATATATATATATTATATATATATATTCAAATATAATAACTAAATAGACTCTGCAAGTATTTAAGTTTTAAATTTATACTAAGATAAACCTTAAGAAAAACCATTAACAAACAGAACCTAATTCCGTTACAATCCGGTGCACTAAGGCGTTGGATAAGAGGGGAGAAAAAAAAGAAATCCGCGGAATAAGGACAAGCCATACGATACTCCTGACGAGCCGTAGTGTGAAACCGCGGTAGGTTTTGGCTAGCTTGAGATTCTTTGTGTGTATATATATATATATATATATATATAGAAAGCAAGTCAAAATATCTGGAGAGTTGTGTATATGTATGATCTGGCAAAAGTTCGAATATATAAAATACACATAAGAATGATGGATAATTTAAAATATGTATGTGTTAAAATAATCCTGAAATTTTAATGAAATATTTATATGTGAATATATATTTCAATTTTCTCTATCCATCTCTTTCTCTCTCTCTCTCTCTCTCTCTCTCTCTCTCTATATATATATATATATATATATATATTAAGATTAATCTATTATATTTTAATATTTATCTCTTCTCATCTCTCAAGTAGATATTTAAATATATTATTTATTTATTTTTCTACTTATGTGCAAGTACGTGTGATCATATTGATTGCTCTTTACATACTTTACGTATATGTGCGGGTGTATTTGTGTGTGTGTGTTTGTATGCGTATTCGTGTGTGTGTGTATATAGAAGAGCTAAGACAATTTCAGTGAGGCTGATCATATATATATATTTATATATATATATATATATCTGCATAATCATATATGATTATTATATATAAGAATGTGGATATATGTGGGTCGCAAGATAGTTTATGAAGGAATGTAGCATCTTTACAATTCCCGTATAGCCTACAAATTTGACATCACCTTGTTGTCTTCTTTAGCAAATCTGTTGAACTTATTGAGTATTCATGTTTTGTGTGCACGAAACTGTCTGTCATTTCACTTAGCATATTGAGCGCTCTAAGTGAGGATCCTGTAGTGGAAGACACCAATTCGATCGAAATAGCTTAGTTTAAAGAGGAGTCGAAAATATTGGGGTTTATTTCATTTCACAGAATGAATTTCTTTTCCACTCATAATAAACACGGGGGCTTTTTTAAGGAAGATCCGTGAATACAATCAAAAGTGTAGTGTTTCCTTTATTATATATAAAGAATAAAAAATGTACGTTTATATAATTTTATATGAGCACTTTTTAAATTTTCAATATCTATCTATCTATCTATCTATCTATCTATCTATCTATCTATCAGTCAGTCAGTTAATACCTATCTATCTATATATCCATTTAGCTATCGGTCAGTTAATATCTATCTATCTATCTATCTATCTATCTATCTATCTATCTAGAGATCTATCTATCTATCTATCTATCTAGAGATCTAGAGATCTATCTATCTAGAGATCTATCTATCTATCTATCTATCTAGAGATCTATCTATCTATCAGATAGTTTATACCTATCTATCTATCAGTCAGTTCATATCTATCTATCTATCAGTCAGTTCATATCTATCTATCTATCTATCTATCTATCTATCTATCTATCTATCTATCTATCTATCTAGAGATCTATCTATCTATCTAGAGATCTAGAGATCTAGAGATCTATCTATCTATCTCTGCATGATCTTTTTCTCCCTGAAAACAATACACTGCGCCTTCTTGCTCTCACTCTCTCAGCTAAACTGAAGTTGAATGAATGTATCGAATTATTATCTACATATAGTGCTTGAAACGTCCGGTCACTATATCTTGCGCATATACATATCACTCATACATCTCTGCATTGAATATTATTGCAATACATGGTCGCGTGCGCTTGCTATTAATCTCAAGGTTCTCGACAATATTTAAACAGAATTACAAACGTAATGTATTCCCGATTTATGAGGTCGACTTCAGTCATTTTCTAAGCGGGGGGGATGTCACTTCCCTCTGTATGTATGCAAGCTGCATTCACCCTAGTTGGGTTGGACCGGCTCCCTCCCAGATGGAGGAAGTTTCGTTGGGATTTGTTTTAACGGCAAGCTCCTAAGTCATACTCTGTTATTTAACCCATAAATGAAGGGAAAGAACGGAATAATACCTTTCCCAAGGGTACTAGCTCGCAAGTGAATGCAGGGCATTCAACTAGAATTTGAATTCGGCTTACCGATTTCTATTTCCGAGCCGATATCCACTGCTACACAACGTACATCCGTCACTAACCGCTTAGAGCACCTGGTGTTCCCAAGCGGTCACCCATCTAAGTACTGAGCGAGAACTGGTGTATTCAACGTGATATGACCGTAAGCAACAAATAATTTCATTCATTCATATAGTCATCCAAATACAGATCTCTTTCGTTGTATCACAGCTCATCAGTACGGTTAGACATCTGATTGAAACCCGACCGAATTAATATCAGACGCCGATTCTACCTCTGAGCTATGGCCGCTGCCCTCTGGCTTATCTAAAAATATTTTCACGGCATCTTCGCTGAAGAGCTAATCTCCCTGGTAACCTATATGAATTTGCTAAAGCTACTAGATTGGCATCTACGTTTCAAACTTTTACAGTTAAAAGAAGTAAAATAGAACCACCGATTCTACTCAAGTAGTTTCTTTTCACAAACTTCATGTCTTTGTAAATTCCTTCTGTATACTTGTTTCACTGTTTAAGCGCAAAGTCAAATGCCATCTTTTTTCTCACTGAATCTATCATTATCTTATTTTTCCCCACCACCCCCTGTATAATTCTGATATTATTTCTTGCTCTTCTCTCATGTAATCTCTCTGTGCACCATTGTTCCTACCTTTCTCTTATTCTCTTATGCGTTCTCCGACAGCCTCTCTATCTTGGTCTTACTTCTCCTTCTTCTGAAAACATTCTATGTACCAGCTGCAGTACCGCATTTCTTGGGTTGACATGATTTAAGAAAATAAAATTATATATCGAACACGACTGGAATATGGACTCGGCTCTTCCGGTTTCGCATTATTACCGAATATTTCCATACGGCCACTCATCAAGCTACTGACCAGGTTCGAAGTTCTTAACCTTCAGTGATCATACGGGAACCGGTGTTTCAAAGTGTTATTGGCGTTATTCGTTATGCCTCAAAGATAGAATTATGTAGTGTTATATATTATAGATTAGAGCATCCGCCTTCAATTCAGTTACTATATCATCTAACTTTATCCTGATTAAGAGATCCGTTTGATTAATGATGTCATGAAATTTTTGACATTCAATTCTTTCAGAATATATTTATATATTTTTTAAAAGTTGCTATGGCCATGGACAAGTGTGAAAGTTTTAATAGACGAACATATTAAAAATAGATCAAAATCATAATAGTGAAACAGTTCAATAATCCTAAAGGAATCAAACATATAATAGAAGTTATATCAAATCTAACTTTAAAAAAAGAAATTAGTTTCACAGCAAATGTTGTGTAGGCTTGCCGAAAGCGGGGCGTTTGAAACATATTATCTTATAAAGAACAACCTTTTGCAGCTTCGCTTTTTGAAGACAGGATTAAATTTGCTGATGATCATATTAGAGTTATTTTCATCTTTTGAAAAATATTCTAATTAATCAAAATAATTATTTGATCATAATGACGTGTCTATAGTTTGGTAAGATAATCTCAACTGCCTAAACACAATTTCTGCATCGTGAAGAATGGAGTTTTTATTGATGTTGAACGTCTGTTTCGCAACAAAGATTCCTGGATGTTGTACGTATTTTCTGAATGGATTAATGCGTTTCTATTTTGAGTAAAAATCTGGAGGAGCCTAAGAGGTATCTGCATCGGAGACGTTGTTGTATCTTCCTGTTTGACAATGGCCTGAACCATACTCAAAACTTTAATCAAAATTAGACAATTATATTTCATATTTTTACAAGATCAAAACAATTATCTTAATCTGATAAAATGATTGCGGGGACATTTAAAGTTGACTGTAAGTTAATGGGGACTAATGAGACCAATAAGATAAAAAGAATCTTTAAATAACGTGTGTCAGTAAATTACCGGAAATAACTGATGTTTTCAGCAGATTCATGGTTTCAACAGATACACGATTTGCAGTTAATAAAACCTGCAAATAACTTTTGGCGAAGTTATTTTGGTTTCTTGGTAATACGCCACAGATTTTGAATTCGGATCAATTTCATTCAAACATGAGGCATCTAATTACTCACTATGTTAGAGTTTTATCAGACACAAAACAATACCAGAGAATGTGATATATACATGTCAATATAACAAAGCAATGTCAGCTAAATAGACCATTTTCGTGCAACACGTTGTGTTCTTTAGTCTGATGAAAACTGAATAGAAGAAACGCGTTATAGATATTCGTTCATTTTGTCATTCATTTGCTACACACCTACACACACACACTTTCACAAATACATACACATGCATACAGATATAGGGGACGGTGATTTTAAACTATATATTGTAACGACGATGCATTTATATGAAATATAATATTAATAATGTCTAAAAAGTTGAAGTAAAGGAGTCCATTGAGTCCTACCTCTTGTTACAATTTTTTTTTTAATTCAGAAATTAGTTGTAAAAATAAGGAAATTAGAAATAGAACGTTGTGAAAGATAGTAGAAAATTCCAGTAGAATCTAGAGTGATTGAAAGGCTTTGAAGTATGCAAATTAGGTCTTAGCCCCTATCAAAATAGGTTTGGGCACGGAGTAGTTAGTTGATAGCAGGATGAGTTGACCTCTACAGCTCCGGTTAGGATTCAGGATATATCCAGCCGAAAGAATCCCTAAGTCGACGACAAAAAACTAAAACTTGAAATAGTTGATAAAAAGGTGTGCTGACTTCATCTGCCCCGGTTTCGAATCATGGAAATATATCCAGCCGAAAGAATCTCTCTAGTCGACGACAAACAAAAACTTGAAAGAGTTGTTAAAAGAATTTTTCTGTCATATCAATCCCGGTAAAGATATCCGGCCGAAAGATTCTCACAGAAAAGTCCGAACAACTAAAACCTGAAAGAGAATATATAATCAATTTACCAAAAAACATGTTATGCTGCTTGGCACCAAATAAAACGATGACCAGTGCAATTGAAAATAAAATGTTTCGGATCCATGTATAATTTTAAATGTTATACTATGTGAAATAAAAAGGTATTTATGAATGCAACAAATTGAGTTAAAACCTACTCGCAGACCTTGTCAATACATACACATTCACTATTTTGATTTAATTTGTAAATTATGCACAAAGATAGATAGATAGATCTTATTCATTAATCCGACATATTTTTATTCTTTTAAAAGATATATTTATTGAATACCATTATTGAGTAAACGTTTTGTTTATTGTTTTTAATGCTGCCAGAAGTAGCATTTACTTTAATATGAAGTCTCGAATGTTAAGTTAAAATTTAAAATTAGCTTTTAAAATATCAGAGAAACATGAACGGGTTTCCAAATTTAACGTTTGAAGTTTATATACATATATATATAGACAATATTTAAGAGACTGTAAAAATTATAAAGAGAGAAAGAGAATTAATAATATAATAATTTCTGTATAAAAATACAGTTTTGTCTTATAAGTGATAAATATTTTAATTCCTACCTCCAGACGAGTAAACCTAATGATCCTCTATGAATGTATGTGATGTGGATCTAAATTAGAACCATCAATAATAAGACAAACGCCAGTGTAGGTTTAGACATATATTAGAGAAATTATAAAACGATACAAGATATACACATAGAAAAGCCAAAAGCGAATACTGTACTGTGTCAGTTAGTGAACGCTACCAGAGTCTCTACAGTCTCAGCACCACACCGAGCATTAATAACCCTCGGCTATATATAGTCGTATGACGAGTCCATTATCTTATGTGGGTAATACCCGACAACACCCCGCCTTTTCAGAGTTCTTCCTCTGGAAAATTGTTCCATACTTCTTTTTCTTGGGGTCAATACACAGAGGATATGTAAATTTCAATTTCCTGTTGGCTTCAAGATCAAACTTCTCATAAACAACGTCAATTGGTTTTTCGATGGCAGGTAGTGATTTCTCTGTGTCGTTTTCTCATTTGGTTTTGATGGCTTTATGTACATTTTTTGGTTCTTGAATTATATACACCAGGTCTCTGATTATCTGCTTCACAAATCCAACCACCCAAAACGTCATATTCTTCTTGTAGAGTTTGAAGAGCACCTTCTCTCCGCAAACAAAATGTTCCCTGGAAGGCGCGATGGTCTTTTTCAACTTTGCCTGCTTTGGGATAAGTTTTCCGAATGCCAACCTTATCCTTCTGGTAAACATTATTTCATCAGCTGAGCCTCCTGTGGGTGTATTAGGATTTGGTGCAATCCGATACACTTGGAGGAACTGTTCCAACGCCTTGTCTGTTGGGATGCCTTGCGCTTTTTTAGGGGCTCTCTTGAGGGTATTTACGAGTCTCTCTGCTTGACCGTTTGACCTCGGATGGTACGGGGGTCGTTATATGGTTAATCTGGAATGACTCGCAGAACTGTTTGAATTCACCATAGGTGAACTCTGTGCCATTGTCTGTGACTCTCGTATCCATAACCCCAAAACGCGCGAAGAGTTCATGGATGAGTGCTATAGTACATTCCGTCGTTGGCCTTTTGCAACGTAGGACGTCCGGCTATTTTGTATGACTATCGACTGCTATGAAATAGTACTGCTCTTCAACCGGACCCACAAAGTCAATGTGAATCCGTTGCCAAATTTAATCTGTTTTAGGCCAAGGTTTGCAAGTTATTAATGAGGCTTTCGCGGTGAATGCGCACCCTTTCCATAGTCGATCGTGTAGGTAATAGCCCTGTTCATGTTAGTCCACTAGACGTACCCTTGTATCAAGCTTTTCATTCTATTTTTTCTTGGGTGTCCCTAATGAAAATCTCGTAAGATGTATTTGTGCAAAGCTTTGGGTATCACCACCGCTCAATATAAAGTAACAATTCGTTGCAAAGGGGATAAAAACTTTAGGCACATTTGAATCTTGCATATTTATTTTATTTTTCGTTGATGTGATAAATTCAAACTTGAGAGCTTTCATTTTTATATCCGTCAGTGAGACTGTTAGCTCTCTTATCGTATTAAAGATCAAGCTCTTAATTTCAAAGACTTTTCTAAGTTTTGCTATAATTGAATCTTCAAAAACTTCTTTGTTTTTAGGGACGGGACAAGCCTCGACAAACCATCTTCTTTCAAATATATTTTGATAAAAGGTATTCTATTTCAAAATTATACTTTAGAAGAATCGTTCCCCAACGGATCAGTCGATTCGCGGTGTACACCGGTAAACCTTTCTTGTTACCATATATCGCTAACAGCGGCTTATGGTCCGTTTGTAAGATGACTTTTCTGCCGTGCAGATACCTGTAAAATTTCGTAATCGCAAAAATTATGCTCAACGCTTTCTTCTCAGTTTGAAAATATTGCTTCTTCGCGGGCAGCAGGGATCGAGACGCGTAGGCTATTGGCTTCCTTGTTCCATTCGGAAATTTGTGTAAAATGCATGCGCCAATGCCATAGGAACTGACATCGTTTGGTACTAAAATGTTAAACTTTGGGCTATAATGGGTTAGGGGGAGATTTGAGATCAGGGTCTTCTTAATCTCGTCAAATGCTGACTGGCATCCTGCGTCCAAATCTAAGTTTTATCTTTTTTTGAAAAGATCGTTTAGCGGTGCTCTTATGTTATGCATATTTTTGATGAAAACTTAGTAGAAATTCGCCAAGCTTAAGAAGCTCTGTAGTGATTGTATATTATCCGGGGCCGGCATATCTCTGATAACTGTGACACTTTCCGAGTCTAGACGTCGTCCATCCTTGTTGATGATATAAACAAGATATTTGATTATGGGTAGAAAAAATTCACATTTGAGTTCTTTTACCTTAAACTCGTATTCTTTAATTTTGCTGAATATGTATTTATATGCATAATGTGATCTTCTATTGATTCACTCCACCAATATATCATCAAAATAAGGGGTTGCAAAATCGAGGTCACCTAGCATAGTATCCATAATCTGTTGGAAAATGGCAGGGGCGACCTTGATACCAAAGGCTAATCTGCTGAACATATACTAGCCTCTATGTGTATTAATAGGCAATAATTTCGAGCACTAATCGTCGACTTCAATTGCAAAGACGCATCAGACAAGTCAATTTTAGTGAAAAATTTTTCTCCGTTCAGCTTATTAAATATGTCATCGGGGCTCGATAACGGATAATGGTGACCCTTGAGTGATGAATTTAATCCTGTTGAAAAATTAGCGCATACCCTGATTTGGCTCGTTTTTTTCTTTACATATACTACTGGTGCTGCCCACTATGAAAATTCGATTTTAGATAAGATTTTCAAATCCACTAATCTATCCAGTTATTTATCTATTTGTTCAATTGCTG
Organism: Ascarosepion bandense; assembly: GCA_037127315.1. Taxonomy (NCBI): domain Eukaryota; kingdom Metazoa; phylum Mollusca; class Cephalopoda; order Sepiida; family Sepiidae; genus Ascarosepion; species Ascarosepion bandense. Next base: position 7,323,973 of record JBBBDQ010000428.1, on the reverse strand, counting down.
CAAATGAAAAATTCCTTTTCTTTCTAAATCCGGGTTTTGCATTATACTTTAATTGCAACTTAGCCTGGATTTTTGTACATTTTCCCAAATCCCCTGAGTATACTTCCGGAAATTTTTCTTTTAATTCAGATTTTAGTGCCTCACTCCTTGATATAGTAGTAGACTGAGCTTTTCGACACAACATAACGGACAATCCCACAGATTAAATTTCTCAATCCAGTCTGTGCCGAATAAATTTAATATAGACTTCATTATCTATTCTTTATGTTTTTTTTAGTCATTCTGTTCAAGGTAACTGTAAAGAATACTACACCCAGAATGTTTAATTTTTCTCCTGTCACCGATCGCGCAGTTTTTGGGGATTTTAATAAGGTCGTTTTTTATGTACGTTAATGATTGTCAAGTCAGACCCGCTATCTAACTAAAATTTGACTGTTTACTTTAAAATTTTCACTGTTACGTATTTCCGTAATTTGCCACCTCCATTATCGTTATATTGTGTCTGTCTAACTCTATTTCTTGTTCTTTTTTATTTTCTTACATACCAGCAACTTGACGTAAAGTTTCCAATGTTACCGCAATTTCGTCGGTTTTTTGCATTAATTGAATTAATACTTTAAATAATTCTTCCATTTTTTCCTGTATGTAAAAAATAGATTGAATTTACTTACATATTTTTCCTGTTACAAGTTCCGCTGGTGTATATTTTTCCATGTACTCAAATATATGTCCGGCTATATATGTGGGGAGGGTCACTTTGAATGTTCCGGCAAATAGAAGTTTTTTTTCTGTCGAATTATTAGGAGTCCGTCGCCGGTTACTATGGCGATGGTGGTATGAAAGTTTGCTTTTTGTCCGGTATGAATTCGAATATCTTGACGCCAGTTAATGTGGCAATAGAAAAAAAAAAACTTTTCCATACGTGTTTGAATACGTCGTCGTTAGTCAATGTGGCTTAAAAAATTGTTTCTCCGTGTAAAGTTCGAATAGCCAGTTTCTGTGGCGATAGATTTCTGCTCTTTACTCGGAAGTAGAGAGCGCCCTCCACCCGAAGATTGAGACTGACAGTGTCATAGTTGCAGAGGCAACTGCCAGCGCAGAGTCTCCGCATCGGTATTTACCAACCTTTCCACGCAAGGTTAGATGTGATACAAGGTCATTTTATAGTGGGTCTTCCCGGTCATATAGCCCGGCCAAAAAATGTCTGTCTATTTTTACCGAGTTGTGATTCTACCCTTCAGCGGAACCACGACTGGGTTAGTGCTCTCTGCTCGGAAGCAGAGAGCGCTCTCTACCCGAAGGCGGAGTGTTGACAGTGTCATAGTAGCAGCGGCAATTGCCGAACGCAGAGTCTCCGCAACTATATTTAGTTGTCACTCCCAGTAAGGGCAACATGTGACACATTGTCAGTTATGACTGGGAATTTCCGGGCTATATGGCCCGGCCAAAAAATACCATCCTATTATTTCCCAGTCGTGTTTCTACCCTTCGGCGGAACCACGACTGGGTTATTGCTCTCTGTTCGGAAGCAGAGAGCGCCCTCTACTCGAAGGCAGAGTGCTGACATAGTTGCAGAGGCAAATGCCACCGCAGAGTCTCCGCAACACACCGAGCGTTACTAACCCTCGGCTACATACAGTCTTATGACGAGTCCATTATCTTATGTGGGTCATACCTCACAACAGTATGGAATCTGATTGCTGAATATAACATCACTCACATCACTCAGTTAAGTAAAAATGTTATTATATGTATAAAACTACCATATACATATAAAAACACTCCGCTAAGTGAAAATTTTAATATTTATTTTAAAACTAGATTCATATATATATATATATATATATGTTATGTCGTGAGTAAGAATAAATAACCCAACAACAGGAATAGGTTAATTGTTGTATTCCGTGAAAATAGTATTTACAAAGGTTATTAGTATCCAATACAAGAATAAAGGTTAATCGTCTCAACCGTCGTAAGACGTAGTATGAGCAATGGTTACTTCCGGTTCGTCACCGGAATTCTACGACTGACTTGTCGATCGGCTGCTCGGCACACTCTCTTACGTAGATGCCACCATTACTTTACAGAGTAATGGAATAGTCCATTATAGCCGAATAGGCGCGGGCATCCCTACAATATATATGCAAAGAAAACTGTGTATTTTTCCGCTTTCCTATTGACGATTTGAAGTAATTCTTCTAAATTGTTTTTTTTACTATTTTATTATTATCATATATTGTTTTAGAAACGAGTATCAATTTGACTAAATTCTAAGCATGTATATCTTTAAAATTAGACGCTCAAGTATATATATATATATATATATATATATATAAATTTTTATAGATATATACTTACATCATTTTCTTTGCGTAACTGTATTACATCACATTTCCGTACAATACGCTTGTAAATATATAGTTTATTCATCTTGTCAAAAATGATGAAATTATATATAAATATTGCACTGGGCTTGTAGACTGTCAAGTGTTATGTCGCTGTTCAATATCTTGTTTATTTTAAGACGGAACTAATAAATTCTTTGAATATGTATGACACTTTTTTCAAAGAAATGGCAGTAGACAAAATTGTTTATTGTTTAGAGGAGGTGGTACACTTCGAATAGATAAAAGAAAGTGTTAAGAAATAAAAATTACATGATTGAAAGAAAAAAGAGTTATGTGATTGATAAGGGAAAGCAAATGTCAAATTATCAAAAAAGAAATAATGAAAATTACTATCACTGAGAAAGAAAAAAAATGCAAAAAAAATTTATAACTGAGAAAAAAAAAATGGAAAAGTTGCATCAGTGCAACAGAAAGTATCATGTGCCCAAGCGAAAAAATACGAAAAATAGAAAGAAAATGTGAAAAATATTTCTTTTTTTCTAGCTGAGAAAGAAAGAAAATAAACAAAAACAAGTCATCACTGATAAGGAGAGAAAGAAAGTAAGAAATAAGGAATGTTATTTAAAAAGTTATTTAGAAAGAAAGAAAGAAAGAAAGAAAGAAAGAAAGAAAGAAAGAAAGAAAGAAAGAAAGAAAGGAAGAAGAAGAAGAAAGAAGAAAACAGAAATAATCGAAAACTTAAAATATATATGACTTATTGTGAAAAGTTATACTTAAGTGATCTGAAGAGAAAGAAAGAAAGAAAGAAAGAAAGAAGGAAAAAAGGAAGGAAGAATACGAAAGAAGTAAACAGAAATAAATAAAAACTAAAAATATATATATGATTTATTGTGAAAAGTTATATTTAATTGATCTGAAGAGAAAGAAAGAAAGAAATAAAAACAGAAAAAGTAATCTGACTGAGGCATGAAAATGTATAATGTTCATCTGCACAATAATAGCGGAATAAATCATTATCTCAAATAGAAGAGATGTTGATGCTTAACCAATTAACGGATAAGTATATACAATCACATATTGCTTGGTAATAATGCAATAAATTCATTATATTACGCTAGTGATCTTATATTATTATCTCTCTCCTCTCTCTTTCTCTCTCTCTATATATATATATATGTATATATATATATATATATATATATATATATATATAATACATATATGAATGTATATATATATATATATATAAATATATAATACATAAATGAATGTTTATATATATATATATATATATATATATAAATATAAAATAAAATAAATTTCGATGTTCTTAACAGTTGAATGATCATTTCAACATGAAATCCCTAAGAGTGATTTCACATATCATCGGCAACTACCACATTTCAAAATGAAATAAAAAGGAATAAAAAAGAAAGGTTAAGAATTAAGAAATTAACGTTACATAAAAAATTCGGTTAGCAATCAACGTCTATTTTTTTTATTTTACTTTTAGATAGAGCTGTAAGTGAAAAAATTGGAAAATATATATATATATATATACTGCAGCATGACTGTTTCTCTGTGTGCACGTCCATAAAATGAATTCCCATAGTTGTTTCCTTCCTGAGTACGTGTGTTTCTGTGTACTTAACATTTATTCTTAGGCTGATTATCAACATGGGATTAAATGTATCAAATGTATCAAAATTCCAAATGCGTTTCCATTTTATTAAAAATTCATAAAAATAATGTTCTACAGATTTTCAAAGATATTTTCCACAACAAATAAACAACATTCTTATTTTAGGAAAATACTACAATTTATCATTCCAGGCCGTTCGCTCATTGAATTTTGAATCCAATTTCAGCGTGTTAAACAGAAATTTATTCATTTTTTCTATGCTGAGATGAATAATAAAAACATAAAATGCTTTATCTGCGTAAGCGCTTCTCATGATTATATAAATTTTATCATTTCTTCATTTCTAAGGAAAACATAACCAACTGATATTTTTTATATACATATATATTTACCAAGATATTATGCAACGACACGCGCATATAGACACATATGTGCGTGTGTTTGTGTGTGCGTGTGCGTGCGTAAGGCGGTTGATACAGAGATAAATCTTTAGAAATGGAAAACTGAAGTAGCGTTGGAAGAGCAAATGAAACCTTCCAAAAGTTAAACATAAAATAAAGAAAGAGGAAAATTTAGATAGAAATAAAGAAAAGTGCTGAAATATTATGTAATATAAGTTCCCCTCTATAAGATTGAGGTTGGACGGTCGTCTCACTGAAGAATTTAAGACATGAGTTCAACAAAAAAGCGCTGATATCATAGTCTGAATATGTGTGTAAAACGAAGTTCATGCGAATAAGGCACGCAATGAGAACACAAACAAAATGAGAGAGTTGACAGTTCAGGTGAACATAATGTTGAAAGTGTGTTTGGGGTACTGAGCAATAATGTGATGAACATTTTTAGAATAGAATACCAACTCGAATTTCAGCTAGGTTTCTTTCGTTGAGTTCAGGATACACGCAGCTATTATATAGGTATTAAAAACTAGATCATGAAAAAACAAAGATAAAAAGATATTAGCAACACCTAACAATAAACCTCATAAAAATGGCTAAGAAATGGACGTATTTACTTGAGATAATTCACACTACGGACCATTTCTACACACAATTACCTCAAGGAAACGGAAAAAATAAAGATACTGAAATGCTTAATGAACAATTACTTATTTTCCCTTTCCTGTCGTATTCAACTAAATATGACATCTATCTATCTATCTATCTATCTATCTATCTATCTATCTATCTATCTATCTATCTATCTCAGCATGCGGTGTAGATATAGATCCTTTGTACAATAAAGACGGAAGCTGATAAAGGTTCGCCTGAAATAGGCCTATATTTCCGATTTACCATGAAATAACGTGTCTGCCTTAATTTTTCTGATATATATATATATATATATATATATATATATATATATATATATATATATGCAGGTTTCATTAACGATGTAATTTATCATGTGACCTGATATTTTCAGATCATTTATTATATATTGTTCAAATGTTTTGTTTTTCTGAGCACTTTTGGCTTTACTTTTAGGCCTTATCGAGTATGGATTTTATTTTTTGCTGGAGTGAAAATGCTTACCGTATTCGACATATAAAATAAACATTTGACTCTACAAACACATAAATATTACACATATTCAGTAACACATCTAATAAAATAATTGTTAAAAGTATGCCCAAATGCACTTGGAAAAACAAAGCATTTGTACAAGTTTTATATAATTTACGTCTTCTGAAGGCAACAACTCATAAGATTGCATAAAAGATTTATAAAAGATTAAGCCATATATTGTCTGTCATTTTTAATGAAACCTAAATAAATAGTGATTTTCTGTTGCAAATCTATTTTGGTTTTTGAGACATGTTCTATTTCCATATATATTTAAACATATTACATTAATAGTTTTAATCCAAAAATATTTATAAGAGGTCAAATAAAGAGGTTTTATATATATATATATATATATATATATATATATATATAATGACTAAATAGACTCTGTAAGTATGCAGGCCGTAAATTTATACTAAAATAAACCTCCGAAAAACCATTAACAAACAGAACCTAAATCCGTTACAATCCGGTATACTAAGAGGTCGGATAAATGGGGAGAAAAAAAAGAAACCCGCGGAACAAGAACAAAACATTCAATACTCCGCAGTAAAGAAAAAACCCCAAACGGAACCAAACACAAGAAAAAAGTGCTCAATACAAAGTGCGAAAGAAAAGATACAATAGTAGAGCAAAAACACACAAAAATCTAGATTGAGCCAAAACCTACCGCGGTTTCACACTACGCGGTAGGTTTTGGCTCACTCTAGATTTTTGTATATATATATATATATATATATATATATATATATATATATATATATATATATATGCCAGATTAAATAAATTAAAAAAATTATGCCTGCTTCTTTTTAGGAAAATTTGTTTATCCTCACGGTTATTTCGCGTATTATAATTTTATGAAGTAATAAATGAGTTGAAAAATGATATTGTTACTTATTTCTCGGTGTTCTGAAGAAAGAGATTGAAAGTACTTGGGAAGATCGAAAAATGAATATTAAAATAATCTTTCATCGTTACAGCTCATTTCTTACATCTTTCAAGAATACTACGCGAAAGGTTATCCGTGAGTATGAACGGATTTTATTAGAAATAAGCAGACACAATGATTGGAATTCAATTTATTTAATTTGACATGTCTCAAAGAATTCTTTTGCCTAAAATCACACACACACACACGCGCGCATATATATATATATATATATATATATATATATATATATAGGGATATTCTACATAAAAGATATCCATCTTTATCTAAAATCTGCAATATAATAATTGTCCTTGTGCGTTTGAATTATTTATATATTTCCTGTCATCTAAAAATGAATGTAAATTAAGAAAAGGTAATGAATTCCTGAGTTGTTTCCAACCTAATTCACTTTTAAATTCTATGCACATTGTTTATTTTTATTTTAGACAAAATTATTTTCTAATAAAATGAGCCTTTTAATTAATCCGTTTCCGTATCACATTAGTTTTTAGCATGCAGACTTATTTGTAGAAGTCTTTCTTGCGAGACACTTAAATATCGTTGTCTACTTAGTGATTGTTTTGCTTCAAATTTGTCTTGAGATTTTTATTTCCGTTGCAAATCTATTTTGGTTTTGGAAGCATTTTCTATTTCAATATATATTTAAAAATATTACATTAATGGTTTTTAATTCAAAACTGTTTATAAGAGGTCAAATGAGAGAAATATTAATAAAAAACATGGACTAATTTACTGCTTCGTTGACATTTGTTTTTGCTGTGAATTATGAAATGTCTCTATGTTAATTCTCAATAAATATTTCAATGAGTGTTTCAGTGTTTCTACTAGGATCGATTAAAACATGTAATGTGACCAATTAAGGATTATTTTTAACATATTCCTTCTTACGGTCCACAACATTTCTTCCATCGGTGTTGCAGTGTGTGAATCTCATTGCTGAAGAAGCTTTCATCCGATTTGACAGAAAATCATCGGAGCAATTATGACGTCATCATCAATGCAATACTGGTTACTAACCAAGTGTTTGAACTTGTTGAGCAACAGATGATGGAATGTGCAAATTAGGAGAATATGGAGAGTCATCTACTAATGCCAATACATTGTCACGTACAGCATACATTGAAAAAAAAAACATTCGGTCATTGGCGCGTTTTTAAAATGAAAAAGAAACTCGTTTCCTTAGTTTTCCTGGTTGTTTATTATTCAAGGCTCTTCGTAACTTGCTTTAGCAAGTTTTCAAATTACTCTAATTAATTAATTCAAATTTCAAATTAAATTTTAATGCTTCTAAAACGAAGCTACTGTCAATTAACCATCATCGACAATCTCACCTACCTCCCATTAGCATGGACCAGGCTTGCCTCCCAGAGAGTAAAACACTACGCCTCCTTGGTCTCACACTTTCAGCGGACCTCAAATGGAATGACTATATCGAATCCATTGCTAAATCCGCTGCTATGAAAGTCGGTTCTCTGTGTAGGGCCCGGAAGTTTTTTCCGTCTAAATCTATCCTGCACATTTACAAATCTACCATCCGCCCGTGCATTGAATACTGCTGCCATATCTGGTCGGGTGCCCCTGCTGTTCTCCTCGGGCTTCTCGATAAGGTTCAGAGGAGGGTCTGTAATGTGATAGATACCGACTTGGCAGACCGCCTGCAGTCTCTCTCCCACCGGCGAGACGTGGCTTCGCTGTGTCTCTTCTATAAATACTTTCACGGCTTCTGCTCCGATGAACTTAGATCACTGGTGCCCCCTAAATACGAATTTGCACGAGATACTAGATTAGCAACTAGATCCCACCCTTTTACAGTGAAATCGATAAAATGCAGCCGTAACTTCTACTCCAACAGTTTCTTTCCTCGCACTTCCCGACTGTGGAATTCTCTTCCAAACGATTGCTTCCCCGACGGCTACAATCTCCAGGAGTTTAAATGTAAGGTCAATAGACACCTCCTAACACACTAACCTGCTCCCATTCTATCAAACACTCTTCCCATCTGCCCGACCCTCATCCTCGCTATCCTTACTCATCTATCACCTTTCTCCTGACATTCCCTATGTCTATCCACTCCTTCTCTTTACCTTCCCCTATGTAGCCCCATGCACAATAGTGGCAGTGGAATGCCTTGCTTGGGGTGAGATGATTAAAAAAAAAAAAATACTCTTTATTAATAGTATGGCTCTTTGAAAATAAGAAATAAAAACAATTTCGTTTGCATCCAAAAAAATCACCTCCACTCTTTGCAGCAGGTGTGGACGGGTGTTTCCGCTACAATGAATTTTTCTCTGATTCAAAGTGATATACCAAAACCTTATCCTTATTAGGAAAACTTCATTCTACACTAAATGTTCTGTTCTAAACCAAACAATGTCACATATTCCTGTGATGTGATCAGTCATATCCGCTTTTGATCAGGTGTCAAATAACGTGGAACCACCATCTTCGTTTTGCCAAGTTCATTGTGAAGAATATTCGCAACTTTCTCATGGGATACGCTAATAACGTTAGATATTTGATTTATAGCCAATCGGCTGTCATCCATCCCCATGTGGTGAACGCGATCGATGTTTTCCTCGACAGTAACAGCTGTGAGATGTCCAGACCTTGGCTCGTCTTGAAGAATTTCATTTTTCCTCCTAAATTAAGCTGCACAACATTGCACAGTTGATCGATCATGAGTAACATCAACTAATTGAGCAATCATGTCATCATGAATGTTTTTAGAAGTGAAACCCTTTTTATGTAGGTACTTGATAACTCTATGTTGTCAAAGTTTATCCATTTTCAAGAAAAGTTGGTAATCGTCATTCTGAAGACTTTTTTGAACAGTCAAATGTTAGTTTAACTGGAAAGAAAGATTGCAGTTATTAATAAGGTTTTAAATGCATGCAAGGTTTCGCATCTCTAGTATCGCTTGCTCAGAATCCGTCTATGACTCAGAAATAATAAATCTCTAACAAATACTGTCAATCTTGATAGCACAATAATACTAGTCTATGTGAAGATATAGTTGATATAATCGGAATATTAGTAACAAAAATATAGTCTTTATGAAAATGAAAATAGTAATACAATTATTAGAGTCTATGTAATGATAAAAACAATGGTAGTACTAAAATAGTCTATATCATCATAGCAATAATGGTAATATAGATATATTATTCTTTGTGTCCTGTCCCTTTGGAACGTAGGAGATGATGTCTACCACATCCCCCTATACGTAGTAGCGCTTAACACGCATTCTTCTGTTATAATTTCCAAACCTCACTCTGCTATCTATTTACTCAAGTCTATTAAGTATGGCATGCGTTATTTTCACCTGTCTCTTCTCTCTATCTGACTTGTGAGTATCATACTCTTCAATCCTTCCTTCCGCATTAAATATCCCAGGAATTTCATCTGTCTTTTTCTTTATATTAAGTATTAGTTACATTTATTTTTCCACCATCACCAAAACCTCATAGTTGTTAACATGCTCGGCCCACGGTATTCTCAACATTTTTCTGTAGAACCATATTTTGGTTACTTTACTTTCTCCTTTTTTTTTTTGTAAGGTTGTTCAGAATTCGCTGCTATATTGATGAACAGACAACACACAACAATCAAGTACCCTCATCTTTGTTTCCGGCAAAATTTTCGTGTCTTTCAGTAACCTACTCAGCATCTGAAATGTATCCTTATCCATGCCAAATTGGCTTCAGATCTCAGTGTCACACATTCCGCCCTCTCTACAAACACTTCCCAGGTATTTAAATTTATGCATCTGTTTGATTTTAGTATTCTAAGCCTGTAGTTGGCATTTTAGGCTCCTCTTTTTCCTGATGATCATGCATTCAGTTTTCTAGTACATGTCCTTTCCTTCCGATTTCTTCAGTTATCTTCTGTATGATGTTTTGTAATTTCCTTTCCCTGTCTGCTATCAGCATTGTATCATCTGCGTATATTATATTGTTCAGATTTTGAACTCCAGTGACGACTCCTGGCATGATATTGAGGGCTTTCAGAATGGTCTAGCTGTAGAGATTAAATAGATCTGGTGAGAAATCACGTCTTTGTGGATATTGACTGTATATAATCACTGAAGAATCTACACATGTCTTAAAAGAATGTATTAATTATATTATAATTATATGGTTATAATTAATTATATTATAATATATATTTTATATATAAAATTTCACACATTTTAAAAATGAAAGGAATATATTCTCTATTCTATGTTATCATTCCCATCCCTTTTTATTTCATTCATATTCTTTTGTTATTATTTAGTTTTTCATAAAATCATCTTTGTCATGGTAAATACATATAGTGTATATATATATTTTCTCATATATATATATATATATATATATATATATATATATATATATATATATAAATTAGAGAAAATTTTCAAAATTCAAAAGTGTCGGATGCACATTTCTACATGAGATCTCTAACAGAGGTTCCACGTCACCTCAGCGAACAGAACGTCCTAAATAGAGAAGGCTCTGGGGTAAAGGAGGATGGATATATATATATATATATATATATATATATATATATATATATATATATATATATATATATAGCAGTATAGCCCGGCGTTACTCGGGTGTAACTAATCCCTGGTGCCGGAGCTCAGACTCAGCCGAAATAATATTTGTGTAAATTTTGGTGAGAATTGGATAAAAATTGTGGATTTGTATAAAGGACATACAGACAGTATCACACATGCTTTCTTCTAAAATATTTCCCAGGTTAATAATATTTTGTGCTTCTTTGGATTTGGTATTTCCAATGTGCAATTTGCTTGTTAGCATCTTCCTTTTGATTACCATTATGCATTCAGTTATCATGCAATTGATTTTAGTAATTTCTCCTCACTGCCCTTCACAACTTACTTGTATTCCCTTTTCTTTGTCTACTATCAACACTTTATTCATTGTCTACCTCATATGGTTAATAATGTGGCCTTCAACGATGAATCCTTCTAGGCACGTCTAATCCGTCTCATTTTGTAGATTGAATAAGTTCAGTGAGAATATACGTCTTTGACTTGCACCCTTTCTATGTTTGTATATTTGCCGGTTTTCATTTTCTATTCAAATATGCAAGCAGTTTGATGCCGGTAAAGATTCTGGGTTATTTTAATTTATTGCAAAACATTTAAAGATTACCTAGCATATTCCAATTGGAATTTGAGGAGTAATGAGGAATAGATGAAAGTTTCACAAAGCAGTTTACTGTATATAACAGGCCCCACCGTAAACACTCGACGAATAAATCAACACAAAATCAATTATTTAATCTAATAAATAAATGGACAAAATATTACATCTGAATTAATATAATATATATATTAATCAAAGAAACAACAGCTTACATTCTCTAGATATTTCGTTAAATTTAAATGAGACAAGCTTAATTTAAACGTTTGATGTAAGTCAATAACCTTAAAAATATTTCTTCATGCCACAATCACGAGACAGATTTCAGAGTAGTATAGGTTTTAAAATTATAATCTTGATAATATACTAACAAGTATATATATATATATATATATATATATATATATATATATATATATATATATATATATATTGCCATCCGCAGACAGATCTGTTTCGCCGTATCAGAGCTCATAAGTACGTTTAGACTCCGATTGCTTTTTAACCCAGGATTGAAACCCGACCGAAATAAATAGTACTGGAATAAGCGTTAAAAGATGAATAGGATTTAAGGATACAGCAGATGCCAATTGGCGTTGCATTTACATCTTTGGTGATTGGAGCTGTTAGGGAAGCAATTAAACGGAAGAGATTTCCACAGGAAACTTTCGAAAAAATGGAAGCAAAATTGATATTTATATTTAACAGTTAGAAAGAGATGGCAGACATTGTTTGGAGTATATAATGAGGAAGGTGCACTTGGAAAACATATTGAATGCAAGATGGACAGAGAACCTACCCGTAATATATCTAGCGAGATTGAGCTAATGGGTGACAGAACAGGGCGTACAACATTTTATTAAGATAAACAAAGAAAAGCAAATTTTAGAGTGTCATAATCGTCAAGGACAATATTACCGATACTGTAATAGCTTCAAATTTAATTTTCAGTTTCATCCAGATTCTTTATCACTATTATTCAATGAAAATATATCTTTCTAAATCTTTATTTCTTTTTTTTTTTCATATTAGTTTGCTTATCCTTCATTCATATCAAGATATTAATGCAAATCCAAGAATAAATTATGGAATTAGTATCTTTAATGAATGTTCTCTTTCGTGTCCTTTTATTTATCAGTAAATATACTTATTACGTTTAAATCTGCACATTCTAGATTCATACGTGATAACTTAAACTACATTATTTCACGAGTTAACTGCTAACCACACGATAACTCGTTTTCCCAATTTTTTCAATGACGCCGACTACGAGATGTCGTATTCCGACTACGAGATATTTAGTGCTTACTGCAAGTTATTTCCTGCATGACATTTTCTTAATACATTTACATATGCGAGGGCCAATAAATAGATTATTTGCAGTGATATCTTTCAGCGTGGAAACAATATTAACAATTTAGTGGAATTAAAATCACTGTACTACTGACTAGATATTATTCATTTAAAATTCAGCTAACTATATCTGTAAGTTCTATGCCAACATTTTCTTTTCTAGCACTTATCTCGTGTGAAACACATTCCGTCTCTGTTTACACTCAAATCCAATCATCACAACTGTAAATATTTGAGAGGTTTATTAGCTCTATCGTCACAGGTTATTGGCCCTGAAAAAGACAAGAGGATATATATATATATATATATATATATATATATATATATATATATATATATATATATATATCTTTCCTAACTGGTAGTGAAGTTTAATAAGTGTTAGTAAAGAGAAGGAACCGGATGATGCTCCTTCACTATTATCACTAGAATGAAGTGAAACAATTCTGCCTCCATAAACGAGACAGGATGGAAATATATATATATATATATATATATATATATATATATATATATATATATATATCCGAGTGAGTATAGAATGAGGAGAGAAAAAAGATAAATTTTCCGTCCAAAACATTAATTTAAAACAGTGCTCGATATATGGTGTCTAGAGCAGTGAATATTTATTATAAATTATGTTTTAGAACATGTACATAATTTCTTCTATATATGTCCTCTTTCCTACAATCATATATTTGTTTCAGTGTTTGGATTTAAACACTTAAATGTTTAAATCCAAACACTGAAACAAACATATGATTGTAGGAAAGAGGACATATATAGAAGAAATTATGTACATGTTCTAAAACATAATTTATAATATATATATATATATATATATATATATATATATATATATATATATATATATATATATTCGCAATAGTCTATATTGCAATAGAGTATATTACAGATAAAACATACAAAAGCCCCGTGATCTTGTAGTCATTTCAGCGGGTGAAACTAATTCGATATCGTTGGCGAGAGTACTCATTATGATAAATTTCAATTATTTGATTGTGTGTGTTATGTAAATGAAAAATAGGAGAGAAGACAGAAAAGCGGAGAAAAATGAAAAGTAGAACGAGGAAAGAAAATTTGTCTCGGATTAGCAGTCATGAGGGACTCCAACAAAAATGTAAGGGAGAAATCGAGATTGATTTTTTAAGCAAAATATAATAATGTCTTTTGAAAAAAAAAGATATCTATTTTACTCTTGTTTTTTTTTGTAGAGTTTTGAATTTTGTTTTTTTTCCGTTTCAATCCCAAAAAATAATTTTTGCTAAAAATTATATATATATATATATATATATATATATATATATATATATTTGGTTCCATAGCCTGGTTTGGAATCTAGTCTACTTACTGCAGAAAGTAATGGATACCTCTGTGGAGTAATCTTTATTCAATCAGTCATGCATCTTTTGAGATATGTTCGCCTAAGTGTTTTTCCTGTAACGGGATGAAAGTATTTTTACAGAAGACAGTTGGAAGCCACTTCATCGCTATGGGAAATGCTTCACTCTGAGATGGCCGAACAGGATTGCTTAAATTACATAAACATTCTTCTATTTAAATCTAAATAAACGTATTTCTCTCTATATTAGGATGATTTTCTATTATAATATGTTTAATCTTTCACATTTGATAATTAAATATAAAAAGAAAGCAGAGAAAATTATATTATTTTTATTTGAGAATTATACAAGACTGTATAGAAAAAGAAAACAACTTATTTTAATATGCTTTGCTGATCAGACAGTCATCAGAAAAATGGATTATATTTCACCCAATTCTGTATTGGAAAGACAGAACGTCATCCACAGTAGTCCTATGAACTCATTTACTTTTTTACTTTTATAAAAGAAATATATCAGATTTTGTAAATTCCGTTAACAGGTCTATCAGTTACTGTTCTAAATCAAGTTCTAACGTAATCATGATTCAGCCATGTGGAACATATTAATTGCTTTTATAGGCTACCTTTAGATTTGCCTAGATCGAATTCAAATCTGATTCTATATTCATTTATATGAAATGTAAGACGGACATAGTTGCAACTTATCTTTGAATTTTCTGAAGAATCTAGAGATATATAACAGATATAAAACAGAAGCCACATATGGATGCAGTATGAGATGAACAGAAAAATGTAAGTCTTATAAATGCCGAATATAGCTTCTGGCAACAAAAAGTATTTAGCGTGACAAAGTAAAACGATTTCGTTAGCAGCCTACGTAGCATTTGGTTAATGCGTCTCATTTAACCCTATTTTCAGATGGCTGGTATTAATTTTAAGTAATTTTCAAGATGAAAAGAGATATCTCTAAAATTGGAGAATACAATTATTTTTGACAGATAAAATAGCCGAAATGTTAACAAGTGTAAAATACAGATGCATTTTACAGTGAGTGCAAAATTATTTTTGTTGAGAGAAGTAAGAGAATTTATCAAAGCTAATTAGTCAAAATATTTCTCAGTGTGTTTAGACTATATGTGACCCAAGCACAAATACGGCTTTGAGAATTTTCCGTGAATTTCCTCTATAACAGAGCAGGCAAACAATAACAGGAAGTGAGTTTTCCACCCCTTACCCTGGAAGTTTGAATTTTAAATGATATCAATTATATGACAAGATAGTAAGTCATATATAGAAGGAGAGGAAATCTAAACACCATATCTAACTTTACCATCCCGTTAATGCTGCTTGTTTAATAAAACCAGGGTGCAAGATGAAATTAGTTCAGTTCGGGTCACGTGTTTAGAATTAGACGGTAGAAAGAAATTTATTTGTGGCCTGAGATATATTTAAGCAACAGTCATTTCTAATTCAACCAGCTGGAGGTTGAGTAACCCATCATCTCGTAGGGATATAGAACACGCATATCATCGTACTACTGAAATACCAGCCAAATGATATTTCTTTTTCTTTCCTTATAATCTTCTATTTATTAAAACTATATAATATAAATATATGTAAATTTAAACCGTTTCCTTACTGTCTTAAATTTGTTTGTTACTATATACCAATGTGTCGTGTGTCTGGGCCAAATTCTTGAAGTGACAATAATCAACCCTACTTTGGCTAATCCGAGATCGACTACACAACGTGGGCAAAATAGACAAAAAGGTCCGGAAGGTTTGATGTGTTCAGCCAGTTGACGTGTTAGATTATTGAAAAATTTTAAAAGGAGAGCAATTTGATTAGCTTCAGCCATGTTGGTTTAAATTGAAAATTTATTCTCGAAAACGATTAAAATACAGCAGTTTGTATTTGCAGCGTCAAAATTATCGATCAATTTTAATGAACTAATTATTCTTTTTTATGAGGTAACGGTTTTTCACGTCCGAAACCATCTTAAAATATATAAATCTATGATTGTCCGTGAATTGTTACCGTTGCCAAATTTATTCGGATGCTCTTGCTATTCGTCTCGTGGTTCTGGACAAAATCCAAGGAATGATGTGCTATATCATTGGTTCTAACATGGCATCTTGACTTCAGTCATTCTCTTGCCGATGTGTATTTTCTTTGTATTTCTACAAATATTTTCATGGCTACTTGTATGGTCTGATTAATTTCATGTTGCCCAATCCACGTGAATTTAAGTGTGCTATTAAATTGGCATATATGTCCCACCGTTTTACCGTTGAAATACTTAATTGCAACTGCTATTTCTTTTTCAACAGTCTCTTTTTCACACTTTCTGCTAGTAAAAACCCATATCGTTTATTTACTTTCCTCATCTACAATCTCCAGAATATTAATTTCACCATCAATTCACATCTTCTGTTTTCTTGAAACCCATTCATCTTTTATCCTTTCTTCAATACACATGTAACCAGTTTGTCTAACACTTGAACTTCATGTGCACTAGTGATGAAGGTGAAATGATTAATATATATATATATATATATATATAGAGAGAGAGAGAGAGAGAGAGAGAGAGAGAGAGAGAGTCTACAATTCTGAAAATTTAGACTTTTGACCTAGAAATAATTAGGACTTTCAATCCTTAAAATTTATTATAGTGTAGAAACTGAATCATTTCTGATAATAGTGTGTCTCGAATTACCCAAACATCCCTTTCACAGGTTGTCGATTCAGTAAATCTTTCTAGACTAGTCGCCGAACACGTTTAGCATTTCCAGTATCATCAGGTATTTAACCGGAACGTGTGAGATACATGGATATACATTTTTCCACAATGTATTGTACACAGCTGAGACGAAAACTGTAGGCAGTTGAGGCGAAAGCCGAAAACAGACGCCGATTTCGATTTTCCAAGGCGCTAACCTTAACACCCCAGTTATTTACGTATTTGTATACAATTGATGTATAAAGTTCAGGATTTGTGATCCAATGATACCTGAAAGACCTGATATTAATTAAATGTTTATAAATATCCTTTTTGTCTATGAGTTTGCTTATTACTTTTTTCAACCTCAATAGATACCTTTTTAGGATTTAGGGGTATACACAATGGAACACAAAGTTAAAAATGGGAATTCCACGCGTAAATTTAATTTGAGATCAACATTTCTAATTCTCCCCGGAATTGTTTAATGGGGACCTGTAAGTCGTCACTATATTTAATCTAATCGAGATAGATATAATAAAAAGGCTTTCAAAACAAGCGGACTTAACATTTCCATCTGGAAAAAGATATATTTTCCATCGCATATCTTGACGTTTCTATTCCAATTGAAATATCTAATTTGTACATATAACTGTAAAAATAAAATTAAAATATAAGCTTTTGTTATAACTTTCCAGTCTGGTCATATTATTTTCTACTTATAAGATTATTTTTCGCTTTTATAATTTAATCGATGAATTATTCAAATCAATTGAATTTTATGTCTTGTAACGTGATCCGAGATTTAGATAAACTTTCCTGGTAAAATAAATAAATACATAAATGTCTGCAACAGATAAGACATGGTGACAGATATATATATATATATATATATATATATATATATATATATATATATATATATATATATATGTGTGTGTGTGTGTGTGATTTTGTGAGTGCATTTTTGAGTGTCAGCGTCTGTGTGCGTAATCAGTTTTAGATGTAAGCTGTAGAATGGACAATATGAATAAAAAGTGACGAGGAAATCTATACTTATATTTAGCCAACGCGTTTCGTCATCTGGCGGATATTATTAAGGCAAATGATAAGTTTTTTGTTTAATGTGGCATATTAATTTGCATGCAATACAAGGCCAGACAGATGTAGAGAAAGATTCATCGTCACTGATCCTCCTACACCTAGTTAATCAGGTTCACGACCAATTTTTTCATTATAATTTGTTCATGCCCTAAGATAACTCATTCATCACCGTTCGAACCAACACATACCGTAATACGTTATATTCAAAAGCATCCTACTAAAACACACATGACATGAAATATATATATTCAGTTTTATTTAATATTAAGATTATATAAAAAAAAAGATATGACATGAAATATGAGGGGAAAATTTTGCCTAATTAGGAAAATAAACTAAAGCAATAAATTAAAAATAAATTATATTTGTAAGGCATGTTCAAAATCTAGGAAAAAAAGAGTGCTTAAAGAATTCTGAAGCTAAGCAGAATTAAGTCGATAACTGTCAAGTGACAATAAAGAAACAAAATAAAATACTGATTGAAGAATTATCAAAGTCTAATCCAGTTAAGAATAAAAAAAAAGTGTCTGAAACAAAAAGAAATTGGGATGTTAGGGAATCTTGTTTCCTGGATCAGGCCGGTAACAACAATTACTATCATTAACTAGGTAAACAAAAGGGTCTAACTTAACCAGGGGAGCATTTCAAGAGTAAACCTCACTCGTGTGTAAAACAGCGTCTAAAATAGAAAATCTAAATCTAATTTTAACTATAATTCGTTGAAATCTGATGATTTCTCTCAGTTTTTTCTCTTCTGCTTAATTTTTTTGTTTATTTCTTATTTTATTTATTTATATTTTTAGTTTTTTAAAATTTATTTTTATTTTTATTTTTTTAAATTTTTTATGCCTAAATCAAACAACTAGATACTGATGAGAATAACATTTGTATTGTAATATTAATTCCCTCTGCGTCGTTTCCACGACCATCACTGCCACGACTAGCAGGATCAGAAACACTATAAGTCTCACCCCAGAGCACGTGAGCTACGCATTACTGAATGTTTATGGTAGATCAATAGACACACGATATTCGTAATCAATACGAGCCGTCAACTCACCAACATAATCTCAGAAGAAACACACCTAAGATGAGTAATCGGGGTCAATCCCCAAATAAAAGAAAACCGGAAGTAATTTGGTATAAGCTCCCAAGACCAGAAATATCGCAACTTGGTCGCGGACAATCTGTGCCGCTCACAAAATGTTTCCGAGTGGAAAATCCTCCATTGATTTCCGATACAATATCCTCATAAACTGTCAAGGCTCACTGTACCTCGCAGTAAGACACAAGGCCTTCGGACTCTCGTGGAATAATTCGAACTTTTTCAGAGTTTACACCAGCATTCAAATTCAGAACTTCGAGGAGTGATGGTAAAAGGTGACCCTAACACTCCTCACCCAGAAGAAAATCTTCTGTTAAAACACTACTCAAGAAAATAAACATACTTGAGGCGTGTTGATGAAACACAGAACGTGGCTTTGCTGAGAACCTGTAAAGTATTAGGTGAAAGACTTACACGTATCACACCTCAGCCCTATCCTTTAAGAACTAGCACTTTCGGAGAAGTCCGGATCGACGCTACGACCATTGCCGTTACACCCACCACAATGTCGCATCTGTATGACAGAAAAATATATATTTCATCAAGTAAGCAGACATTCTTTTCTCGAACTCCATCGAGGACACAGATATCACATAGTTTTGATCTGCACGCCTTAATCTTCAGTCGGTAAATGAAAAGCTCCAATGTCGAAGCGTAACAGACAGTGACATCACAAAAAAGCGTAACAGACAATGACCGCTTCCCGTTTATCTATACCACAGAAATTTGCAGAAGATACAGTATTCTGATCCATTTTCATCAGTCAGCTTTGAATCTGGCACCCTACAGAACAGCCGCCAAGTACCGATGGTCAACCATATCGAACACCATGAACTGTTTCAAATTAAACAGAGCGGCTACAGCGTGACGTTTTACACCCTTCAGGATCGGGCAGATCAGATGCAGGTTGCTTTGAATTGTTCAGCCCTTCTCAGGATACATATATTCTGGTCCTGACAGAATTTCGTAACGACTTAAAAACGCTCCAAGATTTTAGAAAAATGGTTTAACATTGTATTTAGAAGAGATTTTAGCCTGTAATCGTCTAAATGCTGCATACACTGCTTGCCATTTCTTAACAACATGATCACATTCGTGAAGATCTGTTTGGGGACTGATTCCTACTAAAAGCAGTTGTTGAATACCACTGTCAATATCTGAACATACATGTTCGACAGCGTTAAGTATAATTCCTAGGGGCAAACCATCAAGTCCATGAGACTTGCACAAGCTGACCCTCTTCAAAGCCGTGATAGACGCCGCCATCCACGATCTCATCTTCGCAGTCAGTCGATTCAGTCTACGACAGACGAGGAAAATCAGATCAATTGTCACAAAACTTTTTTCTCAGAACAATGCTCCACGGTAAATAGGTTAAGGAAATGCTGTTGAAACGTCTTACATTTGTCATTTGTCGACCCCTGACGGCGTCCATATTTTAATAATGTAATGATTGGATCCTTGACGTATTTTCTCCTGGCGTCTATTTCAGCGGCTTTGTTAGACGTTTTGCTGACCTATTTCTAACTACTTAACCCTAGTGGGTCTCCCTAGCCGAACGCTGGAAATCGCTCTATCCAATCTGAGTCTTCCTAGTTACACCTATATCAAGAAAAACGCTACCAGCTTTCACCTGGGACAGAATCTGTCTAATTTATTTTACCATCTTAGCGTTATCTAGCTCAAATCTATGGATAAATTAGTTAGTTAACGAACTGCACACTTAAGCCCCTCTCACCACTTATTTCTAGTAACCGCTCCCACCAAATACTACTGAACAAAATTAAATCAGCTGTTGTCGGAAGTCCAGACTGTCCACTAAAGACGAGTTGAACTTTGAGTGTCGAGCCAGTCTAGGGCTAGAGTCTAACGCAATCCAGGGAATGAACAATATTTTAGTTTGAGAAGTAGAACATGGGACAATCTAGCAGATCGAGATAGACTCTTCTCAGTAACATTTTATCCAAGTAGCTGACCAACTATTGGTGGAGGTACGTCCAGTCATTGGAAGCATACATTTTTGATATTTGAGATGGTTTGGGCGAGAAGGAGGGAAAGAATTTTGGAAGATCCCTAACGGAGGAAGCGGGGATTATCCTAGGCTTATTTTGTTCAAGACATTTTTTTGATGGCGAAACAAATGTGGAATTAGACTTAAGATGTTCCATGTCCCTTTCCACCATTATTCGCCAGCTTTCTTTTCTTCTTATATCTTTTTTTTTCTTTCTTCGTTGTCCGCCTTGTTCCTCACCCTTTTCAAGTAAGACGACTAAAGTGGAGGCATCCCTTCCCATATCAGATTCCAACTGCCCTCGTTGTTTCGGCTTTTGCTGCAGGTATTTCTGATGTTGTTGTGCTTTTTTATGTGAGTGCGGTTGTATTTTCTGTTGCTGCAGCTGATGATACTGTTGTTATTTTTTGCTTCTGCTGAGATTGCTGAAATAGTTGCTGACGTCGTTGATTATTCTAATGCTGCTGCTACTGCTGTCGTCGTTTCCGTTGCCGTTGCTGTTGCTCCTTAGTCAGTGGGACATCTTGCTGGGGAAAGGAGGTTGCAGGTTGTGGTTTCTTCTTCACAACTTCGTTCTAATCACCAAGTTTTTCATGCGTCTTGCCAGATATTTTTGTTATCACTGCTTCCGTTCGTGATTATGACTTTCAGCTTCCTCGAAAATTTAAAAATGTAAAACGAGGGCGCTATGAGAAAGATTTCCCATTCTCTTCACCATCAAAGCAATCTTAAACTCGAATGATGATATATCTAAAACATGTCAGTGACGTTCCTATTGTGAAAGTTACTTCTTTTTACATTTTAAATTTTCGATGACGTATGAATGCTACGTAGATATCAGGAAAGCAAATTTTAACTGCGACCAATCTTCCGGTTAGGCGTTTGCAAGTGCTTTGCTTTTCAGTGTCCTTTTACTTTACTTTTACCGCCAGCGTTCTTGGAGTGTTTTTAGGGTCTCCAGGTGAAGACATATTAGTCAGCAATGCAAGAAAAGGACGGAGTAGTAGATTCGACTTGGTTCTGAAGGCAGTTGTCCTTAAATGGTGAGGCTGTGTTGTCCTCAGTGTACGTTTTTCTCCTCATCTTTTGTACGCCCTCTTTGAAATTTTGCAGATAAATCTCTGTCTAATGTCCTTGTCATTGAGGGATAGAAGTGCTGCACTTAGAATGACATCAAAACAACGAGCGGTAGGCTTTTCCTACGCCAAATATTGACGTAAAGTCCGAAGAGGTTTAAGGTCGCCTACCATAGCCTTACGATAATCTTGCCAATTCTGAGAGTGAAGGCCGTAGTAAGCCCAAACACTGTCCAAATTTTGGAAGGCCTTGCATGCCATATAAATGGCGTTTTACAAACTAGAAGGGAATTGTATCGGGAACAATTTATATATATATACTATCACGTCACATATTGTCGAGTAGAGAAAGCATTCTCATTATACGCAAATAAACATCTCTGCTCTAAAATGTATCGTAATATCAACAAATGTAAACAGACAATGTTATGGAAAATCCCAAAAATGCGTAAATTCGAAAGTTGCCTTATAAAGGCTTCATTTGACTTCGTTTGGATTAAGGTATCATTCATAGACTAAGACGCGCCAAATTAATTGGTGGCTTTTTGTATGTTAATAGGGGTCGGAGGTTCGAATCTTGCCGAATGACACACATATCCGTAACAAAATTTATCGCAAATATTCAACCCGGTAAAATAAATATAATGTTTGATTAAAAACAGAATATCTACTTAAATACGAGTATCGATTAAACATACTGTTCAAACATATAATTTCATATATATTGAAATTCTTACTTTTTTAAAATAAGTAATCTAATATAATTTTTATAAAATGATTTGCTTTGTTTCCTAATTGATTTAACTTTATAGTATTTGTTTATAGAAAAAGTAAGCGTTAATCATAAAATAACGTAAGGGAGTCTATATTTGGAAAACAAGACTACTTGAATGCGAAAAAATGTTTTTCTACGCATTGTTTAATATATTCCTTTATTTTTTTTTTCAGATGCTAAATCAATTTAATGAATTTTAGAATAAACAAAATTATATGTTTGTCGGCTCAAATCCTTCTGAATTAATTAAAAAATGAGTATGCGGTTAACTTCTGAACGCAGCAAATACCACTGGATATAATTCTACTATCTTAGACAATTCGACTACGTTTTTCCGAATACTAAAAACGCTTTATTTATTTGCTACTCATACTGAGAAGACATGGTTTTAAATAGTGGAATGAATGTAAACTGGCATGTGCAATATAAGGTGCCTAATAAAAAAAATATACGAATCTAGCCTGTATTTCATTTTAAATGAAGTAAACTTTTTGCTGTGAATGCGCTTTGTGGTGCAGTAGATATCGGTCCGGTAACGAGAAAACAGAGAGCCGAGTTCAAATTACCGTTGAATTCGTTGCATTCACTTACTCGCAAATAACCTTGAAAACTAATTGCAACCTACTGTGGGAAAATCTTTTTGCCCAGTCTGTAGGTATATTAACATATATGGCACTTCACTATTTGAAATGCATAAATCTAAGTGATTTTTTTCAATTAGTAGCTATTATAGCAAACCATGTCTCATATACCGTATAGATAGGTGTATAAAGCAACCTTGAAATTACCAAAATCTCCCTTAAAATTGGGGGTTACTCTTAAAGTACAATTCTAAAAAAAATCTCATAAATTCTGAATGTTGTTTGTCGGGATTATAACCTTGGCCTTAGTGTGATAACCAATAACGTACATGAAAAGATTCACAATATCAAGAATTAATAAAGCAATTTCTACCATATATATTACTGGAATACTAAATTGCCTATTCCAGGAACGCCTTCACATCAACGAAATCAACATGTATGCATGCAAGCTAAGTTGAGAAAATATAAAGACTAAGTTATGATTGCGTTCACAGCATTGGAATGTACACACATCGTTAATTATCCTACTGTTATTAACGGTATTTTGTGATTTTTGATAAAGTAAATTAAATGGCCATTAGTACACCAGGCTGTTGGTAACAGTTTAAATATAGAAAAAGAAGAAAAAGATGGAGAAGAATCAGTATTCACAAGTGATCACATGATGAAACGAAAACAAATAATGTTTTCATTTTTAACGGAAGTTTGTAAGAAAAAATGACAGAAAATGGGTTTTATTTCGTTTATTTAAACTTTTTAAGGATACAGTAATTAACCATATTTCCAGAAAACATTATCTTTATGTAGTCAATGTGCAGTCGTCTTATACAACAGGTATAGGATAATTTCAAGAAAATTAATTATATTATTTGAGTTCGTCTAATTTAAAGTACAACCCATTCGCTGAAATCTACGGTATTTATTTTAAAGAAATGTCTATGTTTTCTTTAGTTTTTCGGTGCTTGCTTGTTAACCTTATTTTAGTACTTGAAACGCAAACAATGTAATATTTATGTATTTAATGAATGCTTCATCCGATAATACTTCTAATTACAATATGCGTTATACTCGGTTGCTACCATTGTTTAAGTAGATACTTAAATTTTGTAAATATTTCCAAATGGTAATTTAATGTCAACCAGCAAGTGTTCGAGAGGGCCCACCTAATGTTATATATCGCCGTATGACGACAAAACAACAAACACGCATATATAAAAATATAAGGTTATATTTTTATTAATGACGACGAACTGTGTGGAATAGAGAACGGGAGGGTGAGGGCGCATATAGAATGGCTGACGGGAGTGTAGTCTGCCTGTGTTGTCTCTCTCTGCTTCCACCGGCCGCTCTCTGCTACTGGCGAATCCGTGTGTCGAGGTCTTTATATAGTCCTCTAGAACCGGGACTTTCCTTCCGGTTTTTGCCTCGCCCACGCAACGCCACGTAATTCTAAGAGACACCTGATCTGTTTGCCTCTGTAGCCATTTCCGCCGCTGTCGGAAATAAGGTCAAAATGACATCCGCTCCGGCCTTGACAGGATGTATTTCACAAACACCTGTCTTGTCGCTTCGCCGCCCCCTTCACGGATGGAAAACACCATCGCTTGCATCACTTCCTCGGGTGGGGCCAGATTGTTATATTACACTAAAAGAAATAATTATCCGCCTAGAAATAGTACATTTATTAACATTTTCCGTATGTGAAATCAATTTTAATCCAAGAGTGTCTCTTGTTTTAGACAAAGGTATGACACCATGAGAAAGCGAACATTATAAAACATCGTTAGAAATATCCATATCTCATTAGGCTTTCGCAATCTATACTATTATGCTACAATAAACGTACACAAACAGAAATTTAAGCTATTCATTTATTCATTTTATTTGCACCGCTGAAATCATTACAATCCTCCATCTCACAATAATGATTACACGGTGACGTTTAACAACCAATATATTTTTACTAATCAAGCGATGTGTTTTCCTTCTTTACACCCACAATGTAACAAACACTGTCAGATAATTTAACTACAAATAGATAGTTATTACATTTGTACTGCTTTTATGTATCTAAATATATACGTTGCTTTTGATTCACATTATAATTCATAGAACATAAGTAATTTTTTATTATTGACTAATTAAACTGATATACTTAAAACTACTCATATAGCTGTTTACGAATCAATTGATGTGTTTTAATTCTTATATTACTCTCTTTTATTTTAAATCCACAATGCTACCAAACTGACAGATTATTTAACTAATTATCTAAAAAGAGATTATTATTATATCGCCCATACCACTATTATGTATCGGAACTCCCCAAATTACAACCAACAAAGCATAACCACGAAACTATTAAGCTCTACAAATTAATTTTGGATGAGGAAGATATTCAAATAAATCTCAATGAAGCAATATGTGCATCAGCAATAGCAGCATCAAAAAACTGAACATCAAAGTAAAACAAGGCAGTCTCGCAGACATGAAGATTCACCTTGGACAAGAAAAATAGAAAAAGAAATCGAACAACTTAGAAGTGAACTATCAGTACTCGATCAACTGACAAGAAGGAATAAATGTAAGAGTCGAAAGAAAATACAACATTAGAAATGAAAATGAAGTCCTATCAACTAAGAAAAAAAAATAAAGGAACCAATACAACTGAAGGCTAAAAAAATAAGACGCTATGAGAAAAGATGAAGATTCTACAGACAAAACAAGATTTTCAAACCGATGAAAGAAATTTTACAGGTAAATAGTTAAAAAAAGAATTGAAGTGACAGTCCCCACCAAAAAAAATGGAAGAAGTTTCACAGTCCTTGGAAAAAATATGGGCTTGCTCTAATGAACATAACAAAGAAGCAGATTGGATTGCACAAGAGATAGAACGAATAAAAAATAAACCAGAACAGACATGGGCTGTAATCACAGAAGAGGATTTTAAATGTGCACCGAAAAAAGAACACAATTGGAAAATTCTAAATATAGATAAATTTCCTAACTTTTGGCTATATTATTAAAATACAGCAGATAAAAAACTAGCCAAAGAACATCAAGAAATGGTTAACGATCCCACTAAAATTCCTGTATGGATGACCAAAGGAATTAGATTTCTTCTAACCAAGAAGAGTAACACAAAGCATCCGAAAAACTACAGACCAATTACATCCATTCCGACAACATACAAACTGTTAATATCTATTTTAAGAAAACTGACATATTTCTTTTTGGAAAGAAATGACATATTACCGCTTGAACAGAAACGTGGCTATTGCGGATGTGAAGACCAATAGCTTATTAACAGAATGCTCCTGAAAAAACGCTACAATGCAAAGAAAAATCTTAGTAATGCCTGGATAGATTATAGTAAGTCATTCGATAGTGTGCCACATTCATAGATTTTAATGACTTTAAATATATGCAAGATATCACTCGTCGTCATCAATTTCATCAAACAGTGCATGTCGATATGGAAAACAATCCTTTACCTCAATCATATAAATGGAACCTATAAGTCTGGTGAAATAAGCAACAAAAAAGAGGTATATTTCAAGGTGATTCTTTGTCTCCCTTATTATTCTGCATATCAATAATAACACTAACCAGTCAAATTAATAAGAGAGAATGTGGTTATAAAATATGCCAAAAGAAAATAAGCAATCTATTTTACATGGATGACTTAAGGTTGTATGCTAAGAACGATAATGTGCTGGACGGTCTTCTGCAAACTGTAAAATGCTTCAGTAAAGACATTGGAATGAAATTCAATTTGGATAAATGTGCTAAAGCTACAGTTTTACGTGGATCACTACAAGAAACATCCTCAACTAGCTTAGACCCTGCTGTAACAATAAAATAATTAAAACCAGAAAAAGCTAATAAATAACTAGGTGTAAATGAGTGTGAAAAAATTCACCATAAAATAATGAAAGAAATAGTCGTAAAGAGTACCATAAAAGGCTACGAATGATATTAAAAACTGAATTGAATTCTCAGAAGAGAATTATGGCCCTTAATAGCCTTGCAATCCCACTTGTCCAATATAGATTCAACTCCTTAAACTGGACTCTAAACGACATCTTCCCGCAGACTTGGTTTGTAGTGCGACCATAGCAGAAATCGAAATATGATGAAAAATGACATAATAATAATCTCAGAAAACTGCTTGGAGGAGAAAATAGCTATTATCAAATCTAGAGATGCAAATGAACATTTGAACCAGAGAAATGAACTGATTTTTAAAAGCAGACATAAAATAGGTACAAGATAACTGAACAGAAGAAAATTTAGCTTAAAAGTTTGTTTTTGAAAATAATCTAGAATGTTTGTTCAAGAATTTATACCCTCAAAAAAGATTTTTTTTTCATTATTGCTATCAGTTACCCTACTACTATATTTATATTATGATAATTATTAAATTCACATTAATTAAGACTGGTTCTTTATTCAATTTATTTGAATATATATATGTATTATATTTTATTTTTAAATTAGTTTTATATTATAAATAATAATTATTAATTTATATTCAATTTTCGTCGTAAGTTGTCTACATTATTATAATTGTTAATGTTTTTATTTTTATATTTATCTTTATTAGTATTATTATTATTATTTTTAATTTATTATTATTATTATTATTATTAATCTTAATAATGTTATTTTTATTATGTTGTAATTTTTATCATATTTAGATTTCTGCTATGGTCGGACTACCTACCAAATCTGCATGGCAGGTCTTGGTGTGTTTTATGGCTCCATTTCATGTTTATATATATATATATATATATATATATATATATATATATGTATATCGCAATATGTTATTATAAGAATTTACAATAAAAACTTAGTTTACGAAGAAAGTGATATATATGGAAATTTAAAAATTTAAAGACAGTACATTTCTTACCATATTGATTCAAATAAGGTTGGGGTTGTGGAAGACACATAGATTACTAGATTAACCAAAATGTCAGCTAATGATTAGTTGGCCAATTCGTTAGGAGGTTTGAGGTGGGGAGAGAATTAAAATGTCAAGAAAAGCTAGATCATTTTAGTGTCAGTTATGGAAATTTTGAGTGTAGATAATTGTATTACGATATGTCAGTATTTGTATCCATGATGCTTGTGGAACGGTTGAGAATTTTTATTAATATTATTATATGTTTAAAAAATCATTCAAATAGTTTATGTTATTAAAAAGGGATTTTTATTGAAATATAATATACATCAAATATATGTGGACGAAATAGTAGGTAATATATCAGTTAACTGAAACATAGTAAGTATCAGTGGATGTGGGAATCAATATATTAATAGTAGGGGTAGGATTTTGATTGTGAGATATAGTAGAAAATAAATTAACTATACTTTAGGCTATATATTTTACGATTATGGCAGTTGGAAGTTAATTTGTTTAATAGGTTTGATTTAGGGAATATAAAAATTTAAATTTATTTCGTCTTATATAAAGATTTACAAGTTCTATTTTATTAAATATTTCCCGTGTTACAGTGGTTGTTTTAATGACTTCTTTTGATGACCAATAATATGTGGAAAGTGAAATGCTATTGTGATAAGCCTTATTAAAATATAAAATATACTGATATCAAAGAGTCGTAAATGGATTCTTATTACTCCCGATGTAAAATTTCTTATTGCTGGATTATTATTGGCAGAAATATCTCACTTCTAAATTCGATTAGCTATCTCTTCTTTCTCTACCGCTCACCTACCTCCTGCGACTGTTCGTTACTTGACAGCATCTTTGACAATATCGACAAAGCAATTTCTTCGCATCCCTCTGCGCACATATTTGTGTTTGGTGACTTTAACGCCCACCACATCAAGTGGCTGGAGAACTCTGTCACCGACTCTGCTGGTGTCCACACCTGAATTTTTCAATCACCCAATCCCTCACGCAAGTGGTGGACTTCCCCACGCGTTTCTCCGACAACCCCAACGGAAAGGAGTCACTACTAGACCTCTGCTTCACTTCCATCCCAAACTCTTGCACAACCAAACAACTCTGCCCACTCGGGAACACTGACCACACCGTAGTTTCCGTCAACATTTCATTCCTCTCCCACCCGACCCAAGAAACCAGGACCAGTAGAATATCCTAGTGCTACCAAAGGGCAGACTGGGATTCGTTCCGAGACTTCCTCTGTGACGTCCCATGGTCTTCCCATCGAAGAATGTGCATCCGAGGTTTCCTCCTGGGTTAAGGCTGGCATCGATGCCTTCATTCCTGCCAGAAAATTTCTGCTTAAGTCTCATTCGTCTCCATGGTTCTCGCCCGCTTGCTCGGCCGCCATTGCCCACCGGAATCATTTCTTCCGACTCTACCGTAGCTACTCGTCGGACCAAAACAGGCGCCTTTTCACGTCAGCTCGTAATAAGTGTAAAAAGATACTTAATGAAGCTAAGATGCTGTTTGCTGCCAGAATGAAACAACGCATAACATCCGCTATGTTTGGCGCCAAAGATTACTGGCGACTCTGTAAAAGAGTACTTAACAAAAGCAAGTCTACAATACCCTCACTAATCAATAATTTTGAGGTCCTCGCCTCCTCAGCGGACAAGGCAGAATGCATTGCACGGGGATTCTTGAACAATTCGAATCTGGACTCGTCTGGGGTTTTTACACCCGACTTCTCACCTAGAACTAAAGGCTCAACTGAATGACGTCCACATTACAGCCTCGATTGTCTCGAAGATAATCTCAAAACTTGACCCTCACAAAGCAAACGGTGGGAACGGAATCCCAATCATAGTCTTAAAGAAATTGTGCCCCTGAACTTTCCTCTGTCCTTTCTAAGCTCTACAACTTCTGCCTCTCTGCTTCCTGCTTTCCTGCCTGTTGGAAATCTTCCTCTGTAGTTCCTATATTCAAAAACTCTGGAGAACCCTCGGACCCTGCAAATTACCGCCCTATCAGCCTTCTTCCGATCTTTAGCAAAGTGTTCGAGGCCATTATCAACTCCGAGCTTGTTCAGCACCTCACAGAACACAGGCTGCTCTCGGACAAGCAGTATGGTTTTCGCTTCACCAGGTCTACTGCTGATATGCTAACGACAATCACAGAGTATATATACCAGGCACTCGACAGGAATGGCGAAGCCCGAAACGTCGCCTTGGATATCTCTAAAGCGTTCGACAGAGTTTGGTATGCTGGCCTTCTATGCAAACTGCGGAGCTATGGTATAGCTGGACAATTATTTGAACTAATACAGTCATTCCTATCTGACCGCACATTGAAAGTGGTATTAAAGGGACATGTCTCCTAGAGCTACAATACGAACGCGAGTGTCCCTCAAGGCTCTATCCTAGGTCCTACGCTGTTTCTGATCTACATTAATGATCTCCTCGATACCATAACATCCTACCCAAGTAGGCATTTACGCCGATGACACCACAGTTTACTCGCGCCTCGATCAAAAATCTGTTGTGGGTGACAAAGCTAACCTTGCAGCCGAGTTTGGAAAGGACCTCCAATCCTTAGTGGTCTGGGGTAAGTAATGGCTCGTAAATTTTAATGCTTCTATAAGGAAGCTACTATCAATTAGCCATCATTGACAACCGCACCTACCTCCCAGTAGCATGGACCAGGCTGGCCTCCCAGAGAGTAAAACACTACGCCTCCTTGGTCTCACACTTCCAGGGGACCTCAAGTGGAATGACTATATCGAATCCATTGCTAAATCCACTGCTGTGAAAATCGATTCTCAGTGTAGGGCCCGGAGGTTTTTTCCGTCTGAAACTATCCTGCACATTTATAAATCTACTATCTGCCCGTGCATTGAATACTGTTGCCATATCTGGTCGGGTGCCCCTGCTGTTCTCCTTGGGCTTCTCGACAAGGTACAGCGGAGGGTCTGTAATGTGATCGATATTGACTTGGCACACCGCCTTGCATTCTCTCTCTCACCGGCGCGACGTGGCTTCCCTGTGTCTCTTCTATAAATACTTTCATGGCTTCTGCTTCGATGAAGTTAGATCACTGGTGCCCCCTAGGTTCGAATTTGCACGAGATACTAGATTAGCAACTAGATCCCACCATTTTACAGTGAAACCGATGAAATGCAACCGCAACTTCTACTCCAACAGTTTTTTTTTTCTCGTACTTCCCGACTGTGGAATTCCCTTCCACATGACTGCTTCCCCGACGACTACAATCTCCAGGAATTTAAATGTAAGGACAATATACACCTCCTAACACACTAACTCGCTTCCATTCTTTCAAACACTCTTCCCATCCTCCAAAATGTCTATCACCCCCACTTCTGACATTTCCTGTGTCTAACCACTCTTTCTATTTACCTTCCCCTATGTAGCCTCAAACGCAATGGTGGCAGTGGAATGCCTTGCTTGGGGTGAAACGAGTAAAAAAAATTATCGCGTTGGTATAATATAAAAACATTTACATATCTCTTTTGTAATGAATAGTCAATCGGTATTTGAAAATTGCAAATATTTATATTTTTATCTGTAATTCTTTTAGAATAGAGGTGATTATTTACGTTGTTACATTGGTTGAAATTCTATTATTATGTTTTTTGATCTTTTCAACTTTATCAATACAGTTATAAATAAATTTAAGAGAATCTTTGTTAAAAGACTTGTTAAGAGGTTTTTATTTTTAGGGAAATGTTTCCAAACTAATTTCAAGAATTATGTTTAAACATAGTACTAAATACTTAGGTATATGGGGTGTATGCCAAATGATGTTTCTGTTTCTGTTATTATTGTAATCATAATTGTGTTTGCTGTAATAATCTCAGGGCATCAGTAGCTATTGTTTTTTGAGAGCAGTGTCATAAAATTCGCCGTGTTCATAAAATATTTCTTCACTAGAGTAGTTATTGTTTATCTTATTTTTAATAGAGGATGATATGTGTTTGATGGTCCATACGAGTGATTAGTTTTAGTGTGGATGTATATCAACTGGCGTTTATTTATATGCAGGGTGAGTGTTATCGACTAGACCAAGTTTTACATTAAGGAATTCTAAAAATATATATTGGTTTTAATTGTAACGTTAAAATTTAGACTTTTCAATATCATGTGTATCAATTTCCTAATCCTGTTCGGTATAATTCTATCCTCCACCTGAACTGGTTTAACTCATTTCCCTACACATCAACATTGATTTATGTGGTTCCCGGCTTTCTCTTTTCCAATCTTTTCATTCTTACGTAGCCCCCTGCGCTTCAGTGGCATTACCGCCTTGCTTGGGGTGATATGATTAAAAAAAAAACTTTCTATTCGTTAACCTACTCCAAATATTTGAATTTTCCAGCGCCGAACCGAACTGACTGGATAAGATAACTGTGTTTTTGCATTTATGTATGTATATATATATATATATATATATATATATATATATATATATATATAAAATAAATATATTTCTCTGCTTGGTGAGATTTTTTTTTAATCGTGTCACCCCAAGCAAGGCATTCCACTGCCACTATAGCGCAAGGGGTTACATAGAGCGATTGGGTATAGGAAATGTCAGAAGGAGGGTGATAGACAACTTAGGATGTACATAGCGAGAGAGTTGGAGAGAGTGGGTGTGAGTTAGTGTGTTAGGAGGTGTCTATTGACTCTACATTTAAACTCCTGGTGATTGTAGCCGTCGGGGGAAGCAAGCATGCGGTAAAGAATTCCACAGGCGTGAAGTGTGAGGAAAGAAGCTGTTGGAGTAGAAATTGCGGTTATATTTCATCGGTTTCACTCTAAAAGGGTGGGACCTATTTGCCAATCTATTATCTCGTGCAAATTCACATCTAGGGGGCACCAGTGATTTAAGTTCGTCAGAGCAGAAGCCATGAAAGTATTTATAGAAGAGACACAGGGAAGCCACATCACGCCGGTGAGAGAGTGACTGCATGCGGTCAGCCAAGTCGGTATCAATCACATTACAGATTCTTCGCAAGTGGTACCAAAACATGAAAACTCTTGTGCTGCTGTAAGGTATACTTTTATAATAAACACTTATAATATAAATATTATTGTGAATATATTTATATTAAGTAGGAAGCACTTTAAAAAAAATAAAATACTACGAACTGTGAACAATTAACCCATTTGTTTGTACTATTCCTAAGATTTATATATATATATATATATATATATATATATATATATAAGACAGCCAGTATTAACAAATTAAATGCATATATTAGCGTGTATATAAATATATGTGTAGCAATATATAAGCAGTTTCAAGAAATAAATCTACACACGCTTGTGAATTTGCATTGTTGATGTACAATTCATCCGATCTTTCGATATTGAAAGCTATTTAAATTTGAATATATAAAAAACAACTTCAAAACTCAACACACACACACACACACATATATATATATACATATATATATATATATATATATATATATATATATATATGTAGAGAGAGAGATAGAGTTATAAAGAGAGACAGAGCGAGAGGGATAGTGAAAGGTAGATAGATAGGTGATAGGGGAGAAAATTTACATATACATATATATTTTCCATTATATTTATACTTATAAGGTTTTCCGATATTTTATATTTGCAATGTGGTTTCTACGTTTATACAAGTGTTCACACATGCAAATATACATACATATGTGCGTATTTGTGCGCAAATATTTTCATATACTTTGGCTTACGCTAACAAGCTTGCATGAACATGTTAGAAAGTTCATTTGAAGATTAAACCAGTATATATATATATATATATATATATATATATATGTGTGTGTGTGTGTGTGTGTGTGTGTGTGTGTGTGTGTTGCGCTTTGTAATATTTTCCTCGAAAATAATTTTCTCCCCCTGTAATTTGCCATTGCTTCATAATAATGACCCTTTCTGAAGTTCCATGAGCTGAGAATCAAATAATTGATTATCGTTATTGAGTGACTACGTTTTTTCTATCTCCTTCTTGGAGCCATGTTTCTTCAATCAATAATCCTCTTGAGAGCTGTAAACACGCGTACACTGACGCAAATAAAATATGACCCCACGCTTGAAGCAGAAATGCTTGAAAAATGCAGTTTGCACTGACTAAGTTAGGAATATATTGATTCTGATCCACTCACAAAATATATTTCCTTTATCTCGTTCTCTGTTTTGTTTCATCGTTGTGTTATTTTTTCTTGCACTATGTAGGCGTGTATCAGTTGATTTTATGGTTAGATCGATCCTTGATTTCTTTTAAGCTAAGTAATGATGTATAATACTTATACGATGAATATATATATATATATTATAATAATAGCCTTAAGTATTTTGAGTGTTTCGTTGTAGTTAGCTCTCTATAATATTCTGTATTATCTATTATCAATTGTCTTGTTAATAGCTGTAGTTTGGTTATTTGCATTGTGAGATTCGATATGCGCACAAATTGATTCAACAAGTCAACCTACGAGTTAGTGTAGTGCTTATACATCCAATAAATGAAATTAAAGCTTTTTTTAGTAATTCGTAATAGATATATAATCTATGTAATTATTTTTAGTGTTTACATTGTTTAGACATTTGATTTCATGGTTATTTTTACATGCGCGAGCTTTCAGACTTTGTATGCCTCGGCATTCTACGTTGGAATTTCGAAACGAGCACTTTATTTAGCCAGCGGTAGACTGTTTCAGTTACTGGATATCGCAGTTTCAGTTAATCAATTTTCAATATCAACTCCCCAAGTTTTGTTCACTTCTGTCAAGCCACATATTAACTTCTTTGGACATGTGACTTTCAGATTATTTCAACTAACGCATTTTTCCACAGCCAATGTTATGAATAAACTGGTTGTAAATAGCGTAAATAGTTATAATTACTCATCTTCGAAATATATACAGATAGTAAACTTCGAAGTACATAAGCATTTTTTAAAATAAAATTGGGGCAAATTCTTTATATTAATATAGGAGAAATTTTTAAATTCTCGCAGTAAGTTACTAGTGACATGCTTTTAACTTTTCGTATTAACTGTAAATCTATGATATTTATTGTAATTATTGAATGTCATCTTCAGCCTAATCATACTATTATTCGGTTGATATTCAGCTTTGTAACACTTGGGATGCCGTGAAATAATGCAGTAGTAGTTTTAAGAATATAGTACACTGCAAGCTCGAAAACAACAAATCAGTAGTAACAGAAATAATAATAATAATAATAATAATAATAATAATAATAATAATAATAATAATATCAATAATAGTAATTATAATACGTATCATATAATGTGTAAAACCCTTCAAATAAATTTATTTGCTTTTTGCCGGAGTTATGTATGGAGTGTCATTGAGAGTTCAAAACGTAGTTACTGTGAGCCAAGTTCAAATTTTAATTCAATAATATGTTCAGAAAAGACATGAAGCAAAATGCTCCATCTCCCCTCTCCGTTACACATACACACGCAAACACACACACACGCACACACGCGCGCACACACACACACACACACACACACACACACACACACACACATACATATATATATATATATATATATATATATATATATATATCATAGCATTATCCACAAGCAAAATAGACTAAAATTATGAACGCTTTATTAATATGAATGAAAGACAAAGCATTCATTAATATCAACTAAGAACACGCTATAAACATGCTTACCGTGTTCGGTACATCAACACATAACTATACTCAACATTATAGATAACATCACATACATTGTGTTACACGCAAAATAACATTCATCCTTGAAAATGGCTAAAAGGTTAGCCAAAAAAGCCTAGTTAAGCCAAAAGCGCTCGGATAAAAAAAAGTATTTGGATAATTTTTATATAATTTGTCTCCTCAAAAGCAAAAAATCAAAACATCACTTGTAAAATTACATAAAAATGCCATTACACTTTGTCTGTCATTTTTATTGAGAACTACATATTCATGACTTGCAGGTTAGTTTCAT
Organism: Ascarosepion bandense; assembly: GCA_037127315.1. Lineage (NCBI taxonomy): Eukaryota > Metazoa > Mollusca > Cephalopoda > Sepiida > Sepiidae > Ascarosepion > Ascarosepion bandense. Next base: position 7,287,268 of record JBBBDQ010000428.1, on the reverse strand, counting down.
GTGGATATATGGTTTATTTAGACACAAGATTTATTTTAAGATCGTCACGCAAACGTTTGTCGGCTGAAAATTTTAAATCAAGAGGCTATTCTTTGGCACATTATATATATATATATATATATATATATATATATATATGGGAAAGAGAACGTGAAAAACACTAATGTAAGGAATATATAACAATGGAAACTATATATAGCCTAACATACATTAACCGTCCCAACATCTTTATTAACTGCTAGCAGAAAGCTGTAAATCTTATTACTGTTTTTGAGTAGATTATGAAAATGAATTCAGTAACAACTTGTATTAGAGAATTTATAGAAGTGGTATACTATACTATAGATAACTCCGAAAATGATGATTAATTCTCGCGAGTCATTGAATCATAGAGAGATTTGATCGAATTCGTGTGTGCTGAATGCGACGTTTGCCTTAAAGCGGCTGAAAAGATATCGCTAAAATATTAATTTAATCTTAGAATTTTAATCTGAATGTGAATCGGATAGTGTTTCAAGGCAAGATGGAGATGATGGTCGTGAAAACAAATTGCTTGTCCTGGAGCAAACTGTAAAAATGTTGAAGGATACTAGGTCACAAAAAGTACTTTTCTCCTCTCAAGAAAAATAACCACTTTGGATATATTTTCAAATTGATGATTAATTTTTCTTCTTAACCTATTTAATACTGCAGGTGGATTCAATTTCAGGAAAACTTTATTCATACACAAAACATCACAGCAACCACATATTGCCCAGTAATTTTACACTTAAATTTCTCAATATTTGAGCTTTTTATACGTTCCACGTATATATACATGTTTTTCTTTTATCATCTCGCCCCAAGCAAGACATTCTACTGCAACTGTTATGCAGGGGACTACTTAGGGGAAAGTGATGTGAAATTTCAAGAAAAGGTTATTAGACGGATGAGAATACCGAGAATGTGGGTGGAGTAGATGAAAAAGAGCTTGAGAGGATGGATGCGAGTTAGTGAAATAGAAGGTGTCTGTTGACCTTACATTTAAATACCTGGAGATTATAGATGTCGGGGAAGCAAGTATATGGAAGGTTATTCCACAGGCGGGAAGTGTGTAAAAAGAAACTGTTAGAGTAGAAATTGCGGTTACATGTTATTGGTTTCACTGTAGAATTTTTTCTTGCAGACACAGATCGCAGCTATCACGAAAATTCCTCGGAATACTGTAAACTAACTAATATCAATATTGGTAAATATTTTCTCAAATTAGTCGACAAACATTTTAATAACAATAATCCTCTACGAAAATGTTTTTAATAGGAACACTCTAAAAATCAGCTACTCTTGTACCTCAAATATAGACAATATTATAAATTCTCATAATAGGCAAATTCTAAAGAATTTATGTAGTACTGACTCTGAGTCAGGAATTTTAAATAAATGCGATTGTAGCTCCGTGGATGCCTGCCCGGTGGAGGGCAAATGTAAATCCACACAGGTAATTCATGAAGCTCTCATTTCACCATCCAACAACACTAATAATTACCGTACATATATTGGTATGTCAGCGGGACCATTTAAGCAGAGATATTAGAAGCACAGGTATCCGTTTTCGAAACAAGGTCAAAAATACCAGACAGTCCTTTCAAGGAGATTCTGGAAAATGAAGGAAGAAGGGCTGGACCCTGTAATTAGGTTCAGCCCGAATTCCGAAGAATTTTCGTGATAGATACGATCTTTGTCTAATTAAATTCTAATTTTAGTTTTTATGAGAGTAAATATAAAGTAAATTGTTTTTGATTAATTAATTTAATTTTTAAATAGTAATTTCAACCCCTCTACCTTCCTCTTCCTGTCTCTTTTCAATACCTACCTTTATAAAATATGGATACTTTTACTAATTTAACCCCCGATTTTTTCTGCGAGAATATAGATATATATTTTTAACAACATAAATTTTTATAAATTTTTATAAATATTTTTTAAAATAAATTTAGAATTTTTTTATATTAAATGTTATTTTATTTTATTTAATTTTTAATTTAATTTAATTTAATTTAATTTTTTTATTTTATTTATATCTAGATTTATCATAAATTAGATTAACTTAATTAAATTTAATTAAATCATATATCTGCTTTTTCCCCAAACTATGATTTCTTTAAAAACTTTTTTCTAATACTTTAACCCATTTATAAACGCTAGTTTTGTATGACAAGTATCGAGCGTCTCTAAAATATGGAAATTTTTCATTTTTTCTTTTCTTTTTCTTTTTCCTTCTCCTTCTTACCACTTCCCTCCCTTTCCTTCTGTTTTGTTTAACCCAATTCTCAATCAAACACCATTTCCTATTCCATCCGTTAACTCCTTTCTCTATGTAAAGCTAGACAAAGCCAAATTTTCCAATTTTTCACTTACAACTCTATCTAAAAGTAAAATTGTCCAAAATCTAAAAATAGATGTTGATTGCTAACCGAATTTTTAAGTAATTTTTTCAATTCTTAAGATTCATTTTTTATTTCTTTTTTTATTTTGAAATGTGGTAGTTGCCGATGAGATGTGAAATCTCTCTTAGGGATTTCAAGTTGAAATGATCATTCAACAGTTTTGAACATCAAAATTTATTTATTTTATAGTTAGCTCTGTAATTTTAATTAGATTGAGCTCTCCACCTGTATCATTTTTTAATATTAAAATATTAATATTAATTAGGATCGGGTCTTTGGGATTTACCTTCCTACTTTTCCTTTTGGATTAAAGTTATTTTAAATATATATATATATATATATATATATATATATATATATATATATATATATATAAACCTTCAGATGTTCAGATTTGTATTATGAAATATTAGCATCATTTGTGTTGCTTTATATGAATATACACAGGTAATCTCGCATATATAAATACATATTTTTCTGCTTTTAATAGAAGAGTGTTTTAAGTAATATAACATATCTATTAGGTATATGTTAATAATTACATTTTATTATCCGTCTATATGATGACTTGGAGTTTCATAGTCTATGCAGTCTTCAGGTACATATGAAATGACCGTTTTAGGTTTCAATTTCTATTTTGGGTTTGCGCGTTGTTTAAGCTCGTACTAAATGACAAATATTTGGTGCTATTTTTAGCTTATTAAATGTATAACTTAATTTGTGTTATACTGAGACCTAAAAGTGAAATTGAAAAGCAAACATGTAGAATTTATAAAAAATATAAGCAAAATTTCATGGTCAAATATTGAACGTAAATTTATATTTTAGTTTTGCATTACTGCATGAGTAATGTTTACTAACATGTCCATTGAGATTGCTGCATATGCATTTCCAATTTTTTATCTTAGGGCCGCCTAAGGTGGTCGTTTTTTTGACGAGATACAATGCGTTGTGAGGATGTGAGTTGTGGTACAGTGGATATCGGCTCGGAACGAGAAACCGGGGAGCCGAGTTCGAATTCCAGTTGAATCCATTGTATTCACTCATGCGCAAATGCCGTTGGGAAAGGTATTAATCCGTCTCTTCCTTCCAGTTATGGATTAAATAGCAGGACAGATTGGGTCGGCAACCAGTCTACCGCAGAAAGCAATGGCAACCTACTGCGGGATAATCTTCTGCCCAGTCAGTCATGTCTCTTTCGAGACATGATCGCCCAAGCGTGTATCACGTATGGCACTTAACTGACTGACTGACAACATTCTTTTATAAAGTGTGTATAAAAATTGTCGGAGAAATGTGTGAATACGAAAACGAGAATCAAGTGAGAGGTAAGATTTTAACTGTCTGCAAGAAGTAGATCCGAGCGTAAGCAATGAATATCATCAAGAAAGTACAGATATTGACTCATGAGAGTTGTGCACTAACAGAATACTTTAAATGTTACACGAAAATCGGAAGTTGTATTGGAATGCGAAAATATTGCTTCCAGAATGAAAACAAGTGTTAAAACAAGAAAACTATAATTATGCTCACTTCTTCAATGTATCAAACTTCCGGCGATAATAGGTTGAATCATAAATAAGTCATGTTTTGTTTATCAATTTTTGCTTCAAATATAAAGCATTATTAATGTTTCATTAAATCATATATATTTACCATTGGTTACAACTGATATTTTTACTTTCGGCAAATTTCGATCATTTGTGTTTTGTGTACTATTGTATGGAAGTGAATGCTGGATGATTTCATTAAGGAGAAGCTTCAGTCAGCAAAAATGCGGTTTTACAGAGGAAAGCTGAGGATACTGTTGTGGGATCTCCCTTTTTTCTATGATAATGGACTCGACTTTTGTATACATATGCTCTTTCCATATTGAGATACGTCAGATCCGTTAGACATCGCAAGAACCGTAAGAGAACGTAAGTTACGGAGAGATACCAAAGTTACACAGAGAATAACGCGTCAGTAGTCATATTAGCTCTTATTTATTTATTATGAATTATATTTTAGAATATGTACAAATTTTTTATATATATCCACTACAAATTGTACATTTTGTTTCAACATTGGACTCCCAATGTCTCATTAGGTGGTGTGGAAACGAATGGATGAACTCTTTTCTCATATTTGGGAGTTGTGTGTGGGATGTTGGTGGGGGTTAGCGATAAGGGAATAAGTCTTGTAAATTGTCCGTTGGAATTTTGAAGAAAGTTGGGTAGATAAGGGATATAGTTGATTCATGAAAGTGCTTTTTTAAAACCCTGGCTAGCCTTTATACTTTAGTTTTATTCCAGGTGGAGAATAGGGAGGTGTAAAGGGTGGGTAAGGATGGGATTGGACCTATCTTTAATATTTATTTGTACAACTATAGAATATTTTTAGTTAAGCCTCAGTTTTATAATAAATCTAATTTTGTATATTTAACAATAATTTTGAATTTAGGAAATTACTATTTTTTATAAAGATTTAAATTACATTTGAGTATATTTTGTGGTGTGTATTAGGTAAAAGTTGATATACGAGGGTTGTTAGTACTATAAAAGTTTATCTTCTCTAGGTGGGGTCCTAGTTATGGCTCGTGCAGTATTTTTCAATATGATTGCAAGGTTAGTTCTTTAATTTGTTTGCAGTTTACTGTGGTTTCCTGCCTCTGGTTTAAAAGCGTATCGCTATTTATGTATTTAATTATTTCAATTTTTTCTTGAAGAAAAAAGAAACATGGTTCCTTTAATTAGCTGTTTTTGCTTGTTTGAGGATTTCCCAGCAGTACTCCATGCACGGACGGATGGTTGACTTGTATATATGCAGGATGGATTCAGGTGGAAAAAACATCCTAGAACGACATAATGACTCAACCTTCTTAGCAGTAGATTTTGCTATGGATTCAATATAGTGGTTCCATTTGAGGTTTGAGGATAGTGTAAGTCCGAGGAGGCGTAGCGTATGACTCTCCGGGAGAATCGCTTGGTCCATGCTTATGGGAGGCAGGAGAGGTTGCCTGTAATGGTTGACAGTCAACAGCTTGGTCTTAGATGAATTGAAGTTGACAAGCCACTTCTTGCCCCAGTTCACCACAGAGTGTAGATCCCGTTCAAGGTCAGCAGCGAGATTATGTCTGTCCGCCACGACAGGTTTCTAACTGGTGCGGGAGTATATTGTAGTGTCATCTGCGAAGATGCCTACTTGGGATTTGATCTCATCTGGGAGGTCGTTGATGAAAATAAGGAAGAGCGTCGGGCCCAGGATAGAGCCCTGTGGTACACCAGCATTCGTGCTGTAGGACGAAGAGGCACGCCCATTCAGAACGACCTTCATTTTCCGGTTATTTAAGAAAGATTGGATTAGGTCAAGCAGGCGACCGGTAATACCATAACCGCGTAGTTTGCCTAGGAGGCCAGAGTGCCAAACCCTGTCGAAAGCCTTGGAGATGTCCAGAGCAACCGCGCGAGTCTCGTCAGACTCATCAAGGGCCTGTAGCATGTACTCCCTTACGGTTGTTAGCAGGTCGGCCGTGGACCTGGCAAAGCGGAATCCATATTGCCTGTCAAAGAACAGTTTGTGGGCGGTGAGATCATGAACTATTTCAGCATTGATTATAGCCTCGTAATACTTTCCTGAATATCGGTAGAAGACAGATAGGGCTATAGTTGGATGGGTCCGAGGGTTCACCACAATTCTTAAATACAGGAACGACTGAAGAGAACTTCCAGCATGCAGGAAAGCAGGAAGCAGAAAGGCAGTAGTTAAATAGTTTAGAGAGGACAGGGGAAAGTTCAGGCGCACACCTCTTAAGGACTATCACCGGGATTCCATCGTTTCCACACGCCTTATGGGGGTTGAGTTTTGAAATTACTCTGGATACTACTGTCGGGGTAATATATACGTCGTGCAGTTTGGCCTCAGTTCTAATAGGGAAATCGGGTGGGTGTACTCCGGACGAGTCGAATGTGGAGTTGGATGGGAATTTGTGGGCAATGCACTCAGCTTTGTCCGCAGATGACGTGAGAACCTCACATCCATGGATTAAAGGAGGTATTGAGGATTTCCTATTGTTGAGTACTCGTTTACAAATCTTCCAATAGTCCTTGGAGCCGAAATTGCGGTCAGCTATGTGCTGTCGCATGCTCTCAGCAAACAACTGTTTTGCGTCATTTAGGGTTCTTTTGCACTCATTGCGAGCAGATGTGAACAGGCGTCTATTGTGATCAGTTGACTGTCTCCGGAATAGACGGAAGTAATGGTTCCTATGGGCAATGGCGGCTAAGCAGGCCGGAGAGAACCACGGAAAGGAATGAGGTTTTAAGCAATACTTCCTGGTGGGTATGAAGGCATCAATGCCAGCTTTCATCCATGACGAGACCTCAGAGGCACAGTCATCAACTGATAGGTCGAACACTTTTCCCCAAGGGACGTCGCAGAGGAAATCGCGAAAGGCATCCCAGTCAGCTTTTTGGTAGAGGTAGGAGGTCCTATAGGTAGGGGGCTCCTGGTGGGAGTGAGATTGGAAAGAAATACTGAGAGAGACTGCAGCGTGGTCGGAGTTGCCGAGAGGGCAAAGCTGCGAGACGTGACAGGCGTCAGGCGCAGAGGTGAAACATATATCTAGCAGTGAGGAATGACCCAAGGGAGTGCTTGGGAAGCGAGTGGGGATGTCCACCACTTGCGTAAGGGATTGGGAAATAGCAAGGTTCATGGCGTGAATGCCTGCTGGATCAGTAACTGCGTTTTCAAGCCACTCAGAGTGATGGGCATTGAGGTCTCCAAATACAAATATGTGGGCGAATGGGTGATAGGAAATAGCCTTATCTATGTCGTCAGCAATGCTATCTAGTAGGGAGCAATCAGGAGAGGAGGGAGAACGGTGAAGAAAGAATAGTTAATTAACCGAACTGAGGAGAGACAGCCGGAGAGATATGTATTGATGGTCAGTAGATTCGAGTGAAGTCACCCTAGCTATGGGGAGGTGTTCGCTGACATAGACACCCAGCCCATGCATGTGGACAGTGGAATCCTTCCTTAAAAGGGGCAGATAACCAGGGATGGGATGAAGAGGTCAGAGGAGGGAATAGCTGAGTTGAGGTTAGTTTCGCAGAGCGCAAGGATGTCAGAGGACTTTTCATGCAGGAACGCTTCTACACTAGGAAAGTTAGTACGGATGCCCCGAATATTAGTGAAGGAAAGGTTAATGGGTTTAGGTGGTTTGGATTTAACTGGTTTAGGGTCATTTCTGATTTGTTTAGTCATGATTCTGTTTGTAGAAAGGGACCTATGGTAGAGGATACAGGCGGTCATTATCCACGATCTGTGCTGGGAGGGAAACTGGCTAGGGCTGCAACAAAATGTGGCCTCGGGGTTGCCCACCGAAAGCGCTTGCAAGGACATCTATCCATGCGCGACATGGCACTACAAGAATCCCGATATTATACAACTGTTGATCAGGGCAGCCGCTCTTGACGCTACGCAAGAGTTAGGGCTCCTAACTACCAGTCGGAAGCAGCAACCAGGAAACTGCCAACCCGGTACCCTCACAGTGATGTGCCGTTGCCACCAACCGGCCAGATCGCAGGAAATTCACGGAAGCACCAATACCAAGGTCTGAAGAGAGAGAAAAGAAAGCCGGAATCCACATCCTAAACAGGAAACAAGGGGCAAGCCTCTACTCCAGTTCAATAGACGTGGGAGGAGTATTGCGATAGTGTGACCTATCTATTTCTATTTAAAAAAAAGAAAAAAAAACACAAAACACAAACTTCCAAAATGGAGAGTTAACTAAGTTTTAACTTAGGTAAAGTCCAAATGCAGCATGAACGCCAAAAGTTGAGGAAAAAAAAACGTAAAATACAGATTTAAGAAATAATTCGTAAGTACCTCAGAGTTTAACACAGGAATTTTGAATTAAGAAAGTTTCACTCTTCAATTCTTTCTTTTCCAAAAAATCAACATCGAGTTAAGCTGCTTGGTAAATTTGAATTCAAAGAACAGACCATAGCGGGGAGGGGTAACAAGTGGCTGCTGATAACTTGGCCAGAATAACTTTTCATAACAGAATAAATAAATAAAAATCCCAAACATTCTTTTTCCAAGTGAAGCATGAACGTCAAAAAGTGAGGAAGAAAAACGAAAAATACCGGTTTAAGAAATAAATCGTAACATACCTCACAGTTTAACACAGGAAATTTGAATTAAGAAAGTTTCACTCTTCAATTCTTGCTTTTCCCAAAAATCAACATCGATTAACCTCCAAAATATCTCTAAAAAAACAGCATGAAACAGCATAGTATGAATAAAAAAGGTCATAAACTTAACAAAACACACTTTTTCTACCAAAATATTTATTTTATTATTAAGAAGAAAGATCACAGTCATTTTTAATTATGTTTAAAACAATTTTAATTCCTGCTAACATTTTCAAAATTTTGTCCTCAAATTTTGTTTTTAGTTGAGTTAGCGGCTAAAAAAAATATTGCGACTGTTTTACAATGGGTAACGTTATGATGACACAACCCACTTTTTTTTCGCGGGGACATTAATTTGGAAATTCCCGCAAAAATCAAATAATTGTCAGATTTGAATGAAACTTTCAATACTCATTTACAAATTCATGAAATTATTTTTGAAATTATTATTTTTTAAATATCTTCGTGAAAATATTTTTTAAGTCTGTTACCCCCCCTGTACCTAAATCCATGAAATTTTAATAAAATTTAATTAGCTGTAAAAATGTTGGAGCATATAAATCATCTATGTTTTTTATTTTAAAATGGACAACCTGACCGAAAATCTGCTCCAAAGCGTAAGATAAAAAATGCAATAGAATTCTGATATAATTTAATTTGATAAAATTTTAATTCCTGGAATAAATAATAATTATTAAGAACATTATAGTCTAAAGAATTTTTTTTTCTTTTACTAATAAACTCTTGAAATAATTGATTTTATTTTTTTACTTTTTATTATTATACTTCATAAAATTGTTACTAATGTTTAAAAACCTTTTAAGGAAACGTTGTTTAATTTCATTTTTAGTTAAGAATTGATGATTATATTGCCTATCGAAAATTGAAAAGTTTAATAAAAATCGTTCACCCATTTCATTTTTAAAATAATTAAAACAAAATAAATTTGTGTGTAAATATGGTAATTTTTATTTAGTACGGTGTTCCATAGGAGGCATAACAAGTTTCCGTAGGGATCGTATTAGTTTTTAGAATTTAACAAGTGTTTGGATTAATTGCCCTTACATCAGAAACGAGAGAAACCACACTTCGATTCTGATTCTAGTCTCTTCAAGACGTTTATAAAATTCAACAGCTTGTTTTGCAAGTCATTCCATAAACATTCTAATTTTACTATTTAGTTAAAATACAACAAAAAATTTAAATTTCCAAATGTTACGTTTTAAGCTACAAGAATTTTTCATCACTTTCGGCGACATACAAGCGTGCCTCACAACTTCCGCCTGCCAATACATCAATTATCACCTAAGATAACGAAGATAAAGAGGGCTACCGTAGTTAAAAGAAAGTTTTTATTGTTAATTTCCAGGCAATAAGCAATTATTACTTGTTTGAAATCAGATAAAGGTAAGTTTCGGTTATAAAAATCGACTTAAATAACGTGCCAAGGAGGTATATTTTTTTTTGCAAGATATTTAAAACAGAAATTTGGCTACTGTTTACGTAATGTGTCGAGCAATCAATAATGGCGGTATATTTGAAAAAAAATTTTTCAGCAGTTAAATTTTTGATTCCGATCAATATAATTTCGGTTTGAAGAAAACCTGGGTATTTTGCTTACTGTAATTAGTAAATTTAATCTCTTGGCTCTCAATTAAAAATATAATTAAAGCTTCAAGAAAATATTTTTATTTTTAAAAATTACATTTCAATTGAGGTATCGGAAATGAGCATTGGTTTGGGTTTCTACAGTGTCAAAGTTTGTTATTATGTGGCAGACTGGTATTAGTGTTGGAATTATTTTTGTTGTGTACTTTTAATAATTTACTCTAATGTAATTTAATTTTTTTCTATATTGTTGGAGCAGCTTGGTTTTATTTTATTTCTATTGAATATTTTACTTTTTACTTAATTCTAAGGTGATAACTATAATTTATATATATATATATATATATATATATATATATAAAGCGCATACACACATATATATATATAATAGAATGTTTGGGATTGAACTTTTTTTACCGTCTTGTTGGCTTAGGAATTAAGTATATATTTTATGAAAAGAAATATTTGAAAAACTCATAATGCGTATTTTTATTTTGGCAATATTAAATTGTAGCACTCCGAAACACATCCTTTCTAATTAAGTCATTTTAACATAGTATCCACGGTATATATTAGGTTAATTTTTGCAAACCTAATAATTGATGTGCGCTCTTTAATACTTTTAGATTTACTTTTTAGACAGAAATATTCTAAAAGCTATGAATCTCTTTATTACAAAACATGATTTTTCTTTACTTATCTTACCTGAGTTCCAACATGATCACAGTGCCTCTCAAACCTTTGCCAATATAAACAGAACCTGAGAAGAAGTGTTCACAAGTGATCAGACAGTACGAAGGGGCTTCCGTACGTGTGATGAGAGTCTTGAATATGAACAAGGAAAAGGGCGGTCAGGCAGTCTTGACAACGGACAACTGCAAGCAGCTGTTAAGCAAAACCCAGGTCAAATCTCAGAGAAATGTCTCAGACGCTAGGTGTCAGCGCTGCAATAGTCTCACGAGATTTTCAGAATATAAGCAAGGTGAAATCTCGATACATGGGTTCCTCATGATCTCTATGAAAAACAAAAACGCATTTGATACTATTTCTGCGTAATATTAATGATCTCTTTCTTGGCCAGATATTCACTTGTGATGAAAATTAGTTTTATCAATATCTGAAAACGATCAGGTCAGTGGCTTGATTGTGATGAGTACACCAAATTTTCTTAATGCCAAACTTGCATCAGCATATAATTATAATTATTACCTGGTGGTCTGCATTTGGTGTTATCCACTACAGCTTTCCGGAAGCCAATCAGAGCATTAATGCAGAGGTTTACTTCAATCAGTTTGCTGAAGTGCATGCACCCTACAAGATATGAAACCTGCATTGGTGAATTGACGTGTTCCAATTCCGCTCCACGATAATTCACGGTTACATGTTGCAACAATGAGGTTGAAAACAATCACAGACTTAAGATTCTAGAGTTTATCAATTTCTCAATATTTTTCTGAATATTCACCAATTAATTATGACTTTTAAGCAATTAAATTCATTGAAATGGTAAAACGTTTAGCTCTAAACCAGTGGTAGTATCCACTTTCAATAAATGGAAAAAAAGAAGGGGCATTCTTTTATTTTTTTAATCCGAAAGAATTTAGTACGACGTTTTAAATTTTAGTAGATACTTGTATTTCAGTAGAAGCTCTGTGTATTTATTACACAACATTTTATTTTTGTCTACCTCTTGGAGTATTCGAGAAATCTAAGTAGAAAAATATTACGAAGGGCTTATATTTTTCTCTCACAAAATATCTCAGATATTCAGTCCGATACACTAAAAATATTTTGTTTAATAAATAATTGTCTTCTCTAATACGAATATCCACTATGACCACTATGCACCGGATAGTGTAGGAACATATCAATTCTTACGCACTTTTTTAAACATAAGTCTTTATAATTTCATTCCGATATAAACGTATGAATTTACTCGCTAATCTTGATACTGAATATTGTTTTTGTAAGCTTAGCTTAGATGTGGTACAAAACGTCATGTACGGAGGCACCCAGTCATAACCAAACTCACAATTATGTTCCAGTCATTCTAACGATACAAGCTATTACACCACGCCTATGTGCTCATACTATCATTGTATAATGGTGTGCTCTTTCTCAATTTAGGAAAAACAATTTTGAGAGAGATTTACTGCTTACATTACATTGGATCAATACATACTCGTCTTTGTTTAGAAATGCAGGAGAGACTGTTAATTTCCCTCCTTCAATGTATGATTCATATGGCTAGTTGATGCATATGTAATTGCTGAAAGTGGTCTGTAAAATATAAGGTTTGTGTATATGTGTGTGTGTATGTAGCATTTATATATGTAGAAGTAACGATAGATTTTACCAGATATTTTTGTCATCAATTAATCGTCGTATTGACTTCTGAGCAACACATATGTTGGGTTTCTTTAATTTATCTTTTCTAAAATGAAAAAACAAACTTTGTTCTGACATACAACGGATGTTTGTGTTTGAAAATATATCTATTTTAAGTTTGGAAAACAGGGGAAAAAATTGTAAACGATTACACGAAACGTGTTAAAAGTAATAAATTTTGCAACATAATTTATATATTAAGTTATTATTGCACTAATAAGCAAAATAATATTCACTGAGAATTAAATAATATTACCGTAATCTAAATTACTATGTAAATTGATATTTGAAATGTAAACATGTGAAGAAAAATTTCATTCTCTTTACATTATTCGCACTTTTGTCCTAATCTTTGTTGCCATTTGTACGGCGTTTTGGCCTTCGTAGGCTCCGGTCTTTTTCATGTACTAAAAATTACTAATCTAAACCTTTATTACAATCACTGGGATAACTTGAAATGCTAGAAGTAGAAAGTTACATGTTCCCCACTGCTATAGCCTGGTATTGAACTAACAACTTTTGGGTCAAGACTCTGGAACTAACCAAAGTCTATATCCACTGTCAGTGACTTGGCCCAAAGAGTTGTGAGTTAAATACTAGGCTACAGTATTAGTGAACAAGTAACTTAGAGGGAGATAACTCATTACCACCAAAAGAAGCTTTACGCAAGAAATGAGAATGACATACCCCAGTTATTGTAAAAAAGGGGTTAGGTTGGAAATTTCTAGCACCTAAAGAAGGCTAGAGCATATAACGACAGAAATGTCCTACAAATGGCAACAAAGACGAGGACAATAGTCCGAATAATGTAAATCGTTTAAATAGTACCTCATCTCTGAAATATAAATGTAAAACAATTTTATTAATAAATGTAAGAGTTTGTAAGAATTAAGACAATGTGTTTGCCCGCCTTACATCAAAAGGCTATTCGAAACTTGTAGATTAATTTCCTACAGATGGAAAGATCATTGGTTTACTGACCAAATGCATTATGTAGATGATTATCAGAATCTATGTAATAATTTACAGGCTCACAAAAACATTAAACTCTGTGGAAAAGTTTTGGAATTCAAGACTGGAAACTTCAAAAACAAATCACTGCGTATAACGGGTAATTAATTGACTTCATGTTTTAAATGAAACCATATCACAACGGTGACAAATTGACTGATGCCTATATGCCAGATAAGGATCGATTATATCCCATCGCTTTTAGAAATTTGTTTGTAGAATTTTCAAAAATAGGCTATTATTTCCTTTCGTAAGTGCGACACAGAGATCCGAAGGCGAATTGACATGGCGAAGGAAGCATTCCAGAAGACGAGTAAGGTATTAAGAAACAAGACAAATTCGCTAGAAACTAGGAACAGAGTACTGGATTGCTACGTGCTGTCCTTCCTTCAATATGACAGTGAATGCTGGACAATACCATCAAAGATGAAGGAAAAAACTTGAAGCAACTGAAATGTGGTTCTACAGAAGGATGCTGCGAATATCATGGATCGAGCATGTGAGCAATGATGAGGTCTTGAAAATGATGGAAACAAAAAGGAAATTAATACTGAGCACCAGGAAGAGACAGCTGAAGTTCCTGGGACAAGCAAATAGGAAGGAGGGCTTGGAGAACCTGAGAGTAAAAGGTAATAGGGAAAGAGAGACAGGGTAAAGCAACGGATAACATATTTGAAGGACTTAATGAGGTGGATGACAGAACAAGGATTGTATGGTGTAACAGAAGGCGTGCTCAGAGCCACCAGGGATAGGGAAACGTGGAAAGCCATGATAGCCAAGGTCCTGAAAGGACAGGGCACATAGAAGAAGAAGAACTGAATATCACTAAGTTCCTCGCACAGTGAAACGATTTCAATTGATATAAGATTATATTTGGCTGAATTTTACCAGGTGTACATGAATCTAGAATGTTATTACTTAATTCGCTCGATGCCTAATTGGCAAACTCCCGACGCAGATGTGTCTGTAGTTACATTAGGTTAATTGATGGTGAATATTTCTGGAGAGCCGTTTTGCTAGATTCAAATAATATTGAGAAAATAATCCGTTTCTATTCAGGAAATGTTGTGTACTCATGTTAGGGCGCCGCTCCTATTTGACTACAAATGGACTGTTCCCATTGGCATATATAGCGATGGTGGATTCTCTACAAGAGGGTTGTAGAGAGTCACTTGAGAGTCTCTAATGAGTTACTGAAGAGTCAGTGCGAGTCAGTGAAGAGTTAGTCACACTTCCGGCGGCATACCGGAAGTAATCACGTATACACACGTCTTACGACGGATTGGACTCTTGTATCTTTCTATTGTAAATATTACTAATCACTTCTGTACATACTAACCGTCTTTTCCGTGGAATACAACTTATATTCTGATTCTGTTGTTGAATTATTCATTTATACTTGGCGACATAACAACTCATTAATCGGAAATTCAATGTTACTGTCGATTTAAATTAATGCAATTTCTTTCCTAAAACAGTATTTCATGAAATTAGGCATATCACATCTTATTTTAATACTTTCAAGAATTTATTTCCAAATATCTAGCTTATTACGTTTTAAATGCCGTTATATTCTTTTCTATTCTACATGTGCAGCTGATTTGTGATTTACAATTCGGTGTTTTCAAGTGATGCGTGTTATGTGGTAAGATTTTTCCTTGTTACATATAGCGCGAGTTAAAAGGGTATGATAAATGATCTTCTTAATAACTTAACGTTTAATTTGATTTGGAAAATTGTGTTGAGCTAAGATCTTCCACGTCTTGAAGTTACATACACTGAAAAATACGAATACAAGGACGGTGTCCTTTTTTCCCATAAACGATTTTTCATTTATTGGTTTATATGCCTGTGCGTATCTGGTCACATCCAACTCAACTAACAGATAAAGCAACATGATCAATTTTGAATAAGGAAGTGCCAATCCTGTCAATATATAACATGCACACCCCCCCCCCCAGAAGATTTCGGATTCAGGGATTGGCCAGTACTTCACTGATCATATTCTCAATGACGTCATTATTTTTCAGTATGCTAAGTGTTCAACAGTCGTATTTCCAGTTGAAATTTCTGAAAGCTCTTTTCATTCGTAGACAACCGTTTCTTTGCCAATAAAAATATTTTTGTTTTCTTTGCCAATAAAAGTATTTTCTTATATCTTAAATATACTCAGTATTACTTGTAATGGTTTACGATTTTTGTCAATAAATTAATGAAAAGGGCGGCAGAGATCGTAATTTTTATTCTTTTTAATTTGTATTCTTTTTATTGTTTAATATTTAAATTTATAATGACCTACTTTGAAGAATGTTGATCAAAAAGCAGACTGCTTAAGAGATAATACAACATCCGTTTATTTTTTTATTATATTTCCCGGCATTTCTCCATTTCTTTTATGATATATTTAAGCATTTTGCCACGAAGAATATATATATGTGAATAATATCTTATGTACCAACAAGTGTATTATATATATATATATATATATATATATATATATATATTACGGTTGCTGAGGAGATGTGAAATATTCTCTTAGGGATTTCATGTTGAAATGTTCATTCAACATTTTTTAATATTGAAAATTTATATATATATATATATATATATATATATATATATATATATATAGTGTAACCCCGATATAAGAGAGTTTTCGGGAATGGAGAAAAGTTATCTTATATCCGGATTTGGTCTATTTTATATACATACCACAGGTTCTAATTTGGGACCAGAAAATCTCTCATATACGGGTTTCTCTTATCTCCAGGTCTCTTATATTCGGGTTATATATATATATATTGTGAATGTGTGTGTTTGTGTGTATGGTTCCACGTTTAAAAGTTCATATATACATGTGTGTGTAAATGTGTGTGTATGTTTGTGTGTGTGTCTTTATGTGTGTGTTTGTGTGTGTGTGTGTGTGTGTGTGTTTAGAAGAAAAGCCAGTCTGTGAGTGTGTGCTTCTGATAATGTTTAGATATAATAGACCGGTTAATCAAATATTTTGTATAAATATACAACAAAATAAAAACTATATTGCCGGTATGTTTAAAAATATGTATTAATTGAAAAACGAAGAGAAATACTTTAAATTTGGAGTTTTCGGACACATCTGCATTCTTTTTCAACGAGACGAAGAATGAACAAATAAGTTGCAATTAACTCTTCCGAATTTTTTTTTTTTTCGTTAGGGCGTTCCCCTTAAAATCTGTATTCTCTGAGTAAACCCAAATCCGGTGTTAATCTTCTATTTTTTTTTTACATATATTTTAACTATGATCTTACACATTCTTGTCGTCTGTTAAATGAAGACGAAAAGAACGAAGTCATCAATGCCATGAAACGGTTGGTTAAAATGTGCAGCAAGAAGTAAATTGTTGTTGTCTGTGATATGTTTTTTATAGATATTGTATTGAAGAAGAAAAAATACCGTGCCTGTTTTTCCAAATTTCAAAATAATATACATATTTTTATAGACCCTCTGTTTAGTTTAAACTATTCATTTCGACTAAAAACCTGCTCCATTGATGAAAATATTATAGAAAATTTATCTTCCAGCCGGATTCGAACTTGCGTTGCCACTTTGCAGGAGAAACCATAGTTTAATCCGACATGATTTTAAGGCACGGCCACGAAAAACTTGGACCTACAATGTTTCGATGTAAACTGCTCTCATGGTTTTCCGTCATTGATAAATTTATAAAAGACTTTTTTCTGCCAAAATGATTATTGTTATTATAGTGGTGCATATTGTTGTGTTATCGAATGGTTTTTGTAGTTAAAAAATAAAATGTGAGTTGAAGTGATACGGTTGTTGTTTTTATGACCTATATAATGCATAGTGTATGTATTCTTTCATAATGATGCACTTTTACATGAACTCAGAAATGCCATTAGGTCTATGTAACTGCCAAGTGGGTTATAGTTATTTTTTTAATTATTTTAATAGATTAAATTTAGTTTACGTCTAATAATGAAACTTGAATGTATACTTTTTATTAGGGAGTCTGTTTTATATATGAAAATGCGTTTGTTTTACGATTTTCGTTGCTTAAATAAGTGGCACATAACGTATATTAACAAAAACAGACGAAATATAAAGAATTTCATTATTCTCCTAAGCACATTTTATACATTATTATAAATTTTATGATAGATTTAGAGAAATAACTACAAGAGAGTAATCCATCTATGTAATATTTGTCATAATCTATTTAACTGTTAGAAAATAGTCATCTTAGCCGTAGTTAAGCAAAGTCAAGCCTAGTCAGTACCAATATATGTGGCCGTTTGTGAATGCCAGATATTGTAAACTTGGATGCTCTGCTGATGTAATGGATAACGGCTCAGGATTTGAAATCGCAAAGCTGTGCTCCATTTCCAGTCTGGTTCGTTATGTTCGCATACGTGCTAATATCCTATGGAAAGTCATGAATCCACTTCTTCCCAAAATTAAATAGTATGATTGATCTCAGTAAAGCATTATATTCAGAAAATCATGCAATCTAAGAATATTTTCTGGATTTTTGCAACCGAGAAATGGTTGGTAATCCGTAAAAATATAAATCATTCAAACAATCAATGAACGAACCATCAACTATCAACAGCAGAGGTTAACAGAAATCTATTTTTCCTTACAAGCTAAAAGGAATTACTAAAACTACCCGACAGGATCAGCAAATATGCAATGCGATTTTTACAGTTGGTTTATTTTAGGAATATGTTTTTATCTTCTTGAGGAATTAGTCTTATGTGCATGTCTATAAGACATGTTTGGTGACCTGCACATCGAGAATGAAGAGAAAAGAAGACGTACGTCATAAGTAACGTCACATGTAAAAAAGAGAAAGTAAGCTTTTCTATTTATTTCCATAAATACAGCAAAGATAGACAAATTATGACGACTAGAAAAGATGACGTCCTTATCCTATATTCGATTCCATCAGGAAACAGTATAGACGCAATCCAGATCACTCTACTAAGCAATGGATTATCGAAAATATCGTTAGAGTTTATCATTTAGAAATTTTTTCAAAGGTTGATTCACATTCCAACGGCTAAATTAAAGTGGTTCCCATACAATATAAGAGATGCGATTAACATTTTAAAGCCAGTAATGTAACTGGATCTATTCAACTTATACAGTGAGACTATTCTGAGAACCATAGAAGTTATGCCAGGATTCGTCATCGGAGGCCATAATTTAAACAATATAAGATACTCAGATGGTACAGTGCTGATAGCAGACACAGAAAGATAACTATAAGACCTTCTACAGCCGGTAGAGGAAGAGAGTGATACAAAAAGACTACAAATAAAACGGCAAGAAAACCGAATGCATGGTAATCAGCAATAAGGGTAGCCCAAAATGCCAAATGCAGGTGAGGGACGATAAAATCAAGCAGGTACAGAAATTTAAATACCTAGGAAGTGTTCTAACAGAAGACGGAAAGTGCGACACAGAGATCCAAAGGTAAATTGGGATGTTGAAAGAAACATTCCAGAAGTTGAGTAAAGTAATAAGAAACAAGACAAATTCACTAGAAACAAGGAGGAGAGTAATGGATTGCTATGTGATGTCGGTTCTTCAGTATGGCAGTGAATGTTGGGCAATATCTTCGAAAATGAAGGAAAAACCTGAAGCAGTTGAAATGTGGTTCTACAGAAGTATGCTGCGGATATCATGGATCGAGTATGTGAGCAATGACGAGGTTTTGGAAAGGATGGAGACAAAAAAGAAATTAATACTGAGCATAAGGAAGAGTCAACTAAAGTTCCTGGGACATGCAATGAGGAAGGAGGGCTTGGCGAACATGATACTAACAAACCAGATAGAGGGGAAAAGAGACAGGGGAAAGCAGCGGATAACATATTTGAAGGACCTGATCAGGTGAATGACGGAACGATTGTTGCATGGTGCAACAGGAGAAAGAGTGCTAAGAGCCACATGGGACAGGGAAATGTGTAAAGCCATGATCACCTACGTCCTGAAAAACATGGCACATAAAAGAAGAAGAAGAAGAAGAAGAAGAAGAAGAAGAAGAAGAAGAATGTAACTGGATGTGCGTTGTGGTGCAGTGGATATCGGCTTCAAACAACAAATCAGAGAACCGAATTCGAATGTCAGCTGAATTCGTTGCATTCACTTACGTGGAAATACCCTCCATAAAGGTATCAATCCCTATTTTCTCCTTACAGCTATTGACGAAGTAGCAGGAGTGATTAGATGCTATAGCATTGGTTGGCAATTAGTCTACCGTGGAGAGAAATAGCGACTTACTACAGGAAAAATCGTTTACTTTGTCAGTCATGGATCAAAAGAGGCATGGTCGCTCAGCGTGTATCACGTATGGTGCTGACTGATTGTGTTTGATATAGTTCAAGATATTTAGGAAACTTACAGTTAAATATAACAGGTCATTTGCAGTCAAAAACTCAAGTTGCGATGTCTAATCGTTAATAATCTTTTTTTTTTCAAAATCGATAATAATGTCTTCGCAATTCGTTTTATTTGTTTATATATTTTGTTTATTATATAATTTTTTATTCCAGATAACATATTTAAAATATCTCTAACTTTAACGGCAACTACTCACATGTCATTTGGCAGCACTGATATAAATGATACAGCGGAGTGGATAAATTGCTGTCAAAATTAAGCTAAAAAAAGGAAAAAATAACATATCTCATTTTTCAGATATATTTAGCAAAATTACTCACAATAATGAGATATTAAAGAGAAAATGTAATAAAAAATCGTCCTTGGTTACAACCATGGCTTCCAGACATCTTCGGAGTATCTTGCAACTATTCTCGTCTGTTTCCTCGTTGAAGTTGATGAATGTTGCCATATTCTTTGCTTTCAGTTAATCTTTGGTGTAAAAAACATGTTTCTTTTTTTTTAGATTTGTCTCTTCGCTTTAAAATTTCAGAAACTCAAACTTGATTGGAAACCAATAAACCGTAAGAAAGTGTCACAAGCAAAAAGTGTGAGAGTGTTAATAGAGAACTTATGATTACATCTTTTCATTTCAACTACAAAATTATGATAACTTTCATCAATTTAGTCAGTCAGTTATGTACCATAAATGATACAGGCTTCGGCTATCATGTCTCGAAAGAGGAATCTTCTACAAAAGAAGATTTTTATTAATTTCTGCGGTAGACTGGTTCACATCTAAGATTATATAACGCAATATGTCCTGTTATTTGAACCATGGTTGGAAGGAAAAAGAGATTAATGCCTTTCCCAAGTGAATGCAACGAATTCAACTGGAATTTGAACTCGACTCTTGGATTTCTGGTTACGAGCCGATATCCATTTCAACACAACGCCTATCAGCAACAATCTATTACTGCGCTTAAATACATAAATGTATTTATATATACACAGACACACACACACACGCACACACACACACACACACACATATATATACATATATATATATATATATATATATATATATATATATGGGCTCAGATATATACAGCCAAGTTTGAACTCGTTACTTTCACTTACGCAATAATACATATGGGGAATTTATAAATCGAAATCTTCTCCCCCAAACTATGGGTAAAATATCAGAATAGACTGGCTTTTATCACCTTGTGTAGCAATCGTTCTAGGAGAAGAAAAACACGAGCCCAAAGAAACATCAATTCTACTGCGGCTGTAGTACATGTGATCCCCTTACAACTCTAACGACTCACGGCATACCAGGATAGACCAGTGCACACTTGTATTAAACCTGTTTAATACAATTATATTGTAGAACTTTTGAATATATTCTATTTGTAAACAAGTTATTACGCGACCCAGGTTTCTATCATGAGTGGTGTCTTCAGTAGATTTTTAATAATTGATTTTACTGTTTACCGTTTTTCTTTTTAAGAAAATCACGTAACGGCGTTTTTTTGAACGCTCACATGGCACTGAATTTTTGAACCCGCAATTTTTAAAATTAAAATGATTCGTGGCGTTTTTATCCATGGTTGTATGAACCTACGAGGTATTTCTTAGTATAGTTACTCTTAGTCATAATTTTCGTTCTTTCATTCAACAGTTCATTTTTATTTGAGAATAGCATAAACTCTAACATTTTTTCTTGTCACAGTCTATATATATATATATATATATATATATATATATATATATCAGAAAATATACATATGTATATACATGTATATATAAAGGTCATTCGTGGCGTTAATAAAACAATGCATCATGTAATATAACTTGTAATATAACATGCAAATATAACATAAAATAAATGTTAATGAATTAATATTATCATAATAAGTATCTGAAAATTGCATATTGCATGGAACTCCGAGTTGTGCTCTAGACGTGTTTCATCTTCTGTGGGTTATTTGAGGGGCTTTTATTTTGCTGCAAGCTTTTATGTACAATAGAATATTAATGTTATTGTTTTTTCAAAATTCTTGATTAAGGAACACTCATAAATATTAATAGAGTTAGCTGAAAAATTTAAGCAATCTATGGGAGATACGAACTGATGCAATTTCAATCTTTAATTAACTAAATTGAATAAGTAATATTTGGAAAAAATAAACAAAATTCGAGAAGTATTGAGCTAATAGGTATTTGATTTAATTTCGTTTGGGATTAATTTATGTGTCATCTATTTTGAATAACATGAGGTCATGGGTTTAACCGTTTTTTGGTTTTTGTTGTTTATTGCGTCGTGTATCTTTGCTGAGGAAAATAACCCGAGATGCAGAGCAGGTTTATATATTTTATGCATTATTATTATTCATTTCACCCGAAGTAATCAATAAAGTCTCTAAGAAAAAGAGAAGTGTTACTGAATGCATAATATAATGAAAAAACATTATTGCAGAGGAAGGACAACGAAAGAACAATAAATAAAAAGGCAGAAGATAACGATTGATATTGCAATTACATTCTTCAAGAACAAATTTGACTGGAAAGCAAGAAGCCAGAAAAAAATTTCGCAACCACAAAAATATACTGTTACGGTTATATCAGGCCAATTGAACTTCAAATTGATGAGACCTTGCCACCAATCTTATCAGTCAGTAAAGTGCTATACGTGATACACACTCGAAGGGACATGACTGCACTGGGAAGAATATTTTCCCTCAGCAAGATGCCATTAATTTCTGAAGTAGACTGACTGCTTAAGAAGACTATAAAATCCAATCTGTCCAGCTAGTTAGCCCATCAGTCAGCCAGTTAAGTGCCATACGTGAAACACGCTTGGGCGATCATGTCTCGAAAGAGACATGACTGACAGGCCAAAATATTATCTCGCAGTAGATTGTCATTGCTTTCTGCGGTAGATTGGTTGTCAGCCAAGGGTATAGAACCCAATCTGTTCTGTATTTGGCCCATAACTGGAAGGAAGAGACGGAATAATATCTTTCTTTCCCAAGGATATTTGCGCGTAAGTGAATGCAATGAATTCAACTGGAAATTCGAACTCTGCTCCTCGATTTCTCATTCCGAGCCGATATCCACTGCACCACAACGCACATCCCAGAGCTAGATGAAAAAAGACGGATTTTTACTTGTTCTAAGAGTATTAGCGCGTATATGAATGCAAATAATCCAACTGGAATTCGAAATATGCTATCCGATTTCTCTTTCCGACATTATATCTACTGCACCACAGACATTTAATCTATTACTGCACATAAATTTATCATATGTATGCACCAAAGATAAAAGATAATCAAAACAATAACTAAGAAAGCGTTTCTAGAAAAGGCAGGAATAAAGCCACATTTCGACATTAGGACAATGACTGTATCCGAGGTGCCAGGTTAGGACCTGTGGCATTCTAGATTTTTCTTTGGATTCTACTAAGCATTTCTAAATATATAGCAAGAACACCAGTCCGCATGTGGCAGCAATATTCAAAGCATGGAAGAATAAAAGACAGATTCCGTAGTGAAAGATGACTCTCACGACAGACACAACCAAAATTTCTAGCATCAGACCTAGGAATTTATTAAATTTCGTCTGTAAACTTCTTGTAAGAGGTTACGCCGGGAAGGCGTATATAATTGAATAAAATTAATTATACTTTATTTTTGTAGAAAAAAATGATGTATTAAGCGTCAACATTATATTTAAAAAGATTTTAAATACATTCAACATATATTTGTTTTGTATTTTGTATAATTTCTGATAACAAATTATTACATTCCGAAAACACTAATATATTTAATTCAATCTCCTACACTTTGGTATTTCCATACGAAGTTTCTCTAAATGCAAAGAAGCAAACTTTATGATACATTCCTTGTCTACGTCTATTTGAGCATATATTCCTCCGCTTCAGCCATTAGCTAAGAGGAATAATTTATCACCTCCGAATCTTACAAAGTGAAAAAATAAGGTTTTTTTTTTTTGTTTTTTATGCAAAAATACTTTCGCTCAGGTTGGCTACTAAAAAAAAAACAAAAAAAAAACACATTTTTCAGCAGACAAAATCTCTCCACAAGGTCACAAACAGAACCAGTTTAAACAGAAAATGTCATGTTAAATCATTTGTAACAGATAAGGCAATGTTAGAGTGCGGTTCTGCCGAAGTAAATTCAATTCAGAGCGAAGAGAAAGGGAAAAAGTAAACAAAAAAAATCAAAAGCAACAAAGGCGCACATATCCACTCTATCTATCTATCTATCTATCTATCTATATATATATATATATATATATGTATATATATATATATATATATATATATATATATATATGAGCTTGTATTTGCGAGTATGTGTGCATAACTATATATACGTACATATGTATACAAGATATTTGCAGTTTTTGACTTTATATATATATATATATATATATATGTGTGTGTGTGTGTGTGTGTGTGTGTGTGTGTGTATAAGTTTATTTCCCAAATGTACATTAGAAAGATAGATACATAGACAGATACATAGATATTAGACAGATCTATCTATCTATCTATCTATCTATCTATCTATCTATCTATCTATCTAAGCGTATATTCGCGAGGATATATATCTGTAAATATATGTATATACCACTTATATAAGTTTATATCTTTATATATATATATATATAACTGCATCTGTACATATGTATGTGCATACAGATATATTACATTGAATGTAACGGACTAGTGACATTTTATAAT
>JBBBDQ010000428.1:7195000-7257500 GCA_037127315.1 Ascarosepion bandense | reverse complement strand
CTATCAAGTCAATGATATAATTTAATGAGCTGCTAAACCTTTCCTAAAACAAAAGAGAGATCAGTGAAAGTTTATGATGATTGTCTAGTGGTTTGAAATCGGTGTTATTAATCTTTCTGGCAACCAATGAGAGCATTAATTTGAGCTTTACTGCTATCAACTTGACGAAATGGCTGCAAGCCGTCAAAAAATAAAAGAGACCTGCATCGGTGAATAGATATGATCTAATTCTGTTCCACGATGATCCGCAGCCACATGTTGCAAGAACTACGTTGCAAAAACTTCCAGATTTGGAATACGACAGTTTAGCACATCCTCAATATTCTCCTGACCTTTGCCCCATAAATTAATAGGTTTTATACTCTTATACACATTTTATATGGTAACACATTTAGGTAAACACAGGAAGTAGAATCAGCTTTCATAGATTTCATT
The DNA here is from genome assembly GCA_037127315.1 of Ascarosepion bandense. Taxonomy (NCBI): domain Eukaryota; kingdom Metazoa; phylum Mollusca; class Cephalopoda; order Sepiida; family Sepiidae; genus Ascarosepion; species Ascarosepion bandense. The sequence goes on along the minus strand of JBBBDQ010000428.1, from coordinate 7,257,065 downwards.
GCATCACAGCCAATAACTTTTTATGAACGAGAAATAAATAATCTTCTCGATCGATGGCGAGGTTAATAGATGCTCAAAGCTCATATTTTGACTAATTTCTACATTTCTACGGTAAATTATTCCAGAATAAAATCATGTTTCTGACATCGGCCATTATTTCTCTAACCACACCTTTTCCAAATTTAGCTGTTCTAAACTGAATACAACGGGGTGGAAAGAAATTTGAACTCGGCTAGTCTAATTCGTTCCGATTCTGTATTACTCTACTTGTAGATATCTCCGGTTTATATATTCTGATTCCATACGCTGATCCTCTATTTATACGAAATTACCATGGTAGTTACTCAATGCATTCATTGATGTCATTGTGATTGCCATGTCATTTTTTAGAATATTCCTTAAATCTCGTGTTGTAGGTGGTGGGATAAATGCAGGCAATTATAACTAAACGTCAAGAAAAGCGCGCAGATCCGAGATTTGAACTTGGTTCACTACATGGCACTGAGTAAATTATCATGCGGCTGCAAAACTCTATCCTGCTTTTAGACGTGGAAAATATTTTGTATTTCAAGTTGTTATAAAAACTACATTATTGCCGTCAAAGAATGTGATGACAACAGCGGCCGAATAACACAGAACTGGTTAGCTTTAATGAGTAAACAGTGAAAATGTGTTTAATGTTAATTAATTAAAATTTAAGATTCATTTTAATCTTCACGCTTTCTATGTTACAATCGCTTGCTCTGTTCATAGAAATTCTTGCTTTTGTAGATTTTGTTTGTAAATATTACCCAGAGTGCAATGTTATATTGAATGGGAGAACTTATATGTCAGTCAAATCCTTGTTGTTTATTCCATTATAGCCTCACAATGTTTCTGCAATATGACATTTATAATAATTATTTGGCATCGTATTTCTGACAATCTTACCGTTGTTTGTTCTAACCAGATTGTTGAATATAAATAGATGTGGAGTTTTTATTGGATTTACTAGATAAATATACGAACTACAGTTTTATAATTTATTCACGGTCTTTCGGAAGTGAAAAAAATATTTGAATTTGGAGAAAGCTTAAGGTTTTCTCTACTATAAACATTTAAAAAAAAAATTCAAAATCATATTAAAAATGCGATTATTCTTGACGTTCTTTTACTTTCTTTCGGACAATAAAACGCAGAAGAAACACATTTTTAAATCAGCGGCTGATATTCAGAACAAAACATTTTATTATATTTAATCTTGTAATGTTTAAATCAACTTTCGAGTACACTAGATAACACTTAACTAATTGCAGAAAACATTACTGTACATGACAAATAAGCTAGTAGTACACCTGAATAAGGAGCAATAAATGTATAAGAGGAAAACTGTACATTAATTATAAGCTTTAGTATGGGGGATATGTTTCTTTGCTGGCTTGATGTTATATACCCCAGAATAGTATTTTCGTTAACTGAAATTTCCTGTCAGTTCTATCTGTTTATTCTGTGTTTTTCACTTGGTAATTATAGAATGAATATATATATATATATATATATATATATATATATATAGATAGATGAAATGACTAGATTTAACCGTAGCATTTATGTTAACAGTTTTCTCCTGTGTCATGATTTCCTGCCAACTTTGATATTCAAACATGTAAGTACAATATCTTTCATTATCTACTGTCTTGTTTATTTTGTTCTTATTTCTCCTAAAAAATATTTTTCTTTTCCACATATTTTTATCACTCTATAACCCACTCCGACTTAGATAATTGTTTATAGATTTAAGAAGAAGAAGAAGAAGAAGAAGAAGAAGAAGAAGAAGAAGAAAGTTCGAGTAAAAAATATTATGGACTCGGGTGAGGAAATATTAATATATATAACATTTAACATTGAGCAATGATGATAATGTTTGGTTACAAGAGGGTGTGGGGATACTGAGCAAAGCGAAGGACCAGATGTTTGCACTCTCAGAACCAGAAAGCACATGACCAAAACTGGTCGGTGCGCAGCCGGCTCCACGTATAGGTTCCGGCAGAAAGCCAAAAATTAATTAAAAATCAAATTCCAGTTCGCGAGCCTACGCGAATTTTATTTATCGGCCAATGGAAAGCCCAGAAGTAAATACAAGTGTGAATTCCGAAATGATCTGCTGGGATCCACAAAGACGATATAAAAAGCTGATACAGAAATCATCGCCATAAGACAGACAAAGACACCGACAGAGACAGAGGGAGACTCGAGAAAGCACTAGCATAATTAGCACTTCCCTTGACCACGTCGAGTGATTTACTATGCTCGCCGCTCTTCCCTCTCCTTTCTTCTTAGCATTCTCTGAACCACTTATTGACGAAAGGAGTGGACACATCAAAGATACTCCTAATTTACAATTCATACGAACAAATTTTCTTTTCAGTATTTTTTTGCCATGAACTTTTAACGGCCTTTGGACCCATCCTAAAAGGGTTACTTTAATTGTAAAAACCTCAATTAATATGTGAATATATAAAATGTTTCTATACTCAATTTGCTTTTCGTGTTTTATAATCGCATTTTATAACTCATAGTGGGCTATCTACAACGAGGCCAAATTCCGTTGATCAGCCACAACACACAACTACTCTCCACTAGAACGGATGACCCACTATAAACTGGTGAACACCTGACGAGTGTTCAACATATATATATATATATATATATATATATATATATATATATATATATATATATATATATACTAACTAAAAGTTGGACTTTCCAAATTTGAATATTTCTCTTAAACACAAACCAAACATGACAACTGACGCTGAAGAAAATTCAACAAACCAAAACCAACCAATACATGGTTGTTTACACTGTGAAAAAAAATTCCCCACCACTGTTCGCCCTTTCAACAAGGACCAAAAACCCAAAATCTGCAGAGCGCAATTATATTTTGCAGAACGTGCAAAATTTTGGAAGCCGGGGTGCAGATAGCTTAAAAACGGAATCTTCAAATGCAACCCAACTCGCGCCCAACTTCACCAGTTCCTCGTGAGATTTCGGAAAACAAACTAAGCGAGTGATGTTAGGTTCCATTTCCTCGCCGCTTCTCATTGTAGCCGCACGGTTAGGAGCTCAAAGTTTAAATTCTATAGTGGATAGAGGAGCTGCCGTATCTATACTTCCAAAGAGATATTTAAATGGAGCCGTAACATACCCAACCAATATCACTTTAGTATCTATCAACGATAATTGAATACTCAGGACAAACAGTACTGAATCTAACGCTACAGAACCTTTGACGGGAATTTACCTGGACATTTATAATGGCAGAAATCGCCCAGCCGCTCCTAGGATACGATTACTTAAACCATCTCGGGTTAGTGGTGGACTGCAAAAACAACAAACTAATCGATAAAATGACTAATAGACAATCCAATGCATATCCATTGTCTATTATAATGAATATAGATGTAGTACCGAATAAAGATGATAACAAGACGGTACGAAGAATTCTGGAAAAATATCCAAACTTAATTTCTCCTCATCGCGACACGAATGCGAGAAGACCAAAAATATACCACAGAATAGAAACTGGTAGCAATTCTCCGACCTTTTCCAGAGCCAGACTGCTATCAGTTCAGGAATGCGACATTGCGAAAGAGGAATTCAAGAAACTCCTAAAGGCAGGAATAATTTCCACTTCGAACTCAAACTGGAGTTCATCCTTACACATGGTACCAATGTCATACGGCACATATAGACCTGTCGTTGATTACAGACATTTAAATACCATAAAAAAAGCCAATCGATATCAGGTCACAAATATAAATTCCTTGTCTTCGAAGTTTCATAACAAGAAGTTCTTTTCAAAGATAGACCAGTCGTATGGTTATCACCAGATACCAATTCACTTGGAGGATGTCTGAGAGACAGCATTGAATACAACTATATGCCTTTCGGGCTACGGAACGCATCACGCACTTTTCAAAGAATGATGGAAAATATCTTTCGCGATACTGATTATACCTTTGTATATATCGACGATAACTTGATATTCTCAGAAGATGAAGAAACTTATTCCAAGCATGCCGACCAAGTACTACAAAAACTAAGTGAGTACGACTTTAATATGTGTCTTTCCAAATGCATATTTATTGCTAATGAGTTAGAATTTTTAGGAATTCACATTTCTTCTAATGGTCTCAAAAGCAGTGCTAAAAAGTTGAATGAATTTTCCTCAACTAAACGATTCTACATCACTACGCCGATTCCTCGGAATGGCAAATTTTTATAGGAAACTTGTGCCAAACTTCAGCAATATCATATTACCTCTCACGGAAAAGATACGTTTAAACCAAAATTCAAAATCCTTAACCTTAACTGAGGAAGAAATTGAATCTTTCGAAAACATAAAAAAAAACTTTATCAAATGTAACGTTTCTGGCTTTCCAGAGCTCGAAAGCTAACAACATTCAATTTATAACAGATAGTTCGAATTATGCGGTGGGTGCAGCACTTCACCAAATGATTGATAATCAACCCATCCCCAGAGGTTTCTTTTGAAAGAAATTATCCCAAACCCAACAAAAATATTCCACTTTTGAAAGAGAACTTCTAGCTGCCTATCTAGCAGTACTCCATTTTCCTGTGAAATCTCTAAGTTTCATATATGGTCTGTTCTTCAAATTCATATTCGTTCGTTTGCTTTGTACACGGACAGGCAGCTTAGCCAGATCTTAATTTTCGGGAAAAGACAAGAGTTGAAGATATAAATTTCTTAATTCAAATCTCCTGGGTTAACCTGCGTGGTATGTGTAATCGTTTCTTATTTATGTATATTTTTTTACTAATCTTTTCGGCGTTTATGCTCCATTTGGACTTTAACTAAGTTTAAACTTAGTTATCTGACCACCCTTAACATTTTTAATAGGAGTAGAGAGACCCAACTATCGCCCGGTTGATACACCTCCCTCGTCTATTGAACAGGAGTAGAGGCTTGCCCCTTTTTTCCTGTTTAGGATGTGATTTCCGGCTTTCTCCTCTCTCTCTTCAGACCTTGGTATTGGTGCTCACTGATTTTCCTGCGATCTGGCTGTTTGGTGGCAACGGCTCATCACTGTGAGTGTACCGGGTTGGCAGTTTCCTGGTTGTTGCTTTCGACTGTTAGTTAGGAGCCCTATCTCTTGCGTACCGTCAAGAGCGGCTGCTCTGATCAACAGTTGTATAATATCGGGGTTCTTGTAGTGCCATGTCGCGCATGGATAGGTGACCCTGCAAGCGCTTTCGGTGGGCAACCCTTAGGCTACACCTTGTTGCAGCCCTAGCCAGTCTCCCTCCCAGCACAGATCGCGGTTAATGACCGCCTGTATCCTATAAACTAGGTCTCTTTCTATAAACAAAAACATATGACGAACAAAATCAGAAACAACCTTAAACCAGCTAAAATCAAACCACTTAAACACCTAAACTTTTCCTTCACTAATATCCGTGGTATTCGTACTAACTTTCCTAGTGTAGAAGCGTTCCCGCATGAAAAGTCCCCGGATATCCTTGCACTCTGTGAAACTAACCTCAACCCATCTACTCCCTCCTCTGACCTCTCCATCCTGGTTATCTTCTCCTCTTAAGGAAGGATTCCACAGTCCATATGCAGGGGCTGTGTGTCTACGTCAGCGAATGGGATGCCTTTCGCGATTTCCTCTGCGACGTCCGCTGGGGAAAAATGTTCGATCTACCAGTTGATGACTGTGCCTCCGAGGTCTCGTCATGGGTGAAAGCTGGCAATGATGCCTTCATACTCACCAAGGAAGTATTGCCTAAAACCTCATTCCTCTCCGTAGTTCTTTCCTGCCTGCTCGGCCGCCATGGCCCACAGGATCCATTACTTCCGTCTATTCCGGAGACAGTCATTTGACCAAAATAGGCGCCTATTCACGTCTGTTTTCCTGCATGCTGGAAGTTCTCTTCAAGCGTTCCTGTATTTAAGAATTGTGGTGAACGCTCGGACCCATCCAACTATCGCCCTATCAGTCTTCGACCGATATTCGGGAAAGTGTTCAAGGCCATAATCAATGCTGAAATAGTTCATCATCTTACTACCCACAAACTCTTCTCTGACAAGCAATATGGCTTCCGCTTTGCCAGGTCCACGATGAGTCAGGCGTGTGTATGTGTGTGAGTGTGTGATATTGAGAATATTCCAAAACATAATATTTACTTTGTTTTGACTCTTCATCTTTATTGTCATTTTGTCGACATTTCGGTTGTTGTACACTCCGGCCTTCCTCCGGTGATATACGCAGAAATTTCGAAACAAACACCTTATTTCATCCACGTGGGTATTTTTTCTAGTTCTACACGCTAAAACATTGTTGGGTATCTGGCCGTTAAAATGAAAATAAATATAAGTCCAAAGTCTCAACAATGTGATTATACACTAATCACATAGTTATAATAACTTATCTCTGAAATATAGACAGATGACAAAAGACCGTATCATATATGTGTGTGCCTGTGTACCTGTATACCTATGGGTATACATATTTATGTATCTTATCAATCTATAAGTTATATAAACTTTATTATATAAACGTTTATCTCTCTCTCTCTCTCTCTCTCTCTATATATATATATATATATATATATATATATATATATGGGAAAAATTATGGCAGACACTTTATTTCATAGGAAATAGGAAGTATGGTCCTATTTTCTGGAGAACCATCATCAGCGTCCCTCTTTCTTTCTTTTTCGTTCCATTTTGCAGGATAAACCTTCATGTGATCCGACGTGCTCTAGACCAACCCAGCCTCGTAGATCTTCGGCGATCAAACAAACACAAATAAAGCATTAAAATTCTTCTAAAATTCCCGAAAATTCATATCTCTTAAGGTTTCATATCCGAACGTAAACAAAGCAATTTCTGAAAAAATTATTAATTAATTAATAAATCCGATATATTTTATCATTTCAAACGTTGCCTTTTAGTGGTTACTCATTTTGAGGAGAAATTCTGTTTATTTATTAAACGCTATATTTATTTATATTCGCTTACTGGCCTCATAAATATCTTATGATTTTAGGCACGCTTACCTATTTTCGTTTAAACACAGAGACACGCAAACGAAAACAAGCACATATTTTTTTAATGTAGGCTTATAATCATTTAATGATCAAATTTCAATTTCAATTATCTAGCTACTGTTTGGCAGATTGTTACCACTATTCTTTCTTAAATATACTTCTTCCTTTCTATCTATACAGTCTAGCCTCTCGAAAACTTGCTTTTGCAACCACTAATTTCCCCATTTATTTTAACGCCTTTTTTATTTCATTTTCTTTTAATTTGAATTTCTTTCATTCTTTTTTTTCGTAATTTTCATTCTTTCGTCAAGTATTCCTATCTTTTTTTCTGCTTTCTCTCTACCTTTCTATGTCAGTAACCTTTCTTTCATTTTATCCTTTTTCCTTCTACTTATTTCTTGCTGTTTTTATTTTATTTCTTTATTTCTAAATATATACTGCCCATTACTTTTGTTATCTACTTTAGTTTTATTTTTTGTCTTTGATTTCTTTTTTTATTCCTCTTTTCTTTCTTTCTTTCTTTCTTTCTTTCTTTCTTTTTTTAAACTTTTCTTTCAGACATTCTTTGTTTTTCTGCTTTCTTTTTTCTTACTTTTTAAATATTTATTTTTCTTTCCTTCCTTCCTTCCGTCCTTCCTTTCTTCCTTTCTTTCTTTCTTCCTTCCTTCCTTTCTCTTTTATTCTTTTTCTTCTCTTTTTTCTTCTTTCTTTCATATATTTATATCAAGATGTTTTCAAACTTGATTCTGAGCCAAATAATTTTGCATTGATCTTATCGTTTCCAATTTATTTGATATTTGTATGTTTACACTTTCTTTTCTTTTAATATTTTCTTCCTTTCTATACTTGCCATTTTCCTTATTTCTTTAGATTTTCATTATTGTTCTTTCTATCTTTGTTTCTTTGTTTCTCTCTTTGTTATATTATTCCTTTCTTTTCTTCTGTATTTATTTTCTAATATGTATTTCGTACACTTTTTCACTTAGTCAAATATTTCATTTTCTTTGTCCTTCTGTTGTTTTTCTTTTCTGATTTTCCTCCCTTTTCTCGAAATATATTCCTTTTATTTCCTTTACATTTGTCTTCTCTCTTCGTGTTTTCTTTCACTATATATGTTTTTTTTAATTTTTTTATCTTTTCCCTTAGAGATTTATATCGGGTTTTTACTTTCTGTTCCCTCTATTCTCTTATAATAAATTTTCTATCTTATACTTTTCTTTTGATTTCATTTTTGTTATTCTTTCTTTTCTTCTCATATTTACATCCAGGTTTGTTTTAATTTAGGTTTCGTGTCCATTATTTTTCTATTTATCTCAATAGTTCTCAAGATGTTTTTTTCTTTTGTTTTTATTTTATTTTCCATTTTTTTCAAGAGTCTTTCTTCCGTTACTTTTTTTTCTTCTTTCAGATTTCATTCATTCTCCATTTATCATTTAATTCTTTCAGTTTATCTCTTTCTGTTTATTCTTTTGTTCTTCTATTTTGTTTATTTTTTTAAAATATTTATTCACCAATTCTTTTAGCATTTTCTTGGCTGTTCGCTTTTACTGTCTTCATTTGTTTTCCTTGTCTTTAAATTTTCTCATTATTTTTTCCTTCATTCCATTTAATTCATTCTTTTCTTTTTCTTCATTACATTTTTTAATTCTTTTACTTTTCAACAATTTTTAATTTTTGTTGAAAATTTATAAAGATATTTCTCGTTTATTCAAATTAGACTGCCTTTCCGCATATCCCACAATTCCATCCGTTTTTTTTTTCAATATGCTTTTATTTTTTATTTCTCAGTCATCCTTGCCTAGACAATGAAGTAATCATTTATATGTTTTTGTTATTTTTAATTAAGAATGTCCAAAACACATAAAAAAGATGTTTGGTTCTCATTTCAAGAGAAAGTAAGTTAATAATGGCAAGTTATATAATTTTCTATATTTCTTCATCGCTTTCTTTCTTTCGCTCTCTTACTCTTTGATTTGAAAAGTCTTGGGAACTTTCGGCCAATATTTATCGATTTTTATTTCGGAAATTGGTTCCGGTAAAGGAAATTGGTTTCTTCCATAGATCGTGCACAGGAATATCAAAATATTCGAGAAAAAAATCAGAAACCAAAGAGAGAATTGTTTCAATAAATAACAATAAATAAATGAAAGACAATGTCGTAATCTACTTTTTCAGGCTATCAGTCGTGTCTTATTCGCGTAGAACGCTTGATTGAGACTGAAAGCATTTAATTTAAACGGATAGACATCTTAGCCAATATCGAACTTATTTTGTTTTAAAATTTAAATTTTGCTGGTATAGATTTGTGCAAATTTTAATTTATTTGATAAAAAATATTTTTATTTTTGTTCTTTTATATGCAACTACTCATCAGCATTTTAGTGATCAACGCATCGACAACTTCATATTGTTCAAAGCTATGAGTTAAGTTTTTTACTTATTACGCCTCCCAACAGTGGCGATTGTGAAACACTAGAACTGTGGTGTTGCTCAGGGCCGAGATTTTTCTGAAACGTTTAGAGCTAAATCAAGCAGCGTGATTACTGAGCATTTCTTTCAATCAACCATAAACCCCTAACTGCCTATGTATATACGTAGTAAGGTAACATTTCCTTCAAATTAAATTTTCAATTCATATTTTCCTTCAGATGTTAATATTATTAGTAAGTTTCTTTCTCTCCTAATAACATGTTGGTTTCTATCCATCTGGTTGTTTTATTTTGTTTTTCTTTCAACTTTGTCCTTGTATGTGTCCTGAAAAGCGGAATGAAAAAGAAAACGCAGAGGAAAAAGTGCTGAAGAACTAATCTTATCAAAGTAAGAGACCGATCAGTTTCATAATTTTTTAATACAATGAAAGTGAGAAGAACCGAAGGGCCAGTCAAAATTTTAGGGCATGCAGCTTTGGTACCTTCTGCCACCCCGTAAAATCACTATTGCCTCTCATTCCTAGATCTGTGAAACATGTTTCTTAATTAGCTTACTGTTGCACCCTTATGCTCTATATGTCTTCTGAATACTCTACAGTAGTTTTCTAGCCCGATTTCCTCATTACTAGAAATTCCAACCCTCTCTTCTTATCGGAGGTGTTATATTGACGTGAAATTTAGAAGTTATAATGAACTGTTGATTTAAACCCACCAAGAATATTAATGAAGGACGATAATAACAAAGAAGCACGAGCGTACTTTTAACAAAACAAGATAAGTAATTTATTCATAATTTTACACGCGAGAAGTTGTGTCCGTCACTCATTTCAGAAGAATAAATTAGAATTCTTAAAGTCCGTAGTTTTAAGTTATTGTCATGAATAGAAAATATTCATGCAACAGACAGTTAGATCAACAAAATGCTGGCGACAATTCTACTCCAGGAGCTACCCGCCTGTAGAACTGGGGTATATCATTCTCATTCTTTGCTTGAAACCTTTTCTGGTAGTCATGATTTATCTCCCTTTATTTGTTCACCACTGCTGTATCCTGGTTATTAATGTCAAAATCGCAATATGAGCTTTGCTAAAAATTAAATTGCTAAAAATTACTTGAGAAAAACATTAACATAAAATGCAATATGAACTCTTGTAAAAAAATGGTTACTGAACATTAAGATTATGAGTCCTAGAAATTTAGTTGTTCTTGCCATTAAAGATACATGCCCAAGTGGATATATACGTTGGTTAGTTCCAGTGACTTGACCAAAAGTGTTGTGAGTTCAATACCAGGCAATGGTGAACAGTGGATAGTCCGGTTAGAGGGAGAAAACAAATGACTACCAAAATATATATGATATAACCCAGTGATTGAATAAAGAGTTCGTTTTGAAATTCCTAACACCTGAAAAAGCCCGGAACGTATAACGACCGAAACGTCGTACACATTGCAACAAAGATGTAGAAAAATTATTCTGTTTCTATTATACTTATAATTTACGCCTTACTCTCATATTTATTCATGGTACTGTCAACATTCATCTCCCGAATCCCATCTTAGTCGCTTAAAGTATCAAATTTATCTATGCAGAGACGAGGCACCATTAACTGTAATATACAAGATTTTTTGTTGAATAACAGGTACACAAATTTCTATATTTTTAACGTAATCTACTGTTTATTAGTACTTCATTCAGCCTTCCCGGCGTAGCTGATCATCGTTCTCCACAACATTCTCTACTTCCTAAATCTTAGCAATGTTTTATTTTCCTTAATATAGTCCTCGTTTTTTAATTGGCCATAAGAGGGTTAGAAAGGTTTATCATTGTTGTTCCATGTCCTCCTTGTATTATGTGTGCGCGTAAATTTCAACTTTCTATTTTTACTTCTAAGCATAAATGACTTTTCTCTTTCCCCTCTTACTTAAAACTTATTCATTGTTTCATGACTCTGTGCATCATTTACATTATTCATTTAGCTTTATCTATCTGTTTACACAAACACACACAGACACAGACACACAGACACACACACAAACTCACACACACACACACACACACACACACACACATACATAATATATATATATATATATATATATATATATATTTAAGCATGCGGTGTAGAGTATTCGGATAACTCTCTAATAGAGCTCTAAATATATATGTATATAAATACATATATAGCAAAAATAAGAAACATTTAGGCAGACACGTTATCTCATGGTAAATCGGAAGTTTATGCTTATTTCAGCCGAACATCCTCAGTTTCCGTCTTTATTGTACAGAAGATTTTACACGAAACCTGCACAATTTTTGAAGTAAAAAATGTATGCCTAAATTTTTTCTAATATATATATATATATATATATATGAGAAATAAATTTGAATTTTAGAAGTAATTTAGTTTCTGCGGTATTTTCGATCGATCTCACTGTTGAAATTGTAAAATGAGTGGCCATGATTGAAATTAACTAAATGGCAGAACTGCCTAACAATCAGTATTGACAAAATTTTCTATAAGCAATAACAAGAAAAAATCTGGGTAAAATAATTTAAAAGGAACAAACAATATATGAAGGGAAAATTAACCGTAATAAACCAAACAACAGTAATATGACAAATAATTCACAAACTAAAAATTAGGGTTGACATACAAGAGCAATTTAGGATAAACGAACGTAGCTTTCTAACGTCAAGACAAGAAAGACCGGGGTGGAGTCTTATGAAACCGATAATGACATAAATTTATTGGCTTGTAAGTAATCTAAGAATGCATATAAAGTCTTTATGCATATATATATGTCATTCCAATAAGATTTGGAACCAACATAGTTTTATGAAGTGTATAAGCTAATGTTAAAAATTAAAGGAAAAAATTACATATTTTATATACAGCCAAACATGTTGTTAAAAACATATAACACCTCACTCAATAAATTGCAGACGTAACTAATAAAACAAAAACCTTTAGCACAAATTTGACTATTATCATCAACATAGTCTCTTTCTAGCTTGATACAATGATTCCAACGCCTCTCTAAAAATTCGATGCCTTTCTTTGCAGAAAAATCTTTCTTTGGCCTCAAAATACGTCTTAATGTCCGATATCATTTATTCATTAGAGTCAAATCTCTTTCCCTAGAGCCTTTCTTTTGGTCTACAAACAGCTAATAGTTCTTGGGGGCCAAGAACTGATCATTAAGCATGTGTGTCTGTACTAACGCGTTTAAAATCATCATACTACCTCTTTTTTGCCACCTGTTTTTGATAGAGCAGAGTCCGAATAACAATTATTAAGCTATTGCTTTGCTTGAACAGTATTGTTCTAATCAAGAACCGATGTTTTTTCAACACCTACAAATCAGATTTTGCTATTGTTTTGAATATTTGCATCTGTAGCTTCACTTAAATAACTGTAATTTGCAATCTAATAATCCGATTAGGCCCAAATTTTATCACTTGCATTTTGAAGGTTAGTATGTAATAAATATTATAGGGACATATTATTAGTGGCATCTCTAATTGTCAGGCCCGGGACATATTGATTGATGAGTTATCGTATACATTAAATGCAATATACTTTATAGGGCCAGTTGATGAGAACACGTCCTGCAAAAAAAAAGCAACAAATGGTCTGGCTATAATTTTCAGTGATCCGTGAAGCAGCAACTATGACATGATGAGATTCCCCTGCAAATAAAATAGTCTCTTCTTCCAAAGAATCTTCAGTTTAAATATTTGCCGTGTAAATTATGCAAGCAATGTTAGTATAAGAAAGTTTCTCACATAAATTATTCCTCCAAAATTTTCCTACTGGGGAGAATAAAAACAGTCAATGATAATCATGTGCGTTTTTCTCTTAATACCACAAAACATGAGATTTACACCGTGGCTCGTGCGAGGAGAGGAGAAAGTAATGCTAGCCACCAGAGAGCAACCTGCAGAACAGAAAGAGAATATCAAGGCGACATCGGGGAAAGGCGTCTTCATATGCATTCCTAGCAATCAGGACTGCCACTACTCGCTCATGCTCCCGTCTGATAATTGATTAGCGATCCTTACACATTTTGCTGAATGGTTTCACAGGCCACCATGTCACGTTGTTAAAATCCCTACATTATTTAGGTTTGCTGCATAAATCAATTGCTCTCGGTAGTCCCACAGATAAAAATTCAAAGGGTTTAAGTCAGGAGAACCTGCTAACCATGAAAACTGTCTTGCTACCTATCTATCTTTCATAGTTTATGTCCGCCAATACATGCTTAACAATGTGACGAAAATCTGCTGGATCCCTATCTTGCATAAATCCTTGGTGTACATCATCTAGCAGGTCTGGAAGTAAGTACAAAATAAAGCCCCTGTAATCAGCTCCTGCACAACGTGGTAAAGATCAATGAACTTAAAAGACAGTTAGAATTTGCGCACATACATTAATCGTAAACTGTATTATACCATAGGCATTCCGATCTGTATACATATTTTGGCTGTGTATATTTGTTATTCCATCTCTTCCACATATTGTTTCATCCAGAAATAAGACTGAAGAAGATAACATCAAATCGGCAGTTTGTGGGAAAAAACCATCGGTAAAAGTTCTCTTATAGTGAGTGATCAGGGTCAAAAGACAGTGCAAACATTGCAAATGATACGGATTGAGGATCTGCTCTTGAATTAGCTTCCAAGAGAGAATATGGAATGTACGTCACCAACAGCCCGTAGAATGTGCCCTTCATGCTCATGAGTACGAGTGGATTTCACTCTTCCCTGATCTATATTTTGTAGTGTTACAGATCGGGTCTCAGCAACGTGACGGTAAACAGTATCAAAGGTGAGATGACTTTGGTAGCTTTGGTCTTGAAATAGAATCTGATACAGCGTTCAACGACATTCGAGCAGCCTTATGTAAAAAACATATCTGTCTGCTCACGATATAAATAAGCTGAAATTATTAAACGGATTACTGCTCAGTTAACTTACTACTACACAAATTAACATTAAAGACTGACTAACCACAGATATACATGAATGACGAATTTAACTTATTCTACAGCGCTATCTATCGTAGACTTTCTTTCAACTTAATAACTGAATTACATAGGATTTGCAGACATGTGTTTATATGGACGTTTTGGTTTAAGGAACCCACTCCAAAATTTGTAAAAGTATTTTGAGGATTGTATTTTCGATTAGACATTTAAAAGTGTCAACAGTAAACTTTAAAGTTAATAAATGAAATATAAAACATATACGATCTTTTGTAGATATTAAAATTATGATGCTTTTCAGTGACGAACCTGTCGCTACCGCTTGTGAAAATATTTTTAATAAACCCTGCATATTTATAAAGGAATATTAATAAAGAAATTGAACGATGAATATATGAAGAAAAATGATATTCAAATATCATATAAGCGAAACAAATGATCACGAATAACATTTGGAAAAATATATAATAACTAGCACGTTAACTGTAATATTAGAGCCCAACCAAAGTTATTATTCAAAGTATATACATCTCAACCACACAAAATTAATTTGAAAATATATTGCCAAATTTTAAACGATTAACTTAGAAAAACTGGGTTAAATGTTTAGACATTTCCAACATAATTTTATTAAAATTACTAGATTTATTATAAATTATTGTTCAAAACTAGAAAATCACTTTGTACTTCAATAAGAATATAATAATATAATCAACAAGTGATAACTACCTATAATAGATCAAATCACAAACTTATATGATAAATATTTGATGTATGTATATCTTAAAACAAGGTGCCATCTCAATAACTGCCAACAATCTGATATCCATTGATTTGGGTTTTTTTTTATTGTAGCGAGTTCATGTTCTTTATTGTAGCGTGTTCATAGTCAGCTTTTTTGATATTGTTAGCTAACTTCGTATAACTTCATTTTCCCAAATGAATATAGCTATGCTTTCTCTTCTAATAAAAATTTATGCTAAAATATTGAACGTGTAATATGAGATAATCTTCGAAGTGGCATTAACGTGAATGAATGGACATTTAACTTTGAAACTGCTAGACTTAGACTAGCACCATTCAAAGAAAATCTTGTTTCGAAAAATCGCATAAGTTTACTGTTCAGTTTACTTATTTCATTGACTTTCAATCGTCGCCTCTTTTCATTATTCTTTTAGCCGCGGACACATATGCATCAGAAAAAAATCAATTTTTATGCATTTCTTTACCTAATTTTTCAAAATATTTGCTTTACTAAGAGAAGTTTACAGAATAGTTTTCTTGAGAAATCCCAATTTGCGAACTATTCTCTAACATTTGTTATTCATGAATCTTTCAACTGCAGCCTATTCAGTTACATTAGTAGTTGCTAAATGTGATTATTTCGCTTTAGTCTAGGTTCCCCTTGAGAAGACAAATTCTTAAATTATTTTCCTTTGATTATACTACGCAAATTAGTTAAATTCAGCAGTGTTCTTATCGGTCTTTGATCTCTGAATTTACTTTAATATCTTTAATAAAACCTCCAATAACTTTGCTATGTTTTCTTTCATCCTGTGTTAGATATTTTCCATTACATATGTTTCGACATATATTAAGGCCATAGAAAATCCTGTTAAATGTCGGATGACATTAGAAATATTAGTTTAATCTGCATAATAAATTAATAATGTTTTCAGATTTTTTAATTAATCCAGATTCAAAGTTTTATAATACATCCAGTATCTTTAATGAAATATGCTGAAAATAGATGTCAGTTATACCGTAGCTTTTTTTTTACTTATTATTCACTTAAAATTTGACAAAAAATGATTAAAAGATATGCGAATTTTTGTGGTTTAACAAACTAGCATTATAAATTCAAAGGAACGATAGATAGATAGATAGATAGATAGATAGATAGATAGATAGATAGATAGATAGAACAGATACATACAGATAAGAACAGAGATAGATAGATAGATAGATAGATAGATAGAAAGATAGATAGATAGATAGATATGAACAGATACATACAGATAAGAACAGAGATAGATAGATAGATAGATAGATACAGATAAGAACAGAGATAGATAGATAGATAGATAGATAGATAGATAGATAGATAGATATGAACAGATACATACAGATAAGAACAGAGATAGATAGATAGATAGATAGATAGATAGATAGATAGATATAGATAGATAGATAGATACAGATAAGAACAGAGATAGATAGATAGATAGATAGATAGATAGATAGATAGATAGATAGATAGATATGAACAGATACATACAGATAAGAACAGAGATAGATAGATAGATAGATAGATAGATAGATAGATAGATAGATAGATAGATAGATACAGATAAGAACAGAGATAGATAGATAGATAGATAGATAGATAGATATTAGAACAGATACATACAGATAAGAACAGAGATAGATAGATAGATAGATAGATAGATAGATAGATAGATAGATAGATAGATAGAGATAAGAACAGAGATAGATAGATAAATAGATAGATAGATAGATAGATACAGATAAGAACAGAGATAGATAGATAGATAGATAGATAGATAGATAGATAGATAGATAGATATGAACAGATACATTACAGATAAGAACAGATAGATAGATAGATAGATAGATAGATAGATAGATAGATAGATACATACAGATAAGAACAGAGATAGATAGATAGATAGATAGATAGATAGATAGATAGATAGATAGATACAGATAAGAACAGAGATAGATAGATAGATAGATAGATAGATAGATAGATAGATATATAATGATCAATGAAATAACAGAAGGCAAAAATAAGTTTTCGTCGAGCTTTGGTGAAGTGAAGGAGAATTAGAACGATGTTTGTGAAATCAACTAAGGCGAATTGGAAACATGGGAAAGTTAACTGTTTATTGATTGAAAGTAACTTGGTTTTCTTGAAGTAAGATGGAAGAAAACGTAAAGAAAATAGCAAAATTTCGATTAAAAATCCAAAGAGAAATAAAAAAAAAGTATTTTCCAGTAATAACGAAAAGGAAAGAAAAACTACAAATAAAAAACCAACATAAATACACATAAAAAGAAAGATATCGATGAATAATAATCATTGGAATGAAGTGTTAGAAAATGTAAAAGAAATAAATTAAAATATATAGAAAATAACAGAGAATGAATTTGATTCGAACGACTTTAGTCAAGCGAAGGGGATTTCTAAAGAGACCGAATAGAAGACGAGAAGAAAAAAGGCAATGTGGAAATTATTTCTTAGACATATACAGAAAATATCGATCTGTTTTCTATCAAGCGACGACATTTATTTGCGAGTATTATTATTATTATTATTATTATTATTATTATTATTTATTCAATCAATTCTTCTGACTATTTTGCGCAGCGTTATTTGTTCAACTCAATAAACAAAATCAATCAGTCAATCAATCAATAACAATTGAATGAAGTTCGAATCCATTAATGATATTCTGAGGATTTCCAAATGTTCTACGAAAATATAATTTCCTATGCACGCACTAAGTGAATTTATAACTTGCGACTTTTATCTCTGACACTGAATTCTGTTATGATGTCGGAGACTTTTTCTTATCAATTTAAACAACGAATAATAGACAATATAATCCGGAATGAAGAGCTGATATTTCAGCAGTACTTATTCAAACTAGCATTCTAATTTAGCTTGGACGTAACAGGTGATCATTAATGTCATGAAATAACTAATACATTCATTAGTGATTTACATTTGACTTTGAAAGAACAAAACATGACTTGTTGGCATTTCCTAAACTTGAATAGAATGTTGCTTCAGTACCGGATGCGATGAATAATTTATCGTCTAAACAACGAAAAAAAATGCAAATTAAACTGATATATCATTTTAACAGATATAATCATCAAAATTACACCAAAATCTCTTGAAATACTAAAGTATACATTTATTGAATAAAATCACCATTGACTTTAAACACGGCCTCCAGACAACTTAAAAATCTCCTTAATATCTTCTGGTCGTTTTTCTTGTTTAATTAGATAAATTCTGCCATCATCCTTCACTTCAGTTCATCTTTCGTGTTAAAAGATTTCAGTTGGTTTGGAAAAGGTTTTCAGGAAAATGTTTTCAGTCGTTCAGCTCCGCCCCACGCATAATAATCAGAGGGGTTGACATCTCGTGCTTTAGAGAGCCAATTGTAAGGGGTGCTGTTGTCGCAGAAATAGTCTGATAGCCATGATATGTTTCTTCTGCTTGTATGGAATAGGTCAAGTTAACTTTACCAGATATTGGCTCTTCAGCAGCCAACCTTTTGATCCAGGTTATCGCTCTCTTATCAAGACACCTTATGTTGGTCTCAGTATTGAAACTGAAGCTCTGTTGTCAGTAAAATGGAATCATAACTTCTACACAACTAGTGATCACTTCAAACACAATGATGTTGACAGATGTATCATCGCTTTACGATGTCCTGTACTATCCTTAGATTGTCATCAAAGCACTCAGAAATGAACATATTGGAGCGTTCAGCGCGAATTCTGAGCAGTACATTATGCCTTTAGCAAATTTCTGTCGGAGTGAATGGCGTCATCGTTTTTTTCTCAGCGACGGTGGCTAACTGATCTTACTATGCTGTGTAGTGGACAAAATCAGAAACAAAAAGTATTACGAAATTATAAATAAAATTTCTCGACAAATTACTGTCCACACACTACGATATATATATATATATATATATATATATATATATATATATATATATATACAAGAAGTGGTTACAAAAGGTAGTATATTCTACTGTTAGACATTTGCTTTAAAAAGTGCTCAATACAAAATTACAGCATAAATATACGATAATAATTATTATTATTATCATTATTATTATAGTTATAATGGTATAGTGCTAATTAATAGTTATAAAGTTTCGTTGTCAAAACAATATCATCAGACAATAAAATATGGTTAATAATCCATTCCAATTAATTCTTCTCATTCGCTGACCTTGATTTGATTTCTTTGTTTTTCTTTCTTTTTTTAAAACTATTTTTATTTATTACAAATCAATTTAATCACATCTTACTAAACACCGAAACTTTATAAATACTAAATTGCATCATGACATCATTTCATTATAAAAATATTTACCATATATATATACATATATATATGTGTGTGTGTGTGTGTGTGTGTTTGTGTGTTTGTGTGTGTGTGTGTGTGTGTGTGTGTGTGTAAGTAACATAAACAGCAAACAACCTACCAATGTTTCACCTAACCGGATCTTCAGGGAAGGATATTTACTTTTTCTGCTCTGCTTACATATTGAGCACTTTTTGTTATAGATTACACGTCTCAGGTTTTTTTTCTTTGGGCTACGTACTTTGGCTGATGTTCATGTGCTTAGCTCTTTCGTTTTTTACAAATATTTTTTTCCTTCCGCATATATACTCGGAGGGTTTTTCGAAACGAGTATAATGGTAAGATTAAAAATGCATATATATATATATATATATATATATATACACAATATATATATTAAAATTGTATATATATATATATATACACAATATATATATTAAAATTGTATATATATATATATATATATATATATATATATATATATATATATATATAGCTCATGAAATAAGATCTGTTTTGTTTTTAAATTTTCCAGTTTAGTTTATTTAATGGTATACTTTCTTTTTCTATTTTTCGATAAAGATTTTGAATAAACTTTTAAAAATGTTATTTTTTCTTTTCTCCTAGAGAACTTTCTGTCGCCTCGGTATTTGTAATGGTAATTATGATAATGTTAATATCCTCTTTCTTAGAAGGAAATATTTCGCATTTATTGACATATTAGTTTATGTTATTATCGCATTAAATTTATAAAATCTTATTTTGAAAACAAATTATCAGGACTATAATTTTATTAAGCACACCGTTCTTTTATTTTTTCAAATTTGACGGAGCTTCCGTCTTAACTTTTTCTTTGAAGTAGTGTTGAACTTTAACATCTTGTTTAAATCAGTATTTCTTTTTTGTGTTACATCTGCCAATGCTTTAATTTTGGTTGCTGATGAAATTTGGAAAAAAAAGTAAATTTATTTTTTTCTATTCATTGTTTGTCTATACTTCTGAGATGAGGTAGTATTTACATTATTTAGACTGTCGTCCGCAAACTTATTGCGATGTTTACAAAGTTTTGTTGGTGCTAGAAATTTTGAATCGAACTATAGAGTATACCATTCTCATTCTATTGAACTTCAAAGTTATTTGGTCACTACTAATGTAGTCTGTGAGTAAAATCACAAATCTTTGGGTTCAGTCACTGGAACTAACCTACACCTTTATCCACTGTTCCATATGACCTTGAGGATATCAGTTTATGGAATTCTGGAACAATTCAGACTTATGTTTAAGTAACAATGTATTTTTTATCAGAGCTCATTTACAATGTTTGAAATTAATGATTTTCTCTAGCATTGCGTTTTACTCGTTTCTATATTTTATTCATTTTTATACTTGACCGGTTTAAGAGATTTTTGTGGCCAAGCATATACTCTAATTAAATTTATGTACTTTCCAATCGTTTCTCTATAAATTATTAAAACTTCATCTAATAAGTAGTAGTATTCTCCTTTCCTTCAAATTTTTACAGCTCCGAACTGATTCTTCTGTCTTCACAGATATTAGGGCCTTTTTCTTGAAGCCTTACCTTAAGTAGACGGCCTGTTTTTTCCACAGCTACACAGATTGGCATACACACATTCTTTGTCATGTTCTCCTCTGTTGGAGGTTTTACACGAAAGAGGTATCTGCGGAGTGTAGAAAGACTTTTGAAGGTCATCTTGATTTAATATGAACCATAGATCCTTTGTATTTTCTCCGATACCCCCTGCACATAGGGGCGGCAAACCATGGCTCTTTTCTGACAATTGTTATATTACCCCAAAATTTGATTTTAATAGTACAAAATAAAAAAATCACTTGCACACACATGTATCCATATATATGTGCGTGTGTGAGTGTTTTTATGTGTGTGCAATAGAAAGTTAGCGATAGAGATGGACTGATATATACACACATGTGTGCTGCTCTCTCTACATATATGTATACATAACTGTGCGTATGTGTTTACATATATATGTGTGTGCGTGTGTATGTGTGTCGCTCAACAACTGCGTGTAGCATGAGACATACTGCCCTCTCTGAGTTCGGAATTCGATATGTATATCATTCAGCAATGAATTAGAAGACTCTCACCTAATGGGCGCGTATAATGATAATATACGTGCTAAAAAGTCTTCCTTCTTCTAACAAGCGCCCATAGTTCAGAGGTTGAATCGCCGACAGACGCAAATTTGGTTGGATTTCAATCCTGGGTTAAAAAGCAATCGAAGTATAACCGTAATGACGAGCTGTGATACAGCAAAACAGATCTGTCTGCGTATAACTATATACACAAACGCACATACACAGACACATATATATGCTTAAAGTTGGTCGATCTGGTAAGAGATCTTTATTGTATCGTTAAAAAAATCACACACGTGATCTTCTTTTAATTTAATTAACTTATTTCTACTATACGAATATCCTTTTGCAATGTGTCTGTATTAAGTGCATAATACAGCTAAAATTCATGATAGAAAGTCCGAGGTTTCGATTTGCATATCTCATCAACTGCGTGGAGGCATTAAATGTGAAAAAAATAAAATTAAAAAGTAGATTATATTATTTTTCCGTGTCATTATTTATTCACTAAAACCTGAATCGAATATAATTAATACCTTTATGATAGCAATGTGTAATAACGTGTTTGAATTACCGTCTAACTTGGTTAGCATAATATTTTCTTTAATATCAAATCAATAATGCAGCGTATGTGATTATAGTCATTTTATTAATGAATGAATGCTTATGTTCGATGTAAATAATTTATAATACTGATTCATTTTTTTTGTTTTTGAAGTTAGAATTACGACATATGCTTTAATTATATCTATACTATTGCGTTTGTGCACTTTGGTGATTATTTATGTCTTACCGATCTATCTTTTGATGAATTTTAAATGCCTGCCATGTTGCCTTCACTTGCAAACAAATATCTGGATCCATGATAATTATATTTCTGTCTATAAACTGGTTTGTACTACTCGGTACATTTTCCCAAATTACAATCTATTAATCTAATTGTCTTCTTTAATTAAACTTTTTTTAGTTCGTTATTATCGAATTGCCTTGAATAACTTTTGATTCATTATATGTAGGCTTTTATCTTACATTGAAAAACATTTCTCTGTTTTTGTTATCACATAGAAAATGAAGTCACACAATTTGACGTTATATGATTAAAAAGAAAAGGTGTGTTTTCCTGTGGACGAAATGTGAGTTTTTCTTTCAAAACCAGTATAAATATTTTATACCAATGTCACTTGTATATCAGATATGACATATAAAATAATGACGGATTATGTATGTTTCATGTCGGTTCATAATTTTAATGTAATCGAGCAATAACACTTTATCTTACACTGCAAAAGTTTTCAAATTATTATAAGTGCGCTATCGTGGAAATGTAGCAGGGTACGGATATCGAAAGTTGCCTTTCAAATGCTAATTAAATTATACAGAAACAAGACTGATACTGTAATGTTATGTAATATCGGTTCTCTTATATGGCGGTGAATGCTGGACAATATCATTACAGATAAAGAAGAGAGTATAAGCAACAGAAATGTGGTTCTACAGAAAAATACGAAGAATAATTAACCGAACAATTACCACGTTTTTGAGAAAATGGAAACAAAAAACACACTCATGTTTAACATCAGAAAGAAGCCGTTGAAATATCTATGAAATTAATAAAGGAAAGTGTGTTTAGAATATTGACACTCACAGAACATGTTACAGGCAAGATTGAGACAAGAAACCAGCGCAAAATCTACCTAAATAGCTTGTGTAAATTGATGTTAAACAAGGTTTAAAAGAGAAAGAAAGGTAAACTCTAGTTAATCTTAGAATGAAAAGGGAAATCTAGAAAGTCATGACGACAACGGCCTGAAGGAGATTGGCACAAGAATAAGATGAAGGAAAAGAAAGAGTTTATGAAATTTTAAGAATGCATGATTCATTTTGGAAATTTTTCTAATAGTCGAAAGTCGGATTTTCATCAATTTTCCATTTAAAGAACTTTTAGAATTTTGTTCTAATATTTTTAATCAATTTTAAATAGTTATCATATGAATTCCTCAATGATTCTTATAGTTCAACGCAACCTTTCTCTATTTTTCTTATAAAGAGTTCTGGCTAATTTACAACACCTGTTTATCTTTGGGCTGTATTTCTGTCATCAAATAACTCAAATTTTGCAAATAAGCTTGTCGATGTTTCACTTGTTTTCAATGTACGCAATGGGAATCAAATTCTGCAACGTTTGCTTTCTCATGACGTATCCAACTTTCATTTTTTCTTTTTCATTGTTCGAATAATTTACACTGAATTTCATGTAATCTGTCTAATTTGTTCTCGAAATGCGTCGAAAAACATATCGGATGTTTCACGTCAATTCTTATTTCAGATGAAAATATTTTGAATTAACTGCAATATATAAATTTAGGGAAAATATACCATCAAGCTCGCTCCGATTATCTTTTTCTTTCTGATTAAATTTATCGATAAATTATCAAGTTGCCTTATTTATGAAAAAAATTTGAGTATTCCTAACGCTGTGAACTGGTTCGGGAGAATTACAAACAGTGTACTATGCTAAATAACAAAATCGAATTAATCAAAGAATACTAACAGCAGTAACAACTGAAATAGATAGAATATATAAAAAGTGATGAATTAATCATGATTTTAACATTCTAGTCCCCATCAAAAAAGGTTTGTCAAGAAAAAGGCTTCCATAGATACAGGAAAGAGCTACAAGTGTACTGAACTTGGAAAACCTGTTTTACTAAAAAAGAAAAAACTCTGTTTAAAGAGGAATATTTTCTAAATTTCAACAGAAATAATGACTGGCTGCTCAGTCGATGAATACGCATAACATGACTTTTTTTATTTGTTTATGTCTTCATCATTCTGTCATTAGTTATGTTTTTACTCAGTTCATTTTTTCACTTGCCTCATTTCATCAACTATAGGAGGTGATCCACAGTAAATACCTTGGTATTTTTCCGTAGCAGAAAATCGGAATAATTTTAATAGAAAATAGGTACGATTTAAGAAAATATAAAAATAGAACAAACCGACGTATCTAGCTTGTTCAGCACCAAAACGGTGAGACCTAACTACCGGTCTAGGAGCAAGCTTAAATTAATTCTTCGAGCCACCGGGGAGGAAACATTATAAGAACAACTACCATAAGAATATGTGTAGAAACGACAGGGGAAAGTCACTTCATGTCAATAGGAAAGTTCCTGAAGTCGAAAGGCCATGTCAAAATCTTATATATAACATTCCTTCTTTGAATTTTGTCCAT
This sequence comes from Ascarosepion bandense, assembly GCA_037127315.1. Classification (NCBI taxonomy): domain Eukaryota; kingdom Metazoa; phylum Mollusca; class Cephalopoda; order Sepiida; family Sepiidae; genus Ascarosepion; species Ascarosepion bandense. Next base: position 7,232,104 of record JBBBDQ010000428.1, on the reverse strand, counting down.
AATCTTTCGTGATATATAGGAAGAGAACCATACCAAATATAACAGCAATATTCAATGCAGGAACTAATAGCAGATTTATATATGTGCAAGATGTATTAAGTTATGAAAAAAATATCTGGCACAATGTGCATGCTGAATGTTTTGAGATTGATACAACAAAATCACTCCACTTTATGTCAGTGGAAAACATGACACCAAACAGTAAAAAGTTGCTCCACAGGAGGAGGTTAACAGGAGACATACATTTAGTAGATAAAAAATCGTTCGTCATGTTTGTGCGTTGTGGTGCAATGGATATCGTGTTAGAACGAGAAGTTGGAGAGCCGATATCGATTCCAGTTGAATTCTTTGCATTCATTTACTCATAAATGTCCTTGGGACAGTTATTAATCTGTTGCTTCTTTTTCCAGCTATCGGTTAAATAGTAAGACAAGGTGGGTTCTATAGCAATGAAACTAATGTAAATCAACTGAGGGGAAGACAGGTGCCATTCTCTTATGTCTCTTACATGATCACTCAAGCGTGTATCACGTATAGCTCTTAACTGACTGAGGGTTATTATATTAAAGCATTTTTGTTTTGGAGGCGTTAACATTTAAAAAACATAACTTACTCCAGTTAAAATTTCATTAAAATTATTTTAGGGAGAAGTGGCACGTTTTACATTGTTGAAACTGTCCGAATTGCTATTAAGTTATGAGTCAATTGACATCAGCATAAATTCATTTTTAATGCTATCAGAACATTTCGTTATTTAATATACGTAAAAAGTAACATCAGTAGAAGTTGTGACTCTTTGTGGAAACAAAATATATGTTTAAATTATAACTGAATTTTCATTATTTCAATTCGGTTTTTTCTGAGGTCCATAGTTTGACGGACTGCGTTTTTTGAGGAAATGCACTAAAATTAATATGAAAGAAAAACCATTTTCTGTCCCAACAGTTGCCACTTCCTTGGACATTCTAATTGTTAAACTCATCATGTGCCAATCATTATCTATCCTTATATACACAGGGTCGATACGTAAATTTACGTCATTTTTATTTTTAATTTCGTGCATACATGTTGTTTCTTTCCTTTATTTTGTCGAAGGCAGAATATATTTAGCTCATTTGTGCACCTTCTGTAGGAAAAAAGAGTATAATTACTGAATTCATTAAATTAGAAATTCAGAAACGGGAAATGTACAACTGGGCATTTGCGCGAGAATCTCAATACAAATATTTCAGAGTGATCATGGTGTCAAACTGAGGAATGTGCAGAGGATTCTAAAAGAGTTTGGTGAATCTAAATAAGATTACAATATAACGACAACGTTAAATATTCACTCTGATTGTCGAACTGAGAAAATAACTCCCGAATGATTTAGTCAGAGCATCAGACTTAAAATGGGTACCTGCTTTAATAACATTGAAGAGAAAGTGCTGCCGGGGTCAAGAGGGTGGCCTCTGGAAGACTACTGTTAGGCAACAGTACTATGCACTATACCACACAAGGAGGAGAACTCCGTCGTTACTGAGGCAATATCAGCCATAAGTGAGTCTGCGCTCGCATCAACATCTGAAGTATATAACATTTTTCGCGCAGATCCATTGACTATCGCGACCGAAGAATGCCACTTCACTATACACACACACACACACACACACATATATATATATATATGTGTGTGTGTGTAAGTGTGTGTGTGTTTGGCTGTGGGTAATAATGTCAAATCTGTAAACTGCAAGCATAATCAAAAAGTATAACATACAATATTTAAAAGATAGATCTCTACAGAAGGCTCAAAGGATACTGATCAAAACAATATGATATACATAATGGAGAGCACAGCACATCACCTAAATTTTATATATATATATATATATATATATATATATTCAGATACTTTAATCCAAGCGGAAAAAGCAGGATGGTAAATTCCAAAAACCCGATCCTAATTAATATTAAAATTTTATTTTAATATTAAAAACTGATACAGGAAGAGAGCTCCATGTAATAAAATTTTACAGAGCAAATATAAATTAAAGAGGATCCTTGAATCAGTCCTATTTAATTTATATATACATATAGTTAGACACAACCACTTGCTTCTGGGCGGGATCGAAACTCGACCGATTTGATGTTAGTCGGAGTCGCTACTCCCTAAGCCATCGGCGCATGGAATCCGAGAAAGGGAATTTTAACGTGTTTAAATATATATATTGATGAGCTGTGCTACAGCGAAACAGGCTTGTGTGTGGATGAGGAATATATATATATATATATATATATATATATATATACCCCCTACACCCATATTAGTAGTAGTTCCCAGACCAATCCCCTTATGCCACTATTTGGCCAAAAACCTACTACCACCATTTCGTTCTCGGCCTGAGGCCATCTGAAACGCAAAAAATGGACCTGTTTAATTTTCTCTGTATAGCTTTGTATCACTCCATATTACTGTATAACTATGTATAACATCTCTGTATAACTCACTATAACTCCACACCGTTAATAATTGAAATGTTCTATGTTCACTGAATATGAAATGTTCATCCTTTGATAATAGCTTATGTAAGCCGAGAGCTCAGACCTAATAAAACAATCAACAATTACTGCGATTTCTTGTCGTCTTAACATGACAACACTATCAAGCTAATTAGATCATACGAAAGAATCTCAATTCGGCAGTATCGTAGACGAAGATATTTTCCAGTACTTTTCGGTAAGACAGAGAGAGTAGAGAGTAGATTGAGAGCGGGAGAGAGGCTAGAATGAGAGAGAGATTAAAAAATGCAGAATATCTATATATTTCAATTATCATTACAAATTTTGCAGTGACCCGTGCTTGAGTGTCTATCACGGTTTGCATGGGGTGAATGCTGTTATTCACAAATTAGCTTCCATCCCAAAATAAAATAGTCGAACTAAGTCAAAACCAAAGGAAAAGTAATAAAAAAAAAACGCATAATGCAGGAAACATATTTCAATTTGAATGGACACAAAATGTTGAAACATATTCTACTTTATCATATATTACTTTTCTTAATATATAAAAATAATTTTTATCATCTCTCCGTCCCACTCTTTCACACACTCACACAGATGTATATATATATATATATATATATATATATATATATATAAGCTATAAATTAAACAAAGCAGAATATCGATATATATATATATATATATATATATATATATATAGCTATAAATTAAACAAAGCAGAATATCGATATATATATATATATATATATATATATATATATATATATATATATATATATATATAAGCTATAAATTAAACAAAGCAGAATATCGATATATTTAAGATTTAGGGAATATCTGTTTTAAATACGTAGACGCATGAAAGTAGACGTTTACATTCTAAGAAAATTTATTTGTAATATATACATTTTCTTAGCATTTGGCACACGGACAAAAGTTTCCTAATTTTGTTATTAGTATCCAGGATCTAAACCAGTTAGACTCATCATAAGTGTCAGAGCGTGCTTAAGCAGGTGTTCAATGCGACGAGACAGCACTGCAGCAGAAGTCTGTAAATCACGTACGCGTATGAAGTGGGTGCTCCATCACTTTGTGAACCGTGTAGTTATGCAGAGGACAAGGGAATTGATTTAAAACTCGCGTACCTAAAGTCCATGGGGGGCACAGTGTTCACTTAAATTCTCTCTGATTTATACTTGTTTTTCGGCTTTTATTTAAGTTTCTTTATTGAATTTTGCGAAGACGTATATTGACTTTGTCTGTCGTATTATTGCTTTTATTGAATTTATTTGCTTCAGTATATATCTTATTTTATTTCCTTTGTTTCTTTCATGTAACGTTGATAATTTCGCTTATTTTGCTTGATATAAGCCTGTCTTTGTTTGAGACCGGCTTGTCTGTCTTTCACTAGTGCATTTAATTCTGTGGCTAGCACTTTTCATTCAAGATGAATTTAAAGGTATTGCTTTTGTGGTTGGGAAAGCATCGTTATTTGGGAAGAAAGACACAGTATGATGTTCCATCCAACGAATAGTAATCTCACTTTCCCTTTTTAATTGTAGTGCTGCTCAAATGTTAAGGCGTCTCCTCCGAACCAATCCTACTATTATCAATCAGTTTCTCAAAGTGTTTCGCTGAAATGAGGTAGCGTCGGAAATCTGCAATACATACCGTTCGTGGTTGCTGCTTCCATTTGCACTTTATATGTACATCAAGCAACTTTTATTTTTGCACATCATTTGGTGCTAATTGAGTATGTGACCGACGTGCATATTTCTGACATAGTTTAGAATCTATAACAATGAGTCTTCTTCTTCTTCTTCTTCTTCTTCTTCGTCTATGTGCTTTGTCCTTTCAGGACGTAGGCGATCATAACCTTCCAAGTCTCCCTATCCCTGGTGGCTCTCAGCAAGCTTTCTCCTGTAAAGTTTCGCAACCCCCGTTCTGTCATCCACCTTCTCAGGATCTTCAAATATGTTATCCGCTGATTTGCTCAGTCTCTTTTTTCCTTCTATCTGGCTTGTTAGTATCAGGTTCTCCAAGCCCTTCTTCCTCATTGCATTCCTCAGTAACTTTACTTGTCTCTTCCTGATGTTCAACATTAATTTTCTTTTTTTGTTTGTAAAGTTTCCAAAACTTAAACTTGGAACTAAGTTGTAGTCCCGGTCCTCATCCTCTGACTACATCAAATTTCAATGAAAGCCGACTTCTTTGAAGATAACTGCCTGCTGACGATAATTGTTAGTAACAATGGTGGCATCTGCCTTTCAGAAATATTCAAAGGGATATGCAAAAGTCAGATTACTTGGAGAGCCTATGACAAACACAGATATCAATTAAAGATAGCTTCATTGAAGATTGTCTACGGCTATATCGTGTTGAATACACCGGTTCCCGTCCGATCACCGAAGTTAAGCAAAATCGATCCTGGTCAGTTCTTAGATGCGTAACCATTTGGGAATACCAGCTGCTGTAAACGTAAGGACCAAGAATGGTTCACCGGTCCTCCAGGTTGGGTGCAGGGCTAACAAACCTGCCCCCGTAAAAAACAGTTACAGCAAAAAAAATTGCTGCCCTATGCACTATCTGTGTGTGATGGAAAAATGATGATGATCATCATTGACAAAACAAAAGTACATTATCACTCTCATTCAAAAAAACAAGCACAAAAATATGTATCTCTGACCAAATATGTGTATCTGCTTATATGACTGCTTTATATGAGTGTTTTATATGTGTATATGTATACCTGACCAAATATGTGTATCTGACTGTATGACTGTTTTTCTCTCCTCACTCATGCTTTATATCTCTCACTCTTTATATATATATATAGGAAAAATTATTAAAAGGTTGTAAGTTTAAAAATGTATTCTTTGACAGTATTTGTTTATTTCTATTATTATATTTTATATTTCAGACCGCCCCAAAATAATCAAAGACATTTTCGATAAAGCACCAATAAATGCAATGAAACAAACACCCAGCCTATCAACTATCCTCATTTCTACCAAATATCTAAAAAGTACAAACCAGGGAATCTAAAATGTCAGAAACCCAGGTGTTTAGTTTGTAAACATTTAGTAAACGACACAATATTCTCTGTACCCAACACCAAAATCAAATTGCACCCACCACGCCTCACCTCTGACAGCAAAAACATTATATATTTTCTCTTCTGTTCAATATGTCCCAATAGTGAATATACTGGCGAATCTGGAAATAGCTTTAGATTTTGTTTCAATAATCACAAATTTAGTATACGCCAGAACAATCAATATTCCCCAATAGCAGTCCATTTCAATCAACCGGGTCACACTTTAGAAAATTGCAAATGTTTGCTAATAGACTCCGATTTTAGTTCTACACACACACGCAGAAAGAAAGAATCACACTGAACTTTAAAATTAAATACACACAAGCTAGGGCTACATAGGGACTTAGATGTTTTGAATCTTTACAAATATTTCAATAGCTAAACTTTTTAGATACATTCAAGAAAACTTTATCTAAAACAAAATGTATAAGTATTATTAAAGATAGGTTTACGTTTACAAATATGTTTTTAAAAAAATCTGTCGCTTTTAAATTAAATAACACAGATTGGCTTCTATAGCCTTAACTGGAACACAGTAAACCGCAGAAATTAATGGCAACTTACTGTAGGATAACCATCTGCCCGGTCATTCATGTATCTTTCTAGACTTGATCCCCGAAGCGTGTATCAAGTATGAACTTAACTGACTGACTGACACGGAAATTTCTGTTTCAAGACTTAACACTTTTATCTTTTGATTAGGCAAATTTCAGTAACTTCGATAAAAATGATGTAAAGTAAACTTACTAAACATTGGCTGATGACTAGATAAAAAGCTTTATATTTCGAAATACAGAAATGTCCGTGTGGAAATGTAAAATATTTTAAGTATAATACCAATCACACACACACACACGCACGCACGCACGCACGAACGCGCGCACACACACACAAACACAAACACACACACACACAGAGACACACACACACACACACACATATATATATATATACGGCTTATATATATATATATATATATATATATATATATACGGCTTATATATATATATATACGGCTTATATATATATATATATATATATATATATATATATACGGCTTATATATATATATATATACGGCTTATATATATATATATATATATATATACGCAAACGGTTAGATTAAGTGAAAATGAATTCTAAAACTAAGCTCTAGGGAGGCTTGAGGGAAAGTCAAATGTTAAAAGACAGGCCATGGCGATTAATGTTGCATTTAAGCTTTGAAAATTGTAATTATTAGAGAAGTAATTAAACCGAAGAGAGTTCCACACGATGGAAGTGTAAAAATACACTCTTGTAAAAGTTTCGGTTGCATTTAAACTGTCAACACTGCTATGGTGGGACCTAGAAGCCAATCTAGCAACACCCTTTATTTTATGTATTCATGGCATTTTATGAAACTGATGTCGAGATGTTAAGTCAGGATCGATTACATTATAAATGTTTCTTTAGAGTTTTCAATAAATGTAAGGTATACCTCGTTTATTTTGTTAACATTTATGCTTTAAGTGAAAAATATAAATGAAACTTTTGATTAGATTTAAAGTGTTGCTTATATTTGTTAAAGGAATGCAAGGGGTAGTAATAATTTTGAGTCGAATGGAAAAAGAATATCCGTGGACACTTTTCGAATTCCCGCTGAGATATTTTCTTTGCAATTTGCAGTAAAACCAGTGACTATATCATAAATCATTGTCTTCCAGCGTGGCAAGACCCAGATTTACGACTTGCTGTCGGTACAATATAATATAACACAAAATGACACATTGCAATACATAAAAACAATTTGAACCAAACCAAAGAGACATGTGATTCGTTTTCTACGGCTTATTAACCCTTTTCATGTTATTGAAAATATAATAATTATTTTTCGGGGAGATAATAATGAGTTAGAGACACGGGTCGTTCTAATTATCTCATAGCTGTTGGGTAAGAAATATTCATACAAATCTGGGATGAATTTGTGCGTAAATACAACGAAATCACCTGGAATTGAAACGCTCCGCCACTTAATAATTTTGAGTCATTATAAATTTCACCAGCCGCACACAAAAGCTTACTACACCTGACATTCCTAAGCGGTCAACTCTCAAGTTACTGACCAGGTTTGGTGATCATACGCAAACCGGTGTATCAATCTTATAATCATACGCAAACCGGTGTATCAATCCGATGTTATCGTACAACTGCTTTGAGAAATGCTAGGTAGAGATATTTGATTTAATATAGGATTTATATTTTCATCTCTCTATCACTTTTCTTTTTCGACTCTTCTGTTCTGCACTGAATAAATTCTCTCTTTCATAATATAGACTGTTTGGTATTTATTTAAAATTTTTCTTGGTAACCTAACCAAAAGCAACCTCAAACATATGGACAAAAACAACAATAATTTTGTTTTCAAAAAACAAATGCACAATAACTACAGACAGAACGGAACTTAAATTCGCAATAACATCCGAAATTAAGCAACACCGACCAATTAAAAAAAAACAATTAAATTATCTTTTATAAAATAATCAAAACTGCCAACCACATTATCAATAAAAATAACTCACCTGCAATTACTAAATTGCAGAGAATCAGTATTGTTTATGAATTTATATGTCGTTTGAAGAACTGTGTTCCCCAACAATCCAAATCGTAAATTGCTACACCAACACAAAATTGACATTGAGCCTTTCTCACAACAGTTCTATTCGATCTCATTTAAACTCACATCGGTATCTTTCTGGACTTATCTGTAATATGCTTGTCGAAAATACATACATAATAGCATCATCCACATGAAAAATAAGATTAAAAATAATGGAGGCATTAATAATAAAAAAGAGAAATCATACACTTATATAAACATTGTAAAAACTATAAACATTGTAAAACTATAAACATTGTAACAATATGCTTACCATGTTCGGAATTTAACATACATAAAATTCTATATGCATAAATATTACACATGTCTATTTACAAATAAAACACGGTTAATTCTTGATAATTGCTAAAAGTATAGCCGAAACAGCTCGAAAGTAAAAATACATTTGGACAATTCATGTAATATTTTATTTCCAAAACAAAAAAAATTAAAGGAACACATGAAAAATTATATCAAATATTAATTATAATAGCTTGTCTGTCATCTTAATGAAACATATATGTATATTACCACAATGACCAATAAAAAGAAATCCCGCACCTGTAAATAATAGAACAAAAAAAAAAAGGGGTCAACACAACAAAAGCAATCAAAAGCAATTAAACATTTGTAGATTAACTCAATGACAAAAACATTAAATTATACCAAATTCTATTAAAAGAAGCATAAAACCGAGACAAATCGGTAGTTTAAAAAAGCCTTGAGGATTGAGAACATCAAAATCTTGCCTTCATGAATTCCGGGTGACTTTGCTCAGTTAGGTAAAAAACTTTTCTACGTTAATCCTATTAATGCTCTACATCTCTCTTGATATTTTTTCTATTTTTTCTTTAATTTTTTTTTCAAATTTATGGAGATTGAATCTACTATCGCCAGGTTCACACTCCTGCTACCTCTATTGAAGTATTAGAGGCTCATCTCTTCTTTCCTGTTCAGAAAGTAGTTTCCTGCTTTCTTTCTCTCCTCAGAACTCAGTACTTGTGCTTCCCCGATGTTTCTGCAATGTGCGTAGTCGCTGGCAACATCCCTTTCATTATGAGAAAAACCAGGTTGGCAGTTTTCTGGTCGCTTCTTCTGACTGGTAGCTAGAAGCTCTAACTCTTGCGTAGCGTCAAGAGAGGCTACTCGGATCAACAGTTGCATAACATTGGGGTTCTTTCAATGTCATGTCGCACATCGATATGTGATCATGTAAGCGCTTTTGGAGGGCAATCCCAAGGCCACACTTAGCTGCAGCTTGCGCCAGCTTCTTTCCCGCGCATGCCGCTGGTAATGACGGTCTGCAGCCTCTACTAGAGGTTTCTTCTCACCATCAACAAATATGAACTCCATCTCAAAAAATAAAAAATAAAAAAAAATAAAAATAAAACAGGCAAAATAAAATAATTTGAACTTCTCAAAATTTCCTTCACGAATATCCGGGGTAATAGTACCAACTTTTCTCCATGAAAATCCCATGATTTTCTCTCGCTCTGTGTGACTAATCTGACCTCTCAATTCCCTCCTTTGACATTTGGGTTCCTGGCTACCTTCCTCTCTCTCCACTGTCAATATTGCTGGTCTGGGTTTTACGTCAGTGAACAGCTCCCTCTAGCTAGGGGGACACCTCGCGAATCCCTTGACCACCAATACATGTGTCTGTCTTTCAATTCGGTTAGCTATCTTTTCTTCGTGTAACATTCATTAACTGGACGAGATTGAATTTATAAGCATTTTTTAACCTATTTTTCAGGAAAATAAAATTTCTCAAATACAAGAATTATTTTCGCTCGTTCTACTACTGATATGGTTTTTTTCTTTTTAACCTTTATTTGATGTAATGTAGAATGTAAACATCTTGATCATGTTACTAATTTCACATCATAATTTAGTGTTTAATGCTGTTGAACCTGAAAAAATACTATTATTCTTTTACGAAGTAAATTTATGGTCGTTGAACATGTACTCACTAACTGATTAGACTATTTAAGAATACGGCACGAATTTTTAATATAATGTATTGAGGTGATATATGAAATGACAAGTAGCAGTCTAGTCCATGTTCAGAAAAGAAAGAAGCATAAAGAAAAAGATTGAAAGCGAATTTAAAAAAAAAAGAAAGTTAAAGAAATAGGGTAATGAGAAAGAAATAATAGAGAAAAGTGAATGAAAATGATGGAAAGAGAGATAAGTAAATATGAAAAAAATGAAGGAAAAAGAATGAACAGCGAATGAAATAAAAAATGTTACGGAATAAAAAAGGATGATAAAGAAACAGGATAACGAGAAAGGAAAAGAAAAATGAGCTTGTTAAAATTGAAGAAAGGAATAGTAAAAAATAGGATATATGTAGGAACAAGAAAGAAAATCCAATGAAAATTGAAGAAATAATGATAAATAAACGGAAAACAAGAAGGAAAATGAGAGAAAAATTAATTAAAATGGTAGTGCGAAAGATTAACCAATAGGATAAGATTACTGACAAAGAAATAAAAGCCACTAAAAATGACAATTTCACAGAAGAAATATAAAGAAATGCTACAAAAATCAAGAAGGAGAAATTAAAAAATAGTAATGAAATTACGTGATAGGCGAAAATATTTCAACGTTTCAAGTAAAGAAGAGATAAATACAAAGGGAATATAATAATTATTAAAAAAATATGTATTGTGCATAAACCAACTTCATGTACATTGAGAAATCTGAATGTTTTTTGAATGAAGTTTAAAATATTCAGAAAAAATTGTGTACGATAATAATCGATCAATGTGTAAGTGCTTGATTTTTAAATTCTTCCAAAATATTACATCTTCAAAAATGTGTGTATAGTGTGACTTCAGATTTTTGCATGAAATATAATCAACAAAACACTTTATATACACAATTTTATTCGTTAGTTATACATAGAAAACAATAGCAATAAAATATAAATGAAAGAGAAAAATGATTAAACGGTAATAGATTAAAAGGGAAAATCTAACATGATTTCATAAAAAAGAAGGAGGAAGCTGTCACGTAAAAATGACAGATAGAAAGTAAAAAATACTCTTAAAGTTCAAATCTAGAAAATAAAAATATAAGATAAAACAATGAGTAAGGATAGTGCAAAGAAATCGATATGGAAGCGGGCTTAGTGAATGGCTACATAAGCGAGTGCATGCTGCTCTATGTCAAAAGTTAGGGTCCAGATTAAGATTTTTAATGATGATATTTTAGACAAGCAAATTCTACATTATACATTCCCTGTTAAAACAGGTTTATAGAAACAAAATATAGAATTAATAAGACAACAGATAAGAAGATCAGAAAAAAATTTAATCTCTTTCTTTTTATAAACTTTTTTTTCGAGACGTGCGTCAAAACTGGTTGCCGTGACCAACGATACACCTTGGGTTTCCACGAGAAGAAAAAGGAAAAACGAAGAGCTACTCTGAGACCCTGAAGCAGATTTCGTCAAAAATCCACCCAGAGCAGGTACCAGGCAGGAAACGTTTTGGTTTCTCCCTGAAATTGTTGCTGCTGCAATTTTTTTACCCGTAAATCGATTTCCTTCTCGCTAATTGTATTGCTTAAATGTCTGACCACGGACCGGAACAGGGAATGGCAGGGTCGGCGTTAGATACAGAATACAGACTGTCTGAGGACTTGAAGAGTCTGTTGAGGGACTAAAGTTGCCGGGCTTTGGAGGAATATTAATGTGTTAAAAGTTGGTTAGCGGCCGTAGATAAAATTCAACTAATCTACGGGGCGACTGAGAGATAGACGGTATACCTGGAAAGTAAATTGGAAGAGAAGGATGAGATATTCCACTCCTAACTCCGAGAAGAATGGAGAAATGAAAGTGTATTGGACTTCCATTTGACAGAGAAGAATGTACAGCCCGATTATAGGCCGATTATTAAAAGAACAATCGGCGGTATCACTGGCAAGAGTGCCAGGGTGTGTGTAATAAAGTACAAAATGGTGGGACACCCGACCTGGGTTAAGAGATAGCTAGGCAGAGGTACGTCGGAGAGAATCCCACATAGAAGATTTTATGAACCCATGGCAGATAGTAAATGTGGTAGAAATAATTCCCATGTTGTTGGCGAACGAAGCCGCTAAGACAGTTAAATTAAAGAAAGGAAAGAGAAGGCTTAAGGAGTGTAGATGTATATTAGATGAAAAATATATTAGTCCCTGAAAGCTTGAAGGATAAGTTAAGGACCTGTTCTGAGTTAAAAGTAATGTGGTTACTGAATCAGATAAAGAGTTGATAGTGTGAATAAAAAGAGCCCGAATGAGGATGAGAAATGGCAGCGTTAATGCCAGTAGGAATGTGATAGAAATTAAGGCTTGAGACACTGAGTACTACAAAATTGACTGGTAGAAAGAAAAACTGGATTAGAAATGGAAAATTTGTCCAGTGCCATATGTAATTTGGGACCAGATAGATGGCTGAACAAAGAGAGCTCATGCCAATGATTTAAAATTAGCTGAGTTTGCTAATTGAGAAATGAGTGTGCCCAAAAGTCAAGAAAATAATAGGGGAGCGAATCTGCGGGATCAGAAGGGCTGGGAACATATACAGATTTTGAAAATGATGAAGAATTAGAAAAAAAAAGGGAAATAAAACAGCAACTAATTGCAGTGGACCTAATAACAGAATAGCGATAAAAACTCATGAAAAATTCCAAGAATAGAAGCTGAAACTTCTTAAACTAGAGGTTGAATCAAGTTAATGAAAATAGCAAGAATAAAGGTAGTGGTGGTTGTAGAAGATGTGTGAGCGGAGGTCCTGTCCTAGTGGAAAATCGTTCGTCGGTGTGAGAGACTGGCCAGTTGTTAGTGGTGGCTGGGTGTGACCTCCAGAGCAAAAGACGACGCACGCTTGTCTGAAGCAATCACCCTACTAATAGTTATTTAACGAGAAAATAATGAAAAACTAAAAGGGATCTGAAAGTTGAAAAAATAATAAGAGCCAATAATTAAGTGAGAAATCAACTGGGTTAACAGGAATGTGGACAAGTAAACAGGAATATCCTGTAGTAAAGAAATTCCCTAATATGACGTTTGGCATGGTCTTGGTAGATGTTAAGAAAAACCCTAATACATTGGTCAGCCGTGATAGGTAATTTAATATTTATTAATATAATGGTGGGTGTAAAATGGAAATTTAAATGGAAATCGGTTGAAAGTTAATTTTGGCAAGTTGCACTGAAAAAAAAATGATAAAAAAGGGAGTTACCATACATTGTCCATTTTCCTGAGGAACCAACCCCAGCGGAACGTAAAAAAACAGTGTCCAAGAAGAAAAGTCAAGAAAAAGAAACATCCCACCCACACACAGACACATACATCCATATTTTTTTTTCTTTTTCAGGTTGACAGAAAAGACTTTTTAAAACATTTTTTGTTGAATTTTTGTTTTATAAGCGTTTCACCCCGAGCAAGGCATGTCACTGCCACTACTGCGCAGGGGGCTACATAGAGTGGAGAAAGGATGGTTAAACATAGGAAATGTCAGAGGGTGGGTGATAGGCGGGTAGGAATACCGAGAATGGTGAAATATAGGAAATGTCAGAGGGTGGGTGATAGGCCGGTAAGGATACCGAAAATGAGGGTTGGATAGATGAGAGTGTTCTGAGAATAATTGGGAGTTAGTGTTATAAGAGGTGTCTATTGACCCTACATTTAAACACCTGGATATTGTAGCTGTCGGGAAAGCAGACTTGTGGAAGGGAGTTCCACAGGCGAGAAGCGCGAGAAAAGAAGCTGTTGGAGTAGAATTTACGGTTACATCTTATCTGTTTAGCTGTAAAAGGGTGGGACCTAGTTGCTAATCTAGTATCTCGTGTAAATTCGTGCTTAGGCAGCACCAGTGATCTAAGTTCATAGGGGCAGAAGCCATGTAAGTACTTGTAGAAGAGGCACAGGGAAGCCACATCACGCCGGTGAGAGAGTGGTTGCAGCCGGTCTGCCAAGTCAGTATCAACCACGTTACAGATCCTCCTTTGTATTTTGTCAATTATCCCAAGGAGAGCAGCAGGTGCACCCGACCAGATATGGCAGCAATATTCAATACACGGGCGGATGGTAGATTTGTATATGTACAGGATAGATTCAGGTGGGAGAAACTTCCGGGCTCTGCACAGAGAGCCGACTTTCATAGTGGCAGATTTGGCAATGGATTCGATATAGTCATTCCATTTGAGGTCCGCCGAAAGTGTAAGGCCAAGGAGGCGTAGTGTTTTACTCTCTGCGAGGCAAGCTTTCCCATACTAATGGGAGGTAGATGCGATTGTCTATGGTGGTTAGTTGATAACAGCTTCGTTTTAGAAGCATTAAAATTTACTAGCTTTTTCCTACCCCAGGCCACTACGGATTGGAGTTCCTTTTCAAGCTCGGCAGTGAGGTTCGCTTTGTCGCCCACACCGGGTTTTTGATCGAGGCGAGAGTAGATTGTTGTGTCATTGGAGTACATGCCTACTTGGAATCTAATGGCGTCGGGGAGATCATTAATGTACATCAGAAAGAGCGTGGGACCTAGGATAGTACCTTGAGGGACGTCCGCGTTCGTATGGTAGTTTTGGGAGGCATGCCCATTTAATACTACCTTCAATGTACGGTCAAACAGATATCCAGTTATGCCAGACCCTGTCGAACGCTTTGGAGATTTGGATATCTCCAAAGCGTTCGACAGGGTCGATATTCTTGTCAACTGCCCGGTATATGTACTCGGTAATGGTCGTTAGCATATCAGCAGTAGACCTGGTGAAGCGAAACCCGTACTGTTTGTCAGAGAGAATTCTGTGGGCTGTGAGGTGCTGAATCACCTCGGCGTTGATAATGGCTTCGAAAACTTTGCCGAAGATCGGAAGGAGACTAATAGGACGGTAATTGACGGGGTCTGAGTGTTCGCCAGAATTCTTAAATATAGGAACTACACAGTAGGATTTCCAACAGGCAGGAAAACAGGAAGCAGATAGGCAGAGGTTATAGAGTTTAGAGAGGAGAGAGAAGAGTTCTGGGGCACATGTCTTCAGTACTATGATTGGGATTACGTCACCGCCGCTCGCTTTGTGTGGGTGAAGTTGTGCAATTATCTTGGTGACCAGCGAGGGTGTAATGTGGATGTTATTTAGTTGAGCCTGAGTTCTGGGTGGGAAGTCGGGTGTAGGTATTCCTAACGAGTCCAGTTGGTAGAGAATCTACGGGCAAAGCATTCAGCCTTGCATGCTTAGATTCTTAGTGCTTGAATAAAATTTAGGCAGAACCAAGAGAGAGAAAAGAACTTTATCCAGTTGTCTGAAGAGACGTTTTAATGAAGGACTTTTTCTTTAAATTGCATGGTTAGTTTGTTAGTGCTTGAATAAAATACAGGCAGAACCAGGAGTGAGAACGGAACTTTCTCCAGAGACTTTTTTACAATGCATTTTCTGCATGCGTCAAATTATGAGAAAAAATATACATATATACGTAAAAAGAGAACTTTGTGAAATTGCGTGTGAAGACTTAATGATGTCCTATGCCAATTAAGTGACTTGTGATATCTTTTGTACTTTAAATGGACAACATGGCATAACGAGGTATATAATACGTAATTGCCTTGCACACACACACACACACACACACACACACACACATATATATATATATATATATATATATATATATATATATATATATAGAGAGAGAGAGAGAGAGAGAGAGAGAGTCGCCGACTGACGCCATTTTGGTCGGGTTTCAATCCTGGGTAAAAAGCAATCGGGGTCTAACCGTACTAATGAGCTGTGATACGGTGAAACAGATCTGTCTGCGGATGAGAATATATATATATATAATACTAGAATTTTGCATGCGAAGAAAAAAATGTTATCCTACGACGGAACGAAAGAAATTATTACTAGTAGTATTGACGATTCTGTAGTTTATTGTCAATCGCAATATGAGTTGAGTTAAAAATAAAAGATTTGTAGCAAAACTTGTAAAATCTGAAAAAAAAACCGTGCTGAAAATTGAAGAGAATAAAAAAAGAAAATATATCTTTGCAGCTGGGAGATTTGGGGTTTTGTAGCCGGTGGAAATGAAAAATATAGGTAATCAAAACACGTCGAAAATTTTTGATGCGGTTAAGGAAGGTAAAATACATGATTCCCGGATTAGCTGGGAAAAGATTTGAAAATTTGAAAACCTAAAATGGGATGTAATCGGGAAAAAGAAGAAAAGAAATTACCTCAGTAGAAATATTGCTATTTATTGGTTAAACCAAGGGGAGAAAATTACTCTGCCTCATGATAAGACCTGGAAGTAATCTCATTGGTAAAATATTTCATTTGCATAGACAGCCCGTATCCATCACGCACCTCATAAGAGAATTTGGGACACGCATAAAAACCAGAGCCAAGAAAGACAAAATCAGTTGTAGTTGCAGTTGGACTTGGGATCAGTCGACATGTAACGACTAAGGGAAAAGTGTTCCCACCCTGGAGACATGAAGGGAAAGATTGGTCGCATCCCGTATATTTCTGGCTGAAGATGTCATCGTCCGCACACAGAAAGACCCAATTTCGGCTGTTTCCGTCAGGCTTCGGCGAAAAGCCCCGATAAGACTTAGTTTTGAAACGGTCAAAATTTGAGGAAAAACATGAAATCTCTTATTGAAGTGAACAATCATTAATCTCAGACTAAAAACATTCGCTCCGTTGTAAGAATAAGTATTCGACGACTGTTTATTTCTGTTTGTTCGTTTTTTGTTTTTTTTTTGTTTTCTTTTTTTACATAAAGACTTTTCCGCAACTTATCCATGCATCATCGAATTTATTTTTTATTTTATTTCATTTTTTGGTGCCGTTCTATCAATTTATCAAAACAAGTGTGCACGTGTGTCCGGTCTAGTTTGAAGTGGTAGAGAAACGGCTACCGTGTTTTCAACGTGTTTCCCCTGAGATCAAACTTCACAGCGTAGGCAGGGAAGAACACTGTTGTAAAAGACGACTCGAAGAACATCTACTGTGATGAGGCCATCACGACTAGCAACCCGAGAGCGTCGTCATAATTGGTGCCGTATCAACAGCATAAACCCTGACTCAGGTTCCGGACCACATAACAATTGGTTTCAGTGACCGAGTTAGACATAGCCGGCCGGACGGACCGCGTCATAAAAGAATGGAACATTTAGAAAATATATATAATCGTTTTGTTTTTAGCAATTTACAAACATTTTTAAGATTTTGTTCCTCGAACGTCTTTGTTTCTTTTTATTTCAACTTCAACTCAAACGTCGTGAATTATGAAAATTTATTGAATATTTATTTAATTATTTTCAACTAAATGTTCAAACATGTTATTATACTGCCTGGATTTTTCTCCGTCCCTGTTTTTTAACAGGACTTGAGGGTTGTCCATTATATCCCGTTGAGAACTGGGTTTCCAGTTCATTCTAAAATTAACTTCAACTCTATACCGCTTAAACTCTGGAATATTATTTACTATTTTGTTTATTTTTATTTTTTCTCCATAACGTTTGATAGTTTTGCCTATTGTCTGCTTCACATTTCTCTAGTGTCTTTTGATCGTGTAGACGTCTATGCCTTGTTTCCTGTTTAGGCTTAGGTTTTTTTGTCCATTCTCATTTACTTCAAATCTATACGTTTAAGATCTCCGCCTTAACTATGAAGTGTTATTTACCATATCTTATATTTTGCTATTTTTACTCAATAGGAGTAGGTAGATTTGCCTCTTGTCAATTTCACATACCTTCAGTGTTTTCCAGAAATGAGAAAAGTTTTATCTCTCTTTTCCTATTTAGCATTTATTTTTTCCATTCTGTTGAATGTCTTTTCACTCTCTTTCTCACGTAGAAGATTTTTTTTATATCTTAATGGAATTATTCCCTTGCTTAAGCTAAATTGATGAAAAATAATTGTTACTGAAATTTATTTTATTCTGTTAAATAGTTACAAATTAAATTTTCTTCTTTTAAGTTCTATATTCCATCAGAATATGGAAAGCATTGCTATCCATAACTTCCTAACTTTTATTGTTAAAACTGATGTTCAAGTCGCGACTCTTTGTCTTTGTTCTTTTTTGTTATCTATTCTAGCAAACACGCTATTTTTATGTGGTTTTACTGATTTGCTAGTTTTGTGTTCCGTATGTTACCTTTGGCCACTAATATCCATATTTTATATCTCTATCTACTCCTTATTTTTCTTCAATATTCCTGTTTGCTTTCATATTCAGTCGATGGTATTATCAGATTCCGTCTGTAAAAGCATATCTATAATATTCTGTTACAGGTTTAATGAGATGGTCTCGTGTTCATTACCTTGATGAAGATTGCGTATTAAATAACTTTTTGGCACTATTTTCTTTCTTTCAAATGCTATTTTCTTATGTCTTTTTATTTTCCTAGTCTTCGGATAATATATTTTGCTATTTGTCTCTATTTTTTAGATGAGGTTGTATTTAGACTATCTACATTATTCAGACTAGTGCCATCATCCTTGTTGCCATTTTTACGAGGTTTCAGCCGTTGTACGTCCTGGCTTTCTTCAGGTGCCAGAAATTTCGAACCGTACCCTATATTACGATCACAGAGGTATATAATACTTATTCCTTGTGTGAAGACTCTTTTGTTAGTCATGAGTTATCTCCCTCTAACCAAAATCACATAGTTACTTGTTCACCACTGCTACAGCGTGTTATTGAACTCACAACTATCTGGGTCAATCACTGGAACTAACAAACGCTGTATCCACTGGACCATGTGTCCTCAGGATGCGGATAATAGTCTGAATAATGTAAATATTGTAGTATATATATATATTGCTATTCGCAGGGCTTTATAGAAGTCCGTTTCACATGTTCCGTTCTCTATGTCTACACTACAAAGATGTCATGTTTGATACCTCTATCCTAATTACGTAGTAATCACCTGGTACATAGATGAATAAGATGAATGACTCAGCGAATAATTACAGGAAATATCACGCAGGTGCAGATGATTAATTATTGTTGCAGAGAAAGAGATTTGGAAATGTGTATTATTTTCAAAATATGTCACTTACAATATCAATACACTCGCTGTTTTTTTTTAAATAAAAGGTAGCCTAAATAAATCAAGTAAAACAGTGTATCTGTGAAGTTATTATACGTTAGATTTACATAATGATCTGCAATGTAAACGATCCTAACCAGGCATCTCGACTTCAGTGATATGTGAATTTACTTTCCTTCCGTCTTTTCAATGAATATTATCACGACAACTTCTCTGACAAGATCTTTCTCCTGATACACCAAACCGACTAAATGAAATTAAACATCTTTTTAGTATTTAAATGCAGTTCTTATTTCTACACCAAAAGTTTCTTTTCTCGCATTTTCCACCTATATACCTGACATTTTTTTTGCCTCCCCGATAACAACATTCCTCAAAATTTAGATACAACATCAATCGCCATAATCTGTAATCTTGAAGTCCATTCATCTTCAATCTTTCTTCAATCTTCCCTATTCTCAGTCTTCTATTTCCCTTTTATTCCTAGAAAACCCCTGATCGCTTCAGGGATCTCTGCTTCGGTTGGGGCTAAATTAATATATATAAAAAGAAAAACATTGTTGTACCTTGCTTACTTCTGCCTCATCTTGCTTTCAAAATTCTTGTGATTATCAATTTTTTTAATCGTCTTTATGTGCTCTACAATCTTTTGCTCTATATTCCTTATGTTACCTATGAATATCCCTTTTGTTTCCATTTTCTCTATTATTCCATTTTCTCACATATTCTATCTATATTATTCAAAGCATTTGTTTTACTTCAAGTCTCTTATACCTCTGTGAGATTTTCAAGCAGCCAATGCCATATAGGATGAAGGATATTTCAAAATACTTTGGGACTCTTTACTGTTAATGTAACGAAATCTTCCTGTTTTTAATAATTTGTTTAGCTTTCTCAATTTAAGCAAAATATTTAGAAATTTTCATACTGCACAGTTGGATTGCAAATTTGCAATAATCCTCAGCGGTTAAACATTCCCATACCACCTTGTTGAATAAGTGAGACGATAAATACGTTGCCTTATTTAAAGGTAGTTAAATATTTGAAAAGCTTGTAGTATTTGTGATTATTATTCTAATACTTTGGTTTGAAGGATTCATTATTAAGTTTGACAGATTAGAAGCCTGTTGGATACCCAAGAAGGAAACAGTTGAAACGTTATTATAAAACATTTATACACGAATAAACAGATAAATTATCCTAATAAAATTTGGAATAAGCGTGAGAACTATTGAGCATGTGAAAACAAAGCATGATTGTTTAATTTTATATTCTAAATTGGGACAGCTTTCAAAACACCTGTTTTGACCGCTGTTATGAGTGAACATGTAACAATACTACAGCAGAATTGATCACTAATCCCAGTTATAGTTTAAATAGATGGTTAAAACTCATTTTTCTATATCAACTACAAGTATGCCCGTTTATATAAAGTTTATTCTTTCTTCATTTCACTTGCAAAGTTCAATATTTCGAACATATATCAATGAAAATATCAAATTCCAAAATTATATTTTCATGTCCTGTCTTGAGTTTTTTATCAACTTAATTTTATAGAAGAACTAGATACACAAAATTTGCAGTACACTGCAACATTTGTGTATCTAAAACAAGATTTGATTTGTAATGTACAATGTTAGAAAAATGCTGCAGTTTCTTGGACAAATGCATGAAGACATCTGCAACACCTTCCTCCTTTTGGCTCGTAGCCATCTGCTATTTTTTAAAATTTCCTGAACACAATCCAGATTTTGAAAATTCACCGATGCTCTAAGCACAGAAGACAATGGATATTAATATTCTAATAGACATGTTTGTTTTAGAGAAGAAAACGTAACTTGAATAGACAGCGTTAAGAAAATCACAGTCGTTTTATGTTGCATCAAATATGGTCAGAATCAACCGATCAAGCAAATACGATCGGTTTCTTGTGAAAAAACAAAAATAAAAAAAAACATGTTTTTTTTTAAAATTTCTTCTTGGCCTAGTATACATTTTCAGCTCCCATAAATATCTTATTTATGATTGTTTCAATTTTCTGACCATTGATTAGATATGGCCTAACGCCGAAATAATATGACACCACATGAGAATCAAACTTACTATTCAGTCGTATATTGTTCTAGTTGGACAAGCTTATTACCATTTGCACCACGAGAAAATGTCCAAAACATATTAAAATTATTTACTGTAGCCTTCCTAATGCGCATATAGATCTGGGTAAATTTACGTAATATACAGAAATAAATTGTTCTTGAATATGGAACCCGTTGGTGCAAGTAAAGAAAATTACTCTTTAATAAATTAATTGAACCTCTACTCAAATATGAGTGAACATTAAAAACAATTGAAAATGACACGAATTATCCGGGTGATTGATAAAAAATTAACCTATACATACATATATATATATATATATATATATATATATTCTAAACATATGCTCTTAAATATAAGAGACAATGAATGTCTATTATGTTTAATCATGAGCCGTTCTAAACGTCGTATTTCTGCTTTAATTTCAGTTGAAAATAAAAACAAACATTCTCCAACATTTGGATAATTATTTATTGATTTTCTTCTAAGCTTTTGGCTCACATTAGCCATCTTCAGAGAGGTTGTTTATACTGAAATATTATAACATCCACCATCACCGACGTTTTTAAGTTTGCGATGCGGTTTTATGACGTCACACCGCGGGATAGCGCGAAATGAGAACAAAACCATGTAGTCAAATGCAATGTAATATGTTATTTCCTGTTTTAAAGTTGATTTTATTGAGTGTTGGTTGTTTTGATTTGATGTACATGGTCTCCAATATCTGCAAGTTCCTATTACTGTGTGTATGAGTGAGGATCACCGTATTGTTGACCAAAATCTGTCTGACATTAGCTACATGTTTATGTTTTTCAGAGAAATGTTGTTTAATAGTACTCTGATCATAAAGATGACATGTAAGTCTACGGGAGAGCGTGGTTGTAGTAAAATCAATATATGTATTAGGTTTTTTATTAGTATAAGAGATGCAATCTCTGAATGGGCATGTAAATTGGTACACTACATTGGTTTTTTGTAGAGAATTTAGTTTAGTGCTCGTTGGGTTATTATAGACTATGAGGTCAATTGTTTTAAACTTTTTATAATATATAATGAGTTTAATTTGATTATTACTTTCCACTGGTTTAGCATTTCTACGTATTATGTTTTTGGAGAGTTTTTTCATCTTAGTTATAATTATTATGTATTTAGTTGCAATAGTATAAGTTAATAGTGTTATGTATATCTTGATGTAATATATATATATATATATATATATATATATATATATATATATATATATATATATATATATATATTAATGCTATCATTAATCCGTCATTTCTATATAATCCATGGTTGTCAATATGGATTATTTTTTGATTTTATTTAAAATGTATACTTCCATCAATTCTGAAATTTCTGCTCCATCATACGATCCTTGTAGTACATCGAATGCTCCGTTGTTGAATCTTTTGCTCCATGCTCTACCTTTGTAGAAAATTGTACATTTGCGGCAATGTAATATTATGTCAATATGCTCTGATGGTATTTTTAGGTACATTTTAGCAAAGTTAAATGTTTCTAGGAAACTTTTCTCAGACATTGATGGGGAGAAGGTTATATTTGATGAATCTCTATTTATTTTTGCATTTAATTTTTTAGAACCAGGAAAAAAACCACTAGAGTTCTTCCACTGGTTTGCTTGAGTTGCTGTTCTTAACAAGTCACAAATATTTTTTTAATATTTGATGGCTTATTTTTCCTAATTCTCTCTTTGTTGGATTAATGAGTCTGTATGAAAAATTGTTGGTAAAGTCATCCTTGTGGTCTTTCACTGTAATGAAAGCTTGTTTGCCAGTTAATATCTGCATTTTATTGCTTAAAGTTAATAAGTCTATGGCGATTTCAGTCTCCTTATTGATGTTTTCAATGTATGAATGTGGGGATATTTTGAAGATTTAGTTAATTCTTCCATGATCTTTTTTTCGTATATATATTTTTTTCTGGATTTATCTCCTTCAATAAGGATGTTTTGTTCTTTTTATTTTCTTTACTTTGGTATTTAGTAATTTCTGGAATTTGTTTTTGATTTTTTATAAATTTTATATTGTCTAAAATAAAAATTGTCTGTTTTAAAATTAATTAATTCCTTCATTAAAGGGGGATAATTCGTTGTTTTAAAATTGAAATTACTCACATTTTTATGTTTTTCTTGTTTTTGTATTTTTATTCAAAAAGTAAAAAAGATTTGCATTTCACCCTGGTTAGAAATTGTTCAATTTTTTGTCGTAGTTGAAGCATGTATACTTTCTTGTTAGTTATTGGTATGTTTTTTAGAGTGTAATATTTTAAATTCGTGCATTGTTTTTTTTTGTTGTTTTTTTTGCTGAGCGTTCAGTAAGTGTAACTTTTTGTTAAAATGCATTGTCTGTTTTTTTTTGTTTTTTTTTGTTATTTTTCGCGTCTGTTGAGATCTTTTAAAAATTAATGTTTCTTTTTTTTTTTGGTAAAATCTGTGTCGTTGAGAAGATGTTCAATTTTTGTAATAGTTGTAGCATTTATTCTTTCCCATTATGTATCGGTATATTTTTATATAGTGTAATAATCGTAATTCCTGCACAGTTGATTTTTTTCGCTCTGCGTTCAGTAAATGTATGTTTATGTTGAACCGTACTGTTTTTTTTTACCGTACGTTTGGTATAGTCTGTGTCGTTAATTATTGAAATACAATAGTGGTAAAAGTGCTCAATTGTAAGATAAGAGCATATTGAATTTTAGATACAGAGGTATTGGTCATGACTGAGTCATATCAGCCGACATTTGTATTAAAAAGAGTTCTATACAATTATGTTGTAGAACTTTGAACATTTTCCATTTTTAAACGAGTTATTTTGTTACCCAGGTTTCTACCTTGAGTGGTGCCTTCAGGCGATTTTTAATAACTGATTTTTACATTTACCGTTGTTCTTTTTAAGAACTCTCTTGTAACGGCGTTTTATTTGAACGTTCACGACATTTTTTCTGATTCCTTTGCACTGTCTTCAGATTGACACAAAAACACTATGAAATTTTCTTACAAGAGCTTTAAAGCATTACAGCATATCATTTATAAAATAGATTGATTTGCATCATGATACTCATTCTCTGACTGACGGTAACCAATCTGACCCTCCTATTCTGTGCAGTTGACAAAATGAAAAACAATGCACAGCCGTGAAATTAAAAATATGATATAACGAAAATTTACCTATGACAAATTGTAAATAACAAACACACACACACACACACACACATACACACACACACACACACACACACACACACACACACACACACACACACACACACATATATATATATATATATATCTGTGTGTGTGAGTGTGTGTTTGTGCATGTGTGTGTGTGTGTTTGTGCGTGTGTGCAAATATAACCCATGCTTTCAAAAATCTTTCATTAAATACGGTTAACAAGAAGGATTTAATTATTGTTCTTCTTATTAAGTGTTTTCAACACAGTTGAGCTTTTCCGTTTTGTAGGAGTAAATGAGTACAAATACTTTCCATAATTTTTATTGTTGCATGCGCTTTCGACGACTCCTGTAGCTATTTTCAGTGATGTTTTATCACTGTTGTTAGTTTTTTACACTATACTGGTCGCTGATATTTTACATTTGAAGAGGCTATTTTGATTAGGGATATGTTTTGTAAATTTTCTGTAATATCTTATAAACTTTATATTTTATCCGGTTGCAATAAATGTTGATGTTTTGTTGTGTGGTGTATTTTTAACAATGTTGGTGTATTATAAGTAATAATAATTTTACTCGTTTATCAATTATTTAGTTGGGAAAATTATTGTTGCTTAATATTTGTTTTATGTAGTTCGTTCTGAAATAATTTTTAGGAAAAGTTAATTTCGGTGTGTACTATTTAAGAAGTTTTTTATCATTGCTATTTTATAACTTTCTGAGCATTTGCTATCATGGTTTTGAAGACAAGCGTTCGTACTCTTTTTTTATGTGGTTAGTGCTAAAGTTCTTGAATTTTAGTTCTATATCAACAAGGAATATGATCTTGTTATTAACCAGAAGAAAATGTTATTTTAGCAATTAGTTTTTCAAAAGTTGATTTTAGATTTATAATTGCGTTCTTATCGTTTACCAAAAACAAAATTGTCATGAACAGACTTTGGAAATATTGTGGCTTTTCAAATGTTTAAACAATTTGTTTTCTATATAAGACATGTAAACTTTAGAGAAATAGAACCTACTGAGTTTCCCATGATAACACCATTACTTTGGTTATAGCTATTGCCACTATGATAATTGTTATGTCGTGAGTAAGAATAAATAACTCAACAACAGGAATAGGTTAATCGTTGTATTCCGTGAAAATAGTATTTACAAAGGTTATTAGTATCCAATACAAGAATAAAGGTTAATCGTCTCAACCGTTGTAAGACGTAGTATGAGCAATGGGTACTTCCGGGTCGTCACCGGAAGTCAACGACTGACTTGTCGATCGGCTGCTCGGCACACTCTCGTCCAACGTAGATGCCACCATTACTTTACATAGTAATGGAATAGTCCATTATAGCCGAATAGGCACGGGCGTCCCAACAATAATAAAATGTGGCCTTCGAGTTACAGGCGAGGAGTACTGTCAGAAGAGTTTCTGGTCGAATCTTCAGAGCAGGGATTGACGAGTGGAGTAGTGATTGACGGCTCTCTGTATAGGCAGTCATTAATTATGTATATTGTTCCTTTAATTGAGA
This sequence comes from Ascarosepion bandense, assembly GCA_037127315.1. Taxonomy (NCBI): domain Eukaryota; kingdom Metazoa; phylum Mollusca; class Cephalopoda; order Sepiida; family Sepiidae; genus Ascarosepion; species Ascarosepion bandense. The sequence continues at coordinate 7,206,014 of JBBBDQ010000428.1, read as the reverse complement.
CGTTAGTAAAAAGCTTTTCAATATCGAGAAAAGCTTGTGTGCAACTTATGGAATTTCTTCCAATTAAGATATGAAGGTATTCCTTTATTGATGCGATGCTGCAATTTTTGCGTATGTATAGAAATATTATGTGATTGAAGATTTTGTTACCTACTGTACAGGTGAAGGTATTTGGGATATGTAAGCTTGGAGAGGAAAACTGGTTAATGGCTTTAACATTACCGTACAGATATCCGGTATGCTATACCCTAATCTTGATATTCTCTAATCTAAATCTTGATATTTAAGCTACCGATCTCAGTGTTGTTGTCTGCGATCAGTATATTTACGAATTTTTTTTAAAAATTCTGTACAATTTGAATATATATGAATAAGGAACGAAATTAATTTTCCGGGGGAAGTTGCTATTATTTTCTTCGTTCCATATTCATATATATATATATATATATATATATATATATATATATATATATATATATATGAATAAGTAACGAAGAAAATAATAGCAACGTCGCCGGAACATTAATTTAAATCAGTGGTGAATACAAAAATAGAACAATGCATATTACTATTAATTTAGAACATGTATAAACTACAACGACCATTTTGTTTCGACACTGAAAGAACAAAGAATATATAATTGTGTCACTTAGATGATTTATGTCATATTCAGTATCTTAACTTCCGAAATATGTTGACAGACATACAACAATCAATCTGTCTACTCGTCAGGATATACTAACAATTAATTGCCTGCTTTCTCGTTTTCGTTATTTTTTATAAATATAAAATATAACTCATGCACTTTTAATCAATAAATGTTTTTCTCATCTTTTCTTGTCTATCCATCTATCTATCTATCTATCTATCTATATATATATATATATATATATATATATATGTGTGTGTGCGTGTGTGTGTGTGTGTGTGTGTGTGTGTTCTTAACAAGGAAGCCATCTTGACTGAATGGATCCGCATGAGAATAAATGCAAGTACTTATTTCACAGACTTATACAACATCTGGGAATTTTTTGTGTCCCTGATAGTAAAGATTACGTAACAGCTTAACTGCAGTAAATGTGTCATTCACATCTTAGTCGTGTTTCAGGAAATACATATATATGTATGTAATCTGTAATCTGACTAATTATATTACATTATATTATATTATATTATATATATATATATATATATATATATATATATATATATATATATAATCTGATTAATTCTGGGACGTTCGCTTAATAACTCCAGGTATGAATATAATCGCCAAACACATTATTGCGAAATATCAGTACAGCTCTGTATGACACCCAATCGAAAAGCAATAAAAATCTGAATTTGAGAAATAAACCGCGGAATAATTATTTCCCTTTCTCAATCAGTCATGCCTCTTCGCATTGATTAAATTAAAAATAATTTGTGGAGAACCGTAACCCCAAGCATCTTTAAACGGCAGTATATTTAAAAATATAAACACAGTAACTTATTTTTTATAGAAGTATTTTTAACGACGTTATTAAAAATAAATCTTAGAACATCGAACTTTATAACATCGAACGTTATAACATTGATCTATGGCCATCTGGGAAATTTAAAACAGAAGAGGAATACGTTGAATCTCAACATTTTAGTTGTATGCAAAACTAGGCAGCCAAACAATGGAATTTTTTTTCAATGACAACCAGAGATTAAAAAAAGGCGACTTTATTCATTAATGAGAGATAGCGAGAAGCAAATTTATAGAAAATCAAATACCATCGGACAGCTGTTACAGGGCTCGCCTCTGGAGATTATATTCTACATTTAGATTAACATTTTCACTCATGTTAAACTGACAAGAGATGAAAAGGAAATAGGCGGATAAATGTGTCCTCATCAAATCTTTTAATCACACTCGCCTTTACGAATTTTTTCCGTTCCTGAATATTGTGCTTTAATAGAAGCCGTTAGATTGTTTATCTAAAAGCAAAGATTAAACCTTTTTTTTTTCTTCAAATAAAATGGATTTCTCTTTGGTTTACATTTGTTAGTGGATACGTTTTAAATAATTTGTTCCGTAAAATAAAGCTGTGTATACATATTTGGTCTAATCAATGAAAACTTATATGTACATCATAATAAAAACTAACATTACTTGTTATCATAGCATTTTCTATTGATGTATTGTTAAGATAGTACAAAATTTCAAATGAATTTTGTGGGATAGGTTTTATTTATTATGTACGCCGATATGTCTTGGTTTTTCTTTCATGTGCCATATTGCTAATATGACACTCCACGATTTCCTATTCCTTGTTAGACAGAACAATGTTTGATCCATCACTATCCTTCAATGTTCATGTTTTGCTATCCATCCAGACAAGCTATATTGTTTGCAACTAGACTGGTGACCGCTTGAGAATGTTAGAGACTGTAGGCTTGGATGAGCGGATGGTAGAATGGATTTTATACCATCCGGTCAGAATGATTAATCGAATATTCAAGTTACAATTCCATATTCACTTGCGTTCAGGTACTTTTGGGAAATCACTTTGCTGCTAGCCATGGGTTAATTTGCATGACGTGTATGATTAAATCATTATTATTTCATTTTTTGAAACTTTGTAATCTAAAGATATTATTGGCTTCAAATAATGTGTTGATAATCAGTAGAAAATGAATGAATCAGTTAATCGATTAAGCTATTTAGGTACAAGGTTCTCTTGCACTGAATATGTGCTGTGAGTGTCAGATATTTCCGGAAGACTTTTCTTCTTATGTACATTACCTCGTCAAATTGTACTTGTAAATATGTATTTTTCATTGGTAATTTGCCGAAGTCTTTTCTACGTTGTTCATAATTTCCTCTCTTGCATCTTCGGCACACTCTTGCAGAACGCATATTTGTTCTTTCTTTTTCATCCTTTGTGAAATTTAGCCAGAATTCACTGCTATATATGAGCATTTAGAGTATATCTTTTGACAAACTTTGTTTATTACGAATATTTCCTGTTTCTTAGTTCCTGTAAGATATTTTTTCGCTATTCTAATGTGTATTTATAATTGTGTCAGATATTCCATTGTCTGTTCTAACATTTTGCAGACAAGTGTATTCTTTTCATTACTTTATTTTAACACCTTCAATCCGTATCACGCTTCTGAGACAGTTGTTCTTGCTACTAATGTTTTTGTTCACATTTTTATAATTCAATGTTAGTTCTTCCATTCTTTATAGCATAAATTTGAATATAACTGTTAGAAATCATGATAATCAGTAATACTTAATGCATGGTTGTTAGCAAAAGGAACAGCCCACATGAAAATTACAGATTGAAGAAAATGTACTAAGAGTGGACGGTTTGTGACACAGGAATCCGAAGACGCATTATGATAGAGAACGTTGCCTTTCAAATGCCCAGTGATGTATTAAGAAACGTAAAAAATCGTAAGAAACAAAGAAAAGAGTACTGAAATGTTATGTATTACCGTTTCTCATCTATGAGAGTGAACCCTGAGCAATTTTTTTTTACAGATGAACAAGTGACATGAAGCAACATAAATGTAGTTCTACAGAAAGAAGCTGAAAATAATTTAGACCGACCATGTTTTATAAACAAGGTTAACAAAATGGAACACTTGTATCTGACATACAGATAGGTGAAATTTCTGGAACCCATAATGAGGAAGGAAGGTTTGGAATATTTGATACTTACAGTAAAGATAGAAATTAAAAAGACCAGATGATAGCAAAGAATAACGTAGCTGGTGAGTTTCAGTAGAGCAGAATTTGAGAGAGTTGGGCAAAAAAAGAAAAGGTTACTAAGCGCCACAAAGAACAGGATAATGTGGAGAGCTATGACTGCACAAAGAAAAATGGATAATATAAATATTTCTTTTTTCTTTCTTTCAGAAGAGACCTTCATTGATAATTTCTTTACATTTTTTAAATAACATTTAAGTATATTTTTGCCATATGCTGCAAACATTTATATCTTTTCAAAATATTTTTATACAGTTTCTCTTTATTGTAGCTGAGCTCGTAAGAAAGATTAAAACAATTTTGCAAAATTAATTACCTGCGAAAACTCTTACGAAATATTTCAAAAGCAAACGGCCATATTATGCAACAATTCGACATATACTCATGGTTTTTCTATGTGCTATGTCCCTTTTGGACATAGGCGATCATGGCCTTCTAAGTCCCCCTATCACTGGTGGCTCTTAGTACGCTTCCTCTTGTTATCCCACCAAAACACCGTTCTTTCATCCATATCGTCCAGCCCGTTAAATATGTTTTACACTTCTTTCTCCTGTCTCTTTCTATCAAACATGTGAGTATCAATTTTCAAACCCTTCCTTCATCACATGTCAAAATAACTTTAGCTATTTTCCTGGTGCTCTGTATTATTTTTTTTCCATCCTTTCCAAAACATCATCATTGCTCCCAAGCACGATCCATAATATCCTCAGTATCATTCTGTAGAACCGCATTTCAGTTGCTTCAAGATTTCCTTCATCTTTCATGAGATTGTCCAGCATTCGTTGCCATTTTGAAGAACAGACATCACATAACAATCCAGTACATTCTTCGTTCTTTTTTCTTTTTAGCGAATACACTTTTATCTTTGAGAATACTTGTCTTTTATTTGTAATTTTGAAGATTGTTGCTGGAGAAATGATAACCTATATTATCTTTCAAGTTCTACTTCGATAAACTAATTTACATTATTTGCCTCAATGCAAAAGGATATGCTGAAGATTTTGAAAGATGTGTCTGATTTTATACTGATTTGTAAAAGACCATATTTCGCGAAAGAAAAAATTGCCATTGCTTTATTTCTATAACAATATCAGCTGAATTACTGGGTCAATAGTGCAGCTCAATGAGAAGTTTTTTGTGTAATTTAATCCAGCTGCGTGGCAAATAATTCCTGCTTCAACACATGAAAAAAACCTGTATGCAGTCATGAGTAATTGTTTCTTTTTAAATCTTTTTTTTTTAATCGTGTCGCCCCAAGGAAGGCTTTTTACTGCCAATCTTGTGCAGGGTTTACATAGAAGGAATGTCATGAGGAGTGAGAGTTTGCAGGGGTTGTCAGGAAAAGAAGAAAGAGATTACTGATTAGACTTGGGTGGACGAGGAGAAATGCTATGAGGAGCCAGACGTTGCAGAGGGTGTCAGGAAGAGAGTAGGAGAGAGAAGAGAAGACTGATAAGAGTGGGATGGATGTAGAAAAGCATGAGAGAGAGGATGTAAGTTAGTGAGACAGGAGATGACTATTGACTTTACATTTGGATACTTGGAGATTGTAACTGTCAGGAAAGCAAGTATGCGGAAGAGAATTACACAGGCGGGAAGTGCGAGAAAAGAAGCTGATGGAATAGAATTTGCGTTTACAATTTACTATTCTAAATGTTTTTCTTTTTTGTTTTTGTCTTTCGTTTACACTCTATTAATAGTATCTGCGTAGTATTTGCTTTAAGCATGTTAGATTGAATAAGGAGTAGGCTCCCTGGGTACCAACTGCCTCTGTATATTCTTCATGAGACACAGAAAATTGAGTTAGGTGTAAAGTCGGCGCCAACTGATATTGGTCGCAGAGATAAGGCAATTTTATTTGCTTTGCTGATAGGTGCGCTTATGAGTAGCTTCATGAAAAAAGCTTGTGTCATGTAAATTCTTTTATTTTGACGTGCCAGTAAAGATATATATATATATGTAATTTTTATTGCAATATATTTATTATAAGTAGTGATAATAAAACATTTTACATCGCTAGATAAAACTATCGTGTTTTAGTACTGTTACTTGTACTTCGTCAGCCAATGGTTAGTCACTGGTATTGGGTGTGATTCATAGAATTCTTTTTAAAACATCGTTACTCATTTTCAGACAGTTTAGATGGGGAGCATAAGGACAGAATTGTGGTAAGTCTTGATTAAGCAATACAAATTTAAGTCTACGTTGTACGGTGAATAGAGTTAGTGGGTAGAGATGAGTGAGCCAATGAAAAAGGCCACGATAACTTAGTGATTGGGTTCCCTCCATCATGTAATATTTGATGATAGGGAGATGACAAATGAATCAGTGGATTGTGGCCCTCATATATTGATGAAATAATATCTGTCTAATTGTGATACGTAATTGTTTTTTTCTCATAAATGTTTTTAACTATACTTTAATGTGAACGATAGACAATGTTGGCATGTTATTGTTAATTTGCTTCGTTGCTTGAACAGGGCTTTTTTTTTTCAAAGGAAAGTTGATTATTTGAATTTTTTCTGTAAACTCAAGAAGCATAACACATTTAAATATTTACAAGTTCTAGTCATTTTTTAGCATTTTCCATTTTACCGTGGGGGTTGTGTTGACTTTTTTAAGTGCCAAAATTATTTAAAACGGGATGTTTTATTTCCGTACATGGCGTTTATTTTTTGTGTTAAAGGAATGCGACAAGCAAAACCTGTGGTTAAGTAGCGTCCCAATTCTTCAGAGTGAAATCTCATAGATTAAATCAAAACGACCCGGGGAGTCAATATTACATGATAACATTTATTTAAGGTAAGCATGTCCATTTCAACAAAAACTTAAATTGAAAAAAATAAAGATTGAATGAATGTCAGCAAAATGATCACCCGAATATGCCAGTTATGAATTGGGGATGTTAATCATGTCAGTAAAATTAGTTGAATATTTGGGTTGTATTTTTGTTGTGGCTTGTTCGGGCCAGGAAAAAAGACATGAAAAGAAGAAGGTAGGTTAAAGCTGTGTAACGCAATAACATAACATATATACAAAATAAAAGGTTTATTAGTCAGTATATAGAAGTATCCGTCTGAACTGTCAAGTTACACAGCATTTCAACTACCTCCTTTAGGAAGTCTCACAGGTTAGTATTTATGAAGGAGGAAGAATTCATTCCAATGTAGATAGGGCACCATAACAAGTTTTGCAAATGAAGATCAATGTCACGTGGAAATCCAAAACAGGATTGTATGAACAAAATATGATAGAATTGATGGATGCCAACAAAATGATCAGCCAAAGTTGAAATCTATGAATTGGAGATCTGAAAATCATAGCAGTACCGAAATTTGAAAAAACTGGGAAGGGTTTTGAGAGATGAAAGAAAAATGTGACACCGAAATCTTAACCTAGGTTGGATTAGTGGAAAATATATATTCCAAGAGCTAAAGACAATATTAAGAAGTAAGAACTTTTAATTTGCAACAAATCACAGTCGACAAACATGGATGAATGTGCCTGCAATAAGACGTAAAAGAATTTTACCCCTGACACTGCTTTTTAACTACCTTCACTCTTCCGCAATATTTATTTTTTAAAAATCGATTATTAGAATTAAGATAAAAGCTAAACATATAAAATCAAATTTATACGTTTTCTTTTTACTTTTGAATTGGCAACAAAAATAGTAAATATCATTTATTATACTATTTATTGGAATAGTTGTCAAAACAATTGTCTAATTGCCAAATGATCCAAACATTATAAAATAGGAAATAATGATTTCCTTAGAGTCGATTCATAAATTTGAATAATTTAATAACTGGTTATAAATTCATGAATAAAAAAATGTATATGTATTCATGTCGTTGTAAAATAGTAAATCATAATTTTTTATTGCATTAGTTCCAACTGTATTAGTTTTTAAAATGCTGTAAAGCTAGATTTATTGTAAAAAAGAAAGTAATCCAAGAAATAAATGGCATTTGTCGATATTTCTGAGATGAGGTATTTCCTTTATTTTCATTGTTCGGATTGATGTCCTCATCTTTCTTGTAATATTCACGACGTTTCGGACGTTGTTTACTCCGAATTTCTTCAAGTAAATAGAATCTTTAACCGAAACATTTGTTTCGATCAATGGGGTATATTGTTCTCGTCCGATGATTCATGTTTCTTACGTGTTGGGCATACGGCCATATTACGTTGAATACACTGGTTCTCGATCGATCACCGAAGTTAAGCAACGTTGAGCCTGTTCAGTACTTAGATGGGTAACCGCTGAGGAATACCAGGTGCTGTAAGCGTATAGTGCCGGATGTGCATTGCAGTGCAGTGGATATCGGCTCGGAAAGAGAAATCGTTGAGCCGAGTTCGAATTCCAGTTGAATACCCTGCATTCACTTAAGCACTAGTACTCTTGGGAAAGGTATTAATCCGTCCCTTTTCTCCAGTTATGTGTTAAATAATCAGGGTAGGACTTGGGGACCCTGCCCTTAAAAAAAAATCCCAATGATTCTTGATACTCAAAAATAAAAAGTATTGCTAGACACAAAACATATGAAAACAACAATAAATTGTTGAAAGAAAAAGGTATTAGCAATAAATAAATAAAATTTAGTTGGCAATAAATGACTCGCCTTGGTTGATATGCCATAAAAACAAAACAACCAACCAAAAATCTTCCCTGTGGTTTTATAAATATCAATCTAATAGTATTAAAGAAAGAGAAAAATTGTGTTTACGCAGCCAAATCTCTTTTAGGCATGTCATATTAGATCATCTGCAAATAATATGACTGCTTTATTTTTAATAAAATACTTTCCTACTCACGGATAATTTCTCGTGTATAATATTTGAAAGATGTAAGAAATGTTCTGTAATATAACAGTTGATTTTATTATCTATTGTGTTCACAAATTTTTTTCAATACCCTTCCGAGATCATCATCAGCGGTGTAAATTGCGGTAACAAATAAAGAAAAAATAGCACGAAAACATGTTGCTAAATATTACTATGAATTTTTCTTCTTTCTTTGAATGTAATTTTGTACTAATTTATCTCCTTGTAACTTGAAAAACTTAAATTAATAATTTATTATAAAAACATACAATATTCCTAGTTTAATAATCCGTATCAACGCTCTCAACCAACTAATGTATTACGTAAAACCAACATTATATGTCAATTTAAATGTCCCTTGGGAGAATGTATCTTCGTGAAAAATATATGTTGGATTTAAAACAACCACATTAACCAAACGTCTTACGTTACACATGTTTCACCATTCGTTCATTTGTAGAAACCTACAACAAAGTTCCTATCTACTGTCAAAACATAAAGAATAATGATTGATAACACAATTATCCTACATCAATAGATCAATAAATTCAAACTACAGATCTTCGAGGCCATATTCATTAAAATAATGTAAGTCGTCAATTAATAGAATAAGCTCTTAATACTCTAGTAATGTTCTAAAATGGTTATAAGAATAACAGTTTTTCATGTTTTAATATGTACATGTTTTCATGTTTTAATATGTACATGACCACGTGATTAAAAGATTAAAAAAGAGTCCATAAATTTAACTTTCCAATGAACGATAAGTTTGACTATCAACAGTTACATTGGAATCAAGAAAAGAAATTGACAGTAATTTTAGCAACACTGTTTTTGTGGTTATTTTTTGTTACCACATCTTACACCCCTGAAGATGATCTCAGAAGGAGAATGAAAGTTCTTGGGAACATCACGAAATGGATAATAAAAAACAATTTTAAAAGCTACAGCGCATGTTTTACAGATTTTAATTATAATACACTATTTATTTTGACAATAAAGCCATTGCAAATAATCCATCCCATTTACTATTTCTTATTGAAAACAGATACGGATCTTATGTGCCCACAGACAAGCATATTATTAATTTATCAAATTATTCTTTGTTTGAGTCGGAGAAATTAGTTTTATCTCTCTGCTTACAATTTTGTATCCCCCCAATAGTTTTGATAAAGTAGACGTCTGGGTATTTAGTGGGTATGTGTTAAAATCTGCATAGGAGTTACTTTGCCTTCAGACTAGACTGAAGTATCTGGCATATAGAACGCTTCTATCAATTCCTGCGGTTTTCCTTGGCAGTCAGAACAATTCCGAGAGGTCAAGTAATTAAAAAATAATTCTGATTTATACATTACTAAGCCTGATAAAGGCGCAGGTGTCGTATTATTGAATTACAGGTTTTATGTGTGTAAGATGCTGACACTTGTGAAAGACAGCAGTAAATTTCACAGTATTGGTGACACCGCCTATGATGATACTGCAAAAACTGGAATCCGTATGCAGATGTGACTGTTAGAGCGTCATAACAGTAAATTTTTATTAAAGGACGTGTATGACAATATCAGTCCAGTTGACTCCCCCTGTCCAAGGATGTACGGTTTGCCTAAAATACATAAGGTTGGTGTGCCACTTCGGCTGATTTTGTCTATGTTCGGCTCTGCTCAAAACAGTCTTGCCAGGTGGCTTAATAAAATTCTTCAGCCTGTTCTGAAATATTATTTATAACATTCTGTGCCTGATTTTTTTCAATTTGCAGAGTTTATACGCAAAGTAAATCCAAACTCAGAAACTAGCATTTTTGTTTCGTTCGATATAGTAAATCTGTTCATCAATGTAACCCTGAATGAAACAATTGAAATTTTTTAAGAATATCTGTACCATGCCTCTGAAAATCTCCATCATTTCCAGAAAATATCTTTGTTGAGTTGATTGTGATGGCTACTAAGTCAGTCTCTTTCAGCTTTGACTATAAGTACCGGCAAATTGATGGGGGTAGCGATGGTTATTCCATTGGGTTCCTTGCTGGCTAATGTGTTCGTGTGTTATTATGAGAAGATATTATTTAACAGAACAGATAAGCCCCATTGTTACTTGCGCTACGTCGATCACACCTTAACTTCCTTCCCATCTATAGAAAAAGCGGAAGAATTTTTTCCCAACTTAACAATCTACACAACACTATACAATGAAAATAGAGAACAATCAGCCACCTTTCTTGGATGTTCTAGTTGTGAGTACGCCATCAGGTTTCCACACCTGTATCTACCACAAACCCACTTTTTCAGGTTTATATTTAACGTAGGACTCATTTACCTCTAAAAAATTAATCTAATCAGGACCTTTACTCATCGCGCATTGATGATGTTGTCGGGCTGCAAAAGCAAAGCCGAATTAAGAAATGTGAAACAATTGTTATTTGTTAATGGGTACCCCGAAAGTGTG
>JBBBDQ010000428.1:7085000-7192500 GCA_037127315.1 Ascarosepion bandense | reverse complement strand
TATTCTCTAGATAGTTCAATCGTAAGAGAAAATGGCAAACCCCCTAGAAAGGTGAGGATAATCCAAAATATTTATCTAATTAATATAAAATATATAAAAATAGAGAACGCAATAGATATTATCCAGAACAATATGAAATATTGAGAAGAAAACACTACACATAATTAAACGATTATAAAGGCAGAATGTATTTAAGCAGTTGTAAAAATTCAAATCTGCTTTGTCAGATTGAGAAAAAAGAAATAAATCTTAGTGATTGAATAGCAGGACGGACGGAGTCTCATAGCCTTGGGTGTTACCCAGTCTACCACAGATGTAAATGTCAACCTACTGTGGGAATTTATTCTGCCTAGTCATTTGAAAGAGACATGACCGCCCAAGACTGCATCACGTATGGCATTTAACTCATATTCTTTTCTGTCCATTTTAGCCTATTTAAAATATCTCACCTCCGCATATCATTAATTTGTATGAATATTTGTTCTTATATGTCTTGTTTGTTTGTTGTTATTTTAATGAATTATAGTTAGTGTGTTCCATAATTGATTAACATTGGACTAATTTTGGGTTGTTCGGTTTTTTTATGATTATTGCTACTAGTATTTGTATTCGTTCTTTAATAGAACTTTAATGTGGCTTACTATTTTTTGCGCTGTTAGTAATGATTTGTCAAAATACTTTGTTTCGTGATTCCAAATAATTTAAATGTTATCTGATTAAACGCACGTTAATTGACGCCACAGCGTACTTGTTATTTAAAAAAATAACGTAAGAGTGAAAAGATTGGAAAAGAGAAAGCCGGAAACCACATCCTGAACAGGAAACAAGGGATGAGCCTCTAAACCTGTTCAATAGACGTGGGTGGAGTGTCAAACCGGGTGATAGTTTAGCCTATCTACTCCAATTGAAAAAAATAAAAAAGAAAAGAGTGAAAAGATTAGAAAATCCCTATCTATTATTCTCCTGTTCAAACTACCACCATAATAATTACATTTATAGTTATTATAATTACACCACCATTACTAATCACTACTACCGCTTTACAATAACTATTTCCTGCAACTGTTATTATCGTCAAATATTACTATCAACGAATTAGTCAGCAATCATCTTTAACATTCTCTGCCGTAGTAAAATTAATACTACCACACATAAAAACTAACAAGCATTACAAATTAGAATTTCCACCATTTAAATACGCCCAACCAAAAAAAAAAAAAAAAAACACGCTAATAACCGACTTCAAAATAAAAAATAACAATACAACCTTAAATAAAATAATTTTCACTTATCATAGTTTCACATCGACCCCATCATACGCACATATGTACGTTCAAGAAATCGACAACAGTCTGCGCGTTAACATTGCTACACCATTCGAATGCACCAACCAAATACGTCTGAATATGCACTACGGCACACATATACATATGGGCGGACGCGCGGGTGTGTGTGTATTTGCGCACGTCAATGGGTGTACAAATGTGTATATGTGTCTGCGTCTGTCATTACGACAAATTTCCCTCCCACTTGCACAAAATGCACTATTATATGCAGCCGTAAGTATAGCCAATTAAACAAAAATAATCAGTTCGTCTGACGATCGCAAGAGCGCAAAACCGAAGATTACAAACTCACACATCTCTATATGAATATGTCAGCTCTATCACCGTTATTGAGCGCTTTCAAATATGTACCACTCATACATATCATATATAAATAAAATAATATATATAAAAATTGCCTATATATATTGATATTTCTGATTATTTACATGCACTTTTCACACACACACACACACACACACACACACACACACACACACACACACACACACATATATATATATATATATATGTTTAAAGGATTCACACTTTAAAGCTTTATTTTTTTAAACAAGTCTTGTGCACTTTCTGAACCAATTCTTTACTAGTATATCCAATTTAAATATGACAGTAAATGATTAGTATATATATATATATATATATGTGTGTGTGTGTGTGTGTGTGTGTGTGTGGTGTTTCTATGTATGCGTGCGTGCGTGTGTATGTTTGCTTTTGTGTTTTTATGTTTGCATGAGGGCAAGAGAAAACGTGTTACTTACCAACCCAATTCGTTCTCTAATGAACTTAACATTAGTTTTACCTTGAAATTGTCCATCAGAAGACAAAACGTGTTGTTAAGGATTTTTTCGTTAATGTTCGTCTATCTAATGATATATTTTTAATTATATCAGAACTAACACACACACACACAGAGACAGGCACGCACGAACGCACGCACATACACACACACTCACATACACGCATATATATACATATATATATATATATATATATATATATATGAATATATGACAAACTGTAAGACATGTAAAAATTTTAATTATGTCTGCCAAGGGATAACTTGCGAGGATCTGAAAAAGTTATTTTTTAATTATTGTGAATAGTGTATATATATATATATATATATATATATATATATATATATATATAAGTGCTATAAAAATCATCTAACACTCGTAGTTTTGGTTATTAATACTGTAATAAACAGCGGGACAAAAGGTCGAGTTAAGACATGAATTAATAATTCAATAAAGGAGAATACTGTAATTTGGTCTGGCAATGCATATAACCCAAAAGCTATACGGCAATCTTTCCTATGAGCAGACGTTCTACTCCTAGCGGAGGGTCGAGTTTGTGTTTAACAAAGACTTAGCGGAATTCAACCGTCTTTCTACGCAAAAGTATACATGTAAAATATCTAATAATAATTTCAACACCGATAGACTTTTGTGCCTGAGCGCAAACGTTTGGTCACTTCTAGTTGTTAATTGTAGAGTCCACTTTTCCATTTAAAAACACTCTATCTCTGTTACTGAGCATTTTGTCCATAAAATTATCAGAAGATAAAAGATACATTCATGATATGCGAATATATATGTGAGAAAGTTATTGAGAGAGAGAGAGAGAGAGAGAGAGAGAGAGAGAGAAGAGCGAATGTATGTGTGTACGTGCAAATTTGTTAATGAATTTCGTGATTATTAATGTGAAAAAAGTGATTAAACTGTTAATATATATTTCTGTTGCATAAACACATTTCGTTGTCTTTTTGACTATTTTTCTTTACGTATTTGTTGATGTTTCCAGGGAAAATAAACTTTAATGTCACAGATTCACCGCAGGCAATTTCTTTGATAAATACAATGAAAATAATTGTAAATATTAAAAAAAAAAAACGAAAACTATAATATACGACTAATTCTGATCAGAATATGTTTGCATGCATAAATGTATAGTTGTCAACGTATTAAATTCAGTACTTCCTTTCGCGTACCAACAATTATGCACACATCACTTGCAATAATTACACTATATTTGATAACAAAATTAATCGTATATGAGCAATGAAAGATGACATTCTCAGTATGTGAATTGTATTTACAGATAGGAAAAATAGATCATCGAAACCAAAAGAAATACGATCATGTAATATTTACCATTCCTTATGGCAATAAATATACAAACATTTCATAAATGAAATTCATTCCTGTCTTAGCAAGAAGTCTGATTGTTTCAATAAAGTAAAATTGGCATCTGATCATAAAATATAATCTACAATCTGTTGTTAAATGTGGCAAGGGATGACTTGTTAATCTTAACGCCTCCAAAACAAAACTGAAAAACCTCTTTTCGCATTCAATCAGCATTACAACATGGCAAATTCCAGGCGAGTAACTCACTGTGAGTTCTCTGACTAGCATTTTCCATCAATATGAAGTAGAACGAGGACATTAAAACATTTGGTAAAACTGCTTCTCGAAATGTTGTTCCCCTTTATCTTGCAAGACAAATTTACTGCCAGAATCTCTCGTAGATATTTATAACTGTACTATTAGACCTTGCTTTGAAATTTTCAGTGTTTAGTGTTTCTTGTATATAGCCACAGATTCTTGATAAAATAGACATAATTGTTTTTAATATAATTTGTCATGACCTGATATCTCAGTTTTCGTCATTTACTTAACGCGTATTATAGATTCCTTGTATTTTTCTTTAATTACGTTCATAGTAAGAATTTTGATGAACTTTCTTCCATGGTAGCTAGAATTTATGAATTTAAGCACAGTACTAGGCTGGTCTGCAGGAGGTGCGTTGTGGTGCAGTAGATATCTGCTAGGAACGAGAAATCGGGTAACCGATTTCGAAAACCAGTTTAGTTCCTTGCATTCACTTACGCACAAATACATTTGGGCAAGGTATTAGTCCGTCACTTCCCTCTAGTTATGGTTTAAATAACAGAGCAGATTAGGTTTTATAGTCTTCGCTGGTAACCAGTTTACCGCAGAAAGTAATGGCAACCTACTGCGGGATAAACTTCTACCCAGTCAGACATGTCGCTTTCGATACATGATGAAACAAACGTGTATTACCGATGACACTTAACTGACTAACTAGACTGGCCGCATGTTTTCATCATTTGAATGTTTAAAGGGCTAGATTTAACCGTAAGTTCTATGTTAATAGTTTCTTCAATCGCACTTCTCGCTTGTAAACGTATCTTCTTAATCGTTGCTTCAAAGTAAACATTGAATTTCAAAAATTAAATACAGTGCCAATCAATATAATCTGTCTCGTTCTTTTAATGTTCCCTCTTTTTAATCGTATTTTCCTCATAGTCTCTAACACTCAGTACGCCTTTACTAAATGAAAACGTTGCCATGCTTTTCGTAAAATGCTTAATTAAAAGAGACACGGAATAAAAAAATATATGGTGTTTCATTTGAACGTCACTTTTGTTGGAATATCTTCAAAATCTACCTTTATCTTGAATGCTATATTTCAAACATATCTATAATAAAAAATAGAAACTGTTTTCAGTTAATTTATATATTCTACAATGATTTAATAATTGCAGCTTACTTGTGGAACCGCAACTGAATGAGAATCGAATTTGTTAATTAGTAGTAAATAGCTACGGCAATAAAAAAGCACTAAACATTACATTATGATAAAGCGCTCAAAATGGCGACACAATATGACTTTAGACATTTATTAGTCACGAAGCTGTTTTACCTTCATTTAATAATTACTTATTCCCTCGCTATTGTAACAAAATATATTTCATAGTAAGTAAAAATACCTCGTGTTGTTAGATGTGTAAAGTAATTCATTGTTTCATCGCAAAGATCAGGAAGATAATTCTTTCGAGTTATTTTTTTGCGTCTGTGTTAACAATATGCAAGTCATCATGAGCAAAATGTATGCGGATGTTTCTAGTGCAGACGTTTGGTGGAAAAAAAATATTTCGATTACAAAAGTCAAGCATTTCTCGAATGATATCAGGGCTGACGAAGTACAAATCCTCTAGACAGGTAAAATAAAATTCCAAAAGTTTTAGCCGGTTTACTATGATTATAAGAAAGAAAGCCTCAACATTTGAGTCTGATGGCACTAAACTTGTATGTTTTATAAACGGTGAGATATATAAAGCAGTTACGCATTATGTTCGAAATGTCATTCTCTAGCCATTGGCCATAAAAATACAATATGTAGAATTCATATATATATATATATATATATATATATATATATGTGTGTGTGTGTGTGTGTGTGTGTGTGTGTGTGTGTGTGTGTGTGTGTTACTTTGCATCGTGTCTTTTCAGGATGTAGGCGATCATAGCTATCCACATTACCTAATACCTAGAATCCCTTTACGCCCTTTCTTTTACTACTCCGCTCAAACCCAGCTCTGCCGTCTATTTTTCTCAAGCTAGTCAAGTATGTCAAGCATTACTTTCCCTCGTCTCTTTTTTCTATATGCCCTGTGAGTAACAACTTCCCCTAGCCATCCTTCCTCATTAATTGTCCAAGTAACTCCAGCTGTTTTTTCATGATGTTAACTATCAGTTTCTTTTTCGTTTCCATCCTCTCCAAAAACTAGTTGTTGCTCACACATTTCAAGTCGTCCTCAGGATCATTCTGTAGAACCACATATTGGTTGCTTCAAATCTTTCCTCCATATTTGATGAGGTTATCCAGCATTCGCTGCCATATTGAAAGAAAGACATCACAAAACAATCCTGTATTATTCTCTTTGTTTCCAACGAAATATATACTATTAACAGGCTGAAAGACCAAAAACAGAGCAACACATAGTCTCAAATAAAAATTTGTCAAGGAAAATGACTGAAATTGATTTGATACCAACCAAGACGTTCCTCTCAAACATTGCTGAACAGAACATCTCCCAGGTGTGGGTTTGTTTAACATTGTCAACAACGGTCAAGCATCTCTGCATATAATATTTCTTGTTCGGCTAAAAATTTAATTGCTTAAATACATATGTCATAAATTACATTATGAAAATTCGAAAAGGTCCTTCAAATCTGATTATATCTCGACATTAATTTCCCTTTTATTTCAGTTTTGACTATACAGCTAATCCAAATATGCAGCCGACATAAAAGTGTCTCCCGGAACGAATCTCGCTACTGGCACTGATATAGCTGCGGTAATTTGTCTAGGATTGTTTGGATGTCAAATGTATTTGAATTGTGTATATTCTCCAGAAAATCTGTAATGTCAAACGTCAGGTTAAATTACATAAAGAAACAATTTATCTTTAATTAAACGCTGAAGAAGAATATTTATTTTCTAGATTTATAATCTGAAACATTCAGCTAAAAAGACAAGATTTTTCCTGAAGGACTAGAAAAACGTTTGATTGGCTTCGCATTTCACCAGATCAAAATTTACTGGAGCATTTGTGGATTCTACTCAAATTGAAAAAAGAAATCTAAGTACACCCCAAAAGACAGATTTGGAAACATCGTGCTTTCGCTGTCAGAGAAAGCGTTTTTAAATGTAAAATTTCGAAAAATTAAACTACATTTTCACTTCCATTTATATATACTTACGTCAATATTTAATCCTTAGATAGCCTTGATATATTCGTTCAGATAACAAAAGGCTTTTGGTTAAAATAAGTTTTAACTTTGCCATATATATGTATATAAGGGCAGTAACCATTATTTTAAACATCATTTGTTATATATGACAGAAATAATAGTTAAAATATTTTTTATGTTTCTGTTTGGCGGAATTAAGAAAATTGAGCATATTTGTTAAGTACCCCAAGCGTTTTTAACCTTTTAGCTGCTACCATAAATCAAAACACAAAATTAGATACAACATAAATGGTCAAAATATGAATAGAATTCAACAACACCTAAAGCATTGCCCTTTTAAATTGGCTGAAAATAGTGACAGAAAAGTGCTTGGGACAATAGAAAATATGAACAATTGTTGCTTTCTGTTACTCCCAGGAAACAGAAAAACCTAATAAAGCTGGAAAAACAATATAAAAAAATAAAATTTTCTTTACCTTTAATAAGATAAATATTGTTCAGTGCTAAATTAGTAAACTAAAAATTCATAACCTTCTACTTAGAGTTGTTACAATGACATATAATTATTAACATCTTTCTGATAAATAAATAAAAGAAGTCCTCCATAACGCTTTCTCACAAAATTGAAAATATACACTGTTTCTATTTTTTTTTAATTTCTTATTTATTTAGGTTCCAGGTTTAAGAGTCATTCATAGATGAAATTTCATTAAAATATTTTCTTTTAAAAAATGCAACCAACATTTTAGTGGAATCAGAGGAAATACAAATAATAGAAAATAGAATCCACAAAAACACAAAAATGTTAATATCTATGTTTACATTCATGTTTACTCCTGCCAATATTGACTGCATGGTAAAACATTTTGCATCTTTTGTCAGAAAATATAAGGAAGGCAACAGGAAAATAATCTATGTATTCTGTGAATATTTTCCATGTACTGAGTCAACCATTCCCGTCTCTAGAAATTAATTTTTCATAACAGTTACTCTGTATTACACTCAAGATAACAGCCAGTTGGATATAACTTGACGAGTGTACGTATTGCTTTTTCCTTAGAGATTTTATTGAGAGCCCAATATAAACAACGCTCGACAAATTTCAGGACAGGTTTATCGATTCTGCAGACGGTGCTAGTGTACTTTGCGTTGTCGAGAAATTTAAACGTTCGCTTTCCCGGGATCGAATCTCATCATTGTCAATTAATCAGGAAAGTGATTTCTTGATGTTTTAGGCCTGGAGATCCCAGCATGTCACATTTCTCCAAAGTGCCTGTAAAATCTGAGACGAGTTGATCCAAGCACTTTGAGGGAAATTGAAACTATTTAGGAGCCGTCGATAGTAATGTTGACACGAAGTCACAAGTCTTAGTGACCGAGGGTGTGAGCATATTAACGTTGTTCTGACTGTTGATGCACGCTCTTCTAGAAACAGTAAGTTACCCTCAACTTAGTTGCAGTATAAACAACAAAAGGGCTTTGTGTAGGTGTTGCAAAAAATCAAAATTGTACCTGAACAGGCATCTTTAACAGGGATTTGATACCCGCTATGATAGACAAGTACACTCGGGTACGAATGCATAGTTACCTAGAGCCATGACTTTGCATCAAAGAAAAATGTGCCATGCGTGATACACGCTTTGGGCAATCATGTCTCGAAAGAGACATGACTGACTGGGGAGAAGATTATCCCGAAGTAGATTGCCATTGCTTTCTGCGTTAGACTGGTTGCCGACCAAGGCTATAGAACCCAATCTGTCCCGCTATTTAACCCATAACTGGAAGGAAGAGACGGATTAATACCGTTCCCAAGGATATTTGCGCGTAAGTGAATACAATGGATTCAACTGGAATTCAAACTCGGCTCCCCGGTTTCTCGTTCCGAGCCGATATCCACTGTACCACAACGCACATCCTAGAAAAAAGGAAAGAAAGAAATACTACACATCTAAAATTGATAATAATTTAAATAAGAAGATAAATGTCAATATATATTTTAAAAACGTCCTGATAATGGCAGCATTTATGACGAATGTCTAAACCAAAGTTTTCTTTGGATCAAATCCGTTGCTAATAATGTCTTTCTAAATAATCAAGGTATTAACCATATCTTTTAAAACTATTTTTTTTTTGCTTTTTACATATGTAGTATCTGAACTCCATATCAAACATCTTTGTACAGGTTACAAGGCTTTAAATTCAACATTTTTGACGAATTGGTAATCAAGGCTAAAACGCCCGGTTTACCTTTTCATTTCGCCGACAATTTACGGGAGAAGAGAAGGATTTATTCATTTAATTAAGATATTTGTGCATAAAGAAATTTAACTCACTCAACTATGATTCAAACACGGCTTACATTACCTAGAAATCTGGTGATGAAAGAGGTTAGAATAAGTTATCTTATTAAGTTGCAATTTATAAATTAAGTAACTGTGACATTACGCAAAAATTTGGCATACATACGCAATTATAAAATTTCAGCCATGCTAATAAACGCTAAAACGAATTTACACCACGCTGGACACCAGTAATAAGTCAGCATACAGAGAAGAGAAAGGAAATAGCTGACATATTATAAACTTAATATGTACAGTGTACGACGGCTAATTCACTCCGCTGGAAATTTGGAAAAATTTTGCAGTACTGAATGGCTTTCGCCCCAAAAGTTTCAATACGAACATTTCTGAGTGTTTGGATGTTAATCTGCGGACAGTGCAGAGCATTCGGAAAGATTTAAATGTCTTATTGCGATCTATCTGATAAGAAAAGAACTCTCCAATTTGTTGGTGACGGCGTCAGACTCAACATGGTGTCCAACATCAAGTGCCTTAAAAAGGTAGTGCTTCCTTGGGTCAAGAGAGTGGAAAACTCTATGTCTAGCAACAGGGCTCCGCACCATGCTACTCTAGCAGGCAAAATCAATCATGGCTGTCAAATAATTTCTACGACCACGTCACCTAATTTCCCAGACTGTAACTTGATTATTATGTGTCTAGTGCAATTGAGCTAAGTTCCAACAAAACACCTTGTAAGACCGAAGATTAACTAAAAGCCAAGATTATGGCAGTATTCACCAACATGAACAAAAAGACTGTTCAGAAGAGATGCAGGAGATTCCGAAGTCGCCAGATGGGCGATTTTATAAAATAATTTTTCTCAATAATATTTCAATATATTTTTGTGCAATTTCGAGAAATATTGGATTGTCCGGAAAATTCAAGCCGACTTTTAATGGAAATTACAATACAAAATAAAATTATCCCATTAAATATTTATTCAGTTAAATCTGAACAATTTTTGCACAATACTTCTTTTTTTCTAATTTAAAAGTTTTGGTAGTTTCTTGCCCAAGAACTCATTCAAATTGTTTTTTTATCACCCGAAGAATTAAAATTCATACCATTGAAATTATTTTGCAAGGACCGTAATAAATGAAAATCAGAAGAGGCAATGTTTGGAAAATATGTCGGCTTAAATAACACCTTCCTGCTTAGGCCGAACAATTTTTGCGAGATCACTAAAGAAATGTGAAGTCTGACATTATTTATACAAGAAAACAATTGCTGTTCATGAATATTGGGCGTTTTTCGTGAATTGCTACCTATAATTCGTCGTACCACGAGTAGTACTTTTTCTGAATCAACGGACTGATTACTTGACAGGATATTGACCAATTTAGCCAGTTGCACAGCAGGGCATTCTAGGATGAAGCCCTACATTTGGGGTGGCTAAAGTTGGCTCATGTCACTTTCCCCTGGTTCTTTTCACTGAACATTATTTTTTTTTAATCGTATCACCCCGAGCAAGGCGGTAACGCCACTGATGTGCAGGAGGCTACGTAATAGTTAAAATATTGTGAGAGAGAAAGCCGGAAACCACATCCTAAACAGGGAACAAGGGATGAGCTTCTTAACCTGTTCAATAGACATGGGTGGAGTGTGAACCGGGCGATAGATATATCTATCTACTGCAATTGAAAAAAAACAAAACAAAGTGAGTAAATTTGAAAAGAGAAAGCAGGAAACCACATCCTATACAGGAAACAAGGGATGAGACTCTTAACCTGTTCAATAGACGTGGGTGGAGTGTGAACCGGGCGATAGATAGATCTATCTACTCCAATTGAAAAAAACAAAACAAAGTGAGTAAATTTGAAAAGAGAAAGCAGGAAAGCACATCCTAAACAGGGAACACGGGATGAGCCTCTTCACCTGTTCAATATGGAAACTTCTTGTCTCTTTCTCAATTTCTAAAAGAAAGGTGTGTGTGCATTTTTATCGCATTTATACAGCAAATCATACACAGATATGTGATCAAAATGCTTCTTTTCCGCCAGAATGTCTTGTATCAAAATATTGTTGCAATTTAAGTCCCCAATCTTTAGTAAGTCTTCACGGATGTTAAACTTTGATACATTTAATGGTTCTGTCAATTTCCGCATTGAGTAATGCGTGGTATTCTCAATGAAAGTCTTGATTTTGTCGTTATATTTAATGGGTGTGTCTGTCTGAGCGTTCTTCCTTAATAAGGCTACAATCACCAGGTTTAAACTTAGCTCATCACTTCCGTTCAATTTTGTCAACTAAAGCCCATTTACTGTACACAACACCTATCTTTTTTTTTTTTTTTTTGCTTGCTATCATGTTTGTTGCATTTTTGCCTTTAAGATAATAAAAAATCGCCTAAATTGCACATCATAATCTTCCATTTTAATAAGGATGCAAAATTGACAGTAATTTTGATCTTTCTGAAAAGATAATTTCATGTTTGCTCTAATCGGAAATGTAAGTATATATTTAACGGATAAATTTGACGGATACGAAAGTCCTGGAACAAGAAAGTCTAAAAATCGGATTGAAATTTCCGGACAAAATGAGATATCAGTTCAATTTTCATTTTTACCTAATTTAGTCGACAATTTGTCCATCATATTCTATAATCTTATTTTTATATACAAATCATATAAAAAGTTTGCTTGCTCTCCAATTTTTTGTTCTGCAAAGAAAGGGACTGATGCCGTTATCTGCATCACGTAGAGTGATGTGTACATTACTACGTTCGTAACAAATAAAAACATATATCATGTCTAAAATAAGAAAGAAAAAACCACACCCTCAGAGGCAAATATGATAACATGTATCACCACATCACACAAAAAATTACATCGTCTCACATAGTCAAATGTCAGATCGTATTGTTCTTTAAAGCTTCACATATACCTAAGAATGTTTACAGCATAAAAAAGAAAAATATTTATCTTTAAGAAAAAAAAGTAGTCACGAATTATGCCACGTATATAGGACTAACCACTATCATCACTTTTTAACAATATACGCCTCGTTCTTCAATAGTATGTTGTATCCGTTGTTTTTTTTTCAGATATATATATATATATATATATATATATATATATATATATATATCAAACTATGCGCCATCTTTTTTTAATGCTTTTCGATTTGATAATCAACGTAGCCAGAACACGAGAGTCAAGTTTAAATATTTTCTATCAGATTCTTCAAAACTACATTTATCATTATATTTATAATAGTTCACGAAGATTTCGAAGTTTGACAAGGATATATACCAAAAAAATTACTACTTGATTTTCATGACAGATTTTGTTTAGGTGTGTCGACCAAAACATTCGTGCACGCGCTCATAAAAATTCAATGGTTAAAATAAAAATGCTCTTGTTATGTATCGCTTAGGAAAATAAAGTTAGCGCAGATAGAAGTAAAAATTAATCAATTACTGATTCACGTATGTTAAATAGATAAATTATGTCGCTTGGCTGTGATAAATTACTGTATCCTTATGTCGGCTTCAAAGGAAATAGAAGTAACTGGATTTCAGTTAAGAGATATTTCCTGAATAAGACACATTTGACGTGAATCCAACAGGTGATATTTTCACTCTGTAAAATCAGGAGAAGTGGTTTCAATTCAAGAAAGTATATAACGTCGTAATATATATATATATATATATATATATATATATTACGACGTTATATACTTTCTTGAATTGAAACCACTTCTCCTGATTTTATATTTTATATATATATATATATATATATATATATATATATTCAATCTGATCACCTAGCAAACAGATATCTTCCTTACATGCAAGTTGCCATTTTGATTGGTCTATATTTTTGAGATGAGATAGTAATTAAATTATATTATTTACATTAATCGGACAATTGTCCCCATCTTTGTTGCCATTTGTACGAAGTTTCGGCCGATGTACCCTCTGGTCATCTTCAGTTGCTAGGAATTTTGAACCGAAGACTTTATTACAATCACTGGAGTATATCATATATCAATATGGGAATCAATAATCAATTGTCTCAAATTGCAATATGACCTCTGGTAAAAGATACTAGAGAAAACCATAAACATAAATAGATACTAGAGAAATACATTAACATAAAAATGCGATATGAACTATGGCAAAATATGGTTACTGGATATTAAGTTTATAAGTTTCGTGAATGCAGTTGTTCTTGTCTTTAAGGACACATGGCCCAGTAGATATAGACGTTGGTTAGTTCCTGCGACTACAACCACAGAGTTGTGTTCAATCTCAGGGTACAGCAGTAGTGAACAAGTAACTTAGAGGGTTAGAGAGAGGTAACTCACGACTACCAAAAGCTGGGGTATATCATATACCGCAGTGATTGTAATAAAGTTTTCTCTTCAATTTGTATTACCACTTTTATCTTCATGATAATAATATTAATTATTATTATTATGTCATTTTTCATCATATTTCGATTTCTGCGGGGAGTCCTAAAGCAGGTCGTGGCGTGTTGTTATGGCCCCATTTCATGTTTTTCTATCTTCCCTATCATCCCTAGCGTTACATAGATAAAGTTTTCCTTAGTGTGTTGGCTGTACTTAATAAGACAATTTTTGTATATCTCTTAAGCTGGTGTTTCCAGGGATTCTATCAATGTGTTGTTCTGTTCCATTTTTTATCATTCCAAGTGCACCTACAATAATTGGCACAACTCTTGTTTTCAATTTCCACATTTTTTCTATTTCAATCTCCAGGTCTTTATATTTTGACAGTTTTTCAAATTCCTTGGTTGCTATGTTACAATCCGCTGGACAAACCATATCAATTAATAGACAAGTTTTCTCCTTCTGGTTTGTAAGAATAATGTCTGGCCCGTTTGCTTCAAATTTTCTGTCTGTGTAGATCCAATAGAATGGTTACATCTTCTATTTCTGTAACCGGTGCTGGGTGATGTTCATACCAGGGTGTGTTTACAGATTTTCCATAATGTTTGCACATTGTTCAATGTAAATATTGCCCAACTCTATCGTGGCGATTTTTATTTTCATTTGGGGCAAGCACAGAACAAACCTGCATTTTGGATCCATATTATTATGCATAATATTTGCCTGAAAGTTTCTAGTGAAAAAATTTTGGTCTTGTGCTGCAAGAATAAAGCCTTCAGTTTCAGACTTTAATCCAGATGCACGTAACCATCGATGAGTATTAACATTGTCAACATTGGATTTATTAAGCACGTTCTGGATATTGGCCAGGCAGAGGTTTGTCTTGTCAGCGCTGTTTCATCTGTTCAAGAGATTTATCTTTGGCATTCATTTTCATACATTTTGCCGCAATATTTGGTTCTTGGCTACTGTTTTGCTTTTCTACAGAATCTACTAACTGTAAATCCTATTTGTATTTACTGCCTTCTTTTATTATTGAATATTTTTTCTGTCTTTCTTCATGTTGCCTTACTAATTGTATCATCCAATCCTTTGTTCTTTCTGTGTTTGTTAGTAAGCCAATAGTTGTTGTCTTGTATGACAATTCCAGCTGAATAAGACCTCTTCCACCTTCTTTACGGGGTATGTATAGACGGTCTACATCAGCCTTTGGATGATGCATATTATGCTTAGAAAGAAGCTTTCTTGTTTTAGAATCCATTCGCCTGATGTCGTTTAGAGTCCAGTTTAAGATGTTGAAACTATATTGGACAACTGGGATTGCAAGGTTATTAATGGCCATAACTCTGTTCTGAGAATTCAATTCAGCTTTTAATATCATTCGTAGCCTTCTATAGTAATCTTTACGCACTATTTCTTTCATTTTTTATGGTGAATGTTTTCACTCTCAGTTACAACTAGGTATTTATAAGCTTCTTCTGGTTTCAATTCTTTTATTGTTACAGCAGGGTCTAAGCTAATTGAGAATGTTTCTTGTATTGATCCACGTAAAACTGTAGCTTTAGCACATTTATTCCAATTGAATTGCATTCCAATGTCTTCGCTGAAGCATTTTACAGTTTGCAGAAGACCTTCCAGCTCATTATCATTCTTAGCATATAACTTTAAGTCATCCATGTAAAATAGATGGCTTATTTTCTTTTGGCCTATTTTATAACCACATTCTGTCTTACTATGTTGACTGGTTAGTGCTATTAATGATATGCAGAATAGTAATGGAGATAAAGAATCACCTTGAAATATACCTCTTTTGATGTATATTTTATCATACTTATAGTTTCCATTTACATGATTGAGGTAAAGGGTGGTTTTCCATATAGACACGCACTGTTTGATTAAATTGATGATGACGGGTGATATCTTGCATATATTTAAAGTCTTTAAAATCCAAGAATGTGGCACACTATCGAATGCCTTACGATAATCTATCCAGGCAGTACTAAGATATTTCTTATTACTGAAGCAGTTATCCAGGATCATTTTGTTAATAAGCAATTGGTCTTTACATCCATAACAGCCACGTTTGCACCCTTTTTGTTCAAGAGGTATCATGTCATTTCTTTCTAAGAATAAATATG
Source organism: Ascarosepion bandense (assembly GCA_037127315.1). Taxonomy (NCBI): domain Eukaryota; kingdom Metazoa; phylum Mollusca; class Cephalopoda; order Sepiida; family Sepiidae; genus Ascarosepion; species Ascarosepion bandense. The sequence continues at coordinate 7,176,760 of JBBBDQ010000428.1, read as the reverse complement.
TATGTTTTGTTAAATAGATGTTAGTAGTTTATATGTTGTCGGAAGGCATGTAAATGGTCTGTAGTTTTTCGGGTTGTTTGTGTCACCGTTCTTGGTTAGAAGAAATGTAATTCATTTGGTCATCCATGCAGGAATTTTAGTGGCATCGTCAACCATTTTTTTTTGTGCTGTATTTAAATAATATAGCCAAAATTTAGGAATTTTATCTATACCTGGGAATTTCCAATCGTGTGCTTTTTTAGTGCAAATTTAACATCCTCTTCTGTAATTCCAGCCCATGTCTGTTCTGGTTTATTTTTGATTCGTTCTATCTCTTGTGCTATCCAATCTACTTCTTTGATTATTATTATTATTATTATTATTATTATTATTATTATTATTATTATTATTAGCAGAAGTATAATCATAATACATTTTATATTCTGGTCACACTGCCTACCAAATCTGCGGAAAAAGTTAAGGCATGCAATAGTGTGTTGTTATGACTACATTTCATGCCCTTTCTATTTCCCATAAAGGCCCTGACGTTACGTAGCCAAAGTTCTCCTTAGTGTGTGGTCTGTATTTAACCAGACAATTTATTTTATATCTCTTAAGTTGGGGTTTCCAGACATTCTTTCAATGGGAAGTGTCATTCTATTTTTCTAGAATTTCAAGTGTACCTGCTATCACTAGTAGAATTGTTGTTTTCAATTTTGACATTTTTCTATTTCAATTTCTAGGCTTATATATTTTGATGATTTTCATAATTTGTAGGTTGCTATGCTACAATCTTCTAAACTAGCAATATCAATTAGTAGGGAGGTTTTTCTTTTTGGTTTTGACAATAATGTCCAGCCTATTCTTTTCAATTTTTCTCTTTGTGTAGGTGGTTTAATCCTATATAATGGTGACATTGCCTATTCTGTAAACAGTGAAGGGTGATGTTCATATCAGTGTTAGTTTACATATTTTCCAAAGTTTTTCACATTGTTCAGTGTGAATATTGTCACAATCTATTTTTATATTCTTTTGAGGCAAGTACAGAAATTCCTAAGATTAGATGGTTTATTTTTCCTCGTATTTTTCACAGTACCTGCATTTTGGATCCACAATATTATATATGCCATTTGCCAGAATGTTTCTAGTGAAAAGATTCTGTTCTTGTGCTGCAAGAATAAAGCCTTAAACTTAATCACCATCGGGTTTATTAGCACGTTCTCTATATTGGCCAGGCAGGAAGTTCTTTTTCTAGCTTTGTTTCATCTGTTCAAGAACTTTGTAAATGGATTTCTTTTCATACGTTTTGCTGCAACACTTACTTTTTGGGTTCTATTAGGGTTTTCTACAGAGTCAAGTAAATGCAATTAGTGTTTGTATTTACTGCCTTCTTTCATTATTGAATACATTTTTTTCGGTTTTATGTTGTTTGACTAATTTTATCCTCCAGTCTTTTGCTGTTGACATGTATGTTAATCAGCTAATAGTTGCTATCTTCTTTAAAATTTTGCCTGAATAAGACCTCTTCCACCTTCTTTAAGGAGCATATATAGACGGTCTACAACAGACTTTGAATAATTCATCTTATGCTGAGAAAGAAATTTCCTTGTTTTAGAATCCATTTTGTTATTTCATTTAGAGCCTAGTTTAAAATGTTGAAAGTATATTAAACCACTAGAAAGACAAGGTTAATAATGGCCAGTATTCAATTGAGGTTTTTCCTATCAGTCGTATCCTTCTATAATATTCTTTACGCACTATTTCTTTCATCTTTTTATGGTGAATTCTTTTACTCCCATTTACACCTAGGTAGTCATTTCTTGCTTTAAATATTTTATTGTTACAGCACTATCTAAGCTAACAAAGGATATTCTAAATATGTGGCATTAGCGCATTTATTTAAATTGAATGCCATTCTAATGCCGTCACTAAAGCATTTAACAGTTTGCAGTAGGTTATCCATATCATTGTTATTTCTAGCATACAACGTAAAACTGATCGGTTATCGTTTTTTGAGCTATTTTATAACGAAATACTATCCTGCTAAGTGTTAGGTTAAATTACCCATCTACATGTGAATAATTCCAATCTATAAAGAAACAACACCTTTTTCTGCTTTGTGCAAGAAGACTATTCTGGGATACGAGTTACCTCTCAGCTCGGTCTCTGTCCACGGGCAGAGTGCAGCTGGTTGTATATCTGTCCGAGAACAGATATGCAACTGAGAACATTTTATATTCTTCTATTAACATAAAACAAGTTATTGTGAACAATTATTAAACAGACACTTGCTTCATATTTATCGTAGTCGTCGGAAAGCAAGACAGAACTGAGAAGATGGTCATAAAAATGAGTATTGGTCATAAAAATCATTATTAACTGTAATCAAAATATTGAGGATACCCACAATAAATTCATTTATGCATATTGTAGAGAAAAATTTAGTCAATTTGAAAAAAAATCATTTCCAGCAACATTCACTGTAACATTTTTCAGAAGAATGTTACAAATTTTTCATAATAGTACTACTACTACTACTACTACTACTACTACTACTACTAATAATAATAATAATAATAATAATAATAATAATAATAATAATAATAAAGTATTTGGATACTATTTCAGGAGTAGTTTTTTGTATAATTTGTAGTTTCAAAACATTTTATTGCGATGGATATTTTATTCATTAATCTGACAGATGCTATCGATTAAACGTAATATTTTCGATCTCTATATTGGAGTAAACGTTCCGTTTATTTATGAAGCACAATCATTATTTATTTTCATTCTCCAGGCTAAATATTGACTAAAAATAATTTTGAAATGACATAATATATATATGCAATAGTGATGGAAATTAATGGATATATATTCCACTGTTTGGTAATCATTAATTTACTGATAAAGTAGAGAAGTAAAGCTTTTATAAAGATATAGTTAATATTAGTGTTATGATAATAAAATGTTCTCAAAATCAAAAGATTTCATGTTTCAGTGTCAAAAGTCTTTTTAGTTAATGTCCCATGTTATTATTATAACAGTAATAATAACTCACTCACTTTATATATATATATATATCCGTATCATATAAACAGAGAGACAGAGAGACAGAAATTGTTAAATTTATAGATATCTTCATATGACTACATGATCTATATCTGCTTGAACTCTCTCTCTCACTCTCTCTCTCTCTCTCTCACTCTTTCTCTCTCTCTATCTGTCATTGATTTTTAAAGCTCTTCCTTCAGAGATATAGCAAAATTTTACACTGTGCAAGCGTGCATGTCTGGTTGTGGGTGAAAATCTGACAGAATGGTAAATAGATGACATTTTCGTAGATTACACTTTGACAATTTTCGCCAGTAACTAATGTCATCATTTGATTTCGTAAACAAAATCGTAACGCCCGTGAAAGGTTTCCATCTTGTGTTAGAATTCATCATGCAGAGGCTTAAGATGAATTTTCTGAATGTTCGTTCATGTTGTTTTTTTTTCGTGAGAAATAAATATCTTTGACGAAATGTGGTTCATTCTTCATATATATATATATATATACAAACCTGATTAAAATTTTAAGACCACTTCAAAATCTTTAAAAATACTTTTTTTATTTTTACAGATAGATTTTAAAATCCTACCACTTAAGGTTACCAATACTACAATCTAAAAGGTTATGGAAACAAAATGCTACATTCCAAACATTTTATTTAGAAATTTACATTTTTATAAAATGAGGCGATTTACGCATGATCAAAATTATAAGACCAGGGGAATAAATTGTTAGATCTATGGTAATCCCAATGTTTTTAGTTCAGTTAGAGATTAGCAATCACTGCGTAAAGGTGTTACCATGCCTAAAGCAAGTAAACTTACCAAAGTTGAGCGTTCTCGAATTCTAGAATTCCATAAGCATGATTTGTCACAGCGGGCGATCGCAGCTAAGGTAAATCGCAGTAAAACTGTGATTTGCAAATTTCTAAAGAACAGTGAGAATTATGGAAAAGCAAAATCCTCTGGTAGGCCCCCAAAAATTTCTCCTGCATTGAATAAGAGAATAAAACGGGTTGTTATGAAAGAGGCAGGACTTTCTTCTAGTCAAATTAAGGCAATCACAGATGCTGATTGCAGTCCTGTAACCATCAGACAACACTTACGACAATGGTAAATAAAAAACGTAAACATATTCCTCGGCTGCTTCCACGTCACAAGGTGAACTACTTAAAGTTTGGTTGTGAATACCAAACATGGGACGTTGAGAAATGGAAGGAAGTCCTGTTTTCTGATGAGAAAAAATTCAATCTAGATGGTCCTGATGGCTTCCAACGATATTGGCATAACAAAAACATGTCTCCTGAAATTTTCTCAACACATCATAGTGGTAGAGAGTCCCTAATAGTATTGGATGCCTTTTCTTACAGAGAGACGATGGAGCTCCTAGTGGTGCAGGGTTGTCAAACAGCGGCTGGTTAAGTTAGCATGCTACAAAAAGCATCATTGATGATGGAGGGCCATAGTTTGTGTGTGGATGGATGGTTATTCCAACATAATAATGCTGCAATCCACGCTGCAAGACAGACCTTGACCTTTCTACAAGAAAATGGGGTCCATCTCATGGGACATCCTGCATGCTCACAAGACTTGAACCCAAATGAAAATGTTTGAGGATGGATGATAAGAGATGTTTATCGAAATGGTAAACAATATTCAACAAAAGATTAACTTTGTGAAGCCATCTTCAGAATGCAATTCACAAGCAATTCCTCTTTGAACCCTAAATGACGCCAAACAGTTGTTTGCGGAGAGAATGCGACAGCACATAGCTGACCGCAAGTTCGGCTCCAAGGACTATTGGAGGATTTGTAAACGGGTGCTCAACAATAGGAAATCCTCAATACCTCCCTTAATCCATGGATTTGACGTTCTCACGTCATCTGCTGAGAAAGCTGAGTGCTTTGCCCGCAGATTCTCATCCAACTCCACACTCGACTCGTCCGGAGTGCACCCACCCGACTTCCCTATTAGAACTGAGGCCAAACTGCATGACGTATATATTACCCCGACAATAGTATCCAGAGTAATTTCAAAACTCGACCCCCATAAGGCGTGTGGAGACGATGGAATCCCGGTGATAGTCCTTAAGAGGTGTGTCCCTGAACTTTCCCCTGTCCTCTCTAAACTGTTTAACTACTGCCTTTCTGCTTCCTGCTTTCCTGCATGCTGGAAATTCTCCTCAGTCGTTCCTGTCTTTAAGAACTGTGGTGAACCCTCGGACCCATCCAACTATCGCCCGATCAGTCTTCTACCAATATTCGGGAAAGTGTTCGAGGCTATAATAAATGCTGAAATAGTTCATCATCTCACCGCCCACAAACTGTTCTCCGACAGGCAATATGGATTCCGATTTGACAGGTCCACAGCCGACCTGCTAACTACTGTAACGGAGTACATGCTACAGGCCCTTGATGAGTCTGACGAGGCTCGCGCGGTTGCTCTGGATATCTCCAAGGCTTTCGACAGGGTTTGGCACCCTGGCCTCCTATGCAAACTACGCGGTTATGGTATTACCGGTCGCCTGCTTGACCTAATCCAATCTTTCTTAAATAACCGCAAAATGAAGGTCGTTCTGAATGGGCGTGCCTCTTCGTCCTACAGCACGAATGCTGGTGTCCCACAAGGCTCTATCCTGGGCCCAACGCTCTTCCTTATTTTCATCAACGACCTCCCAGATGAGATCAGGTCCCAAGTAGGCATCTACGCAGATGACACTACAATATACTCCCGCTCCAGTAAGAAACCTGTCGTGGCGGACAGACAAAATCTCGCTGCTGACCTTGAGCGGGATCTACACTCTGTGGTGAACTGGGGCAAGAAGTGGCTTGTCAACTTCAATTCCTCGAAGACCAAGCTGTTGTCTGTCAACCATTACAGGCAACCTCTTCTGCCTCCCATAAGCATGGACCAGATGATTCTCCCGGAGAGTAATACACTACGCCTCCTCGGACTTACCCTGTCCTCAGACCTCAAATGGAAGCACTATATTGAATCCATAGCAAAATCTACTGCTAAGAAGATTGGGTCACTATGTCGATCCAGGATGTTTTTTCCACCTGAATCCATCCTGCATATATACAAGTCAACCATCCGTCCGTGCATGGAGTACTGCTGCCATTTATGGTCAGGTGCCCCTGCCGTTCTCCTCAGTGTTCTCGACAAGCTCCAAAGGAGAGTCTGTAATGTGATAGGTTCTGATCTGGCGACTCGTCTGCAGCCACTTTCCCATCGTCGAAATGTGGCCTCCCTCTGTCTCTTCTATAAATACCTTCATGGCTTCTGCTCGGATGAGCTTAAGTCACTGATGCCTCCTCAACAGGTGTTTACCCGTTCAACCAGACTGGCAACTGGGTCCCACCCATTCACAGTCAGGTTAGCCAAACGCAGACGACAATTCTACTCCAGCAGCTTCCTCTCTCGCACTTCCCGCCTGTGGAACTCACTCCCGTATTCTTGCTTTCCTGACGGCTACGACCTCCAGAAATTTAAAAGCAAAGTTAATACTCACCTACTAACCACTGGCCTCTAGCTCTCTCCCCTCCCCTGTATAACCTTCCCTTTCTCTCCGCCCATGTACCTGTCATTGCACCTGCTTTCTCAGTTTTCTATTGTTCCTTTCTAACTAGCTTGTACTCCTCACTCTTTTCTAATTAATCTTTCTACATTTATGTAACCCCCTGCACATCAGTGGCGTTTCTGCCTTGCTCGGGGTGAAATGATTAAAAAAAAAAAAAAAAAACTTATTCGAAATCATCAACTCAAAGTACGCGGATTTCACCGAATAGCAGGTAGATTGGCTGAACCCAACCAGGTGTCATGTAATATATATATATATATATATATATATATATATATATATATATATATATTAAGACGTGACGAAGATCAGTATTGTTCTGAAACATGAGCATTTTTCAGTAATGATATTATGTTTTTATAACCAATGTAATATCAGAATTACAGTATATATATATATATATAAAGAATGAAAACGTCATTTCAAGTAGGTGTATGTTGCATAAATTGCTCAATATAAGAGATACACCATATATACACATAAAAAGTAATACTTATTTCAAATATTTTCAAAAGGAAAAATGCATGCAAGAAGAAAGAAGGATGGCACAAGACGTCTGCTATAAGGTAGCAACAATAAAATACAAAAATCAATAGGGCAAATGTGCAAAGTACATACGATAAGGAAAAAATTACTAGTCCACTATATTATAAGGGCACCGTTACGTATCGTCAGATAATTGTAGATAGAGAAATAGATATATAGATAGACATAAATTACATTTGACCGCATATATATATATATATATATATATATATATAGAGAGAGAGAGAGAGAGAGAGAGTGAAAGTGAACCACACACGCAAACACTCATAAATATTTAAAAAAATATTAAAACAAATAATATATGAAAAACAACTAAATCCATGAAAATATTCAAAACTGAAAGTAAAATTTACAATAGACTAGACAAAAAAGCAGTCACTAAGTTTTGCCAAACAACTAATAACGAAACAGAAGGAGATAAAAACAAACTAAAACATAGCTGCTAATCTAAGATTAGATAACAGAATAAAATAATTACCAAAATTTGGGGCATTTCTTAAACACAAAAAGCATGTAGAATTCACAAACCAACCAGTATGTAGAATACTAACCCTCACAAAAGAAACATTAGGAAAAGAAACAAACAAATATAAAACTAGGAAACATACTAAACGAAAGCAATGCAAATACAAAAGCAAGAATCTGTTGGATTAACAAGATTACCAATAAAATCTTGATGCATCTAGTCATAAAATACTTGTATCAATCTATTCGTGAGCAAATACTAAAAAAAATACTAAATTTTTCGGAAACCATACAGAAATGTCTCCAACATAAATAAACACAGCTGAAAATACTATATCATATTAACAAAAGTGAAATACTATATTATATTATATTAACAAAAGTGCACAACAGTTATAATAATGAGAACAATAACTTTAATTGAGTTTACCTGTGCTTTATTGATTATGCGAAGGTGTTTGACAAAATACACCACAAAGAATTGATGGAAATGCTCGGCAGCCTTGACATATTTGGGAAAGACTTAAGAGTAATCAAGAATAAATTACTGGCAAAAAACCGCTTGTATACGGACAAGTAACGAATTCAGCAGTTATACAAATATAGAAAGGGGCGTAAAGACAAGGATGTGTCTTTTCACTGAATCTGTGCAACTTGTACAGTAGAATATTTTGAGGACCGCAGAAGTTATGCCTGGATTCGTCATCGGAGGCCACAATGTAAACAACTTAAGGTACGCAGATAATACAATGCTAATAGCAAACCCAGAAAGAAAAATACAGGAGCTTCTAAAAAAGGTAGATGAAGAGAGTGACAAGAACTGGTTACAAATACACTGCAAGAAAAACGATATCATGGTCATCATTAAAAAAAGCAGCCCAATATGCCAAATACAAGTCGGGGATACTAAAATCAAGCAAGAACAAAATTTAAATACTTGTGAAGTGCTGTAACAGAAGATGGAAGGTGCGACACGGAGATCCGAAGGCGAATTGGCATGGCGAAGGAAGCATTCCAGAAGTTGAGCAAAGGTTTAAGAAACCGGGCAATTTCTCTAGAAACAAATAAGAGAGTACTGGATTGCTACGTGATGACAGTTATTGAATATGGCAGTGAATAATGGACAATATCATCAAAGATGAAGTAATAACTTGAAGGAACTGCAATGCGGTTCTACAGAAGGATGCTGCGGATATCATTGGTCAAACAGTTTTACAATGATGAGGTTTTGGAAATGATGGAATCGAAAAGGAAATTAATACTGAGCATCAGGAAGAGACAGTTGAGGTTCCTGGGACATTCAATGAGAAAATACGGCTCGGAGAACCTGATACTAACAGGCCAGATATAAGGAAAAATAGACAGGGGGAAGCAGTAGATAACATATTTGAAGAACCTAATCAGGTGGATGATGATGCGAGGGTTGCGTCAATTGTCAAATTAATTTGCTGTTCTTTTCGTTTGATTTATAATTCCAGTGATTTTCACCTGATGAGGTGTTGGACTAAAAGGCCTTAGGGACTGTCAATAAATTCCTTGTTTATTTTTTACCTCCACACACACACACACACACACACACACACACACACACACACACACACATATATATATATATATATATATATATATATATATATATATATATATATATATTCAGATACTTTCCAAGCGGAAAAAGCAAGAAGGTAAATTCCAAAAACCCGACCCTAATTCATATTAAAATTTTATTTTAATATTAAAAATGATACAGGAAGAGAGCTCCATGTAATATAAATTAAATAGGATTAATTCAAGGATGTTGAATGACAATTTCGATATGAAATCTCCACAGGGATAAATATATATTACTGCGGAAGACTGTAGATTCTTGGCTTTTTACGTGAACATGTGGGATTAAACAAAATTTGTACAAACCTCGCTGCGTTTACTTTGCTACTAATAACCGTTCAAGAAATTTAAACATTATCACTTATATTAGAGAGTAAGTGAAATCTGAAAACGGACATGATGATAATTAGCGTAATTGCTTATGATAAACATTTACAATTATATTTACGAATTGCTTAGGAAATCATTTTATCTGGGCTTTTCTAACACGAGATTTTTAATAAAGCAAGTGTATTGATAAATTTTGATGCCTGTGTAGTTATGAGAGCGGGTTTTCCGAAGTGATTGCCAATTTGATGGTACACGGTTGGTCTGGTCTCCCGTCGTTCTCTTTATAAATAGAACATTAAAACAAATGCTAACATATTAGAAGAATACGATCTTCCAACAAAAAGAAGATATTACTATTGAGTCAGACGTATTCGGTCAGATATCAACGCCATTTCCCCTTCGGAATGAAAGCGATTATCAAATCTATCGACATCTAAAGAGATACACTGAATATAATTGGCAGAACATACCCGTAATTGTTCCCCCTTCACTCATTCTCACTCATTCTCTCTCTCTCTCTCTCTCTCTCTCTCTCTCATATATATATATATATATATATATATATATATATTTCTCCTACACAAACACACGGAGAGAATATGCTCTTAAACTCTTTAGAAAGCGATCCGATTCTCTCAAAATTCATCTCTAATGATCTATTAGTTTCTCCCATTCATATACTTGACGTTAATTAATAGTCCCCATGATACTCGATGGGAAATTGAAAGATGAATGTCGCAAATGAACGTATCAGTAATTAGAAGCAGAAATTGACATTCGGCGAGAATGCGTAGATATACGGGACAATGAGCGAATGGGCTTGCCAGTTAAGTGCTATACCTGATACATGCTTAGGCGATCATGTCCTTTTCGAGACATGACGGACTGGGCAGAATATTATCTCGCAATACTTTCTGCGGTAAGCTGGTTGATATCCAAGGTTATATAACCCTGTCCTGTTATTTAACCCATAACTGGAGGGAAGAGACGGATTAATATCGTTTCCAAGGGTATTTGCGCGTAAGTGAATGCAAAGACTTCAAATGGTTTTGGAACTAGACTCCTCTATTTCTTGTTCCGAGATTAAATCCACTGCACCACAACGAGTGGTTTTGTACACATACCATATTCGTGTTGGTTCTGAGTTGTCTACTTTATTATAGAAATCTCGAAATATCCCGTCTAAGTTCCAAAAAATATCCGTGAATTATATAAACATATGTTTTCTATTATGGTTATTATGATCCTCCATCTTTTTATTTATTTATATATTTTATTTTATTTGTATTTCTGTTGTATGGATGAAGAGATTGTTTATTTACATTTGTGTAGGACGAATTTAGGCGGTTCACGGCGACTCCTGGGGGAATGAACATCAATTTACTGTGCCGACCAGGAAGAAAAAAAACCTTGGTTGCCTGCGGCAGTAAGATGAACTGCAAACAACTTGTTCCAAACATGGAACATAAAAGACATCACCCGTCCTGTGCGTTTTTCTCTAGCAAATATAACAGTTGAATTCTTCTCAATCATCACACTTTCAAACTGCTTGTTCTAGTCATAGCTGCTATATTTTCTTTGTATGAGACAAATAGTGAAACATAAACATATTTCTATATAGTAATACATGAAGGATTTTAAAGCTCAATATATATGCTTCACACATTTTTTTCAGAAATTTTGGTGGTTCTTGCCATACTGTTTAGGTAGTAGTATGGGTATGGCTGAAGAATAACTTTTATTTATCAAAGAGGTTATGTTTTATTTGTTAATTTACCTGAAGTTCTGGTTTTGTGAGAAAACAAAACGGTGAGAAAACATATGTGTTACTCAGCAGCCTTAAGTTTCACTCTAGCTTCAGGTCATGAGGAAATAACGTTTAACATCAGAGTATCATATGCATCAACAGAAGCTTCTGAATTTTTAAATATCTAATATATTGCTGCAGAATTTCAAGGTAAATATAGAAAAAAAACAAATAAAGTGCGAAATTCTTCATTCTTTCAAAGACTGAAATCTGTGAGAGGTCGAAATTCACAGCGGTTGAAATGTATGAGTAAATTTAAGAAAAACAGGGAAATAGAACAGAAGGGGACAATGCATGATAATTTCGTTCCAGAAAAGTGTTATGTTCAGATGAAAACAAAATAAATTTGAAAGAATATTAAAAAAATGATCGTGCTTTTAAAAGAGAAATATACAGCGGATGGAGCGGGTTGTTTTCTATAGTGCAGACTACAATGACTTTTATCAATGATTATATATTTACGGTTAATAATGGATGATTCTCTCTAAAGAATCATCCATTATTAACCGTCAGTCTGTCTCTTTTATTGTTTCTATTCCCGAACCCTATCTTGGTCTTTATTATATTTTGCCATACTTCACTCTTTCTCATATAAATGAGAAATATATATATATATATATATATATATATATATATCTCATTTCTATATATATATATATATATCTCATTTCTATATATATATATATATAACGATATATATATATCTCATTTCTATATATAACGATATATATATATCTCATTTCTATATATATATATATATATATATATATATATATCTCATTTCTATATATATATATATATATATATATCTCTTTATTTATATATATATATATATATATATATATTTCGAAATTGAAATGCGTTGGATATCCATTTCTACTAGGAATTACTCGCTTCTTCAGCAACGTTAGAAACCAAAACCATATTTATTCAAATTCAAATGTGTTAAAGAATTCTTTAGAGGTAGAACCGCCCCCACTCCCCAAAATATCGATACACAAGAAAAAATAGGGTGGGATTAACAATATATGAATGTAAGAAAGTAAGAAAGGGAAAACAGACAGATGCCTCCTTCTCACAATAGAAGATTACACCTCCCCCATACAAAAACCAATAGCTTAAAAATTAAAGTTTAGACATGGCACAAGAATAGACTTGGTAGAGGGAACGGAAAAGAAAAAAAGGGCGAAGGGTTGATTCACTGGGAAGTAAGCTATAAACAAATTTTCTTTTGGAAACAAAAGAAAAATGCTAATTGACTTCAATGTTAGAAAAAATGATTGATAATATACCAAAGATATATAAGTTTAAATAAATATTGACTGGGATAAATTTTATAGAAAATTTTAGAAATACAAATTTAAGAATAAATCTTAAATTTAAAATTTTATGGTAGATCTCAAACAGAACCCATTTCTGTCAATACAAGTACACACACACACACACACACACACACACACACACACACACACACACACACACACACCATGATTAATTTTAATAGTAATGGAATTAATATTAATAGGGTCAAGTTTTTGGGAATTTAACAATCTGCTCATCCCTTTGGATTTAATATATATATATATTTTTTTTTTTTCAGATTTTTTAATATATATATATATATATATATATATATATATAAATTGTAAATTGCAGAAAAATAATGACGGATTTATATATCCTTGCAAGTATTAGGTACTTTAACTATCCAAATCAATAAACAATTACATTGGCTGCACTACCACAAAATTGACAAAATTGACAAAACTTGACATTGCACATTTCCCACAACAGTTCCATCCGACCTTATTTAAAGGCACATCGAGTTCTTCCTGGACCTATCCGTGATATACTTATCGATAATACATATACACTGTGGTGATACCGACCGAACAAAAGCGATGAACCGGATGTGTGCTCTCTCACAACTAAAAGTCAAATGAATAAAAATCGTCGTACGCATCCGGATCCGCGCAGATGTTCCGGTTAAAAAATAAAAATTAATCAAAGATCAAATTAACAATTTTATTTATCAGCCAATGAGAAGCCCGGAATCCAAATACAGGGAAGAAATTCGAAACGAGCCAGTTGATCCAAAAATGCTGTTATAAAAAGCAGAGACTAAGCATCAAAAAACAGAAAGGCACAGACAGAGGAGAAGATAGTAATTAGTTTCTTCCTTGACCTATGTCAAGCTGCTACTATGCTCGCCTTCTTCTTCCTCACCTGCTCTCAAAGTACTAACTGACCTTTCTAAGACATTCCACACAAACCAACTCACTGACTCATTGACCTTAGAAACGGCAACTTGAAAATGAACATTCTTTTCTTTCAGATCATCATAACTTCCATGAACTCTTTTACCTCCGTTGAACTTTTATTTCAAACGTTACTTATTTTGTAAAACATTGCTTGAAATGTATATATGTATAAATGTCATTTTACACTCAAAAATTGCCTTTCTTGAATTTATGAATTATAGTGGGCTATCTTCCCACAAGGTCAAATTCCGTTAACCTACTACGGAATCCTACTACCCCTTACTACAAATGAAATAAGAGAAGAGATACCTTCTATAAATTGGTGACAAACGACGTGAAATGAATACGCATAACACAACCTGCCCACCGAACACGGACCATTAGAAAAGGCAACTCCTAAACGAACATTCAATCATATACCTCCTCTTCCACATTCTTAAACCTATCATCTTCCTTCCAGCAGCCGTATTATTTACCATTAACAAAATTTAACCTGGTCATGGTACACAAATCCCTTTCATCATTATTATTCGTCATAAATTTTAACGGCCGTTGTACACAATCTAAACACTTCTGTCTTTGTCATAAACAAATTTTAAAAGTCGTGTTCGGATCACGTCGGAAGAAAATATACCCGCGATAAACTGGTGACAAACGGCGTGAGACGAACACGCATAACGCTGCATTCTCTCGGCCAACAAATAAAGGCATTTCCACAAATAAATTGGTATTCCCCAACGTTACACCAGATAACCTGGCCAACCTGAAGTTCCCCAGATAAACTGGTAACCAACACGTAGGATTTCAAGACATATATATATATATATATATATATATATATATATATATGTGTGTGTGTGTGTGTGTGTGTATATATATACATATATATATATATATATATATATATATATATATATATTTATATATATATATATATATACACACAAAGACATCTTCTCCAGGCCAACGCACCTACCTATCTTTTCAGTAACCATGGCAATTAAATACTTAACCTCCGCCAGCACCAAAATGAACAACAACTACTACAGTAAGTCAAATTACTTCTTCAACATTTATATTTTACGGAAAGTTCAAAATGAACATTCTTCCCAGCATTTCAGCACAAAAAGAAAAACCTAACGGACAAACAACTAAAAACTGCACATGCTTCAAACACATTGTGGAAGAGTAAATAGCCACCCGGCGCAAACAATTAATGATGAAGAAAAAGAAATGGAAAAAGATGAACAACAAAAAAAAAAACCGAAAAGCAACAAAAAAACAAAAAACGGAGAAACAACTGAAAAAAAGAGAAAAAAAAAACGAAAGAAAGAATAAAGAACAAAAAAAACGAAAAGAACAAAAGGAACTAAAGAACAAAATGAACGATAAGAACAAAAAAAAAGAAGAAAAAAATCGGAAAAAACAAAAAAAAAGAGAAAAACAAAAACAAAAAACAAACTGTCGGATAGTCACGTGTGAATTTAAAAGAACGAAAAACCCACCATAAAATTAGTGGCTAACTGGAGTGAGTTCAACACCTGTATATATATACAAACGGAAGTTTTGTTTGGACTTTCAGTGAAATTTGGAAATTTCTCTGAAATACAAACTCAAAATAGCAAACAAACGCTGAAGAAACTTCAACGGATCAGAACTACCCAGGGCTATTCTCACAACAACTACAACAACAAAAAATGAATTTGAACTTTCAGCGAAATATGAATATTTCCCTGCAACAAAAATTCAAAATACCAACGAACACAAAAAACAAAACTACAACAAACCAAGCTAACCCATAGCTAGTCCAAAAAAATATTTACTACCAATCCCTTTCAACAAGAACCGAAAACCAAAACATTCCTTCGAATAAAGACGGGATTTGAATACTCCCCTCTTATATCGAGGAAACAAATTCAGTAAAACGGTTAAATAGAAGAAAGAAAACATATTTTCATTTCAAACGAAAACGGGAAAAAACAAACAAACAAATAAAAGAAAATAGGAAAACAGAACGAAAAAACGCTTTGAAAAATCGACAACAGATACCGAAATATCAGTCCGTCTTCTGGAGCGAAAGTTATGTGGTGATACCGACCGAACAAAAGCGATGAACCGGATGTGTGCTCTCTCACAACTAAAAGTCAAATGAAAAATATCGTCGTACGCATCCGGATCCGCGCAGGTGTTCCGGTTGAAAAATAAAAATTAATCAAAGATCAAATTAACAATTTTATTTATCAGCCAATGAGAAGCCCGGATCCAAATACAAGGAAGAAATTCGAAACGAGCCAGTTGATCCAAAAATGCTGTTATAAAAAGTAGAGACGAAGCATCAAAAAACAGAAAGGCACAGACAGAGGAGAAGATAGTAATTAGTTTCTTCCTTGACCTATGTCAAGCTGCTACTATGCTCGCCTTCTTCCTCACCTGCTCTCAAAGTACTAACTGACCTTTCTAAGACATTCCACACAAACCAACTCACTGACTCATTGACCTTAGAAACGGCAACTTGAAAATGAACATTCTTTTCTTTCGGATCATCATAACCTCCTTGAATTCTTTTACCTCCGTTGAACTTTTATTTCAAGCATTACTTATTTTGTAAAACATTGATTGAAATGTATATATATATATATATATATATATATATATATATATATATATATATATGTATAAATGTTATTTTACACTCAAAAATTGCCTTTCTTGAATTTATGAATTATAGTGGGCTATCTTCTCAAAAGGCCAAATTCCGTTAACCTACTACGGAATCCTACTACCCCTTACTACAAATGAAATAAGAGAAGAGATACCCGCTATAACACATGCAATTATAAAAGATGAAAAATAATAGAGGCATTACTAATGAAAAAAAGTAATCCTACACTTAATTACATCAATTATGAAAATGATATCAATGTGCCTACCCTTTTCGGAACTTAACATAAATATGAGTCTATATACATAATACCAAACACTGAAACAACCATATGATTGTAAAGAAGAGGACATATATAAAAAAATTACGTACATGTTCTAAAACATAATTTATAATATATATATATATATATATATATATATGTGTGTGTGTGTGTGTGTGTGTGTTTGTGTGTGCGTCTGTGTATATATATATATATAACGAGAGAGAGCGAGAGAGAGGGGGGGGGAAATACAATTGTACTTCAAAATCAAAATCAAACGTTGCATGAAAAAAATGAATTCTTCGAGAATAAAAACTCAAAATCCCTCAGAAATATGAGATTCAAGCTACTCGTGATATTTTCGAAGGATTTAATTATTTGCATTCTTTTACTCGCAAGTATTTTTGATAAAGTTATGTACCCATCTCTTCTCCATCCAGCTATGAGTTAAATAGCAGGTCAGATTGGGGTCTATAGCCTTTGTTGGCAACTAGTCTACAGCAGAAAATATAGCGATCTACTACAGGAAAATGTTTCTACCTTCTCTCTCATGATTCTTTTGAGACATGCTCACCCAAACGTGTATCACCTTAACTGACTGACTTATTTTCAAGTTTGAAAGAAAGACCGGTCTTTCAAATTGCGCATTTCAACATTGTAATAAATGGCAAGTAACTTCAGATTTACCTGTTTCTCACTCGCAAACAGAGCAAAAAATTGCAGCTTGTTGATATTCGTTGTGCCAATCGCTGTTTAATCACGCAGACACCTCCTCAAATAGCGTAACGTACAGATTGAAAATACAACGATAAAAGTCGATAATCGCAGTTCTGAATTGATTACTAAGATATTTCATAGCGTTCTCTGCCTTTGCTGCAACGCGTCTGTTACCACTAGTGTGAAAAGAAAATAATAATTGCTGTAACAATATTAATAGTACTTTATTATTTGCACTAGTATTTATTCCGATAAGGTTATGTCGCCTTAGGAATACCACCAAAAGAATTAAAAAGAGCCAGTCAACAAAAAGCACAACGAATAAATTTATGACCCTCTCATACAGACTTGATTAAGTAAATGATTCGGTACGAATGATCAGTTTGAGTATTTCCAGATAGCCATAAAGCATCTTCCGAATCATGCATTTCACATTGGACGGCTGCAGCGGTCAGGAGAGATGATGCATTTATGGCTACTTAAAACGTCACTTGAATGAAGCGAGCCCGCCTTGGCTCCTCGGGGAAATAAGTTAATCTAATGTTTCAGAAGCTTTGGCACACATTATGTGGAATCTAATACGACTTTATTTTGAAAAGAGGAAGTATGGCCATTCGAAAGACTAGCGGATTTTTGTGGATGGTAGTGTGATATCAGATGCATTCAAGTACAGCGGAGTTTTAGACGCAATTTTAGAGACACTTAGCTTCGAATAAAGAATATGACTTGTTCCATGACATGTTACTTGCCAGATATTTTCAACATTGACTAACTTTTTAAACTGGATAAACTATTTATTAACAGAGGCAAAAAATAGTATTCATTTTAGAACACGTGTCCGATTGTCTTTAAGGAGCCTCTCTAAACGGTATCTTAAAATTTGTACAACATATTTAAAATGCGTATCAAATAATAATAGTAATAATAACAACAATAACAAATCTTTTGTGTATCATCCTGAATCTGCCGTTGACGGCTTGCATAGAATATTCCGCTGGGATTTTCATAGAATAGTCAGTCATACGTGCCATACGTTATACACGCTTCGGCGATCAAATCTCGAATGAGACATGATGACTGAGCAGAAGATTATTCCGCTGTAGGTTGCAATGGCTTTTTGCGGTAGACTGGTTGCCGGCCAATCTATAGAATCCACACTGTTCTATCATTTAACCCATAGCTCTAGGAAAGAGACGGATTAATACCTTTCCCAGGGGTATTTACTCGTAACTGAATGCAAGAAATTCAACTGGAATTCGAACTCGGCTCCCAGATTTGTCGTTCTGAGTCGATATCCACTGCAACACCACGCACCTCCTCTCATAGAATAGAGTTCGAGTAATACAAATAAATCCTTCAGACATTATTAATGATATTACAGAAAACAAAAACATTAAGTGTCATATATGATACACACTTGGGTGACAATGTCTCTTTCTACAAGGCGGAATCTTCTCTCACAGTAAGTTTACTTTTCTTTCAGTGGTAGACTGGTTGTTGAGCAATACTATCTCCTCTTCTATGTAATCCACATCTGGTGGAGAGAATAGAGGGATTCATATCTTTTCAAGGGTATTTCAGTGTAAGTGAATGTAACGAAAATGACTAGAATTTGAATTCGGTTTTTTAATTTCTCATTCCGAACCATTATATATTACATAACAACAAACATCCATAATTGAACTGCTGTATTTCAATAATAGATAGATAGAGAGGTAGAGAGAGACAGAGAGACAGAGACAGAGAATGAGACAGAGCGTGGCTAGTAAAGCTAAATAATAATCCTTGAGAATATAAGCAACTGCTAAGTTATATTTTAGGCTTTCTTATACACATGCTATTCTTTGATCTTACTATTTTTAACACCATTCAAGAACTCTGAGTCTATCAAGGTAGAGATTTAGTGTTTGATGTCTTTGCACCACAGATGAAGAGGAGGTACAAAGAATAACAATCGGAAAAATAAAAGAAGTTAAACTACTACTAATGGTCGGAAAGCATCTCTTTGTGAATCATTTCTACGACAAAGTTGTTCTTTGCATGAATCTGTTAAAATGGAATATCCTTCTTTCTAATGAAATAAGAAGTGAATAAGAAAGTTTTGTTACAATGTGGATTGCAGAATGGTTTTTAAGCGTAAAGGTCAAGGCTAGACGAACTAAGAAATAGTTCCTGTCTGAATATTTGCCATGGACATAGTGATAGAGTATTCAACGGCTTGCCTGATTTGGTCTTTGACAAAGGGCTTCTAGAGAAGAAAATATTTCCGCATCACCAAAGTTGCAAACAGATTCCTGAACAAAACCATGGCTGGTAATATAGAACTGAGCAGTTCCAGCATTACTCTATTCTCATCTTTTTTAAAAGGAGGTGAATTGCAATATAATAACATAAACAAAGTTTGGTTTAACAAGCCGAGAATTTAACTCCACTTAGCTCTGTGTATAATTTAATTTTAATTTCAATTTAAATATTTACATTATTTTAAATTATTTAAAAATTCAACATTTGGAAACTTAGAGAAATGTTCCTAAATTTCCTGGAGAAATATTGCCCATTGTCTTTTCTTTAACTTATTTATATTGTATTTACATATTTTAACACACACACACACACACACACACACACACACACACACACACACACACACACACACACATATATATATATATATAGTGTTCAATTGTAATAATGCTTACTACCAAAGTTTTTGCTTTGTTTCAGTAGCTTACTGCTACTAAGACGTTTATTCCAGCATATTTTTGTCAAAATTGCTCGATATCCACATTGAGTAAGAGTATTAAGCTCAGGCTTTCTTCAGGGGCTACGAGTTTCGAACCGATTACATTATTACGATCGCTGAAATATTTCATTCTCATTCTTTGTGCAACGCTTTTTTTGGTTCGTCATGAGTTATCCAAACTGGCTCTCTAAGGTATTTTCCCCACGCAGTAGCCTGGTATTGAACTGACAACTATTGGGATCAAGTCACTGGAATTAACCAGCCTCTATATTCAGTGTGCAATGTGTCCTTAAGGAAAACAACTGAATAAACATAATAAAGGGCTCGGTTAAAATTTCTAGCAGCAGAATGAGGCCGGAGTCTTCAACAGCCGAAACGTCGTACAAATGGCAACCAAGATGAGGACAATAATTTGAATAATTTAAATACTCTTAATACTAACTATTCTCATATATATATATATATATATATATATATATATATATATGTATATATATATATATATATATAAATTATAATTTAGTGTATGTATATAATTTTTCTATATATATCCACTTATATTTATTTCTGATGAAGGAACGAGGGCGGTCTGAAATATAAAATATTATAGTAGCAAGAAACAAATACTGTAAAAAAAAAACACATTTTTAAACTCAAAACGTTTTAATATTATTTCCTACACTTATATATGGATATATATAGAAACATTATGTGCAAGTTCTAAAATATAATTTATAATAAATATTCACAGCTCTATATATTATATATCGAGCACTGTTTTAAATTAATGTTTTGGACGTTGTACTGTATTCACTCGGATATATATATATATATATATATATATAAAAAAAATTTATTCGTTTAAAAAAATTATTCTTAATCGTTACTTGTATTTGATTTGAGTAGATATTCTGTTTTTAATAAACCAGTATATTTATTATATATATTTCTAATTATTTACGATAAATGTTGTTACGAAAATGTGTCTCATTCGGTAGGATTCGAACTTTCGACCCCTAAGAACATGGGAGAAGCCACAAAACGATCAGGAGCATTTATAATTTGTAAATAATCAAGCTTGTAAAAATAAATGACTCAATATATTGTTTGATTAAGAAAAGAATATCTACTCAAAAACGAGAATAGATAAAAAATAATCTTCAAGCAAATAAATTAAATAGGTCGGTTGTTAAAACAATTTCGTTTATCTTCGTGACTTTCTGTAATATATATATATATATATATATATATATATATATATATATAGAGAGAGAGAGAGAGAGAGAGAGAGAGAGAGGAATCAGACAGCAGATAGAGATCCTTGAGAAAATATGTTCAAGATTCTCCAGTCGTTGGTTTATTTCTGTTATCATCGTTTTAGTCTTTCTTCTACCGCTGTATTCTAGCTGAAGACAAGGAAGAAACTTGAAGCAACAGAAATTTGTTTCTTCAGAAAGATGCTGAGGATTCCAACGAACAGAAATATGAAAATCACTGAGATTTTGGAGAGAAAGTAAAAACCAAAAAACATCTTATACGTAATATCGGTAAGAGGCAGCCGAACTGTCTGAGACCCGTAAAGAGGAACCAGGTCTTTGAAAATCTGATATTTGCAGGACAGAAAAAAAATAGAACGTAACATATTTGATGGGCTTGTGCAAATGGATGGCAGAAAAATGTTTGGGAGAAATAAGAATAAGATAAACTTTTTAAGCGATATAAAAGACAGGATGATGCCGAGAGTAATGTTCACTTACGTCGCGAACAGACACGTTACATAAAAGAAATAAGAATGTAATGGGATACCTACAAAAATAGCACTGTATACGTATTTATCATGGAGGAAAAATCTACGTATCACCTTAACTGAATGTTTTGTCTTTTATGATTCAAATAGATAATTTGTTTTGCTTTTCTCTTTATCAGTCGCATTTATCAAGTTGGCCTTAATGAAAAAGGAAATGTCGTTTACTAACTAGAATTGATAAAGTGTCTAAAATATTTGTCGGTCGCATAGCAGATTAAATAATGAAGTGAATAATGGGTTTTCAGTTGGGCCGGTTTCCAAAGTCATCGATAATCAACATACAGTAAATAGCTAAATAGTTATAGAAGACCACACAATTAAGAACACAATACACATAAGTCTATGTAGTTTATAAAATGACTGTATATTATATTTCTCTAGGTCGATGAGTTTATGTTTGTTTCAGAAACTCTCCTTCTGTCCATATAGCTACCTCAGTATTGTTACGTTCCTTCATTTCAGTGTGTGAATCTTTGTTTATATAACAAATTCACATTCTTTATATAACTCCACATCTAGCTGGCTCGTTAGCGAAATAGTAATCATAAATGTTTCATACTTGTCTCTTATTTTAAACAGTTTGCTCGTATATGTCTGTCTGTCTACCTGTCTGTCTATCTATCTATCTGTCTATCTATCTCTTTGTTCACATCTAAACAAATTTGTTCGAATCAGTGTTTGTCTTAGTCTGTTCGTATCCATTTATTTATCTCAGTATGGTTACATCTATCTATCTATCTATCTATCTATCTATCTATCTATCTATCTATCTATCTATCTATCTAGCTATCTATCTATCTATCTATCTGCCAGATTATGTTCGAAGTTAATTCGACAACTGTCAAATCACACTGAAACACCGGCATAAGTTAATCATTTCTGAGATTGGACACTGGGGTTGAACGCAAATTGCGCTGTATAAATTCTTTCTTTTCGTGCAATCACGTGAATAAAAGGCATCACAATATATAAATTATGTTTATTGTGGAACAATGGATACCTGCTGGAAACGACAAATCGGAGATCTGAATTTGAATTCAAGTTGAATTCCTTGCATTCAATTAGGCACAAATAGCCTTACTTTCATCAGCCTTATTTTCATCTACACGCACCATTTGGGTATATTTGGTTAAATGTTATTTAACTTTTGCTTGAAGGTATAGTTTATTATACTGTATGAGAGAGCATCGGAATTGTGTGTGGCATTGTCCTTGTTTGTCTCGAAAGTATATATATATATATATATATATATATATATATATATATATATATATATATACTTGCATTTTGATTGGTCATCAAAGATTAGGTAACAATGTCTACCCAATAGTTTTGAACCTTTTAATTCATCTCGCAAACACCACCATCAACAGTTTTCTTTCAGAGCGTAACTATATAAATAGTCCATATTTTCCAAGGGCGTTTGACAATACTTTTAGCAATAATCGAGTATGGATTTTAAGTGTAACTGAATATATATAGTGCTATGTATGTTTTTATTATAAAACATCAGCTAAAAATTAAAATAATTTAAAGGCTTAAATTAAAAAAATCTAATAGCTCCATAATTTGTAGAGCCAATTAGTAAAAATGCAATTGTAGGAGACTTATGTATCGGCATTTGTTATTTTTCGTTTAGATGGAATGTGTTTTGTGGATGAAATGTGCGTTTCCATACAAAGTAAGCTTTTGTAGCTATAAGATGTCAATGTGTTTAAAATTTTTACTAACATGATTTTCTGTAGACTTTATTACCATACACACTGTTCCTAATATATCACGAATAATTGTGGTTTTCAGTTTCCACATAATTTCGATTTGCAAGTTCTTATAACTTGATAGTTTTCAAATACTACTTCCGAAAGATTCCAGTTAAATTCCATGCTTTCACTTTTACGCTTATACCCTTAGAAAACGTATTAATTCATCTCTTCCCTTCAGATATCGGTAAAATAGCAGGGCAGTTTGGGCTCTATGGCTTTAGTTGGTAACCAGTCTACCGTAGAAAATAATGGCAACCTACTGCGGTAAAATGTTCTGCCCAGTTAGACATGTCTCTTGAGAGACATGATCGCACACACGTGTATCATGTATTGAACTTAGCTGACTGACTGGTATCTCGTGGGCGAGTCATATGAAGTAGTTGGCAGTTCTGTTTATTGTTGTTGTTGTTGTTGTTGTTGTTGTTGTTGTTGTTTATAATTATTATAAATCATTTTTTTTAATTTGCTATTCCAATAGGAAAAGTGTGTCTAATATGGTAGATACCCGCTTTAGATTTTCGATATTGAATGTTAGTTGTCAGATTATCAAGCGAACGTCAAACAGTACATTGATAATCTCGTAAAGTTTTAAAGCTCATGTGAATTCTCTTCATAAGTGGCTTTACTAGAAATTGTTCTTTACCAGTAGGAATTAAACTGAGTAAATTTCTATTTTGTAGACGTGTTCTGAGATATCTTTTCTAATTCTCTTGATCAGTATGGAATGTTTTCCTTGCTAAATTAGTCAGTTTAAAAGCATCATAAAATATAATTGTAAGTTAAAATAATATGCTAATGTGCTCCATCTTTTTTAATATTCTCTACCGATCTCTAAAATATTTCGACTTGAGCAGGTGTCTGAAAATAACAAAATTTTCATTGTGCATCTCTTTGCTCTGCAACAGGATGTTTGTAAATCCGATAGTTCCTGCTTTGTCGTTTAGATTAATATCCTGTTTCGAAGAATACTAAATTGCCTCCGCTTTCGGTTGCGAGTTCACGAAATTTAGACACGAAATCTTCAAACTTCCTAGAAAGAGTAAAATGGGTATCTGCCAAACACGGACATAAATGTTTACGTGACACGTCACGTAAAGACACTGTTGAAACGTATAATGCTATATCGGATAAGAGTTCCTATACAGTTCATATACATTATTATTTATATTCTGAATTCCTATACTGAGTTTCTTATGAGCATCGTCTTCCAGCAATATTTGAAGTCATCTTTAATTTCCACAGAAACGTTTTGAATAAAATTATAATGATTAGTGTTAATAAATATCACCGTGGATTTATTCAACACAAATGTAGTATTTAAATAGGTAACTACGTGAGGAACTCAAGTTTGAAACCCACTGTAAAGAACAATCGAATGCGTAGACCGGTAGACGTTACAAATAACAGAACATATTAGTCAAATACGTGTACCCTCTAAATGTAAATAAATAAGAAATGCCCATACGCACGTGCGCGGGCCTGTACATACATGCACGTATATATCTATGAAGGTTATTCAAAAAGTAAAGGCAATTTACATAGAACACATTTACTTCTACTGACCAAAAATTAATTGCGATGGAATTCTGGTATCTTTAAAAGAGCTTCTTCATCCCTTCTAAAAAAAAGATTCTCGGTTGCTGAGAACGCACATCTACACAGCTTGCTTGTTTGGCTACCAAATTCACAGAAACTTTACGAAAGATGTCTTGTGCAGGTCCGTAGCTGACGTATATAATTGCTGTCATTTGTGCTAACTAGTGCCGTTAGTCTTCCCAGCTCAGCACTTTGCTGACTGCGGATGTGTTCTCCCCTGTGCGATGTTGATGGCCGATCAGAGATGATTTTCTTCCGATAGACTTTTTCTTTCCTCTTTTTATAACTTTTGGTGATTTATGGTGCATGCACTATAATGTGTTAACTATGCATTTCCGCAGGTTTCCCTGACTCTGCGCACAGAAAGCGTCCGAGAGCATATATCTTTTCGTGAGTGGAGATCATGCCTCTCCAGAATTCTCTCTCCTTTATAGCTGCCAAAAAATGTTGTATTTTTGTTATCTCTCCTAAATCTTATTTTTGTCATTCATTTAGCTTACTTATCATGTTACACACTTTTTTCTTCTGTTAATTTTGCATTCATTCAGTCCTGTGAGTATAACATTTTTCAGTTCCTCTTTCCTTATTCATTTCCCCAATTCCTTATTTTTTAAGGTTATGTATATGGGTCATTTTTGTTTCCCTTCCCTCTAAAACTTCGTAGTTGCTTATATGTTAGATTCATCCATTCTCAGTATCCTACTGTAGTACCATATTTTTGTTAATTTCAGCTTTTTTCTTTATCTCTAAGGAGCTAATCTAGGATCCACTGCTATATAAGTGAAATGATGTTACATAAGAGTTAAGTACTAATGTCTGTGTTTCTAATTAAATTTTCCTCTTTCTTAATAATTAGACTGAATTTGGAAAATCATCATTCGCTATCCACAAGGAATATCGGATTTCTGCCTGATACTTTCCGTCACATTTTTTTCAAATGTCAAAATCAATCATGTGCATCAATTTGAAAATCTGTGACGCGTTTAATCAGAGAGCGCAAAATATATCGAGGACATTCGACAGCACATTCGAACAGTGTAAGTTGTTTACCTAAATCTAAACAAATACTAAGAAACATACATTTTTGA
The DNA here is from genome assembly GCA_037127315.1 of Ascarosepion bandense. Classification (NCBI taxonomy): domain Eukaryota; kingdom Metazoa; phylum Mollusca; class Cephalopoda; order Sepiida; family Sepiidae; genus Ascarosepion; species Ascarosepion bandense. The sequence continues at coordinate 7,150,495 of JBBBDQ010000428.1, read as the reverse complement.
CTAAAAATAAAGAAAAGAATATTGTAGTTCTAATAGAAATATATGAATATCTCTGTTGTATCCACTAAATTTTACAAATCGACAATGAGGTACTCGAGTGAATGAACACCAACACGTGTGTAGATGAAAGAAGGGAGGTTCATCGTAAAGAGAATACACAACCGCAAAACAGGGAATCTGGTAGTAAGCTAGTATTTGCCGACGCAAGAGTATTTTTTACCTTTCCACCTAGACAGGTTTGACAAAATATCTATGCATGTGAGCCCTTAGGCTGATCTAAAAATATTCCTTCGGGTTCTTGTTTTTTTTTTCAACAGAAGGAAGACTCTAACCTTCAGCGGAGCTTTACTTGGCTCCTTCTCTGCATACAAGCAGAGAGGTGAACAAACGTGCTTATTCGGGATTGATCGCTCAGTCCGTAAGCAAGACTCCTTGGTGAATCAAGGGTATTTGCTAACTTCCCACCAAGGTCGATTTATGTAGAAATTAAGAGCCGTTAACTTTAGACAAAAAATATCCCGCAGACTCAACTTAAGGCTGGCTCGGGCTTTTTATTATACAACCCAAGAGAGAGGCTTTTTGATTATACAACCCAACGTTCGATACATTGTTTCAAACTAAATCTCTTGGCATTCTCTTCCCACTGTCCTTTTCTCACATTTTCCTCTTTGTTAAGACTAGACACCACGAAACCGGTATCTATATCTGTCTACAATCTACTTCCTGCCTAAATCTAAAATTTCTGTCTCTCTTAGCCTTTTCCATTGGCACTTTCCTCTCAGCGCTTTCTTTGTTTCCTCTGTGTCTTTATTTTTCTTCTTTCTTTTTTATTTTTTGATTTCTCTATTTGCTTTCTCATCGTTTCTGCTTTTTTCTTTTTCCCCCAATTTTTTAATATTCTCTTATCTTGGGCAAAAACGTTTCCAAAAATAAAAGAACGTGTTTTCATTTCAAATTTTCTTTTAAAAACTTTTATTACCAACATTAATAATTAACTAATGAGACATTCATCTTTCAATGTCGAAACAACATGTACAATTTTGTAGTAGCTTGTAGTTTGTACATGTTCTAAAGTACAATTTATAAAATATATATGTGTGTGTGCATGTACAGATATACGCACACACATAGAGAGAGAAAGAAAAAGAGAGAAAAACCTGCTGATATTCTCTTTTAGTCAGGTGCGTTGAGGTCGGCCTACTTGGCAATAAAACTTCAGTATGTAACTGTTAAAATTATGTTGGTCGTCCAACCATTTGCGCTAAATTGCTCCCGCAGATCATCCTAAATGTCCAGCTAACGTTCATCTACCCATTCACTATTTTATCAAAACGCATCGCAACTTCACTGAAGGTAATTCAATTAACTTGCACAGCTCGAGAGGTCAGGATGCTCAGCTCTGAGCGTGATCTCAGCTGGAAAGGCGAGACTGCGTTTCTTTGCATCCATCAAACTCTGACGACTTGTACCTTTTTTTTAGTAAACACAGCACAGTGTAGTGACGTCTCCTTTAATTGCCTTCATGATACTTTGTCGTAATCTATTGGCAGCTTCACAAAATCATTCTGTGGCGTCTCCAAAGAAGTTCTAGCTGTATCTCTTCGTATAGTTTGGAGATATTTCGCAGTTAAGAATCATTTGAGGATACATGTCTTTCTACACACATTGCATTGCCAATTTCTATCTAACTGAACTTGGATCGGTGTTATATAGTAACTTTTACTAAAGTAACCATGTATATATATATATATATATATATATATATATATATATATATATATATATATATATGAATGAACAGGTTCAGGAGGACGAAGAGCCACACGAGGAAAAGTTACTTTCAAAAGACTCTCTCAAAAGATTATGTCACTTATATTAATAGAGGTCCCTCAGCTCATTCACCGGAAATCGTCATCGCATGATATTAAAAGGGCTTAATGTAAATAAAAACAAAGTGTTATCGTCAAAATATTTATGTTATTATTTAGCGGAAAGATATTTTTTCATTATATATTTTAATTTTTAATATTGCTAACGTGTTAGACATTTTTAATAAATATCTTTTCTTTTCTTTCGTCAGCGAGTGGCCCGACTAAAAGATTATTACAGCAAACGTAATATTACCAATTTCACATTTTTGCCTGTGAAAAGCACATTAATTTAGAAACACTTGCAAATATTAAATGATGGTCGTTTTTTCGTAAAACTTTTACGACTTATTCACAAGTGGCTGAAATCATTTACATTTGATAATTAATATAAAATCTTGGATAAATGTTTTTCTTATGTATGCCACACCCCACTCCAATTCATTTACTGAAATGTCTAGAAATTACTAGACGTTCACACACGTTTGAGTAGATAGACTAAACTATCGCCCGGTTCACACTACACGCACGTCTATTGAACAGGTGAAGAGGTTCATCCCTTTTTTCCTGTTTAGGATGCGGTTTCCGGTTTTCTCTTTTCCAATCTTCTCACCGTTTTATTTTATTTTTTTTTCAATTGGAGTAGACAGACTAAACTATCGCCCGGTTCACACTCCACCCACGTCTATTGAACAGGTGAAGAGGCTCATCCCTTGTTTCCTGTTTAGGATGCGGTTTCCGGTTTTCTCTTTTCCAATCTTCTCACTCCTATGTAGCTCCCTGCACATCAGTGGCGTTACCGCCTTGCTCGCGGTGATATGATTAAAAAATAAAAAAACACGTCGGGAACTATTATTATCATTTAAATGCTGGATTCATTAGAAAATTTTAATCAATTTTTTATATCTTAAATAATCTCCTTTTCAGAAAATCTGCACCGAATTCTTAAAACAAAGTTTCAATAAAAATATGCCATTTTTTATTTAGATGAACAATAAGAATACTATAGTTTGAAAAGAAAAAATCGATGAATAATGAATTTTTACAAGAATTGTTTTCTTGTTTATTATTTTTAGTATATTAATTTCTGAAGATTCATAAATCTTTTAAAATTGATTGCACTCGTTGTTTCCATTAGGTTATTTAGTTAACACGTGAAGACTATATTTACCAAATAAAAATTGGAAAGCTTAATACAAATATTTGCGCCATCATTTTTTTAAAAATAATTATAACATTTGTTCTGTGCGCATAATAATGATCCGAATTCTATTTTACGGGAGGTTGTAAGTGTTATATAATTACAAGGCCGCTTATTTGAAAAGTTTTGCTTCTTTCAAGAAGAAAAAAACTATATAAAGTTTTTCCGGTGGGGTACAATTCATTCATTTTGATTCAGTGTCTCCTGAGTACTTTTTAACTTTCACCTGCTTTGCAAATCATCCCTTTCAAAATTCAAGGTAAGTTTTATATTTAAATTCTTAGTTTCCCCATTCTGTTAAAAACGAAATTGTGAAAATCACAATTTTTGGAGGTACCTAAAAGAATATGAAAAAAAAATATTAAAAATAAAAAATAATAGATACTAGAACATTTTATAAATTATAGGGTTACCTCTGTCTTGTTATATAACTTTATTCATTACTTACTTGTAAAATTATTTTAAAAGAATGTTTTATATTATTTTAATTTTTCAGAAAGCATGTTCAAATGTAAGAGTTTAAACCTAAACTAAATAAAATTTTATAAAAATAATATATAGTTGAGGAAAATAGAACGTTAAATTTTAATTTTACTATGTAGTTAAAAAAGGAAACGCACGATTACGTTACATATATTGATGCCAATGTTGGCCTAAGTACTTAGCTTTTTATCAGCTTCCATCGTTCACATGTCATTCGTCACCTCAGATAACAATATGATAACACTGATAGGAGGATTACCGTGATTAAGAAACGCTTTTATAGTACATTTCAGTCAATAAGCAAAGTAATACTTCTATCAAATCTGATTAACGTAAATTTATATTTTCTAATTTTACTAAAATAACGTATCAATGAGGTAGGTTTTATTTTTGCTAGATTTTTTAGTCCGAGAATTGGCTTCTGTTTACAAAATATATTGAACGCACAAAAATAGCCGAGAAAATGATTTTTTCTTTAAATCTGAAGATTTGAGAATCAAATTTATATAATTTTGGTTCGAAATATACCAGTGTATTTTGATTGCTGGAATTAGTAAATTTGTTTTTTTAGCTTTTAGTTAAAGCTAAACTTAAGTTTTCAATAAAGAGTTTCTATTTAGTAAATATAGTTTAAAACGTAGGTATCGAGAACAAGTAGAAATATCTATATTAATAGGTATGCATCAATGAGAGATGTATGCAAAGTTCATTTCAATGTTTAAGAGATGGCTCTTTCCTATAACGAATAGTTTGTTATCATACACCTTTGTGCTAATTCACTCAAACAACTGATTTAGATTCCTTCTTTCACCGTACGTCAGTTTTAGCCCTATTGAAATGACAGCGTGTAATCGATACTGTTTCTTTCTTAAATTATGTCAGTTGCAGTGAAGTGGAGTATGGAAAAATTATTTTGTAGTGCATGATGAAATTTGTTTAACCTTGGAAAATATTGCATCATCCGTGATTGCATCTAGTCTTTCTCACACCCCGACACTACTGTCTCGACTGTCGATTAAATTTGTTGCTATCAGTGTTTGATATTTAAAAAAGAAGTCATAGGAAACAAAACCAAAAAATCAAAATAAACTGAATTAAATAGGGTTGTTTATGTTGCTTAATGAGATTAAAATTTGAATTAAAAATAAATTAAATTTACAATTCCTAACTTATAATATACACACGTGTATTCAAACCAATAGAAACATATTTACATATAGTCTAAAAGCGACAAAAAAATCTTACTCTATTTTGTCATACACTTTTTGTATTGTTCTTGATATATATATATATATATATATATATATATATATATATATATATATATATATAAATTATAAAAGATTTTAGATTATTACAATGGGTAATACATATTTCACCGTATCCTGATATCCTGATATTAATATCGCAGCTCGTCAGACCCAAATGGTACAACAGTTGTTTTATTTCATTATATTCTACGTCTATGGAAAATAAAATAAAATTTTGGGGAGTGATATTTTGAGGACCAACAGTTGTACCATTTGGGTCCGACGAGCCACGATAAAATCAGGACGTGATGAAATATTTATTACCCTTTGTAATATCTAAATCTTTTATAAATTAATTTATTCTGTTAAATTAAATAAATTAATTTATCATTGTGTCTTCTTGAGTTCGTCTCTCTCGGAAGTTACCTAGATTGTATAGCAAGTGTCCTACGTTATATATATATATATATATATATATATATATATATATATATATATATATATATATATATATATATATATATATATATACGTAGGACACTTGCTATACAATCCAGCCCATAGCCAGCCTAGAGGTAGAATCGCCGACTGACGCCAATTTGGACGGGTTTCAATTATGGGTTAAATGCAACCGGTGTCTAACGGAGCTGATGAGCTGTGATACAGCGAAACAGATCTGTCTGTGGATGACTATATATATATATATATGGATTTTTAATTGTTTAAATACTATGTTTAATTCATATGAGTATTTGAATAGACACTGTGTTTTATATTTAAGTAGTATATTTATTTATATATATATATTGGCCTGAATAATCGAAGCATCTTGTTAGTAAAATATGTCTTTCAGCAGAATTCGTAGCATAATATATATATATGTGTGTGTGTGTGTGTGTGTGTGTGTGTGTGTGTGTGTGTGTGTGTGTGTGTGTGTACGTGTGTACGTGTGTGCGTGTGTGTGCGCACCTGACTGTAAGTTTGCGTGTGTGTTTACTGAAATAGTATAATATAAGAGTTTAAAGGGGAGAATGGACTCATATTTAATCGGAGAACTTGCGTGTCTGGTCAGATAATTAGACCCTTATCTAGACATGCATTCCAAAATATGCGATTTATAAGTAGTGCTAGTCGTGGGAAGTCTATTATCAGCCGAAACCTAAATTTAACGCAAGGAAGTATATATCAAAACTTCAAAAAGTCCATGTCCATATTGCAGCTAAAAATTTCTGATTGTGTCATGTGACAGCTAGCATAGAGAATGGTCCGACAATATAGATTTTTTACTTAAGGCTCTTGAATAGAATAATACATAGCAATATTTACACAATTATATGTCTAAATAGACACAATTCTAATTGTGTGTTTGTACATGCGCCTACGTATGTGGGGTTTGAGCATGTGTATGCAGTGTGTGCTTGTCCATCAGTCTGTGTCTATGTGTGTTTCTGGTGTCTTTTTGTGTGTCTGTTTGTGTGTACATGCAAACCTATATTCTGAAGTTTCCAGTGGGGAAACACACACAGAAAGAGGGAGAGAGAGAGAGAGAGAGAGAGTAAAAATAAGAAAGAAAAATAGCTTAAACGTATATTAGAAAGTTTAGAATATTTCGTGGTATTTTTTGTTTGTTTTTTATTAACTAATCATACGTGTACATGCATACATACTTGCATATAGATAGATAGATAGATAGATAGATAGATAGATAGATAGATAGATAGATAGATAGATAGGAAGGTGGGTAGGTAAGCATGTAGGTATAGCGATGAATGTATGAAACTAAAAAATGAAACATCTAGAGATTGGACGAACACATTGGTCTACGAACTCTGGAGTAGGCATGCTGATGATAACATCAATGTTGTAAGTGACAAAATTTTACTCACAATTATTCTTTATATGTATATATATATATATATATATATATAAACATATATATATATATATATATATATATATATGTGCGTTTGTGTGTGTCTGTTACATGGAAGAATGTTTTATACACATAAACACACACATACACACACACAAAATCGTACACACTCACACACATTCACACACACAAACACACACGCATACGCACACACATAGATATTTATTCATAGCATGTGTCAGTTAAGAAAAAATCATTATACTAATGCACAGTGCAAATTACAAGAAATCAGAATCAACATGGAAGAACTGAACGCCAAAGTTGGCCAAAATGAGAAGATGAAAAGGTCGACAATTTCGGAGTAAGCCACCGCAATAGCCATTGAGAGAAATAGTTTCAACGGTGTACAACGAATGACCAGATAATAACAAGCATCAGGTTCGAAAAACATCCAGGAAGACTATGGACATTGAGAAGTCCAGGAAAAGAAATTAAAAACAAAATTGCCTACATTATTGTCAACAAGAAATTTAGAGACGCAGTCCTTCATTGCAAAGCCCACCCAAATGTGGACTGTGGAAGCGACCACCTGCCAGCCGTATGTAAACTAAGGATAAAACTAAGGAAATCTAATCTATTTTCAATCAGAGTGATTGAAAATAGACCCAAGAATGTCTCGATCCTGCAGAAAATATATACGGAGAGCGTGAAAACGATATACGAAGGACAAATTTGATACAAAAAATTAAAATGGGACGCACTAAGAGCGGCTCTAGTGACATCAGCGAACGAAATCATTTTAAGGGAAAAAACACGCCGGAAGAATAATGAAGTGTTTCACCAAAGAGATACTTGACTTGATGCAAAAGAGACAGAAAACGACGCCAAGGTATTGAACAGAATACAAAACTACACAAGGAAATACGAAGAAAATGTATACAGGCTAAGGAAAGAGGACTCAACGCGAGATGAGCCTAAGTAGAGAGATTTAGCACAACATATAATGCGTACGTTCACAAAAGAGAAATACATAAACGAAACTAAAAGGGAAAATGACATGCTCAGCAACAGGGTGTATAAAATCAAATGTTGTTACAATAATATTAGGAAAAGAAAAAATATTTCAGAGATGGAAGTAGTATATCGGAGATCTCTTACACGAAAAGAGAGAGAAACCAGCAATGTAAAAATTTACGGATTTGCCCAGAAATATTTAAAAAATGATTTTAATCGGCAGTGGCCAGAATAAAAGAAACAATACAGCGGGACCAAACGAGATTGTAATAGAGATGTTGATATCCGTAGTAGACTTTGGCATAGGCAGTCTAACAGAAATAATAAATAATAAAGCGGCAATATACCGGAGGACATAAGCAGATTAATCTTTATAACCCTGCCTAAGAAGCCAGGTGCAAAGGAATGTGAGCTCCATCAAACAGTCAGTACAATGAGTCACATAGCATACCTCATTATAAGGATTCAGATCGCGCAGTAGAATCATCCAAGATATATGACAAGAACAAAGTAGGTTCGTTAAAGATATTGTTACGAGGAATGCGATGTTCATGCTCAAAATGATATCTGAACGAGCAATAGAAATGCAGAAGGATTTTAATATGTTCTTCATAGACTACGCAAAGACTTACGCTAAAGTACGGCAAAATGACCTGAAAAAGATGCTCGACAACCTCGACATTTTTGGAAAAGACGTTAAGATAATAAAGCATCTATATTGGCAGCAAAGAACTTGTGAACGGATAGGAAGTGAACTCAGCAGGAATGCAAAAATAGAAGGGGTCTAAAACAAGTATGTGTCTTCTCACCGGAACATTTCAACCACTACAGCAAAGCAATTATGAGAGAAATAAAAGCCTTGCCAGGGACAATTGGCGGCCATAATCTCAACAGTATCAGATAAGCAGATGACACGGTGATGATAGCAGACACGGAATGGAAATTGCAGAACGTATCAGAAGAAAACTGAATGTATGGTCATCAGCAAAAAAGGAGACCAATATGCCAACTTGAAGTTAGAGAATCTAAATTAGAACAAGTAAAAAAAAATCAAATACCTGGGAAGTGTTTTGACAGAAGATGGAATGTGCGACATCGAGATCCAAATATGCATTGGCATGGCCAAAGACGCTTTTTAAGAAGATAACCAGAGTACTGAAGAGCAGGAAAATCTCATTAGAAACAAAGAAAAGAGTGCTAGATTGCTATATGATATCTCACGTTTTGTATGGAAGTGGACGATCAAGGATGAGAAATGCGGTTTTACCGAAAAATGCTGAGGATACCATGGATGGAGCACTTGTACAACGATGAGGTATTGGACAGGATGCAAACGAGAAGAAAACTCATTCTAAATATCAATAAGAGACAAATGAGCTTCCTGGGACACGCAATGAGGAAAGACGGTCTGGAGAACGTAATCCTCACAGGTCGGATAAATGAAAGGAGGGACATGGAAAAGCAGCGCCAGACATATTGATAGGCTTGAGCAACTGAATGGCGAGCGGGATTTCGGAGAAAAAAAAAAGAGAGAGAGAGCGACAAGAGACAGAGCCAAGTAGGTCCATGATCGTCTGTCCTTTCAGGACATAGGCGATCATGGACTTCTACTTGGCTCTGTCTCTAGTCGCTCCCTATATTGCATAATCCGTGATTGCATCTAGTTTTTATCACATTTTATTATATTCCTACAGTAGTAGATATCCAAATTTTAAGTGATCTCATTTCTTTGGCCTATTTTATTCAAAGAACAATATATAATAGAAATTTCGCTGCCAGTATATGTGTGTTGATTTTCTTAGCGTAGCTTTGATGTGGCACAAAGTCGATAGTATGGAACCTCTGGCGAGGATCGAACTCACTGTCTGTGTATGTGTCTGTATGTGTCTAACCCGATAAAAAGAAATGTTCGAAAATTAATGTTATAAAAATAATCATTTCAAAACTAGCCACTAAAAATGCTTAAATGTTCCTAATGATCTCAAAATTATTTTTTTCAAAATATTTACAATTACAACAATTAGCATGATAAATTTAAACAGAAAAAAAATGTTCCTATAAAAAACGTGTAAAGGTGTTTGCTAAATTTTAATGATGTCAGAACACTATTGCTCACTGATATATTGATTTATCTACGCTAAATATATGTGTGTTTGTGTGTATGTGTGTGTATGCGCGCGTGCAGTGGAATAAGTGAGTATGAAAGAACATTATATATATTCAAACACGAATCTACATGTTTTAATAATTACTATTTATTTATTTGAACATTATTATTTTTTCAAATGAAAGAATACATTTTTTTGTGTATCCGTTTCAACAGATCAAGTGAATGTATTGCGTAAATATATGTTAACGTAGAATGTGTAATGACAAAGGCTTACTTTTTTTTTTTAAGTGATCGCATGCATTTACTAGAAAGACATCCTCATGAGGCAAGGCAAGGTGAAGTAGAGGCGATTTTTGACTCGTAAATAAATGTTAGCGGAATGTCGTCGATACATATATTCTTTTATAATTTCAATCCTCGAATAAATATGCGAACGATGTCGGCTATTAAACGTGAGGTCTTTAGTATCATTTATATAGCAAACGATCGAAAAAAGCAACTCTGGTGAAACGTTAACTTTAAGACCAGTTTACTAAACAGAATTGATCTATATTTATCTTAATTTCATAGGCTACGAATGGATCTAAAATTTCAGTTTTTAATCTCACGTTTATTGGCGTGTAAATGTTTTCCTAATTCAAATATTCATTTTAAGGTAAAAAGATAATTGTTGATCTTATTCTGATGTTGAGATTTTAAAGCTTTAATTTTTGAGACATATTTTACTGTCTGCCAATTCAAAAGAAACGGCGCGTATCAAATGACGTCGCTAGCTGGCTAAAATATATGACTACAAAAATTCAAATCTGGAACCAATCAATGCACAAAAATTGAGTTACATTTTGTGAGACGGTAAGTGTGCAAAATTAAGTTTTCAATGTCAGTAAATCTATTAGAATTTTTCCACAATTCTGAAAATGGCTCCACATACATTCCCCCTGGATTGATATAAGTATATCGAAAAAGTTATATAATGTACATTAAATTAACGTTTATCATATTAATTATTAGATAAAGACATAGAAGTTGAATTTTAAATATAAAAATGAATAAATCATAAAACTTATATGTCTATAATTATAGAATTAGTATACTTTTTGTATTATATGTTTTAGTAAAAGTGAATGTTTTGGTGACTTGGTTCGAAACTTAATATAGAAAGTGTCTCTATTTTTTGCCAATAATGAAGAAGGTAGTTCTGTTGAATTTTTCAAAGCTAGTCGTTGTTTTATTGTAGTGAATTTATTTGTATTGTGATAATCGCTGTTTAGATAGGGAGGTAAATGTGTTGAGGGCAATGTAGTGTACACTTGTCGCGTAAATGAAATTTTTGCCTTTGTTGTTTTTAAGTAGTAACATTTTGTGGATGCTAAAGAATTTTTGTTCTTTATCGCTGGGAAAATTTCTATAATAGAGCGTAGATAGAGTATGCGTTACATTTGTAATTTTCTTCTATAGTTTTGGAGGGTGGCCAAAGAAGGCATTTTGTAAGGAATTATACAGTTTGCATCTTTTCAATCTTGCAGCACAATGACCTTTTAAATTAACGAAAAAATCTTTCGAAATGTTCGTTAGTACATTGTATGAGAAATTTTCCAAATTTGCAAGAGTTTTAGAGAAGAATTGTTGTCCTGGTACAACCATTCTTTCTTTTCGGTTTGAAGGTAGCTCAGAAGTATAAGGAAGATTTTTCAATTAAAAAGATTATCTAAGAAAAGTATTTTATTGTTGCGTATTTACTTATTTTTGTTAAGTACACTAAATTATTAGCTCAATGTTTTGAAGAATAACTGGTATATTTCTTCAGAAATAATATTCTCCTAACGATGTCATTCAAAAATTGTGAACTATATAAATATTGTATTTTTCTCTTTCTGTATTAACGGAAAAAGGTAAGATGTTTTGAGTACAAAGAAGTCTCTACATTCTAGGTGTGAAAAATGTGTTATGAAAACAGAAAGCCAAGTGTTCAAGATCGAAAATATTTTTACTTTTGTGAATTTGCATGTTTGTTAAGAAAAATGAATAATTATAATTTTTATTAAATAATGGTGATTAATTTAGTTAAGAATATGCTTCTTATTTATGTACTTCGATTTGGTACAGTCTGCAGTTAACGCATGCTCGTCTTAGTTGATATAAGGACATTTTTTTGGCTGTTTCTATATTTTAGAAGATATGTCTTCAAATGTCGTCTAGGTTTGTGTACGAAAATTCAAAATGAATGTTTAAATGTTGGATTCGAAAGTGTTAAAAAATAAGCCAATGGTTTTAACGGATGCAAACGATAGTGATTTTTTCAATACAAAAAGGGTTTTGAAAATGTAACTACACAACAAAAAAAAACGGAAATTTGGTAAGAAATGCGAAAAGTTGAGTATGCGATTTAAAAACAAAAAATTCCGATTGAAAAACGCATTTATTAGACGGCTTTGTGTCAATCAGCACGAGATGAGATCTAGTGAGGACGTTGGTAATAAAATATAAACTATTTATTGAGAATTCTTATCCCAAACGAGTGGAATGGAAGATATACACATTTTTCTTTATGTTACTTGACGCTTTAGGACGTAGTAGATTATTGATATTTAATTGCCCCCTGTCCATTGTCGCTCCAAATGATTATCCTCTTGGTATCTCTCCCAGGCCCCTCTCGTCCGTCCACTCATTTAAGACAGTCAAGTATGCCTCACGCTGCCTTCTTTCTGCTCTCTTTTCCTCTATCCATCCTGTCAGTATCAGATTCTCCAAACACTCCTTCCTAATTAGGTATCCCAGAAACGTCAGCTGTCTCTTCTGTTTCTTTATCGTTTTCATTCTCTCCAATACCTTGTCGTTGCTCTGACACCCGATCCACTGTATCCTCAACATACTTTTGTAGAACCACGTTTCTGCTTTTCCTAGTCTCTCCTTCATCTTTCCAGATATCACCAATCATTCTCTGTCATATAGAACTGCAGATATCATATAACAGTTTGTATTGTTTTCTTTGTTTACAACAAAATCTTCCTATCTCGCAATACTCTGCTTACCAAGTGGAAAGTCAATATTTTGTAGTCTGGAACAGACATCAAACTCAATTTGTTTTCTGATTTTAAATTCGACTTGCTAGGCAAAAGTCTCCATGATCATAGATTGGGAATGTCGCCAGTTTTTCTACAATTATTTGAATTGTTATTGAAATGTCGGCCAGTTTACAATGTTTCCTGTTGTCACCAATCATTTGTAAATGTAATCGATAGGTCACCAATCCTTTGTCTGTAGATGATTGGATTTGTATGTTTACATCGAAAAATATTTTATGACGATGGCTCATCAGAGGCGTGTCTGATATTTAACATTTTTCAGTATGGTTTTGTTATGTTTAATGACCTATTGAATATTATTACTATCATCATTATTCTATCTTTTCACATTTCTTTCATCGACTTTTTATATTACGAATGGTTGTACTCATCCGTACATATTTAAATATATATATATAAGTGTGTGCGTGTATGTGTGTGTACGTGTATGTGTGTGTGTAAAGAGATAGTAGGGGATGTGCGTACGGAAAGAAAGCACGAAACAGAAACATAAACAGGAAAATAAACACAAAATCTCTCTCTCTCTCTCTCTCTCTCTCTCTCTCTCACACACACACACACACACACATATATATATATATAGGAAAAATACTAAAAAGTTGTAAGTTTAAAAATGTATTTTTGACAGTATTTATTTATTTCTATTATATATATATATATATATATATATATATATATATATACAAATACTGTCAAAAAATACATTTTCAAACTTACAAATTTTTAGTAGTTTTTCCTATATATATATATATATATATGTGTGTGTGTGTGTGTGTGAGAGAGAGAGAGAGAGAGAGAGAGAGAGAGAGAGATATGCCAATGCACATTCACTGCAGTCTTTTTTCTCTACGATAACGTGTTGATATATATATATATATATATATATATATATATATATATATATATTAGTCTGTGTATATAACTTCCACCAGCAGTCATATGATCCCAAAATATATTGTTAAAAGCTATGTTAATACCCTGACACCTACGCCCCTACATGCCTCCTTACCTTAGCCAAGCCTTACTTCATCCTTCTATCTCGATCCCTTATTCGAATATCTGAATGCTTTGCCCTTTCAAAAATTCACACATTTTGGCCAGCACTCACTGAAGGATGAATTATACAATGAATTTCTACCTGTTTCCTGAAGAATCTAGTGATAATCACCCCTGACCCCAGTGCTGAAATATTCTTGTTTTATGCCTGGTTTGAAATTGTAAGGAGCTCACCACCGATTTATGATCAATGACGCGTGCCTCGCAGGTTCCCGTCGTCCCGTAAGCACTCAGTCGAGCGTATATCTTCTGCGTGAGGGCGCGCTCCGAATGATGCATCGCAAAACAAACACAATACACGCTGGATGTAACATGGACACCCGGAGAAGTTTACTCAGTCGATCGGCAATGTTTAACTAATACGAAAATGCTTCGACATTTGCCTAACAATTACAACATCCTCCGCTCCAAAACATCAGGCCTTTGCAATGACACCGAAAATAAAATATGTTCTGTGGTTTACTTCGTCTCTGTAAGGGAACATACCTAAATGAGTGCGTCAAAATCTCGTGGTTATGTATTTTATTCATAGCCGTAACACAATGAAATAGATACGCATGACAATAGACCTGTTGACATGAAACTGACAGACCTCACCGGAAATAATGACTAATTATGAGTAAAGTAGAAATACGAATTAAATATAGTAAATATATAATTATGACTAGAAACACCGTGAAATTTTCACAGTTTTCCTATTTGGATTTTTTGATGACTCTTAATTCTTCAGCCATTGCTTGCATAAGATAATGGAAATTTCCTTTTCGTTGCCATCATTTTCAAAACCTCGTCATTGCTCACATTGCTCGGTCCACGATATCCCCAGCATCCTTCTGTAGAACCACATTTCAGCTGCTTCAAGTTTTCCCTTCATCTTTGTTGATATTGTCCAACATTCACTGCCATATTGAAGAACTGACATCACATAGTAATCTAGTACTCGCTTCTATATTTCTAGTGAAATTTTCCTGTCTTAATACTTTACTCAGCTTCTGAAACGAGTCTTTCGCCATGCCAATTCGCCTTTGGATTTCTTCTTAACCTTTCTATTGGGACATCTGCCTCAGAAGATTTTATTGAGTTAAAGCCGGCAGCAATGATTTGGATCTTTCTGGGAAATACCGTGAGTAATCTAAATTTTTAACTTGTTTCATGTCGCTCTGTTTATCCGCCATCGTTCACAGGAACTATTTTTACAAGTTGTACTACCCTGATGAGGATCTGGGTTGTGGTCTAGAAACGAAAAATCAGAGTGCCGAGTTCGAATTTGTGTTGAATTTGTTGCATCCACTTATGCACAAATACCTTGGAAAAGGTATACATCAGGTTGTTTTCCCTCTAGCTATGGGTTAAATATCAAGACAGATTGCTTCTTTAGCCTTGGTTGTTAATCACTCAACCAAAGAAAAATTTTCTTCCCAGTCTATCATGATATTTTCGAGACATGAACACCCAAGCGTGTATCGTGTATAGAACTTCACTGACTAAATATTTTTATAGATCCAAACACAGTAGACACCACGCTATGTCTGCTAGAAATAATTGTAAGTGTCTTCAAATTCTACACTGACCGTATAACGTCTAGCAAAATTGCTTTTTGTACTACGTTGTGAGAGCATGTAAAATAAATGCATTTTATCAAATCCTCTCTTCACTCAATATTCTTGTACAGTAGAAATTTTGAGCGTAGATTTTGTACCAATTCTACATTTTTTTACTTTACACTTAGAAATGAGTCTCTACTTTGTGACATTCATAAAACTCAATCAGCATTTTCTAACATATGAAAATTGGATCCCTACAAATTGTATGGCAATGATGATATCTTTGTATTAGTCCTAGAAAACTGCTCTTGAACTGGCACCTGTTCTCTCTAAAATATATAATGAATATATTACTACTTCTTGAGTTATTAGAAATTATCTGTATTTCCACTCATTTAGATTTCAGTCTGATTCCTCCAACTATGATTTTTAGGCTTTTATCTCTTTTTGTAATGTACTAAAGGTTTTAATCAAGTATGAATTTGTCAAGCATTTCATTTCGCAAGGTAATCTTTGACATAAGCAATACAGATTTCGCTATTCTAAGCCAATCGCTGATATATTAATGCCTATTGATTAAAGAGTCCATTATGTCTAAAGTAAGAATGTTGTATCACAGCTTGTGTGTTTGGATGTCTTGAAGACATTTCTTTGAATTTGATATGCTGCTCTTCTTCACAAGTTTATAGAATTTTGAACGTTTTGTTCACTGATTCAAAACTTGTGTACAAATCACTTATAAATACTTTGAACTGCCGGTGATTGAATTAATGCTGGTGCCCCCCACCAGAAATCTATCCTTTGATGTCTTTGTTTTCTCTATATACACTACATTCTATTTTACTTGATAATTAATCTGTTATAAATGTTTTCTCCCTTCTAATTTATATTATTATTTTTATTATATTTTATTAGTATTATTCTTTATTATTGTTATTATTTTACACCTTTTATATATTTATTATTATATATCAATATATTTTTTATATTTTCTTATTATTTATATTTTCTTATTATTATGTATTATACTTTTTTCATTAACATTTATTATCACATTTTCTCCCATTTATTTCATATTATTGTATAATATTTATAATACATATTGTAATATTGTAATGATATAATATAATATTTTATATAATTATTATATTCAAAATATATTTTACAATATATGTTTTACTTTCTCTAAACATTACATATATTAATGTATTATAATATTGTAATAATTATGATACATAAATATTTAACATGTTAATACCTATTATTTCGCTGAAAGATTCTAACCGTTAACAGTTTATTTTCAAAAAATATTTTTGAAATATTTGCTTAAGACGTGTATCCATTATTATGCTAGAATTTTAAACAGAAATGTATTCATTTTATCATTCACACACGTACTAAGTTTACCGATTCATAAACACCCACATTCATACATGATTGTACAAATTTGATTTTAAAAAAGGAAAATCTTTAATCGTTTGATATTTGTATACATTATTTAGCTACAATTTTGAATGGAAATGTATTTCATTTTCTCATTCACATATACTAATTTTACCGACATATAAGCTCACTTAATTGTCTATAGTTTAAATACTATTGACACATGCATTATTTTTGCATACATTCACTTGTATTTAAATGGAACATTAGTTTTCATTACACATAGCACATACATATAAACAGACATAAGTTTTTGCACAACATTTAAAAATATTCATCCACTGCTTTATTACACGTGGCACATATCTGACGTATGTAATCAAACGTCAATCCCTATACTGTCTCTTGATTTAAAAAAAATAGAAGATTGAAAATAATTAAATCATTCGTCATTAAATATCGCGGCAGAAGCTTGTTAAAGTGAAACAAGTCACATTGAAGACATGTTTTTCCTATGTTTTTTATTACTTATTTTATTCATCAAGTCGGATTTCAGTGCATATATTTAACTTACAAGCCGTTTATGTAAGTATCTTAAACTGTAAATTAATGACTCCAGAGCTTAAAAAACAGCAAAAACAACCTAACAAAAATTAAAAAATTAATATTTTTTATTCATTGTCGACATAACTGAGCTAACTTCAATGTAGTAATTCTTTGTCTCATTAGATGATATCTTTGATATTTAAAACGCCTGGCAATGATTTGCCGGCCGTCAGTCAACGACACCACTTTTGTCTAACCTTGTGATACTGATTTTCACCCACTCGCGTTTCGTACGATTGTTTGATTACAACTTGTCTCCGGCTGGGCATACAAAAACGCGTACCGGATTTCACGTTTCTGTCCATCTTTGTGACTTGAGGTCTGTCCTCCCATGAGACCACAAACCTTGATTAGCGATCAACCGGCCGACCACGTAAAAAATAAAATAGATTTATTTTTTTTGTCTATTCTCAAGGGGGTCTGTTTTGTTTAGATCATTATTATCTGTAATTAATTCCGAGTTGCCTTCCACGGTTCCAATATAATCCTTACACACAACTATTTTCATCTGCACGTGTATCCCTGTGAAGGAATCTGTCATTTTCAATTATTAAATGATTGACAGTTTCATATATCACCCCGTCCAACCGATATTTTCCATTTAATAACATTTTGTTTTTGATGCAATTCTGTTTAAAGTATATGAAGAGACGACTGTAACGAGGGATTATCTTATTTCAAACACAATTTGAATAACAATCAGTATAGTATTTTTCATAAATTCAACCTCAAATACTCGTTATCGATACCGTCAACATCTTCAGTTGCATGACCTGTTGTATTGGTGGAGTGGCAGTGTCACTGTGCATATGAGAAACTTCTTCTACATGTTTCGGTTGCAGGTTAATAGCTAAGTTTTTCATAAAGATCTTCCCGTCTCTAAAATAGTGTTTTTAGCTTACGTTGTTTGAACATTTTTTTTCCTCAGGTAAAAATGTATAAAGTAGCAGCGGAAATATCTTTCGACCTCATAATGTTGCCATGCCATTACAACTTTTTCTTGTTGATGTTGACTTCTTCCAGTAGAACCGTTTCTTGCCTGCCAGTTACGCCTTTTCTTAGGGATGCACTTTACGTTGAAGATGTTGCTTGTTTTTGTTTTATGGCATATCAACCTCGGCGGGTCATTTATTGCCAACTAAATTTTATTTATTTATTGCTGGTAATACCTTTTTCATTCAACAATTTATTGTCGTTTTTATATAAGTTTTTGTGTCTAGTAATATTTTTCCTTTTCGAGTATATTGGGATTTGTTTTTAAGGGCAGGGTCCCCAAGTCCTACCCTGTTATTTAACACATAACTGGAGGGAAAGGACGGATTAATACCTTTCCCAAGGGTACCAGTGCTTAAGTGAATGTAGGGTATTCAACTGGAATTAGAACTCGGCTCACTAATTTCTCTTTCCGAGCCGATATTCACTGCACCACAACGCACATCTGTCACTAAACGCTTAGAGCACCTGGTATTCCCAAGCGGTCACCCATCTAAATGGAACTTTGTGTGTGTGTGTATCCGTTACCTATAGATTCCGAAACGGCTGAACCGATTTTCTTGAAGATTTACACAGTTGTACTATAAGCGTCTGCGAGTGTTTTTAGCTAGGTTTTGTGTGGAGGTACCCCCGATAAATCGATAATCGAAAGAATCGGGTTATAGAAGGAGTAGTCCGATTGTAATCAAATATGATAAACTCATAGTCAAAGATATAAGAAACGATATTCAGAAGTTTCAAGGTTGCAGTTCTTATAATAGTGCAGAAAATGGATAATATATATAAAAAATGCAAGATGTATGTGTCTGTTTATCTGTTTGTATGTCCTTTATACATATCCACAATTTTTATCCGATTCGCACTAAACTTCACAAATATTCTTTAGGCTTAGCCTGAGCTCAGGACCATGGATTAGTTTTAAAGCTTCCATTACACCCGAGCAACAAGGGGCTATACTGCTAGTTTTTTTTATATTTTCACTCTGGAGGGTGTTCAAGTTTATTGCAAGTATTTTTTCTCAGTTTAATAATAATCTCTTGCTAATCTCCGTGATGATGTCGGTATTGCCTTGGTGGAGCTTTGTGATCTTTGCCTTCTCTTTTTAGTTAATGCTTTCATTAACTTTTTGAGAGTGGCTTTTGTTATTCCCATGCTCATTCGTATTTTGGTATCCCATTTTCTATCCTCTCTTAAAACAGTTAGTAAGTTATTTTTTCTTTTTTTGGGTGGGGGTTTGATTTCTCAAAATTCGTAGATCGCAACATTGGCTGTTTCTTTTGTTGACAACCATACATTCATTCTTCAAGATATAAAAGTACATATAATTTTATGTTTGCTAACCAATCATGTATTAATGCAAAAATCTATATTTATGGCAAAAGTAACTGTAGGAAAAGTATATCAACGAAAAAATATTTTCAGAAAAAAAGAAAAATTTGCTGAAATTCTACGTAATATTTAATATGGCAATGGATTTCTAGACAATATCCCTAAAGATAAATTGAACTGAAGCGACAAAGATACGGATTTACCAAACAGTAACATGAACAAAGAGGAAGTTTTAATGAAAACAGCAAAAGTAATCTTAAGGTTAAGAATCAGAGACCAGCATATTTTTGGAACAAAAAATGCGAAAAAAAAAACGTAGGGAATTTCAGCATCATACGATATTTTAATTAATGTATTAGATATATACACCATATATTATTAATATATAACCAGTATATATTAAATATATACATGGTATATATTAAGTATATGTCTCATTCAAAGAATATATTTAAAGCAAGAGAAGCAGTAGAAGACATCTAGTGAACTACTTAATATTTTTGTAAGCAGAAGGACAATATGAAAAAATATTCTAATTTGACATAACTATTATAACTATTATAATTTGACAACTATACAGAGTAAATTAAAGCCGGATGTGCAACGCAATAATCACCCGTTTTCTGAATGTATTTAACTCACAAAATTTAGAATGATATAATCTGAAGAAAAAAACAAGTTCAAATCGTATTAATCGTTCTATTAATTCGGGTTCTTCATTTGGTATCACGTAGATAATAATTACTTCTTGATGCCTGTTGAAATGAAAAACATAAATATTGAAACTGGAGGTGTAACTCGACTTTCTGATTAAAAATTTCTAACCAGAATACGTTACACAAAACGCATATCTAAGATTAGAGCAGCTGCATATGCGAAGCGGTGATCCATCTAGATACTGACAAGGATCGGCTTTGCTTAACTGATTTCAATATGATGAGACTGCAAACCTTGGAATTTATAGTAGAAAGCGTGAGTAATTTTCGATAACTACAATCAGCGAAGATTGTTTAGATGAATATATATATATGAAAACAGAAAGAGAAAGGGAGAGTGAAATGGAGAGTGTATGAAAACAGAATGAGAAAGGGAGAGTGAAAAAGAAATATAGGTGTATGTGTGTGAATGGTGTTTAAACTAAATACACGATATGACTGATGCAGCCCAAAGGCACAAGTAAGCGCGATAGAAGAAAAGGAGAAAAAAATAAACGAGACAAAATTAGAAAGTTCGGATATGGCCTCGTGCCAACGAACCCCAAATTGGCAGGGAAATATGTCGAACGCAAAAAAGTAAAGCGTCTGAAAGAAAATGAAAGAAATAGCTTCTACGTTTTATTAATATTATGTCTCAAAATATGGTGAAATATAAAAAATAGCTAAACTATTCATGCACAAATATTTCATACAAAATTAATCAAACATAAATATCGCGTGGCCAATGCGACGTGGTGTAATGGTTAGCAATATTGTCTTGCTAAATCAATTAAGAAATGATAGTGAGCTTAATCCTCAATGGGTAACGAATACATTCGGCCTTGTGCTCCATACGTTCACCATTTTACCACATCTAATCTATACCTAAAATATCGACATGATTACCACTGTGTGCATATGTAAAAAATCA
The DNA here is from genome assembly GCA_037127315.1 of Ascarosepion bandense. Classification (NCBI taxonomy): domain Eukaryota; kingdom Metazoa; phylum Mollusca; class Cephalopoda; order Sepiida; family Sepiidae; genus Ascarosepion; species Ascarosepion bandense. Next base: position 7,129,073 of record JBBBDQ010000428.1, on the reverse strand, counting down.
GTTGTGAATAGGTTGCCAAAATAATTGCTCCGTTAAAATTGCCATGTTCTTCGGGCATTCATCATATTTTGTATGAGAAAGATATAGAGATTTGGCTTGCATTCTAAGGTTGTTAGGTACTTTCCCGAGATAACAGCGCTCGCTTTCAGCACAAATAAGAAATAATATTGAATTAGAATTTTCAAGACTAGCAGCTTCAATGTATATAAAAAAATTACCACGTTTGAAAGTTCCTAATTCCCATCTGAAATATATATCTCTTTCCTCTCTCTCTCTATATATATATATGTATATATATATATATATATATATATATATATATATATATGAAAATAAATATCAAAGTAAGAGGCGTTTTGTCCTTTAGGATATCATCGGACTAAACTGATGCATCTACTGATATAAATACGCATGTGCGCAAAGTTTTAGGAGGAGAAAAAACACGCGCTCACACACACAAATATATATATACATATATATATATATATATATATATATATATATAATTATGAAGAGAAACTAAACCCTGAAAACCTTGTGACGCTGAAATCCCTTTAAAATTTCAATTTTTATACACACACAACCCACACACAAGGAAAATAAAAATATACGCATAAACACACATCCACACACACTCACATTCACGCTGGCCCTCACATACACATATTTATGTATATACGTATATATCTGAAGTGGGAAGACACCATTTCTCGGTGTATTCAAAAGTTTTTTTTTTTACCTTGATATTATATGTATATATATTTACACACACACACACACACACACACACACACACACACACACACACACACAAACAGACACACACACACACAAACACACACACATATATATATATATATATATATATATCGTTATGTATATTTGGGTAGCAAACGTTTTCAAACATTTTTCATCGACTACGTCTAATAAGGAATATTTAACTGATTTTGTTTTTAAGTTTTTCCAGTATTCTAACATTTTTCCTTTTTGTTGGAGATAAAAAATATAAAAAGATTCCCTATTTGTATCATGCCAATCGCTATCGCCCATTTCTGTAGCCACTTGATACAATATTCGATATAACTTACTAGCAAAATATGTGTCTTTCGTCGTCTTGCGGTCAAGATGCGTCCGATTAATTGACAGTTTTACCTAAGAGACGACTGTTCGCATGTCTGCGGAGACACAATATTTCTCAATTATTCAGTCCGTTAAATATATATAAATATACTTCTTGTTCTATGTGTCCTGTCCCTTCAGGACGTAGGTGATCATGGTTCTCCACATCTCTCTATACCTTGTGGCTCTTAGTATGTTTACTCCTGTTATACCTCGCAACCCCCGTTCAGTCATCCACCTGATCAGGCCCTGCAAATATGTTATCTTCTGCCTTCCTATGTCTCTTTTTCCTTCTATCTGGCCAGTCAGTATCAGGTTCTCCAAGCTCTCCTTCCTTATTGCATGTCCCAGGAACTTCAGTTGTCTCTTCCTGATGCTCAGTATTAATTTCCTTTTTGTTGCCATTCTTTTAAACATCTCATACTTCTAAGTTATAAAAAATACGAGTATCTATTACAAAAAATCTTTAAATTAAAGAACATCTATATATTTAAAGGGATTCGATTAATTACAAACGACAAGGTTTGTCTGCTTGATTTTCTAAATTTCGAACAATATTTTGTATATAATGAAAAATATTGTGAATGAAATACCTGAAGTTTTGATTGCTGTGTTTTGTTCAAGTAATTTCGACATTCTCAATCACTTTTATGAATTAATGGAATGAGTGAGTGGCAATTCAAGGTTTCGTTTGTTGTATCTTCAAATGTTAAATAGTCCAAGATAAATCCATGTGTTACGGATAAGAGAAGAGAGATGCCGTAAAACAATCGAGCAACCCATATTAAATGAAATAAAGAAACTATATTGAATGGTGCATGAAATGTTTGTTATGTATAAGAAATTAACAAAAGCAAATAAAAAAAACAAAAATGCATTCTTTTTGAGAAAAAAAAGAAAATAGTACTGGACTGTTATGTGATGTCTGTCATCTTATATGGCAGCGAATGCTGAACAATTTTCTGAGAGATGAAGGAAAGACTCGAAGCGATAAAAATTTGATTGACAGACGGATGATGAGGATATCGTGAACCGAACCTGCGATCAATCGCGAGGTTTTGGAGATAATGCTAACGAAAACGGAAATTATACTTAACATCTTGAAAAGGGAGCTGGATTCTCTTAGCCGTGTAATGAGGAAAGCAAGCCTGTATTATCTGATATTCATAGGCCGGAGAGAAAAGTGAGATATGGGAAAACTGCACCTGATATACTTAAACAAAATTAATGGCAGGGCTGGGTTTGGGAGAAATAACAGGACTAAATATAAATGTAAATTAGACTAAAATTTTTGTACGAATTTAAGGGAATATTTATACTGTAAAATATTCGCTGAATGATCTCTGCAGAGATATTTTCCATTATCTTTTAAGAAGTATTTTGAGTTCATTACTAAATGTTTTTTCACATATTATATGCTATATGCAAACTGAAGCTTTTATCTCACGCTATATGCATATTGCGGTAAATATACCATGAAATTCTGGTTAATATAATAACCGTACCATTTTGTTTTTGGTTGGCATGAATGCAATTAAAAGTACGAATATATAAGTCAATTTAATGATATGTAAAGAATTTGAACCAGACAGTTTTACTCGTCAGACACGATCTTGCATATATATAAATTCTACCATTCGCCAGTGCATTGAATACTGTTGCCATATTTGGTTGGGTGCTCCTGCAATTCATCTCGATGTTCACGTAAAAACCAAAGAAGGAGGGGTAATGTCATGCATTCTGACTTGGCACCTCGAAATCAGTCAATCTCTTATCAACATGACGTGGCTTCCTTCTACAAATGTATTTTATGGCATCTGCTCTGTCGAGTGCCCCGAACACATGAATTTAGTCGTGCTACTAGAATGTCATCTATCTCCCACACATTTACCGTTTAAATAGTTAAATATAACCGCCAGTTCAGCTACAACAGTTCTTTTTTTTGCTCCTCACTTCCCAACTATGGAACTCACTTCCATTTAATTGTTTCCCCGATTGCTAATATCTCTCAAAATTTCAATGCGACGTAAATTGCACACTTCTATCTTCTTGAATCCCGTTCATCATTTATCTTTTCTTCAATAATTACTGTCTTTTCTTTCACTCTAATCCCTTCCGCACTAATGACTGTTCCGCCTTGCTTAGAGTGAAATGATAAAAAACAAACACTAAAGATTGGCACCTGACAGTTTCTGATCCACGAAATGTTCCTATTTTTAAACATATTAGTGGTATTTTTGTAACGAGGGAAGTCGCTTACAGAAAAATTGCGCCTAGAGTGTGGTTACAGCACTAATAAAACAGGTATTAAATTTTATCTAATAAGCCTTTCTATAAAAAAAAATAAATATATTTAAGTTCATATAGAAAATCGCATTTGAACTTGCCAAAACTAAGCGTTATGTAATTGATCCCAATAGGCAGCTTGAAAAATCTCGAAAATATAAATGTTTTGGAAAAAAAAGTAAAAATAAAATAAGCAAAACTCAGTACGATAAATAATTATACAATTATGTAAATAATAAACACTTTAACAATCTACGCATAAACACACGCAGATGTGGTAGTAAACAACAAAAGTAACAAATAATAAATAATCAATATTAAACAATAAGCAAAAAGTTATCATACACTTGAAAAATAGGTACACATATCTGTATTCGCATCAACATATTTTTCTACTCAATAACCTCTAGAATAATTACAGTCCATGCAATAACCGCACAATGAAGGTGGTATTAAACGGACATGCCTCCTAGAAATACCATACGAACGCAGGTGTCCTTCAAGGCTCTATCATAGGTCCTACGCTCTTTCTGATATACATTAATGATCTCCCTGATTCCATAAGATCCCAAGTAGGTATGTACGCCGATGACACAACAGTTTACTCTCGCCTCGACCAAAAATATGGTGTAGGCGACAAAGCTAACCTTGCAGCCGGGCTTGAAAAGTAACTCCAATCCGTAGTGGACTGGGGTAAGAAATGGCTCGTAAATTTTAATGCTTCTAAAACGAAGCTACTATCAATTAACCATCATAGACAATCGCACCTACCTCCCATTAGCATGGACCAGGCTTGCCTCACAGAGAGTAAAACACTACGCCTACTTGGTCTCACAATTACAGCGGACCTCATATGGAATGACTATATCGAATCTATTGCTAAATTCGCTGCTATGAAAATCGGTTCTATGTGCAGGGCCTGGAAGTTTTTTCCGTCTGAATCTATCTTGCACAGATATAAATCTACTATCTGCCCGTGCATTGAATACTGCTGCCATATCTGGTCGGGTGCTCCTGCTATTCTCCTCGGGCTTCTCGACAAGGTACAGCTGAGGGTGTGTAATGTGATCGATACCAACATCGCAAACCGTCTGCACTCTCTCTCTCACCGGTGCCACGTGGCTTCCCTGTGTCTCTTCTATAAATACTTTTACGGCTTCTGCTCCAATGAACTTAGATCACTGGTGCCCTCTAGAGACGATTTTGCACGAGAAACTATATTGGCAACTGGATCCCACCGTTTTACAGTGAAACCGATAAAATGCAGCCGCAACTTCTACTCCAACAGTTTCTTTTCTCGCACTTCCCGACTGTGGAATTCCCTTCCACATGATTGCTTCCCCGACGGCTACAATCCCCAGGAGTTTAAATGTAAGGTCAATAGACACCTCCTAACACAGTAACTCGCTCCCATTCTTTCAAACACTCTTCCCATCTGCCCAACCCTCATCCTCGGTATCCTTACCCATCTATCACCTTCCTTCTGACATTTTCTACACCTAACCACTCCTCTTCTTTACCTTCTCCTATCTAGCCTCATACGTAATAGTGGCAGTGAAATGCCTTGCTTGGCGTGAAATAATTAAAAAACAAACAAAAAATAAACAATCATTTTCTGTATATTTAACAATATATATATATATATATATATAAATGAAAGTTATTACTTACCTATATATATATATATATATGTGTGTGTGTGTGTGTGTGTGTGTGTGTGTGTGTCTGTGTCTGTGTCTGTGTGTGTTTTGAAACAGCTTTCTTTAAATTCTGACATCATTACATTCTACAATATTCAATCTCTGTCGTTATTGACATGGAAATAGAACATGTTGTAAATGCAAATATTCCCACTGTGAAATAAAATTTCCTCTCTTCTTCGAACTTATACGAGAATATTTTTCTCTTACTGTGTTTAAAGTTGCACATGTTCTCTTCATACAAACGTGGCCTGAAGCCAAGAATTAATTAATTCGTTTTCATACTTGTATACAAATGTGTGTTTTGAGGTTAAGAAAAAATTGTTACTGCTGAAATTTTCGTGACAAGTGACAGCGGAGTAACGAATGCAGAAATGTTTGATATTCATTTTGAAAGAGCACTTATGTTTCTGCCAGTTTTGCAGGATGATTTTTGGTGTGGACATCGACAGCTGTCAAGCAAACTGAAGCAAAGAAATCAAGCATAAGGTCATATTTCAAACGCTCGATATTTACTACTGTAGAAACCAATCACAACCATCAACAATGACGCTGAAAGACATGGAAGAATGCTATTTTGGTGTTTAAGAAATTTCAAGAGTTTGATTGAATTAGATTAATGCCACATTGAACACTTTCTACGCATTAGTTAATGTTCATTAATATGCATGTACTCCTACATACTTTGGTCCTGAAGATGACTGTAAACTGCATCCAGGAGCAAGGAATCTGATTGGAATGTTGTAAGGAGCATGGAACCACTTCTGACTCGGAGTGGTAGCATCTGTTAGGGTCCCAGCCATGGGAAACTAGTTAACCACCAAACGAGTGTCAAAGCATTGAAAATGTATAAAAATCTACTTTTATAGAAATATGTACATAACTATAGACTTTAAAAGAAAAAGATACATTTTTGAAGGAAAATTTTACCAACGATAGATATCTGAACAAAAAATTATTACCATAACACAGTTTGAAGGAAAAAATATTATCTGCAAAATATTTTTGAATACAAGACTTAAAGATATTTTTAGTTTTCTAAAATAAAATAAAAAATAAAAATATTTTTTCATTAAAATCTGACTAAATCAATCTGTTCACTGTAACTGGACATTACAATAATATAATTTAAAACTCCACCTTTTTGGCATTAAATAACCCACAGGGGTTGATATGCCGTTAAACAAATCTCAAACTCAATCTCCTACATACTTAAATATAAAAAATGTCTGGCCATTCATATCCGAGGATTTCCGATTAAGGTGGTTAAGAAATCTCTGTAGCAGACGACTGCTCAAGCACGTTTGTGTTTGTTCCACACCCAGAGAGCCCATCCGTGATTTAAACCGAAACCACTCTAAGCGGACATTAGTTATAGTTTCATTAAGACCTTGACATCTGTTATAAATTCATAACAGTGTGTGTTTTATATATGTATTACGAGATCAATAACAAGATAGATATAGAGATAAAGATATAGATATAAAGGAAATAAGCTAGCAAAAAATTTGAACCGTTAAAAATTGCATATTATGCCCCCAAAGCTACCACACCGTGCATATCCCTATATGAGTATGCAGTTGTTTATCAACATTACGCACGCCGGTGACAATCGTTGAAGTTTCCTACGCATTTGCTTGCATTTTAGTGCAAATTAGAGCATTTAACTATTTATATATTGCAGCGTTTGTACCCCTGGCATGAAAAATGACAGAAAATATTTGAGAAGATTGGTAAATGTTTACTCTAAGGTTTACTCTAAGGTTTACGCCTACACTGAGCGGGAAAGGGAAGCATAGAGGTAGAATCTATATATATATATTCTTCATTGTCTAATGACGGAGTTATTGCAAAAAATTAAACTAATAATCTGTTAAAAAGCTATATGCATCAATAGCATATATAATTGGTACTAAAGTGTAATAATTGGTAGGGAGAATGAGCAGAGATGACACTACCTCACTGTTTCTTTCTCGCTATCTTTTTCCATGATTGTCATACGAGGGTTATATACATGTGTGACTATATATATATATATATGATCGATACTCTTATTTAAGTAGATATTCTGTTTATAACCAAACAGTATTATTATAATACTATTATATATATATTTCTACCAGCATAATTATTTAGGATAAATTTCTGTTAATAATGTTCAAAGTAATCCTTATATATATATATATATATATATCCTGGGAGAGAGAGAGAGAGAGAGACAGACAGACAGACAGAGAGAGAAAGAGAGCCAATTTACCTTACGAGCAGTTAAGCGAAACCGTGGTCGGTTATTTGCTCTTGCTTAGATTTTCTGTTTTTGTTTGCTTTACTTTGATATTGAGCGCTTTAGTGTTAGGGTTTTCGTCTTGGAGTCTTTTTCTTTCATACGAGTTCTTGACTTTTGTTCATGTACTTTGTTTGTTTCTTTTTTTGCTTAGCCTTATTTTCCCTTCGAGTTTAAATTATAGCTTGATTAATACTAGTTTTACTATTGATATTGTTGTTGCTATAATTAATATTATATATATATATATATATATATATATATATATATATATATATATATATATAACTGTCTTTATTATAATATGGAGGATAACTGTCAGTATTCACGTTCACCTTTGTTTCTGCAGAAATTCTCTCCCCAAACATGTTCTTACTTCAGCTCACTAATTATGTTTTGCACAGTTTTTATCTGTCATTCTAGGTCTGAATCTGTCCTGTGTTTAAAATGCATTTTAAGCCAATTCTTCTCATTACCTATCCAATAATTTTCAACTGCCTCTTCCAGAAGTAAAGTTTCTTTCTTTTTTGTTTCTATTCTCTCCAAACCACGTCGTGTTTCAAATGTTTGGCTCATTAGTCCATACAAAAAGAACGCTACAACAATTTACATGATTTTTCATGTCTCTCACATTTAATGAAACATTTCCAGATAATTTCCGCTATATTTTGTCCTGTTATTTTTCCCAAACGCTCCCCCTCTCTCATCCATTTGATAGAACTCATCAGTTATGTCACACTCTTTTTCCGCTCTGTACTTTTCTCTCTATCTTTCTGAGAGTATCAGATTTTCCAAAACACCTTTCCTCATTGCGTACCCGCAAAAATTCTGCTGTCTCTTTTTTATGTATATACGTTGTGCGAGGGGCTATGTGTAGGGGTGTGTGTAGGGGAGTAAAAGAGCACACACGCAGCACCACACACAAATCTTGACTGCGTCTGCGATGTTGCAAACACATTCACACACACAAACACAACGATTTAATATTTAATATTAAATATTTAATATTTAAACGAGTTATTTCACTACACAGGTTTCTAAGGACACCACTCATGTCAGAAAACTGGGTAGTGAAATAACTCGTTTAACAAAGGAAAATTTCAAAAGTTCTACAATATAATTATATAGAACACATCTTAATAGAAATATGTAATGATCTAACCCTATTAGGCCCAAAAACTAAATATTAGACAATATATATATATATATATATATATATATATATATATATATATAGTCATTCGCAGACAGATCTGTATCGCTGTATCACAGTTCATCAGTGCGGGTAGACATCCGAAGGCCTTTAACCCAGAATTGAAACCCAACCGAATTAGAGTCGGCGATTATACATCAAGGCTATAGGAACTCGGTAGGAGGAGGCAGATATTTAGCTTATGATGTATTGTACGCCAATAGCCAGAGCACTCTAATTCATTACTGAATGAGCGATGCACAGATCAGTTTTGTTATATATATTACAAAACTGATCTTCCCGCTCCTGATGTATAAAGCTAAAAGCAGAATCAGTTCAGAGATAGGACAAGAACAGTGCGAGTTCCTCAAAGACACTTGAATAAGGAACGGAGCGCCATATTTATGATTAAGATGCTCTCTGAAATGGCAAAAAAATGAAGAAAGACGTGTAACTATGTTCTTTCAATGATGCAAAGGAGGTCAACAAAATACGCCGCAAATCATTGATGAAGATGCTCTGAAGCCTCGATATATTTAATAAAGACTTAAAAGTCATCCAGAATCTCTACTGGCAGCAAACTGCCTGTATACGGAGAGGTAACGAATTCAACAGATATGCAAAGATAGAAAGGGGCGTAAGACAAGGATGTATCCTTTCACCGAATCTATTCAACTTGTACAGTGAAACTATTCTTACAATCCCTAGACTTTAGCCAGGATTAGTTATTGAAGGCCACAATTTGAACAACATAAGATACGTAGATGATACAGTGCTGATAGCAGACACGGATGGAAACTACTGAGAGTAATTGAAGAGAGTTACAAGAAAAGACTACAAATAAACTGCAAATAAAATGAATGTAAGATCATCAGCAAAAAGAGCGGCCTAAATTTCTAAATACAGGTGGAGGATACTAAAATCAATCAAGTACAAAATTTTAAATACCTGGGGTGTGTTCTAACAGAAGACGGAAAGTGCAACACAGAGATCCGAGGTCTTATCAGCATGGTGAATGACTCGTTCCAGAAGCTGAGTAGAGTATTAAGAGACAGGAAAATGTTCTAGAAACAAAGAAAAGTGTAATGGATTGCTATGTGATGCCAGTTTTTCTGTATAGTAATGAATGTTGAATAATCCCATCGAAGATGAAGGAAAAAATTGAAGTAACTAAATTGTGGTTTTACAGAAGGATGCTACGGATATCATGTGTGCAGTTATGAGGTTTTGGAAAGAATGGAAACGATAAGGAAATTAATACGGAGCATCAGAAATAGACAGATAAGTCGCTGGGGTACGCAATGAGGAGTGGGGCTTGATAGAACTGATACTAACAGGCCAGTTAGAGGGAAGGAGTGACAGTGAGTAACGTTCTTGGCTGGTCCGAGCAGGTGGAATGCAGAACGAGGGTTGAGTGGTGTAACAGAAGAAAGCGTGATAAGAGCCACCAGGGATAGGGAGACGTGCAAGGCCATGTTCGCCTACGTTCTTAAATTACAATCAAATAGAAGAAAAGAAGGAAAGAGGGAGAGAGAGAAACCCTAAATGTAGGCTTAAACTAGTAGATATCCACAATAATTTTGAAGATATTAGTTATATATTTATTTGTTACATTCATTTTTGTACGAAACAGATTATTTACATTTCTTTAACATTGTATTTAATCTCTTAATTGCTCAAAATGACTTCTGTGAACAGTGCAATATTTCCCGATCTTCTCTAGAACAATATGACCTTCATAACGACATAAATCCTGATTTGCATATAAATATTTCTGAGATGTGCCCTTTTAATCCGTTTATTGTGTGGGGATTTCTCTCATAAAACGCGCTTTTTTCTGCAACCCCATATCAAAAAGAAATGTATTGATGTTAAGTCACGTCAACAAGATAACCATTTGATGCTGCGGAGGAATGATTTGAATTAGGTCGATCCTTAATGTTAAAGCATGATAGCGAGTGGCTGTTTCTTGTTGCAAAATTAAGGCAAAGTTAGATCTATAACGTGAAACAAATAGTGAAACAGCTGTGAACTAACTTTGATATCTATCTATCTATCTATCTATCTATCTCAGACCTTTCCTATCTATCTATCTATCTATCTATCTATCTCAGACCTTTCCTATCTATCTATCTATCTATCTATCTATCTATCTATCTCAGACCTTTCCTATCTATCTATCTATCTATCTATCTATCTATCTATCTATCTATCTATCTATCTATCTCAGACCTTTCCTATCTATCTATCTATCTATCTATCTATCTATCTATCTATCTATCTCAGACCTTTCCTATCTATCTATCTATCTATCTATCTATCTATCTATCTATCTCAGACCTTTCCTATCTATCTATCTATCTATCTATCTATCTATCTATCTATCTATCTATCTCAGACCTTTCCTATCTATCTATCTATCTATCTATCTATCTATCTATCTATCTATCTATCTATCTATCTCAGCATTTTCTTATCTACCTATCAATCTATTTATCTTTGTCGGACACTTCCTATCAATCTGTGTATAAACACTTTATATATCTATCTATCTATCTATCTATCTATCTATCTATCTATCTATCTCAGCCTTTTCTTATCTACCTATCAATTTATCTATGTTTGTCGGACACTTCCTATCAATCTGTGTATAAACACTTTATCTATCTATCTATCTATCTATCTATCTATCTATCTATCTATCTATCTATCTGTGTATATGCGTGTGTATAGGTAGAGAGAGTAGAAAAGATATATAATTTGGTGAATGAGAAGTAAAATAACATCAAAAAAGTAAATAGTTAAACAATGTGTAAGTTATTTGTGACCAGAGTCAACCCTCAGACTGTATGCTGGCTACGTTCCAGATAGATGTTTAGCATAATAACTTGCCACCTTATTAAAGTTTTCGTGAGTAGCAACAAAGTACCGAGAATTAATAAAAAAATTAAATGATAATAAACACTATTTCCAAATACACAAAACAGTATAAAAAAGACACACACACACACACACACACACACACACACACACATATATATATATATATATATATATATATATATATATATATATATAAACTTAATTACTTTCTGACAATTTGCTCCCCTAAAATGAATTTCCTGGTTAAATTTTGCTATCTGCTCAAGAGCTGATATATTTCACTATGCCGGTAATTATCCGATAGCCTTTAAGATATCTCGTGCGACATAAATAGGAAAGACCAGTTTACTATTCCGTATTGATACAGAATAAGTATAGATGTAAGATAACTTACACAATTCCACATATTTTTCGCTGAGAGAAGCAGTAATGCTTTCAACATATCGGGTATTTAACGACACCATTTTCCTTTCTTTATTACTGTAGCTGAAGTCAAACGAAACAGTTCATCAGAAAGATACATCACAATAACTAAATATATATTCGTCGTCAAAATAGGAGAAACGTAGATCCGTAAGGACTTATATCTTGGGTGTTGCAGTTGAGAATGATGATGAAATAAGTGGAGACACGGTGTAGTAATGATTAGTGATTTCGTTAGAAGAATTGGAGTGCTGTTTTTAGGCTCCTGTTGAATTAATTACACTTACTTTACTTTGGGAAAACTATGAATCAATCTCTTCTCTCCCTTTACCAGATATGGGAAAATAGCAGGACATGCTGGTTTCTGTAGCCCTCCGTGGACTCTCTGAATTCAAACCACCTGGCTCTTCAAATAAAAAGTAGAAGGTAATTAAGATTAAGTAAGATCTGAGATAGATAGATAGATAGATAGATAGATAGATAGATAGATAGATAGATAGATAGATAATTAAAAGACTGAAATAGATAGATAGATAGATAGATAGATAGATAATTAAAAGACTGAAATAGATAGATAGATAGATAGATAGATAGATAGATAGATAGATAGATAGATAGATAGATAGATAGATAGGGCAGGTCTGAGATAGATAGATAGATAGATAGATAGATAGATAGATAGATAGATAGATAGATAGATAGGAAATAGGAAATCTGAGATAGATAGATAGATAGATAGATAGATAGATAGATAGATAGATAGGAAAGATCTGAGATAGATAGATAGATAGATAGATAGATAGATAGATAGAAAAGATCTGAGATAGATAGATAGATAGATAGATAGATAGATAGAAATAGGAAAGGTCTAGAAGATAGATAGATAGATAGATAGATAGATAGATAGATAGATAGATAGATAGATAGATAGGAAAGGTCTGAGATAGATAGATAGATAGATAGATAGATAGATAGATAGATAGATAGATAGATAGGAAAGGTCTGAGATAGATAGATAGATAGATAGATAGATAGATAGAGGTCTGAGATAGATAGATAGATAGATAGATAGATAGATAGATAGATAGATAGATAGATAGATAGGAAAGGTCTGAGATAGATAGATAGATAGATAGATAGATAGATAGATAGATAGATAGATAGATAGATAGATAGATAGGAAAGGTCTGAGATAGATAGATAGATAGATAGATAGATAGATAGATAGATAGATAGATAGGAAAGGTCTGAGATAGATAGATAGATAGATAGATAGATAGATAGATAGATAGATAGATAGATAGATAGATATCAAAGTTAGTTCAAAGCTGTTTCACTATTTGTTTCACGTTATAGATCTAACTTTGCCTTAATTTTGCAACAAGAAATAGCCACTCGCTATCATGCTTTAACATTGAGGATCGGCCTAAATCAAATCATTCCTCCGCAGCATCAACTTCAGATAAAAAGTAGAAGGTAATATCCAAAGCATCCTATGAGCAGGCGAACAGGCTTACCTCAACATGCAAAATATTTAATGAATCATAACTGTGAAATGGAGGAGTCTGATGGTCACAGTGGTGTAAAATGCATTAGCTTCATAAAAAGATTAATGATATTAGAACAAGCATGGGTCTGTTTCTCATTCATCTCTTTTAACGTGATCTGATAAAAACAAATATAGTATTTAATAACAGGTTAAATAGTAGGTAAGTCAATTTCTTTTTATTTCTAATGTGTCAAATAATTTTGATAAGGTAAAACATTCCTTCAAGCTCTCATTTTAATTTTAATTGAAATCTAAAGTTTTAAGTTTGCTATTTCCAGTAAGCAAAAGACTTCAAATAAAATGCATATTGATTGGTATCACAACTTTTTCAATGAATCGTGAAAATCCGCCATTTTTGAAGAATTGACACAACTTTAAACAAAAGTTAATCCTTGGCTTTAAGAATCTTACAAAAATAAAATATAGATCTGTTATAGGTTATTTGAGGAAAATGAACACATTTAAAGTTAAATTAATCTTATCTGAGACAAATATTACTTACTTATAGGAGGGAACCTTGAACATTAGTATTTTTAATCACGGGTCTGACATGCTGATTAATTTCTGACAACCTGGCGTGTTGAAAAGCTAAATACGCGTTACTACAATTGATATAAAATATTTAATGAAAAAGGAATTAAAAAATAAACCTACATTAAAACTTTGAAGGGATGCTTTTTAAAACTGTGGAGGCGTAAATACGATGACACACAAAAATGAATAATAAATTATAACGATTTCACAGAGGCTAACAATTTAATATTCTTTAACGAAAAAGGGGATGAAAACTCGCAGTACAGTAGAACTTTTAATTATACGATCTAAGGAATAGAATATTTAGAAAAATGTGAATCTTTAAACACAAAAATGGTAAAATTATTTTTAAAATATCGGTTTAAAATAATTTTTATTAAGCTTATCAATTTTTGTTTTGTATATATATATATATATATATATATATATATATATATATATATATATATATATATATACACAAATGGATAAAAACCAAGAAAATAATTGCAACGTTCAAAAAAGTATATAAGACAGCGCTCAAAATAAAAATAAAGCAATGAATATTTATTATTCATTCAAGGTACGTTAGAACTTGGGAAAACTACAACCTCTTACAAAATAGTACAATTTGTTTCGACATTGAAATGTCTTAACATGTAGTTGATAATGATGGTAATAATTACCATCATTATTAACAAACTTCCAGGAAATTATGTAACAATGTGAGCAATGATAAGGCTTTTGGAAACGAAAAGGAAACTAATACTGAACTAATACTGAACATTAGAATGAGGCAGCTGATTTTTTCATGTGATGAGGAAGGAAGGCTAGGAAAATCTGATATTCACACGTCAGATAAAAAGAAAGAGAAACAGGGGAAAGCAGCGGATAACGTATTCGAAAGGCCTGAGATGGTGGATTGCAGAGCGGGATATGTGTGGGTAACATGATAAAGTGTGCTAAGAGCCAACAGGGATAAGGAGACGTAGAAGGCCATGGTCGCCTACGTTCTAAAGAGACAGGGCACATAGAAGAAGAAGAATGATTTACTGATACAATTCTTACTAATTAGTGGGGAAATGTATTCATATTTTTCTTAACGGTATTTGTACTTGACCGAATATATCGAATCAGACTGGAATTGAACACGTATACTCGATTTTTCAATTCCGCTTTGCTGACAGTTAAATCAAATCCACATTCAAGTTTACAGCAGCGTGTTTTCCCTAGTATGCATCTATGCACTAACCATTCTTAATGTCGCTTAACTTCGGTGATTGTCAAAAAAACTCCTCTATTTCTTCGTGATATGGTCTAAACCTGTTCACTATAGAAGTTCTGCGTATAACACTGTGCAAATTAATTGAAACATTTTTTTTTCGTTTTATATTTTTTATAATACGGTTATGTTTAGACCCACTAGAGTTACGGTGTGTAATCGATTACTGTTTCCCTTAGATTGGGTCATTTGCAGTGATGTGCAGTAATATTAATCTATTTTTTGGGTGTATGATGAAATTTGTTTGGCTTTGAAATAGATTGAGTCATCAGTGATTGCATCATATTTTTATCACACCAAGAAACTATTGTCTCTTTTTGAGTATCGATTAGTTGTCATACAGACATTTTCTGCGATGGACTTTACTCCAAGTAAGCTAAGTACGAAAATTGTAAAACTGCCCAACCCGAACATACTAGCACGCCTTATAGGGAGATCGTGGATAGTCAGTCGCGTCCTCAGAGCTAAGAAATAAGCCTGGATTCATCATCTAAAATATAAAGGAAAGTTCAGTCGGAAGAGAAAAACAACGCCAAGAGACGACCTATAAGTGATCAGGAAAAGTGTAAAAGCTCTTAGTAAGACATTATTCGTTTTGCTTCAGTTAATTTACACAAGAGTTCACGAGCAAATGAGCACCTATTAATTTCATTTTTTTCTTCAGTAATTCCATTGTTACGATATTCTTGGATGTTTAGTATGCAACTTTTGTTTTTGGTCTTTTGCAACTAAATATATCCTATGATGAAGAAATTATATTTGAAGTTCAAGTGAAACTTCATCAGACACCCTGTCATTAAGAAAATTATTTTTGTTTTAACTTATCGCCCCTAAAAACCCATTCCCTTACCCTGATTCCACAATCCTATTTAATTAAGGAAAATTTACCAACCAAATCAATTAACGAGGAGTAGTATGTTTTTGTTGATTTTCTGGTGACATTTATTTTCCATGGTTTTAAAGTTCTTTTCATCGGTTTCTCTCTCTCTCCCTCCCTCCCTCTCTCTCTCTTCTCATTCTATTCTCTTTACTTTCTCGTCCTTCATTTCTTTGTTTATGTGATATATAAGAAAGATGTAGTAACATTCTTTTTAGTTGCAGCTTGTTTTAAGTTTTTGTCAAAGAAACTAGCTGTTTTTCTTTTCATTTTTATTGTTGTTATTCATTAATATTTGTACTGAATGAGTTTTCGCACCAGTAGTTCCTGATGGCTTTCGTGAAGGAAAACTACCCTATATGCCTGCTGATTTATTAATGTAATTGTGTCGTTTGTTGTCCATTTTTTTCACACATCTTCAGGTTTCCACTCTATCGACAAAGCTCTTCAGTATAAATCCATTTGTTCAGTAACGAGAACCGCAGTTTTTTTTAAATATATATTTTACAATGTTTACAGCTTTATCAGAAGGCGCAAGATATGTTTTCGGAATTTGTGTTTCTTCTTCTTCTATGTGCCCTGTCCCTTCAGGACGTAGGCGATCATAGTTCTCCACGTCTCCCTATCCTTGTGGTTCTTAGTATGTTTGAGCCTGTTGCTCCTGGCAACCCCCGTTCCGTCATCCACCTGCTCAGACCCTGCAAATATGTTATCTGCTGCCTTCCTCTGTCTCTCCTTCCTTCTATCTGACCAGTCAGTATCAGGTTCTCCAGGGTCTCTTTCCTCATTGCATGTCCCAGGAACTTCAGTTGTCTCTTCCTGATGCTCAGTATTAATTTCCTTTTTGTTGCCATTCTTTCCAACACCTCCTCGTTGCTTGCATGCTCAGTCCACGATATCCGTAGCACCCTTCTGTAGAACCAGATTTCGGCCGCCTCCTGTTTTGTCTTCATTCTCGATGATATTGTTCAGCATTCACTGCTGTATTGAAGAACTGACATCACGTAGCAGTCTAGCACTCTTTTCTTCGTTTCTACTGAGATTTTCCTGTGTGTTAGTATTTTGCTCATCTTCTGGAACGCGTCCTTATGGAAAGCGTGACACGGAGATCCGAAGGCGAATTTGTGTTTATTTCATCTTAATACTTGTCTGTGAGAACATCTAATTTCAGTTCCTGAAATATTGTTTTTCTTTTTCCGACTGAAAAACCTATAAAAATTATACGAATTTTGAAATTAATACATAATATTATGATATTATTCCTAATGAAATTTTGAAATCGTTTCGCCCCAGGTAAGGTAATAAAGCAACTAAGACACATGAGGGTACTGATTGTGAAATAACAAGAAAGACACTACTAACAAAAAAATACACTACTAATGTGCTAGAACAATAAATGAATAGGAATCAAGAAGAGCGTAGATTATGAATTGGATAAAATTCGAATTTTAAAGTTGGTTGGAAACATGAAGTGCGAGAAAAGGAACTGTTAACGTAGAACGTACAGTTAAAGATAACTAATTTTAATTTAAAATACTAGTGTATTTAATGAGGTGCGTGTTATAGCACAGAAACAAGACAGCTCTTGCGTAATATATTTTTATTATAAACTCCAAAATTAGGAATATTACTACCTATGTAGCTCTATTACATATCGATCACTGTTATAAAGTAAACGCTACGAACTGTGTAGTGTCATTCCATTAATTCTTATATATATATATATATATATATATATATATATATATATATATATATATGTGTGTGTGTGTGTGTGTGTGTGTGTGTGTGTGTGTGTGAGGAAAGCCATGTAAAGAGGGGACAATTTCAAAAACAGCTGATATTTACGGTTTTACGCTTCGTTCTCTGGTTACGCGGTTGTGCTTTGTGGTGCAGTGGATATCGACTCAGAACGACAAATCGGGGGCCCGAGTTCGAATTCCAGTTGAATTTCTTTTATTCACTTGCGCACAAATACCCTTCGGAAAGGTATTAATTCGTCTCATCCCTCCAGTTATCGGTAAAAAAATAATATGACATATTGGGTTCTATAGCCTTGGTTGGCAACCATTCTACTGCAGAAATCAATAGCAACCGACTGCGGGATAATCTTCTACCCAGTCAGTCATGTCTCTTTCGAGACATGATCGCCAAAGGCGTGCATCTCATATGGCCCATAACTGACTGACTCTGGTTAACGTGGAGAACGCCCTTTCAAAGTTGTTATCGGATATAACATTATGAAATTGTTCTTTCTCTGACGTTGCATTTCTGGCCTGGTGGGTGAACATCCGACTACTGTAAAAGTAGGTTGTTTTCAGTCCTGGCTTGAGGCCAAATGGTTAATCGAGCTTTACTGCAGAACTGTGAAAGAGACTTGTCGGCAGATGGTTAATATATATAATCGCGGTTTCTAGTTATGACTGAATTAAGCCCTGCTTACACAAATGTCTAAATTTTTTCGTAGTTCTTTTTTTTCTGTTTTGAAGTTTTGTTTGGGTCCTCTGGAAGATAGTGTAGAGGTCACACCAAAATTTGGGATTGTTCTATAAATAAGCACACACACACACACACACACACACACACACACACACATATATATATATATATATAGATAATATACTATGTTTCCTCTGATGATTCATCATTTCTTTAATTACTTCTATATTGCATATGAAAAAATATTATATATATATATATATATATATATATATATATATATATATATATATATCTTTGTGGTACAGTGGATATCGATTCGGAACGACAAATCGGGGAGCCGAGTTCGAATTCCAGTTGAATTGATTGCATTCACTTACGCGCAAATACCCTTGGGAAAGGTATTAATCCGTCTCTTCCCTCCAGTTATGGGTTAAATAACAGGACAGATTGGGTACTATAGCCTTGGTCGGCAACCAGTCTACAGCAGAAAGCAATGACAACCTACTGTGGGATAATATTCTGCCCAGTCAGTCATGTCTCGAGAGAGACATGATCGCCCAATCGTGTTTCACGTATGGCACTTAACTGACTGACTGGCAATGAATTTTGCTGTAAGATTACCAACTATGTATTCAATATCCAAATAACTAACAATATATTTTATGTGAAATCAAAATATGTTTTTAATAATCATATCGGCTCAAGCAAGACATTTTATTGCCATTATTTTGCAGTGGGTTATATAGGAGGAAAGTTATGAGAAAAAGTGACAGGTTATAGGGGTTGTCAGGAAGTGGATGAGAATACGGATGAGAGTGAAGTGGACGGAGAAAGGAGCATGAGAGAGAGAGGAAGCAAGTCAGTGAGATATGAGATGACTATTGACTTTACATTTAAATTCCTGGAGATTGTAGCTGTCGGGAAAGCAAGTATATGGAAGGAAATTCCACAGTCGGGAAGTGCTAGTAAAAAAGCTGCTGGAGTAGAATTTGCGTTTACAGTTTATTAATTTCACAGTAAAAGGGTGGGATCTAGTTGCTAATCTTTTGGCTTGAGTAAATTTATATATAGAGGGCAACAGTGAGATAAGTTCATCTGAGCAGAAGCCGTAAAAAAAATTGTAGAAGAGATACAGGAAAGCCACATTGTGCCGATGAGAAAGTGAGTGTATCCGAGCTGCACATTACAGATTCTCCGTTGGATTTTGCCATTTACATCTAGGTGGATTTTTAACACAATTATATGTTGAAGACATATAATTGTGTTAAAATATTTAAATTTCAACATTAAATAACCCATATACGTGTTGGCATGTTACTAAATCAAACTAATCAGTCAACCAACATACGAATATTAAATAACTTAAATTGAATTAATGTATATAATATCTTAGAATTAAAAAAATACAACATAAAACAAAAATATCACCACGTCTAGTAATGAAGTATATATATATAGAAACATGTATATATACAAAGGCTGATTACTACATGTGTCTCTATTCCTGAGATGATGTATTCTAACTATTTACATTATTTATATTGTCCGGACTCGGTGTCCTCATCTTTGTTGCCATGTTAAACAAGAAAGCCGGAACGTACAAGTGCCAAATTTTTGAACATTTAATTAAAGATATGGACAGCAATCTAAACAGTACAAGTTACCTACCATGTATTGAATTGTGAAAGTAAAATAACATTTATCAAATTTCTATTATTTTAAACTTCCCAATTAATTTTAATTTTAATTTCGGCACTAACTGACCTTTAAGAAACTGATATGCTCGTAAACCAACACGAAGAATGCCGGAGAGTACAACAGCCGAAACAATTGAAGGTAACAGTTTATATAGTATAAATCAACTACCGTGTATTCAGGTGCGAAAGCTGAATAATTTTTCAAATTTTCATAGCTCTCAAGTAAATCAAGTTTCGGCATTAAATGGCCCTCACGAAATTGATATGCCGTACAAAAAACCTGAAAAAGACCTGAGCGTAGAGAGATTGAAACGTCGAGAATAAGGTAATACATTTGATAACAACAATGGAAATAATATAAACCATCTACCACGTATTCAATTGTGGAAACAAATAACACATATCAATTTAGTATTAATTCAAAGCTTTCCAAAAAAAATTAATTTTTGGCATTAAATGACCCATAAGGAATTGATATGTCGTTAAACAAAGAAATCAAACCAAATCTTATCTCGCTTTCTTTCTCTCTCTCTATCTCTTTTTCTCTCTCTGTTCCTTTCTTAAATGATTGTCTTTAGAGCCGCACCCAAACACAAATTAAGCTCTTCCCCTTTTTAACAATGTGTTTATTTCTCTTCTGATTGCCATTTATCAAAGACAGAGCAAATCAGACAAACGCCCATTGAAAGAGAAAAAAAGGTAAAGTTATGAATTTCTTTGATTGCGTCTATGTTTATTTTTGCTTCCTCATAAACGGCTGCATTTAATCCAGGGCAGACGGCTATAATTCAAACAATCTACCAAGCAATTTACAGTCTAACCACATCCATTTCAAAATACATTCATTACCATTACAATTATCTCTAATTTTTATCTGTGGTCTTTAATGTTCCTGTTTTAGATATGACATCGGGAACCGGGGAATCCATTGTAGGGTAAAAAGTATCGGTAAAGTAAATCGTTGCTCTACTTTCTGGTGTAATTGCGCGTATCTCTAAGAAGACCATAATGATTGTTTAAGTCTTTAAAAAAAGCCATTATTCGAAAACATATTTTTTAATAATATTCTCGATAGCTGCATAGGTAACATGATATCACTCTAGTTGTCTTATTTTTATTTGCGATCTTTGTCCACATATATAGAATTTCAAGTATCAAGAGATTTAACGAGGTATTTATATAATCCAAGAAAATAATTACTTTATTCGCTCTTAAATATTAATTAAAATATCAAAATATATATTCCAAAGCATTTCAATCCAACCAAAACGATGAAAGCCAATAAAGTAGTGGCTTTTAACTCAAAAGTATATAGAAAATCAGAACAATACAATAGTAGTATTCGATTAAACAGAAGCTGAGAACATCGTGTTTTACATTTTTAAAGACTCTGGTTTAGAGCAAAAGCCGGAATTAAATATTACCAGAGAACTTATGGGTACATCTATTCGTGGAAACAGTGGCAGTTTGCCGACCAAAGCTATAGAACCCAATCTGTCCTGTTATTTAATCCATAACTGGAAGGAATGAGACGTATTAATACCTTTCCCATGGGTGTTTGCGCGTAAGTGAATGTAATGAATTCGGCTGGAATTCGAACTCGGTCCTCCGATTTCTCGTTCCGAGCCGATATCCAATGTTCCACAACGCACATCCCCATATATTGATCCCAAAATGAGAAAGAGTGAAATTTGTGATCTCAAGCCATACTAAACTACGCCTCGTAAAAATGTTTGACAGTAAAAGACATGCTATTACGTTTTCCTTCTAGTTGACGTCGGCATCCATAGTTTCTCGTAAATTTCAAATGGTTAAATGAATTTACGAAAGCCTAATATAACTGTAGCTAGATTGAAACAAGGGTAAAAATAAAGAAAGCCTTCTTTCATAGTCGTATTGGAATTCCAATTTCGAAACTTTCGAATATCTTTATTATGCTTAGATAATTCCAGAATGTAAAGTTTGCAATATGCCCTCGAAAATACGGAGTGCGTCAAAAAAAACCTCCCATATATTACATATTTTATAGGTTAAAAAAAAAATCTAATTCTAATTCAGAAAAAAATTAAATCGATGAAACAGAGAGGATGAAAGATGCGACGGTGAAATCCATGGAAGCTTTGGGACAAAGTTGCAATCAAAAAGGTGAGCAGTGTATTGAGAGTTAGGAAAATATTGTTAGGAAGAGAAGAATGAATCGTTACGTGATATGTGACATCTTCTTCTATGGTCCCTGTCCTTTCAGGACGTATGCGATCATGGCTTTACACGTCCCCTATCCCTGGTGGCTCTTAGCAAGCCTTCTCCTGTTACACCATGCAACCCTCGTTCCATCACCCACCTCATTAGGTCCTTCAAATACCTTATCCGTTGCTTTCATCTGTCTCTCTCAGTTTTTTCTTTAATCTTTGATGATATTGTCCAGCATTCACTCCAATATTAAAGAACGGACAACACATAGCAATCCAGTACTCTCTTCCTTGTTCATAGCAAAATTTTCCTGTTTCTTAATACTTTACTCAAATTCTGGAATGCTTCCTCCGCCATGCCAAGTCACCTTTGGATCTCTGTGTTGCACGTTCCGTCTTCTGTTATGACTCTTTCCAGGTATTTAAATTTTAGTACCTGCTTGATTCTAGTTTCCCCGTTCTGTATTTGGCACATTGGGCTGCCCTTTTACTGATGACCATGCATTCGGTTTTCTTGCAGTTTATTTGTAGTCTTTTCTTGCCACTCTCTTCAGCTAGCTTCTGTAGGATGACTTGTAGTTTTCTTTCTGTGTCTGCGATCAGCACTGTATCATCTGCATAACTTAAGTTGTTTAAATCCAGACATAACTACTAGGATCCTCAACATATTATCTCTGTATAGGTTGAACAGATCCGGTGAAAAGACACATCTTTGTATTTACGCCCTTTTCTATCTTTGTATATCTGCTGAATTAGTTACCTGTCCGTATACAAACGGTTTGCTGCCAGTAAATTACTTTTAAGTCTTTCCCAAATATGTCCAGGCTGCCGAGCATCTCCATCAATTCTTTGTGGCGTATTTTGTTAAACGCCTTCGCATAATCGATAAAGCACAGGTATAAGTCCTTCTTCATTTGTATTGCCCTTTCAGAAAGCATCCTAATTATAAGTATGGCATTCCTAGTTCCAGAGTCTTTGAGGAAACCGCACTGTTTTTTTCCTATCTCTGGCCTGATTCTGCTTCTCGCTCTATTCATCAGGATTCGGACGATCAGTTTTGTTATATGATGGTATATGTCAGTAAATTTTGGATAATCCCATGGAAGATCATGATAAGCCTTAAAGCAATAGAAATATGGTTTTAAAGAAGGCTATTCCGAATAACATGAACA
This sequence comes from Ascarosepion bandense, assembly GCA_037127315.1. Classification (NCBI taxonomy): domain Eukaryota; kingdom Metazoa; phylum Mollusca; class Cephalopoda; order Sepiida; family Sepiidae; genus Ascarosepion; species Ascarosepion bandense. The sequence continues at coordinate 7,105,465 of JBBBDQ010000428.1, read as the reverse complement.
AAACATGTGAACAACGCCGAGCCTTTTTGATAAAAATAAAACAAAAAGGAAACTTAAATTTAACGCCATGAAAATACAATTGGAATATTTTTACACATGAGGAAATTAAGCATAGAAAATCTGATACCTACAGGGAGGATTGAAGGAAGTAAGGACAAGTGAACCAGTATAAAAGATACGTGTATGCTGGTAAAACAACACTATTCATATTCAAACCATATCCCCGAAAAACGAAAGTCTACGGGTATTATTTCCAATTTCGTAAAATCTCCACAAATCCATCGGACTTTATTAAAATGTGTGGAACGTCCTAATTATCATAAATATTATTTTTATTCAAAGGACTAAAGTAAATTTTTAGCTCTGTAGCGATATTTCATAAATTCGTTTAGGATAGTTTGCCGCTCACTAGCGTACGTTCTACTCAGTGACGGGGAGAGACAGATTAAAGTAAGTTTCTTTTAATAGTATAAATTATAAAGTTTTCTGTAGCATTATAAAAGACATAACAACGTAAGTGAGAAAAAGGGGAAATAACTTTAGTTATATACACATGAAAATGTTGGAAGTTTTATTGCATTAATCTGGAAATACTCATTTATAATGTTTATATTTTGACAATTGTCCACATCATTGTTGTTTTCTCAACGCTTTGGCTGTTGTGCCCACCAGTCTGCCTAAACTGTTTAGTAATCCGTGAAACCTACGGGGAAGTCTGAATATAATGCAACTAGTATATTTATTGCTGTTCAGTTATATATATATATATATATATATATATATATATATATATATATATTATGCTGTCATAACGATTTAGCTCTCTGGAGAAGAAAATTTTAAAAACAGTTTCCACTTCGGCTATAATGCGTGACTCTTTCAGAAATGAATTGAGTTCTCTCGGTGACTGGCGTCTGTATACACTGCTTATATAAAAGGCGTTAAAATTTCCCTTCTCTGACGCCCATGCGCCGATGGCTGAGGGAGTAAAGACTCCGACTGACACCAAATCGCTCGAGTTTCGATGCCGGCCAGAAGCAAGTGGATATGTCTAGCCACACTGTTGGGCTATGATACAGCGAAACGGGCTTGTATGTGGATGAGCCAGGACTGAAACCCGACCGAATTGGCGTCGGTCGGCGATTCTACATCTGGGATATGGACGTTCGGTAGAAGAAGGCAGACTTTTTAGCGTGTATATTATCATTATACGTGCCCAATATATATATATATATATATATATATATATATATATATATATATATATAATCTTTAAATATATCTTTTTTTCTGCACGTTCACTTCATTAAGTAAAAAAATCAGAAAAATCAAGATTCAGAGTGCGTAATATAAAAGAACGATTACGAATGTTATACGTTAAGATAAACAAGAAAAATATCAAATAATAATCTCAACATTACGAACAAACATTTTAAAAATATTTCAATAAACACAAACGGGGAGACAAGCGTTAAATGAATAAATAGATATAGCACAATAAGCAGGCATTAATAATTTATCTGTGCATTGAATATTGCTGTCATATTTGGTCTAGTACTCATGCTATTATATAACCAATCCGTCTCTTCCCTTCAGTTATGGGTTAAATAACATGAAAGATTACGTTCTAAATGTTTGGCTGGCAACTAGTCTACCGCAGATAGCAATGGCAACCTACTGCGGGATAATCTTCTGCCAGTCAGTCATGTCTCTTTCGAGACATAGTCGCCCAAAGCGTGTGTTACGTATATCGATGTTTTTGACAGAATTTCTCAGAAGATCGGTCATCAATCCAGACTTGGCCTATCGACTTTCAAACCGATAGGAATTTTTTTATTATATAATCTCATGTAAGTCAGTACAGCCACTAAGACTCAACGGGTAACTGAGTGTTTGAGTGTGATTGTTTCTCTCTGTGTGTGTGTGTGTGTGTGTGTGTGTGCGCGTGCGTGTGCGAGGCTTTTGGTATATATATATATATATATATATATATATATATATATATATATATAGGGTTCTCCTTACATTTGGCTTTGTAACATATCTAAGATACGTTTAGTAAATCAGTATATATAGTGATTTACTAAACGTATCTTAGATATGGTACATTTCAAATATAAAGAGAACACAATATAGACTGAACTACAATATATATATATATATGTGTGTATGTTTGTGTTGGTGAATGCCTCTGGGTATATGTGTGTGCGTGTGTGTTTGCGTGTGGATTTATTCATATGTAGATATATTTAAAATTAAGAAAAAAGAGAAATATTATTAAGAAGCTAATACAATAGAAGTTTAATAAACAAGACAGTAAACAACGAGTGACATTGCATTTAAATTTCTGAAGATCGAATTCGGGTGAATAGCATGGAGTTCCACGAGAGAGAAGTGAAAGAAAATAAATGTAAGTAAAACTATAACAGCGATATGTAAACAATTCAATTGTGAAGTATTTAAATTTTGTCATCAATCTAGTACTTGAAATTCATAAAATCATAGGTACCACAGCAAAAAGTTTACCTGAACCATTACCATAAAATATCGATAATAAAAACACTGTGAAGCTACATTACGGAGGTGGGAAAGTAAATGAAATGACGGATCACGAGCGATAATATTGCTGATTCTTCTTTTGTAAAGTATCTATAAATATACAGCAGTGGTGCTATATATGGTACCCTGTGTCTCTTCTATAAATACTTTCACGGCTTCTGCTCCGATGAACTTAGATCACTGGTGCCCCCTCGGTTCGAATTTGCACGAGATACTAGATTAGCAACTAGATCCCACCCTTTTACAGTGAAACCGATAAAATGCAACCTCAACTTCTACTCCAACAGTTTATTTTCTCGCACTTACTGACTGTGGAATTCTCCTCCACATGACAGCTTCCCCGACGGCTACAATCTCCAGGAGTTTAAATGTAAGGTCAATAGACACCTCCTAACAAACTAACTCGCTTCCATTCTTTCAAACACTCTTCCCACCCACCCATCTATCTATCACCCCCCTTCTGACATTTCCTATATCTAACCACTCTTTCTATTTACCTTCCTCTATGTAGCCCCAAGCGCAATAGTGGCAGTGGAATGCCTTGCTTGGGGTGAAATAATTAAAAACAATATTTAAATGCGAGACTTATGAATAAGTAAGATAGATCCAGAAGTGAATCAACTTTCAGTGAACCAACTTTCTTAGCAGCAGATCTAGCAATGTTTTCAATATAATGTTTTCAATTCATCTGAATAGAGAATATAACCCCGGAAAGGCACAAGGAATTCCTCTCGTGTAGGTAAGTATTGTTCACGCTGTGATTGCTTGCCTTCCCACTGTCTTCTCTATAATGATTTTCATGGCAATCATTTTGATGAGCTGTTATACCTGGTGACTATTTTGGATGAATTAGTGTGTGATTTTAGATTGGCAAATGTGTATCAATGTATTACTGTCTCGATGCAACAGTCATTTCTATTGTGCTACTTTCTTGCTCTTCTCATTTGTGGAACTCTCTTCCAGTTTTTCGCTTCCCTGTCAAATATGATATTGAACTAATTTAAATGCAGTGCCAATCGCCATCTTCTGTCTTCCCCAATCCTCTACATTTATTTTTTTTCTAACGAAAGTTTCTTTCTTTTTTTAGTTCCCTGAAAACACTAGCGTCAAATGGGCTGTTTCGCCTTGCTTAGAGTGAACCGTTTAAAAATACTGATACTGATACCAATATACAAGAGTAGTCAGACATTAAACAATTTATACCTAAATACAGAGTAAGCACTGAAAAACTTAAAGATATAAAACGTTGCCTTGTAATGCTTGGCACATTTTAAACTTGCATAGAAACATTTTTAAATCCAGTTTCAGAAACTCCTGAAACGATATTATGGCGATGCCTATTTGAGCTCATCGACTACGGGTAGAAGCTGACGGATCCTTAATGACACTCTCCCGTACTGCTTCCACCGCTGCATCAATATGCACAGTGAGCTTAGGAACCCTTACCGAAAGTTCATCGACTGATCCGGTTCTTTCAAACCGGGCAATTAGGTTCGGAATCATGATATCGCTAGGAGATACTCTGGTATTGAAATGTTGCTGGTATTTTATCTGAGTTAGAATAATTAATCTTTGACTAGAATAGAACAGCTCAATGACTTTAATCGTTGCTGGACATCTTTTATTCACCAATGGATGTCCTGTAAACTGAAAAGAAAGGAAAAATATTAAAGTAAACAAGTGAAAACCAATAAGTCATTATTATTTTGAACCCTTCATTTTTTTATTTTCCACCCTATATATATGCCTTAAAAGCAAACAAAGAATAATCTAAAACACAGAAAAATAAATACTGATAAACTTTCTAAATAACAGTGATAAACATAATTGTATTACCTTCCTTCTTGTTGTGGGGAATTACCTACACACAAATATGAACTCTAGCGGACTACATAAATACCGATAGTTATCTACTCTCGGGGGTAGTAGTAAGTAGCAGCAGCTAGGATAGTCATTTCTTAGTACGCCGTTCCGGCACTAAGTACTATTATACTTTATTTTCTCTGTACTAGCTTCTCTTTTGATTAAATTTTAATATTGATTCCATATACCGTGTTCGAATCTTTCTTGTAACCGTTTTCCAGGGCCACATCAATTCACGACGAAGATGAGATCCCAATTGATGTGGTCCTAAAGTAGGAAATAAATAAAAAATAAATAAAAAAATTACATTTACTTTTAATTTAGACGTTAAAAATATAAACAAAAACGTAATAGACAATTTTTTCATTTTTCATTTTCTTCCCGAGTTACAGACATTTAGAGCTGCATATTATATATGGATTAATATTATACACACAAAATTGAGGTAAATGTCTTAACAATTACAGAGGACGGAATGTGCGACACTGAGATCCGCAGGCGAATTTGCATGACCAAGGATGCATTCCAGAAGCTGAGTAGAGTATTGAGAGACAGGAAATTTCGCGGGAAACCAAGAAGAAAATGATGGATTGTTACATGTCTGTTCTTTAATATGGCAGTGAATGCTGGGCAATCTAATCAAAAACGAAGGAAAACATGTCAACCCAACTATGATTCTACAAAAGAATTCTGAGTATACCATGGGCCGAAGATGTGAGCAACGAAGAGGTTTTGAAGATGATGGAAAAGAAAAGGAAACAGATACTTAACTTCAGAATATGACAGATTAAACTCTTGTACATGTAATGATAAATGAAGGCATGAAGGATCTGATAATCATGGGGCAGATAGAGGGAAATTGAGACAGGGGAAAGTAACCCGTAACATATTTGATGGGATTGAGCAAATGGATGGCAGACCGGGTTATTATGTTAGGGGTAACAAGAAAAAGCGAGTTAAAAGCTACTAGTGATATCCAGATGTAGAAGGCTGTGATCACTAAAGTTCTGAAGAGACACGGCACATAGAAGACGAACAATATCTGACCAGGTGATATTCCTGTGAAAAATATTGATAGCGAAGCAACATAAACGTGAGAAGCCTCTGATTCGACAAATGTTTGGTAGCTACCAATTTTTTCATGTTTGTCCAAAGACGAAATTGGAATAAATATAGAATTACCATAAATACCTACCGTAAAATCAAGCCATAAACTTAAGAAATACTGCAGAAATAAGGAGTAGATAAAATAACATGTTAAATAATCTTATTCTTTTGAATATTTCGTTATATCCGCAGTAGACAGATGAAGTGTATCAAAGGTCAAGTGGAAAGGTCATTCTACCCAAAAAGAAACAAGTACATGTTGGAACGGAAGAAATGTCAAGTTTTTTTTCTCTCTCTCTCTCTCTGTATATATATATATATATATATATATATATATATATATATACATGCATAGATAGATAGATAGATAGATAGATAGATAGATAGATATAAGTATTTTTCCACTGAAGCGTTTCTTTATTATCTTGCTGGTGTGTTAATCTGTTAAGCATAAAGAAGAAACAAGTAGCGAACATAAACTATGAAATAAAATATTCTAATTTTGCAGCTATGAATATAAGGACAAACCATAAGTGAAGAGAAACGAATTAGTAACTAGGAAGTATCATGATGTATTGTGTGAGTGAAAACAAAAAGAACAGATAATGATGCGTCAGTGCTTTGAAAGAAATACAACTTATATTTTTACCTTAAATTTATTAATGATCACCTTATACGAATTTGGGCAAAAAACATACTGAAGTCCGGTAAGAAAGTAAACTGATTTGTAGGAATAATTTTACTTCACTATGAGTCCCTAGATTCGATGAGAGGATGTTGGGTCATATTGACACTCAACGCTTTACTTAATGTTAGAATTTTTATCGGACTGTGGCTACCCTAATCCCAAACAAATAGGTTATTTTGGTGGTAGCGTAAAAAGACGCGAAGCCTATTTTAGCAGTAAATATATATGTGTTATAATTAAAAAACATTCGTCCATGCTGCCTGGAACACATGAATTTGAGGGCGCTGCTAGGCTGGCATCTAGGTCCCTCCCTTTTACAGTTTAAATAAGTCATTATTTAATTGCCAGTTCTACACTTTCGTTCATTTTCTTCCCTACTATTTTTTCTTCTTATTGTTCTATGTGCCTTATCCTTCGTGACATAGACGATCATGGCCTTCCACGTCTCCCTATCCCTGGTGGCTCTAAGAACTCTTTCTCCTGTTACACTAAGCAATCTCGTTCTGCTAGCTACCTGCTCAGGCCCGTCAAGTATGTTACACGCTGTTTCCCCTGTTTCTTTTTCATTCTATTTGGTCAGTTTTTATGAGATTGTCCAGCATTCAATGCCATATTGAATAACTGACAGCACAAAGCAATCCAAAACATTTCAAATTTTATTGCAATATCAAATGCCATCTTCTTGAAACCTGTTTATACTTTTATCTTTTCCTTGAAATCCCCATACTTAGATTTTTCTGTCACTGTAACTCTATATGCACTCGTCTCGATCCTTCATTGTTTGGAGTGAAATAATTAAAAAGGAGATCTTCAGGGCACTGGTTATTTAAGCTGTGTAACAAAGATTTAAACAATATTGGTTCTATATTTTCTGACGGCTGTCTTTCGTGAGTGCACTTGAATTGTAATGGAAAAGAGAACAATGAACAAGGGCAACTTATATTTGCAGAGACTATTATGTATGGCGTGCTTAAAATATTTTGTCTTCTAAATTCATTTTAATAATTGATGATAAATAAATGATTTTAACATGATTAAAAATAATTGCCGGTGAAAAGAATTTTGAATTGTCTTAATAACTGATGATAGAATAAATATACGTTTGTGTTAAATTAGTGTGTTGTTATTTCTAACATTACCTACCTTCCTCGTAATAGTAATAATTACAGGTAAAATAAACTGATGCTTTAAAGAAAAAGCTTAGAGTAATGGAATTTTTAAAAAGGAAATAAATTGAGAATAGATACATCAAATCACACGCATAATACAATACATAGAAACGAAATAAATCAAACGTACATAAAAAAATCATAAACAATTTATTTCAGCAATGTAAAGAAAAATATTTAAAATTGCTTCGTTCAGACAGTTGATGAATAAGTCAATGATATTTTCACTTTGAATATTTAAAAAAAAAGAAAAATTATATGAAGATTTTTTTTTCTAAATATTCTGTGTGAAATAAATATTTATTTATTCATCAACGGTCTGAAGGAAGAAATTGTAAAATATTTTCTTTGTGTTGAGGAATTTGTAACCGTTTAATTACGTGATGAGTTTTCTTCTCAATATATTTGATCCATGTGCCTATGGTTTAGTGGTTAGCGAAATCGGTCAATTTTCGGTCCCGGCCAGAAATAATGTATGTCTAGCCACACTGATAAGCGGTGATAAAACGATACAGGATTGTATATATATATATATATATATATATATATATATATATATATTATTTCATTATCCTTCGTCTAAACCGCGACTCGGAGTCCCATGCACTACGCAATCAATAGGTGCATATTAATTAGGAACTATCCGTTTCTTAATTTGAATTTGGTTTTGGGGTCCTAGCGTTGTTTAAGGCCATTATAAATTATAAATCTGGGATGTGAATGTTTTCATTTATTAAATGTATCATTTAATTTGGTTTATACCGAAAACTAAAGATGAAAATTGAAAGTAAAAACGCAGGAGTTTAAAGATAAAAAAAAAAGGATAAAAGCAATATTAACTGTTTTTATTGTTGTCTGACATGATAAAACGGGGGGTAAAATTTGTTAATTTAATTTATATTAATTTATTTATTTTCTGAAGAGGAAGGCATTAAAAAAATTGAAGAAAATAAAAATGGATATTTATATAATAAATATGTCTGCATACATATGCTTATCTAGAATATATATATAAAATATCTAGAAAATAGATATAAAATATATATAAAATCGGTAGCAGTATAGCCCGGCTTTTCTCAGAGTTTTTTAATGTTGAAATGCTAAGATCAAGAGCTTATTCAAAACGCTCCAGTATGAGATATGATACTCGCAAGGTAAATAATGCGAAGTATATTTTTTGGTATTTGTAAAATGGGAATCATGATTGGTTAATTTTGATAATAAACGGGAATGATCTATGTGCAATTGGAAGAACAGAGGCGGGTGTTACGGGAGCCTGTAAAATGCGATGTTTTGACGCCGAATAAGTGGATGTATTTTCCCTGCACCTTATAGAGAACGTGAATTTTTTATTGCATATCATAAGGTAGAAGTTACAAAAAAGTTGAAACGTACCATTTGCTTTCATAAACAGTCCCAGCATACGAAATGACCACAACCACCAACAATTGTCTTTGAGCAAGCAAACAGAAATGCTTCTAGATCTACATATGACACTGAAAATGAAAAGCGTTGATTTAGAGGTCAACTACTTCATCTTCGTCATCTTCGTCTTCGTCATCTTCTTCGCCATCTTTATATTTGTCATCTTCGTCGTCATTTTAATTTTTTTTCTACGGCTTCTTTTTTTCTTCGTCTCCTTCATCTTATTCTTCGTCTTCGTCGTTTTCATCATCTTCTTCGCTGTCTTTCTCATCGTCTTCATCAACTTCTTCGTCTTTGTCGACATCTTCGTTGTCGTCGTCATCTTCCTTCGTCGTTTTTTCTTTTTTTTTCTTTTTTTTAATCATATCGCCCCAAGAAAGGTGGTGACGCCACTGATGCGCATGGGGCTACTTAAGAGTAAAATGATTCGAAAAGAGAAAGCCGGGACCAACATCCTGAACAGGAAACAACGGATGAACCTCTTCACCTGTTCAAAATACGTGGGTAGAGTGTGAAATCGGGCGATAGTTAAGTCTATCTACTCCAATTAAGAACAAAAAAAAAAAGAGAAAAGAAAAAAAAAGTGAAAGATTGGAAAGAAAATAAAATTAAAATAAAAAAGAAAACTGGGAACCAACATCCTAAACAGGAATTAAGGGATGAGCCTCTTCAACTGTTCAAAAGACGTGGATGGTGTGTGAACCGGGCGATAGTTAAGTCAATCTACTCCGATTGAGAACAAAAAAATAAGTGAAAAAAAGTAAAAGATTGGAAAGAAAAATAGAAAAAGAAAGCCGGGAACCACATGCTAAACAGGAAACAAGGGATGAGCCTCTTCACCTTTTCAAAAGACGAGGGTGAATTGTGAACCGGGCGATAGTTAAATCTATCTACTCCAATTATTAAGTGTATCTTCTCCAATTTGGTCATCGTCTTCGTCTCCTTCTTCGTCTTCGTCGACAGCTTCTTTTTCGCCTCCTTCTTCGTCTTCGTCATCTTCGTCGATAACTTCGTCATCGTCTTCGCTGACTCCTTCGTCTTCGTCTTCAACTTCGTCATCTACTTCGTCCTTTACTTTTTCTTATTCTTCTTGTTCTTTTTATTTTTCGTCTTCTTCGTCTTCTTTTTCGTTTTTTTCTTCTGTTTTGTACTCTCTTTTTCTTCATCTATTTCTTCCCCGTCTTCTTAAAATTAACCTGCGCACCACCATGCACAACTTGCTGCTAACACTGAATTAACGTTTCTGCTCAAATGAAGATCGCGTTCACCGTCATTTCTGCTGCGTTTATTGAAACGGCATCTTTGTTCACATGAACGTAACGTTGACCGACAGTCACTTGAGTTAACACAGCTGGCATAGACGCAGCCTTTTGGATCAGCCACCGATCTCCTTGACAGGGTGTATACGGATCGGTTAATTTTTATTTATGTTTTTGCGGGTCCTTTAGTAATTTTGTAGGCTTCTTTAACAGATTAAGTTATGTTCACAGCGTAAATTCTAACAATAGCTGGTTATTTCTTACTTTTTAAAGGCATTTTTGAATATTTTATGAAATTTTTCTTGTCCAAACTTTTGGCGATATTTTCCAGTGCCCTTTCCGTTTATTACGTCATTTCACAGGTTCACTGCAGCCGACAGTATGGATTCTCTCCTAGTTTCTTTATTTTATCATGACTTTTACCCTTTTTATGTTTATTTTTTATATTTTAATTTTTCAGGGATTTTGCTAATTTTGTTTAGATTTTAAAGTTTCTTATACACCCTGGTTTGCGTTCTCTGCAGTTTCCGCAGTTGTCAAATAAGTAAAGTTTCTGTGCTGTCGAAGATCATGTTGAACTTCATTCTCTGAAGCTCGTGAGGAAGCTGTAGTTGTAGCATTTCTGCTACGAAAACGTTCACACCAGGCTTCATTCTATGAAGCACGTGCAGCTGTCATAGCTGCAGCATTTCTGCTACGACGAAGTTTAAGCTGCTCATCATTCTGTGAAGCAATTGTGGCGGCCATAGCTGTAGCAATTTTATTTAGACGAATCTCATGTTGAGCCTCGTGGTAGAAGCGTATCTTCTCAAACGATGTTTACGCTGAACTTCATTTTCTAAAGATCGTGCATCTACTTTTCGTTTGATATTGTAGACAGCCTAAGCAGACAGTCTTCGTTAATCACGAAAGTACTGGAAGCTGCAGTTTAGGAAGCACTAATTGTCTGAATGAACACTTATCATTTTTAAATGAATATGTAGCTACAATATGGAAGAATTTCTAATTTCTTGGCTCACACATATCTTGTCTGTAGACATCGCCTTTGTATTAACAGACCAGTTCAAAGTTTGAAACTGCCTACTTCTGCTCCGATGAACTTAGATCACTGGTGCCTCCTAAATACGAATTTGCGCGAGATACTAGATTAGCAACTAGATCCCACCCTTTTACAGTGAAACCGATAAAATGCAACCGCACCTTCTACTCCAACAGTTTCTTTCCTCGCACTTCCCGACTGTGGAATTCCCTTCCACATGATTGTTTCCCCGACGGCTACAATCTCCAGGAGTTTAAATGTAAGGTCAATAGACACCTCCTAACACACTAACCTGCACCCTTTCCTCCTGACATTCCCTATGTCTAATATTCATTCCTCCTGACATTCCCTATGTCTAAACCACTCCTTCTCTTTACCTTCCCCTATGTAACCCCATGCGCAATAGTGGCAGTGGAATGCCTTGCTAGGGGTGAGATGATTAAAAAAAATAGTCGATGAAGCCTACCGTTGACTCCTTTGTCTATACAATTAGCGTTTGGTGAAATTTACACCGTGCCGTTTCATTTTAGGCATTTAGATTTGGAGCGCGAAATTTGTCAAGAATGTGGATCTTAAATATAAAGCAGTGCCCGTGCGTTATATTTTCGAACCAATGTTCGAAATTTCAGGTTTAGAAATGATTCCCATTCTTAGACAGGAATCTTTTAGTTAAATAAACTTAACTTGCACGAGGTAAGATATTTTACTCAGTATAGTAAATGTTTAGCCTGTATTAAGAAAAATGTATCAGAATATTTGAATTATGTAGTGCACAGAAAAACGGAGTAAGGATTTTTTTTCACTGAAGAGGTGAGATCTCTGTTTTGGCCAAGCGTGATGAGAAATCTGAAATTCAAGAAATGCCTTAGTTTAAGTTTTAAAATTTGACACTTTTAAATTACTCTGGTAGTGCAAAATTTCGATGCATTGCAAATGTAGCGTATTTCTAGGGCATGAGAATATTGTCCGGAAATAAAGCTTAATAATTACGTACAGTACTTACGACAGTTTTGGAAGTTAGGTCGTTACTTCCGTTCAAGATACATCCTTTCAAATACATTGATAACATTGATTAAAAATGTGTGTATATCAAAGGTGCAGACGTTGATCTACTAGTTATCCGATTTGGGTTGGATTCCCATAGGGTGTTTCGGAGGAGAAGAGTTCTTAAATTTTAAGTGTTTATTTGATTTCTGCTGTACACTGTGAATCCATTTCAAATTTTTAGCGTGCATGTCATGATGAACAAGTGATCCAATTTTAGTTGAAATCTGATCAACGACATCAGAGCAGTAGAGTTAGTTAGAATGGAGCAAGACAAAAACACACACACAAGCACAGAGATATTAATTTATATATATATACATATATATACAGAAAATCTGTGCAAGAGCCAACAAACCTACCTAGGTTTCACCCTTCGGTTCATCAGGGTAAATTCGCTCTGACGAAGCCGAAGGGTGAAACCTAGGTAGGTTTGTTGGCTCTTGCTTAGATTTTCTGTCTTTGTTGCTCTACTTTCCTATTGAGCGCTTTAGTGTTAGGGTTTTGGTCTTGGGGCTTTTTTCTTTCCTACGAGTATTTGACTTTTTGTTCATGTACATCGTTTGTTTCTTTTTTTTACTTCTCCCCATTTTCCCTCCGAGTTCGTTCTCAGTGGGTTATTCAATACGATCTAAATTATAGTATAACTATTACTAGTATTAGCAGAATTATTTCTGTTATTATTAATATTGTTATAATTACTATAGTCATTATTATTATTATTATTATTATTATTATTATTATTATTATTATTATTATATATGAGAATAGATCTAACTTAGAGGCCAACAGACCTACCTAGGTCTCACCTAACGGACGGTCAGGGAAAGTTGGGACGGATTGCAATATATTATAGCAATTATTAATATTATTATTGTTATTATTATTATTGTTATTATATATATATATATATATATATATATATATATATATATATATATATATATATATATGAAGAGAGCGAGCGAGAGACAAACAGACAGAGGGACAGATTGTATTGATTCAAACACTTTTTGTGGTACATCAAAGGTTCAGACCTAGTTCTACAAATTACTCTATTTTGGTTGAATTCGCATAAAGCTTCAAGGAGGAGAATAATTGGAAAATTCTAAGAGTTTTGTTGATTTTTGACGTACCATGTGAATTGGTTCGAAACTTTGGCTTACATCAATGGTTAATGTCATAATCGACAAGTGATACAATTTTGGTTGAAATCAGGCCGAAGGTTTCGGAGGAGTAGGGTTCGTCAGAATGGGCACACACAAACACCCATATAGACAGGCAAACGTATCCATTTATATATATATATATATATATATATATATAGATAGATAGATAGATAGATAGATAGATAGATAGACAATAAAAGAGATGAAAGAAAAATAATGCAAGAAATAGATTAATTAAAATGAAATGGAAAAGAGAAAAAATGAAAAGATGGGTTGGGTTTGTCAGGTTTTGAGTATTTAAACAGATATTTATTTATATGTTTGTATTTAGTCATTAATTCACTTCCATATATATATATATATATATATATATATATATATATATATAAGGGAGAGAGAGAGGGAAGGATAAAATCCCTCGTCACTAATATGCCTTAATATTGGGCGAATATTTATTTGATTTGTGAAGATTGGTTACACAAAGTGTTATAATTAGATTACTTAGTAAGGCAATGCTTTAAAATGAACACTACCGACACTGACGCTAATTATAAATCAATACTTTATCATCGCGATATGTTTATTCATATTATTGGCCATATTTATCTTGCGTATCGAAGGAGCAGTCTTGTTAACGGTATTAGTTTAATATGTAATGCACTTTGTACAAAGCTCTATGATAGAATTCCATTACAAGACAACTCATTTTCCAAAAACATCCACGATGTACGTCAATGATTTCCCTAGAGATTAACTAAAACTTTTAGTTCTTCCGCCTTATAAGCTATTTATTACAAGCTAAAACGTAAATGAATTGTAACTTTTTTGTAGAGAATAAAACATTCTTTTGTCTGTAAAAGAAAAACCAATAAGTTCAATCGAAAAAATAACTCTTTTCCTGTAGGAAGTGAGAAGGGTAATTTACCGTTTAATTTACGCAGAAATGAAAATAATGCTGAAATCTCATTTTAAGATATATGTTTGCCGAAAATGCGCAGAAATATTTTGAAATAACATAGAGAAAATTTATTCAATGAAATCGCCATTCGCTTCAGCAACGTATCTCCTGCCAAATCTTCTAGGCGATCTCCCTGTTTAAGTTGGTGAATGCTGCGATAGTCTTTGACTAGGGACTTCTTTTCTTACCAAAACGAGTAGAGAAAAAATTCTGAGATGCAGTGCTCTGAATCATCATTAGACCAACGCTTTTTCAATCATCTACACATTTTTAGATTGTTACCCAAACACTGTGAAATATTTTTTGTTAGTGATTCTGACGCGAATCCTAATCAGTACAGCATGTTAATTTCCTAATTTTGAACGAAGTAAGTTGCATCAAGGTGTTATTTTACTTAATACGGTGCCTAACTGATGCTACCATATTGTGCAGTCAACAAAATCAATAACAAGCATGTGCGAAATTGAATAAAAAATTAGGACAATTTACACATTGCACCCGGTATTCATTTTTAATATGAAGCTGAGCAGATATTGCTTTAGAAGAGACCATCAGGACCGAATTTGCTTTCAGCCAAAGCAGTGGACGAAATGAAATATCCAGTTCGAAATTTTAATCACCTAAAGAAGGCCGGAGCGTACAAAGGCAGAAACAGAGTGATTATGCCAACGAAGTTGAGGGAAATCGTCTAATCAATTTAATAGCGTAAATATTTACAAAATTTCTTCTCACAAATATAGATAAATACAATATATATATATATATATATATATATATATATATATATATATATATATAAAATAAATATATATATATATATATATAAAATAAATACTTAAAGCAAGATCTAATGCCCGCAAAAATAACTAAATAATAAAATATATAAAAAATAAAAAGAAATAAATAGGATTCCAAACGATAATTTATAGGAAAAAGAATATTTTAAAAAAATTAAAATAAGAAAAGACCGACCCTCTAAACTTAAAATTAAGATTAAACATACAACTTTATCCAAAAAACTGATAAAACGCCAATTTGCATTTACTTCCTAAAAAATACAAATTTAGATTTCTTGAAATAACTTCGCCTAAATAAAAAATATTCCAAACTTGAGTATAAAACATTAAAAAAAATATATTTAAAAAAACCCAAAAAACATATAAAATAAAAAAAATATTCCATACCGAAAAAATCAAAATTGGAAAGAAAACCACCCCACCCCTATACGTCTATCTAAGAAACCCCAAAGTGAAAACCTAAACACAGGATCAAAGTGAATATATGAATTAGGTTCCACGAACAGCAGACATCAATCAATTAGACGATAGCCAACCATAAAAATGACAACTCAACACGGCTGCCCTCTTAGAAACTCTAACCAAAATATATACCCGACCGACCGACAAAACGTACATTCCAACAGATAATGCAATTAATCAACAATTTCACACTTACGCACCAGATTCTTCAAAAGTCTATAACGGTCAAAACGAGAAATACATTCACTTAATTACCAATAACCCCAACCAGCCCCCACAACAACAACGGAACCAAATATAAACAGAGAATAATTCCAAACCTTTACTTTTCCCGATGATGTGTTTGAAGTCGAAACACTGAAACAACCATATGATTGTAGAGAAGAGGACATATATAGAAGAAATTATGTACTAAAACATAATTTATAATATATATATATATATATATATATATATATATATATATTTAATTTTATTAAAAGTTATTACAAATAAATTACAGCGCTAAACATAAAAATTTTAAAATTTCAGTACTATGAATTGTAAATTTTAAGCCATGATTTTTTTACAAAATATTTTTCCTGTAATCATTTGTACAAAAAATATTTCTATATTATCTTTCACTACTTTGTATATAGCATTTTTAAAAGTTAAATATTACGAACTATATATTTTTTCAGTCAAATGTTTTTATTCCTACTTTTATATATATATATATATATATATATATATATATATATATATATATATGTGTGTTGAAATTGTCAAATATAACCAGAAATATATCAGTAAATTGACAATATGAATATAAGGCAGAAGGCAAAATTATCTTAACCGATGCTTTTTGTCATTTGTTGAACTTTCTAGAGAGAAAAGTAAGGATTTTATTTTGGAACAGTTATTTATAAACAAATAGTCGTAAATGTAGCTATATTTTTAAAATTTTAAGGAATGTTCGTAAATATACATTAGGCTCTATGGAGGAATATATGTGCCGTAAATTAATGCCTTATAAACACATATTTGCCATTTGTTTAAACATATAATTAATATTGATATTATCTTAGTTTGGAATTAATTCTGATATTATATCAAGTTTAACCATTTTCTTTGAATTTTCTAACATTTTTTAGTTCATTTACATTAGCTTAGGGCACACGTAATTATTTCTCTGTTTCTCAGTCTCTCTCTCTCTCTCTCACTCTTGTGTCTCACTCTCTCTCTCTCTCGCTCTCTCTCTCTCTTTCTTTCTCTCTCTCTCTATATATATATATATGTAGTTTTAGTGCAAAGAATCTGTCAGTTTGGCTGAACTTGGTCAATTTACTGTCTCCATCTCAATATAAAGCATTTGACGATATATATCATGCTTGACAAAATTAATTTTATTGGTAAAACTACTGAAAAATAACTATATATATATATATATATATATATATATATATATATATGTATGTATATATATGTATATATATACTTTATTTTAAGGCAAGTTATTACGCGGCCTAGTTTCTTCAGACGATTTGCAATAACTGATTTTACGGGGTTTTTTTTCTCATAAGAACGCTCACGTAACCGTGATTTTTTTTTTAACGCTCATTGTAACGGGGAACGTTTTGAACGCGTAATTTTTAAAATTAAAAGAAATTATAACGTTTTCATCCATGGTTCTATGGATCTAATAGCTATAATTATATATCTCATGTATTCATTACTTTGTTTTAATCATTTCAGATCAAGGAAGTGAAAGTGAATAAAAAAAATATTTTTCTGTAAAAGAAAAAACCAATAAATTCAATCGAAAAAAATAACTTTTTTCCTGTAGGAAGTGCGAAGGGTAATTTACCGTTTAATTTACGCAGAAATGAAAATAATGTTGAAATCTTATTTTAAGATATATGTTAGCCGAAAATGCACAGGAAATATTTTGCTACTAATTCTTCTGAATTCTGGTCAAAATCTTATTAGTTGAAATAAAATCATCAATTTTTTGAAGCAGTAAAATTTAAGACAGTTCCATATCAATCATTTTGGTATTACTTTGACACTCGAAGAAATCGTGCATTCAAAGTCGAACTAACTCTAAAGGAGACCCCTCTCTGCGATAACATAGTAGAAGTTGATGAAATAATTTTTGCAACATGAAAAGTATCTTTAAGTAAGCATGGTGGAAAGTTAACGTGAAAATACGTGTTTGTCAGAATTAGGTACCCATCAATTACTTGAAAGCCGACTTCGACCAAAACTATGGCTGACAATGGCAAACTACCGACGTAAAAACTGAAATAGAATCGAATTATTATTTAAATAAGTAAGATAGTAATTATAATAAATAGATAATGTTCTTAATTTTATGGCTGCAGTCAAAGATCAGACAATCATGGTAAAGACAAATTCGAGAGTCCAAGAGATATTATGTGCCTCACATGTAAGAAATATAAAGAATTTTGCCGAGACAGTCTCACAAATATGTTCACTTACTAAATATTGACGTCGGTGTGTTACAGGGAGAGATGATTTGTATAGCATTAGAGTTCCAGATACAGGTGGGAATACCGGCTATCTTAAAGAATCCACGGAACGCTTTCAAATTTCACCTTGTGCTTCAGTTAATTTTATTTTACAAACCACATATATCTAAACTTATTTATAAATGGAACTTTGTCTGTCTCTGTGTGTCTGTGTGTGTGTGTGTGTCTGTGTATCCGTTACCTATAGACTCCGAAACGGCTGAACCTATTGTCTTGAAAATTTACAGTTGTACTAAAAATAAGGGTCTGCGAGTGTTCTTAGCTAGGTTTTGTGTCGAGGTACCCCCGATAAATATCGAAAATCGATAATCGAAAAAATCCGGTTATAGAAGGAATGGTCCGATTTTAATCAAATTTGATAGACTCATAGACAAAGACATAAGAAACGATATTCAGAAGTTTAAAGTTTGCAGTTCTTACAATAGTGCAGAAAATCGATAATATATATATTCAGCCATTTTAATTTAGTTTTTGCTTCGGGTTTGGCTCTAAGTAGGTATAATTGTAGTTCTTAGTCTCAGCCATGGTACCATTTACTCAGAGGACTTATTTAGCCTTCAAAATTCAGTTCACGAGGAAAAATCTTATTTGATATCGATACCAGGAAATCAAAATTTGATTTACATCCCTATATATTTTTCTTTCAGTCTATGGTTTCGCTTTAACTGGAAACAGCTCTTGCTTTTTCGTCTTTCGTGCCAACGTCCAAAGAGTCTGAGCTCCAAGACCATGGACAAGTTTTAAAGCTTTCATTACAGCCGAGCAACGCCGGGCTATACTGCTAGTGTGTTATGAACAAAACAAATATTAGTTATCATAGAAGTTGTATTACATTTCCATAATTTCTACGTAAATATTTTCAGTGTAACATCTACTTTCTAAATTTCATTTTGTTATTCTTTTTTTTAATCGTATCACTCCGAGCAAGGCGGTAATGCTACTGATGTGCAGGGGGCTACATAAGAGTAAAAATATTAATTAGAAGAGTGTGAAGAGGAAGACGAACCAGTTAGAAAGGAGCAAAAGAAGGATGGGAATACAGGTGTGATAACAGTTGCTGAGGTGGAGAGAAAAGTTGAGTAAAACTAGAATTTTCAACTCTAATCAGAATTACGTACACTTTAATTTGAAACGCTGGTTCCTGTACGATCAGCGAAGTTAAGAAACGTCTAGTTTAGTCAAAATTTTACATGGGTGATCGATTGCGAAGAACAGTTGTTGTAAGTTTGGAATAACAGGTGGTGGAATGGTTATAACTCGGAAATTTTCAATTAAAGAAATAAATTCCAATTCCATTTGGGTTCTTTATATCAATTAATGTGCGTTGTTAGCCAAGTTTGAATTCCAGTTGTGTTCTCTGAATTTATTTACGCGCAAATACCCTTAGGAAAGTTATTAATCCGACTCATCTGCCCAGTTATAACTTAAATAACAGCACAGATTAGGCTTCTATAGCCTTGACTAGCAACCAGTCTACCACGGAAATATTGCAACCTACTGTAGGATAATATTCTGCCCGGTCAGTCTTGTCTCGTTCGAGTCATGATCGCCCAAGCGTGTATCACTTTTGGTACTTAACTGACTGATATTCACTAACACGCAAATACTTTTGGTTAATTAGGAAAACCTGCATTAATAAAGCCATTATCTCAAAAACAACAAAATTGCTTACAAATTATTTAGATTTCTGGCAGGTTGATATCCCACTAAACGACACCCACCCCAAAAAACCGACTATAAACATAACTGTATGAGAGAACCGTGCGAATCATTTTCTCATTTTATTATAACTGTTAATATGAATAATAATCATGCTACAAATATTTATATATTTAATCACCAAAATTACAATTGTTTAACTATATATATAATTCTGCACATTTTTAAGTAATTCTCATCACTATATTAATCTATTTAGGTTAACTTAACTCATTTACATAATTCCATAATCGTTTAATTCTGCTCAATTTATTTATTTTAAAAATGATTATTATGAATTCAACAGGAAATAAGATCATAACTAACGTTGATTGTAATAAACAGTACAGAATTATGCAAATCTTTATTTTGTTTAAATTAATTTGTGTTTGTGTCTGTATAAGGGTGTTGACAAAAAATATAACACAATAAAATGTTACACAAAACTATAATATTTATACGCGACAAAGTTAGTTATGACCTTATTTCCAGGCGAACTCCCAATAAATATCATATATATATATATATATATGAATTTGAACCACGAAGATGATTAGACTTTCAAACTTCCGGCAACTACAGCAACCAAAGCGGCCCCAAATATAATGTATTCCTTTGACATAACGGTCGATAATGAGGAAATATTACTTTTACCCAGAAACAAATACATTTTAAACGTAAATTCTACTCAATCAGC
>JBBBDQ010000428.1:6935000-7080000 GCA_037127315.1 Ascarosepion bandense | reverse complement strand
TAATTAGCAGAAAGCCAAAAAATAAAAGCGTGAAAACCATTTCCCTAATATGTGTAAATATATTTTGTAAATAACAATTCTGTGGCTGTTTTTTTTATTTAAGTGTTATTTTCTTATCTTTATAAATAACGATAAGAAAATATGGAATATATTTTCTCATTCTTATTTAGTGCATATATATAACTTCGCTTATAATTCATTTTGATGAGGTTTAAAAGTAAAAACAGTTTTAAAACCCATTATTTAGCTCAACATTAATAGTATATATATTGACACACTTTGTTGTCCTTTAAGGGGAAAAATTGATTTCACCGAAAAAAGCGAAGAGAACTTTCGATTTATCTCACATGAAACAAGCAGACAGAATATTTAAGGAAATATTCCATGGACATGCGTGTAGCAAAAACTCTTCGCAGTGAAATCGATGATCACAAATGTTTGACTTCGAATAGATTCTACTACGCTTAATTAATGAACAGAGAATTTTTTTCAGTGTCTATATATATATATATTAAAAATCAATGTGTTTACAAGTAGAGACTAAAGTTGAAATTCCATCGCCCGCGTGCGCAAATATATATGATATTTAAACGCTGTTCAGAGTCGACTAATTAAATGATGCAGTACGAATCAATTGCTTTATCTCGCCTAATCGGCTGTAGCTTCAGAATAAGCCGACTACTCATCTGCATAGGGTCTCTCACCCTAATGTGTCGTCTGGTGTATCAACTACCTCCGTGTTCTGGATATGACGATGAGTTTCATCTGGAAGCAACGTCTTTGCTTGCAAGATTTAGAGGAGCCTGCAAACATCTCTTAATTGCTGTTGTTAACCGGGGTGGTAGCAGTCAATGTATCATAGCTATGAACAAAAGGTTTTCCTTCAAACAAACAAAACTGCTCTTCTTGGTTCTTAGTATGATGAAAAGCAGTATTCGGTAGCCTGGCCTCAGATTGGGAGGTTGTGAGGAGCATGGGGCAACCTCTTAATTGCTGTTATACCCAGGTTCACCCTGACCGGTTGTGGTAGCATCTGTTATAGTCCCAGCTATGGGTAAATACTTAACCCCCAAACTGGTGTCAAAACACTATGAAAGTATAAAAATAGACATTTATAAAGGAAATTCTAGCGAATATTTGTAGGGATGAAAATATTGCCTGCATTACATATTTTAATGAAAATAAATTTTACCAGTAATAAATTTTTGAGAGAAAAAGTATTACCACGAACATATTTTTAAATAGAAAATGCATTACCCGCAATAGATTTTTGAGAAAAAATGCTGCTAGCAATATATTTTCAAAGAAAATAGAAGGAAAAATATGACCAGCAATACTTTTTAAAGAAAGAAATACTACCCACAAAACAATTTTGAAGAAACACATATGACTACCAATATATTTTTGGAACAGAAAAATATAATCAGCAATATATATTAAGGAATAAAAAGTATTACCAGCAATATATTTTGGAAAACCGTCATATACCAGCCATACAACTAACATTCGAAAGAACTCTCTTTACAAAAATACGTCAATGAAACCTGATGTACAATTCTTACAAAGAATACAAATTTTATTGATACGAATCTATTGTAAATATCTTGTCGGTATTTAGTAATCCATTGAGTTTGATATCAAAAAAATGAAATAAAACAAACTAAACCAATTAATTCATTATTTCCTATGACATGTTACCGTCCTGTGGATTAATATCGATTATTTTAAAAGACCTGCAACTGTATGACATTTCCATATCAGCCGTCTACTTACCAATTGATGTAAACACTTTTATTTAGGTTTTCAGTTTAATAAATCTCATTATTTTTCAGGTTGTAAAAGCGTATATGTAAACAGTATATATAATATATATATATATATATATATATATATATATATCTGTAAATCTTAATGACCGAAAAACCAATATATATGTATAATGTTTTCGTGCATGCTTGTGTATATACGTATGTGTGCGTGTATACAATATAAATATATATGTATAGAGAGAGAGAGAGAGAGAGAGAGAGAAAGAAATGCATACGCATATATATATATATATATATATATATATATATATATATATATATAACAACGATAAACGCAGTCTTTCCTAGGAATGATATTCCAATACATTTCAACTACTTTTAGTGTGTTGACTTGAAATCTGGCATCATTTTTGCCTATCATGTCACGGTTTTGATATATACAACTTACACTTTTGCAGGAAAGGCAGACGCTATTCAAATAAAAAACGGAAAATATTTATCAAGCAGTTAACAACAAGTTACAAGTGTAAATATAATGAACTTTTGTATGTGATAATTAAGTATGATAGTAAGAAAATATGTACAAAATATCCTTTATTCCAGCGGCTACTTTATGTCGTAACTTATCTCCTTCTTTGACGATTTTGATTGAAACCTCCAGGAATATCTTTCATCAAGATCCAGCAATACTCTGCCAACATGCTTGAGTCTCATCTATCTTTGTAACGTTCTTTTACCTTGCTCTTTACTTGCATCATCCAGGTTCTCTAAAGACTTCTGTAAGTGACCATCTAAATAATGAAGCTTGATGATAATTCTTCATCTAGGTGATTGCAAAATTAGTAGCTTTTTTATAATATCTTTAGTTGTCAACTTTCCTGTTCCCAAGAAAATTATGCACCACATCAGAAAACGCATTCCACTGTCTAGCTTCTTCCTCATTCATTGTTGTAAGAAAGTGTGGATAAATGAGAAGTGTTCTTAGTTGATGTCTATCAAATATTCATCTCTGGCAGCTGAAGCAATGTTCACTTTGAGTAAGAGCTTTGACTAATTTCTTCATTACACCATGTTTTATATTCAGTGGGGGAAAGACAAAATTTTTCTATCAACCAGCGGCTAAGTAATGATACCGTTTCTTGGTGAACCTTCCTTCTTTACCCAGTGATCCATTGTCTGCTTAATATCCCTTGTAGCCCAACAAACAGATGTGCTTTATATTACCGCCCTGTTGACCAAGATGAAAACTTTATCAGTTTCAAAACTACACAAATTACCAATCCAAAAGATCGTATTACAACCTCTCCAGAAGAATCTTGTGTTAACATACTATTCTTTCATTTTTACAGAATGTCTTATTGGACGTTTATCATACTTATTTCTCTTATGAGGTAAAACATATTTGAAGCTTCTTTTAGAACTGTTAATAAAAAGTCTCCACACACATGAATGATATGCAGCCGGTCTCGAAGTGAGAAGTCCATTAAGATGATTAAAACAGATTGACCATTAGAATGAAAGTATTTCCGAAGTTAAGAATCTCTCTTACGGTAAAATTAGAGAACAGTACCTGGTTTCACTAGTCTTTTCTCTTGTAATCTAGAAGACAAATATTCAGCGAATTCCTTTGGCAAATACAAGTCTCTGACCAATGCATTAAATTCAGGCTGATTAACTAGAAAATGTCTTTCACAATGTAAATCAGATGTCTTAAAATATCAGTTCGATCAACTTTGTGTGTAGAAGTAGGCGAATTGAAGGATTCAGTAGCAATCAATTTTTCCCAGCACAGTAAAAACAGGAACAGGTATTTCCTCACATCTGGTTGAATGGCGGATAAAATATTCAGATATTTCAAATGTTGATTAGTGTTCTTCTTGAAATCTTTTATATTGGCAATATAGAAATAGCAGTTATCAAAATAACTTTTTTCTCCAAACAAATGGTGCAACACACCGGAGGGGTTGAGCATTTAATCTATTGAGCCATGATTCCAAAGTTTCTCCATAAAATTGAACATATTGTAAAGGGGCTAAGCTTTTCTCTTGATATCTAAGTGATACTTTTAAGTAGGTATGTTACACCCTCTTAACAAAATCATTAATGTTATGCCTTTGATCCTGCAAAATGAAGTTTGCAGAGATATAACAGAAGATATTTGGACCATTACAGTACTTCCATTCTTGAGATGTTGTCGCCATATCTGCTAGACCACAGAAGTTGTACACTGCAGTGTTTAAACCAGCAACTGCAAATCAGTACTAAGCAAAAGGTTTTTATAAGGAATTGGTGTACAATTCTGATTGCATTTTAATTAAGACGTTATCTGAAATATTTTCTTCGGTTAAAATCGTGCATTAATGCCTAGATCGCTTCCTGGTTAGGATGAAGAGTAATACCTAATTCACATCCTGGTTAGAACCAGAAAGTAATGTACATACAAAAAACCCTGTAAATGAGTGCTCTTAGTTAATTTTAGACTAAAAATGAATGCACAAATGAATTATATTTGTAATATAAATATGTAAATTATAAATACTATTCGTACGTTATCTTACAAGATAAACTGATTTTTCTCTGTGAATCATTTTTTAGTTTTCATCCAGTGAATCTTGTCATTTTAATCTGACCAGCCAATCGAAAAAATAAGATACATTACAAGATACAACGTACTTTTTATAAAAAAATCTAAACAAGCTATTAAAGATGTTCACCATACATATGACAATGTACATCCAGAATGTCTTTAAAATGTGCTGAAGATGATTATTTTCCATAAAATGTTTTGAAAATGTTGTATACTGATATCACAAAAATGTGATGTGAAAGAATAAATCTGAAATCAAATTTGGATTCAGCACCCCCAAATCAGTCAAAATCAAGTCAGACTCTCCAGGCAAGTAAAATTGGTTGTTCTCCACTGTAATATATATATATATATATATATATATATATATATATAGAGAGAGAGAGAGAGAGAGAGAGACAGACAGACAGACAGACAGACAGACAGACAGACAGACAGATGAATCTGGGTATTATTTAAGAAATAATTTAAAAGATATTTCGATTAAATTTTGTGTTATAAGTGAAAATATCGTTCTTCTGTATCTTGTGTGTAAAGTTTGTCGAAATAACTGATCATTCCGACAGTTTTAGCCATTTTCAAAAATTTTAGCCATTTTCAAAAAAAAATTTTAGCCATTTTCAAAAAATTTTAGCTATTTTCAAAAAAAAAATTTTAGCCATTTTCAAAAATTTTAGCCATTTTCAAAAAAAATTTTAGCCATTTTCAAAAATTTTAGCCATTTTCAAAACTTTTAGCCATTTTCAAAAAAAAAATTTTAGCCATTTTCAAAAAAAAATTTTAGCCATTTTCAAAAATTTTCATTTGATTCTTGTAAATGGTGGTTGATTGCTTCGCAACATGTTCACACTTATAAGCGTGTTTATGTATATGACAAGCATAAAAGAGTCAACATATGAAGCAATTAAGCACAAACAAATCATTTGAGAAGCGGCAAAATGCAAAAGATAATTAAATGATACAACATTCATTAGGAAAAGATCAGGTACAAACAATGATATCAAATTACACCAAACTTCATATAAATCCGAAAAAATGATTGGAAATAGCAGCAGCGAAAAATCAAAGGACCCTGAGGAGTGTTGTTGAAATTGCAATAATGCCCCCACGAAACTTCCAATTCATCATGACTGAAAAACATTGCTCAGTTAATTAACAGTTCTTTCACATTAATACACTCTCACTCTCTCTCTTTCTCTCCATCTCTCTCTCTCTCTCTCTATATATATATATATATCAGATAGAGAGCTAGTTAATAAAATAATCATCAATGTAATATAACAATGTTATAAATTATATTTTGATAAATATACATTTTTGTCGCACAATTACTAAAATTCCGATAATCTCTTAAACTTATTTTTGAAATTTTGAAGAATGAGAGATACCTGTGACGTGTTATATATTAATAGACATTTATTTTAAATGTAAGGGGATAGGAACGCTTGTAATAAAGCAATAGATGTTATTTGAAATGTCAGTGTGCATAGGAACGCTTCTATATTCAGATTTATGTGTGCAAAATAATGAACACGTCCCGTGTATTAAAAGAATGAACAATTTTTAAAAATATTTGTTTGAGAAATAATGGGTAGTTAAATGTAAGAATATTTGTAAGAAATAAATATATAATTTTCAATTATCCGTATGTTAAAATTTTATTTTAAGCGAGAAAAATGGATTTTTTTTCTAAAGGATACGCATCTTTACAAATTGAAGAAAATGACAAGGCACGAAAGTATATGAAAATGAGTGCTTCTCATGTGTAACAGTATAATCTTTGTCAATTATTAAAAAATGTAAGCTTTGGGGAAAAAGAATGCAACAAACTAACTTCAAAGGTAAAGGAAGCACCTAGTAATTATTTTTTAAATCCCGAACTATTACAATATAATATTTCTACACTAAGATAAAACATCAGTTTTGATTTTTGTCGATATTACCGAACATACAATACATTCCTTCTTGAAAGAATTTTACATAATTCACATCACCAGTTTAGATGACAAGGTATTTTATTTTATTTGATGCTGGTGGAGAAATCTCATTTTAATTCAATTAATCACCAGAATGATTTATTTAATCTTTCCATGACAATATGTTGAAACAATGAGATAAAATTTAGATTAATGCAATAATTTCTAAAAAATATTATTGTCTATGGTAGGCTTATACAATCTTTATTATCAAATGTAAATTTTAATGGTATTAACCGTCTGCTAATAAGCAAATCTTTAGCATTAATTGTCCGAACAGCCAGTACTATTTTCGGGGGAAATTGATACATTGCTTCTCTTCAGATATTTCCTTAGGAGAATAGGATTATCATGTTTTGTAGCTTTTATAATGTTTTCTAATAATAATTCTGATTTCCCGCCAAACCTTTTATTTGAATTACAGTGAAATGCCAACATTTTGACTGTCATTTTCTATTTGAGTTGCATGTTCTATCCATTATATTTGTTACGTGTGTTGGCAGTTCTCAAGTGATATAATTCCTGTAATTTTGCTAATTTTTATTCTCTAATGCCAGGTGACAATTTTAAAATAAGGATGGCTTTCGCCAAAACCTACAGGTGTTACTCCCACAAAATCATCTTAATAATTCGTCTTAAAAATCATTTGTTGCAACTGATATTTAAATATTTCTAAACGGGTGTAGAGTCAAGCATGACATCACTATGTCAGTCTCTAAATGAAAAAACTATTTAAGAACAAGATTCGAATTTTCAGGTTGTAGTTTTAGCATTTTAAGACTTTTCAGAAATCATCTACTGAACCGTATTCTTTTAGCAATAAATGATACTTGTGTCATGTTGTGTCAAAGATTTGACAAATCACATTTATTTACCTTGGTGTGGAATGATTAAAAACTAATAATGCATAATTGAAAGAATTACAACTGAAGAATATCAAACAAACGTGATTTTAATGCCCATACAATTATTAAATGCTAGGGAAATATGCGCACCTTCCTAATTAATAATTTGTGCAGAATTTTACGAAATGAATTCATGAATTGTTTGAGCGTTATCGTCATCACGCTCAAGTGATGTCTATTTTGTTCCATGTCTGAATAAACAGAAAATTATTCCGCGGTAGGCTGTTATTTCTTTAAGCGATAGACTGGTTGCGAAACAAGGCTATGCTATAGAACCCTATCTGTCCTGCTATTTGACACATAATTGAAGAGACAAAAGATAAATCCATGCTTTTCCGAGGATATTTGCGCGTAAATGGAATTTAAACTCAACGCTAAGATTTCCCATTCCAAGCAGATGTCTGTTGCATCACAACTCTCAGTCAGTCAGTCAGTTAAGTGCCATACGTGAAACACGCTTGGGCGATCATGTCTCGAAAGAGACATGACTGACTGGGCAGAACATTAACCCGCAATAGGTTTTCATTGCTTTCTATGGCAGACTGATTGCAAGCCAAGGCTATAGAACCCAGTCTGTCCCTTTATTTGACTCATAGCTAAAAAGGGAAGACATGTATTATATTAGTATATAGTAATAAGTGGGAGATCAGTTTTATATTGTTATGAAGTAATAAACTGATCCCCCACTTTATGTCGAGTAGAGGCCTTAATCATATGTTCAACTATTATCTTCAGTCAGTCAGTTAAGTGCCATACGTGAAACACGCTTGGGCGATCATGTCTCGAAAGAGACATGACTGACTGGGCAGAAGATTATCCCGCAATAGGTTGCCATTGCTTTCTGTGGTAGACTGGTTGCAAGCCAAGGCTATAGAACCCAATCTGTCCTGTTATTTGACCCATAACTGGAAGGAAGAGATTGATCAATACCTTTCCCAACGGTATTTTCGCGTAAGTGAATACAATGAATTCAACTGGAATTCGAACTCGGCTCCCCGATTTCTCGTTCCGAGACTCGCAGTACAATACAATATCATGTAATAGCAAATTAACAAATATACACGGAAAAATGATATTTGTAATTAAGAAAAAATTAATTGATATTTACACAAGTCAATGTAAAAGATGATTACACATGACAATGAAAATAGCGTTTTACGGCATTGTAAGTTACAGGCTTCAAACTACGTGGATTAAAATACGAGCGTGTAATTATATAGATAGATGAATAATCAATTTAATCTAAAACGTTTTATGGCTTTTCTTATAAAAATAAAATACCGCATATAATTTTGGAAGGGAATAAACTTTTCGAAAAATAAATAGAAAATTATATAATTTTAATAGCATTTCGAAAACAGAAATAATCGATGATTACCTCAGGGTTAAGATATTCATAGATAGAAGAGATAGATAGATAGATAGATAGATAGATAGATAGATAGATAGATAGATAGATGTGGAGAGACTGTAAGAGACAACACAGTTATGGAATATATAGATAGATGTGGATAGACAGAGAGATAATACATGTATGCAAACAGATAGATGTTGGAAGACTGGGATAATTTGATATTCAGAGATAGAAATTGAAACAAATAAATGAAATAGATAGATAGATAGATATATAGATAGATAGATAGATAGATAGATAACACATATGCAAATATATATAGAATGATAGATAAATAGATGAACTTAGATAAAAAAGAATGAAAGAGATTAATAAAGGGGACACACACATATAGAGAGAGAGAGAGAAAGAGGAGGAAGATAGGGAGAGTGAGAGAGATAACGTCTTCTACTTACATATGCTGATTAATAATATTGAAATTTTCCGTTCTCAATTAAATATCATTATTATTGGAATTTAGTAAACTCTGATTAAATTTTGGCACAAGGACAAAACAGGAATTATAAAGGGCGCTCACCTTTGTTAACTAATTCGAAAGCAATTCTGAGAGACAAACAGATTTCTAACCTTTGTAAACAGGAAAGCTGAAGTATATAATTGAACTTTTAAAAATTGAGGTAGATGTTTGCTTATCATATCAAAATTACTAGTTTTGTGCAAGCGCCCATAACACATGAAGATTTCGGAATAAATACTTAAACAGGGAAATATAGCTGTATATAGAATACTATAATAAATAAACAGGGCGTCTATTGAAATAAGAGAATCCACTAAGAATAATGTTCAAGTAAAAAAAAAACAGTCGGATTAATGAATAAAAAAATTAATCTCCTTTCTTTACAGATAATTAAGTAATAATAACCAAACATACACATGAAAAATAGAAATTTTCTAATTGTTTCGCCCAAAATAAGGCAGCACAGCCACTGCAGCGCAGGGAGCTACAAAAGATGAGAGGGAAAGGTTACATCAGAAGAAAGCAGAGAGAAAGAGGGACGTGTTATACTAATTATCAGAGAATGAGTAAGAGAGAGATGGGAATACTAGTGTGAAGTGAGTTGCGTGAGAGTAGAATGACCAGGGAGAATAACCAAACACAGGGGCTCTTGGGAAAAGACAATAGAAGGATAAGAGAATTAGAGATGATGAGTGTCGTAGCATGTAAAAACTTCGAGGCTTTGGCAGTAAGGGAAGTAATATAGAGAAAAGAATTCTACAGACAGGAAATGCAAGAGAAGCACTTCTCCGAGTAAAGATGATGTCTGCATTTGGTTGTCTTGACTGTAAAAGAATAGAAACTTGTTGCTAGTCCAGTTACTCGAGTGAATTCGTGTAGAAGAGTTACCAGGGAACTAAACTCGTCGAATCAGAAGCTGTGAAAATAGTTGTAGAATAAACAGAGAGAAACCATATCCAGTCGGTGAGAAAGTAACTGGAGTCGAGCTGGCTGGTTGAAATCGATTACACTGTAGATTCTTCTCTGGATTCTGTGGAGAACCCACAGATAAATAGAAGAGTCACCCGACCAGATATGACAGCAGTATCCAATACATGGGCGGATGGTTTATTTATATATGTGTAAGATGGATCCAAGAGAAAAACTTCCTGGACCAAACAGAGTGACCCAAAATTTCTAGCAGGTGATTTACCTATTAATTCAATGTAGTCGTTTCATTTGAGGTTGGCTGAGAGAGTGAGGCCGAGGAGGCCCGGTGTATTGCTTTCCCGGAGATTAGCTTGATATATACTGATGGTTGGTAAGAACGGCGGTCTAGGGTGGTTAACGGATAGCAGCTTGGATGCCTTACCGCAGTTCACCACAAATTAGAATTCCCTTTCGAAATCAGCAGTAAGGTTAACTTTGTCAGACTTGGCAGATTTTACTGAGGCAGGAGTAAATAGTTGTATCGTCAGCGTAAATGCCTACTTGTGATTTGATTGTCGATGAAGATGATTACGCGATTTGATAGGAACACTTGGATCTAAGCAAACAAGTGCTCATAGACTTATAATTATAGCGTTGCCAGACTTTGTCAAATGCTTTGTAGATATACATGTCAACCACTCTAGCTTAGCTCTTCTTATAAAGCGTCCGGTATATATACTTGGTTTTAGTCTTTATCATATCAGCAGTAGATCAGGTGACGTGGAATCTGTACTGTCTGTAGGAGAATAGGTTATGGTCTGTGACATGTTGTTCACTTCTACATTGATGACATCCTCAAATACTTTGCCAAAAATTGTAAGATGATTGATGGGGGTAAGTTGGTGTTCATTTTTATTTGAATGAAACCTAATTGAGCTATTGTCAGAGAGATGTAATGTAAGATTTTTCTAGTATACTTGATAATTCCAATATAATAAACTCATCTACATAAAAAATAGGCTAAATATCAGCCGATATACAAGGACATCAACCATGAACATAGCCAAATTGTAGTGAGTATGTTTGCAAAATAGGTCATTACTATAAATCTAGATAAATATATAAAAATACATATATTCAGTTATAAATTTGAAAAAATAAAATCATACCTGATAATGGTTGAAAGTATAGTCGAAATAGTCGGTAATAGAGAATATTTTGAAAGTTTCTACATATTCTTGTCAAGCAAAGAATAAAACTATAAGAACAAAAGAAGCATTAATTTTAAAATAACTTAACCGTAGCACATTGTAAGTTCTTTTTCATGAAACTTGCATATAAAGAAAGGATTGCTGCCCATATAAAGAATTATATATATACATACATACATACATACATACATACATACATATATATATATATCTTTCTCGCTCTCTCTCTCTCTACACACACACACACACACAAACACACACACACACACACACACACACACATATATATATATATGTGTGTGTGTGTCTGTGTGTATGTGTGTGGTGTCTGTCTTCTGTATTATAATAAAGACCATTGTGTATTTATTTAGCCCGGAATTCGTTCAGGAAAAGATCTCCCGCTTTACGAAGTAGTTGTTTTAGGAGAAGGTTAGCGGATTGTTGAGCATTGAGCAAGAAAATCTAGAGAGACACCTGATGACCACGTGCTCTGTTGTCAACAGGGAGGTCCAAGTGGAGGTGATGCCAGGTTTATTCAAGCAGAACTGGTGCCCCTGAAGTAGCGTTTGCTGAATTTCCAGTGACTTGGAAGGAGATCAAAGGTCATATACAGAAGTCAAGATCTTGGTCTGCACATGATCCTAATGTCTTAATGCTGTTTAGAACAGGGATTTTGAATTTTGTGTGTTGAAGCTTCTTGTGAAGATGTGACAACTTGGTGATGTTCCGGACTGGTGGCGTCGAGCTGATGGTGTGAATAGAACGGAGAAGGAGATTTTCTTTTACTCTTAGTTCGTTCCGTACAATCTCTCTCATGAACGTTCAGGAAAGGTGTTCTTTAATGTGTTTGCCAGGAAACTGAAGGAATAATTGCTTGAGAATAACTACATCGACACTAATATCAAAAGTCAGGTGTCACATATTTTCTGGGGTGCTTGGAGCACGTGTCAATGATTTGGGAAAAGATCAGTGAGGCTAAAACTATAAGGTAGAATATTCATCTCATCTGGCTGGATCTTGCTAATGCATATGGTTCAGTCTCTCATACCATCATTCAGATGGTGCTGGAATTCTTCGACGTTCTGCAAAGACTCACGGATTGTTCCAGTGTGTATTTCAAATTTTTAATGCTGGGTTTTCCAACAATAAATAGCACGACAAAGTTTGTGGGGCTGCAGAGGTGGATTGCGATGGGATGTGCCATCTCTCCAGTACTGTTTGTGATGATGATAGAGGTGTTCCTGAGAGGTCTAAAGCGACAGTAGCGCTTCCTGTAGAATGAGATGAATTTATGAATGATATAACAATGATTCAAATCAATAAGAATATAACATAGTTGGTTCTTGAGAGACTCTAGATTTGGTAGAGTGTAGTTAGGTGGCCTTTAAACCAGGGAAAAGCAGGTCATTATGTATGAAAAGAGGTTCTGTAATTAATAGATTGTTTCCACCGCAGGTGAAAAAAATACCAAATGTTCTGTATCAGAGTTGAAAGAGCCTTTGGAGATGGTATAAATTTCCTGTAATAGATTGTCACCGTAATGTTGAAATTCAGCGGCAGTCTAAGGTGGCAAAGGTGAGATTGCAGTCCATGATTTGTGAATGGAAGGAGGTCGTAATCCAGGAAAATGTGCCGGAGGAAAGAACAGGAATGAGGAATGTGTCAGACGTGATGACGACAGTGGACGGAATGGTGAAGCAGGCGAATAGCCAAGGTAATACAAGAGAGGGACGTGCTAGATTTGGTATGGTTGAGAACGACAGAATTTGGTCAGGAACAACGCAAGTTACGGTAACGGGATGTTCTAAAATTTGAGGGAGAGAGATTAGTAGTGCAATGTCTTTGAGAGGTTCAGTGAGGTTGATGTCTCAACTGGGATGGCATGAATGGTGATCAAATCAGATATTCTGGTTGGTGGCGTCTCTGCACGAGATGTTTAAAGTTCCTCATTCAGCATATGATGTGGCGCCATCACCAGCAAATTTGAGGAGATGTGGAGTTTAGAGGACACCATCCTGCCAGTTATGTGGGCATACGAAAACCTGCAACATATGCTGTCATCCTGACCTGAGGCTTGTACACGTTTAGACGTGAATTATTACTTGAGGTTGTCGCAGCAAATGCGAGAAATGCTAATATACTCTTGGTGAACATGGGAAGTGATACATTTTTTAAGCACGTTGTGACTCGAACAATGCAAAAACCAGGATGGAGGACACAAGGATGTGGACAGTGTTGGTTAATGCTACACTGCCATGGAAAGTTATTGTATCTGGTGTTGATTAACTGCGTGAAGAAATATCTGTTGTTAGGCGAGCTGACAGTAGCATACATGAAAAGGATTGAAGAGGTTCATGAAAGAAAGCTTTTTTGCCATGAAGAACTGATGGCTGTAGTCCGTGATAGAAGATACAACTGCATCTTTGTGCCGTTTGAGTATCGCTGTAGGAATTGTCCTACTGCTTGTTTAAAGAGATTACTCAAGTGTGCTGGTATCCGAAAACTGAATAAGGAAACAAAGGTCTGTGATAAGAAAGAGGTAGAATGAAGTGGATATATTATTCATAAATTCGTATTAAGTCAAATTTAACATCGTAACCTAGATAAAACGAAACATCATTTAGCTTTTTCAATCCCATGTGGAGACGTAATGAGCTTAATGGGCGGAAATTTCGTTGAAGCACGGCGCTCATCTGAAGGTTGCAACTAGTCTTGCGCATTAGATATATACATGTGTTATATATATATATATATATATATATATATATATATATATATATATATATATATATCCTAACTCGCTAATAGAGAAAGACAATGCTGAGGCAGTTTCGGCTCTGTTCATTCCCTTTACAAGTTATTAAATTTTGCTAGCAGTTATGAAGTACCTTGACACATGTTTGCTCTTTGACAATGCCTTATTTTTTTGAAATAACTATGCCCTTGAGTAGTGAAGAACACATGTATAAATTTATATATACCCTCAATTGTAATAAAACCGCTTTGTTTACACACACACACACACACACACACACACACACACACACACACACACACACGCACACATATATATATATATATATATATAATACTCAAATATTTTGCGGTCATTTCTGACATAATTACACTCGTATACATATATATATGTATATATATATATATATATATATATATATATATATAAGAATAAATGCGTAATTGTGTCTTTATTTATTTATTTATTTAGACAAGATGATTAAGTTGTCTGCTGGATTTCCAAGAAAAAATATACAAATTCTTCGAAATATTTCTCGTGTTATTTACAGAATTTCAATTGTTAATGAACACAGAAATTACCATAAACGTCGGCACATATAAAGAAAAACAATTCTAAAAAAAAGAAAAGATAAGAAGACAAATATTTTAAATTCATTTTTTCGATTTTATTTTCTAAGTCATATTTTTTACTTTTCGTCTCTCTATGCTAACAAAATTAATAACAGACTATGTTAAGAAAAACAGTAAAGAAATTAATATTGCTCACGCTATCAGACAATAGCTAAGGATATATTATATATTTTGATCTTTCTTGTTTGGGATATATTCTAGTGAATGATAATACAGTCGTTTAATTAAATTACGACACTAGCAAAATATCTGAAATTTTCATTCGTTCGACATTCATGTCTATTATGAACAAACATTATTTAACGAACCGAGTAACTAATAACATAAAAGTTAAATATTACTTGTGCGTAAAGAGTTTTATTTATAGTGTCAGAAAGCAATGCTTTTTGTATTCAATTGTAAATTTCTGATGAATTTGATTCTATTAAAGCATTTTTCATAAAAGTATTTATAAGAACCCAGACCGGTAAATAAACATGTACTGTTAAAATTAAAACATACTTTTATTTAAATACATGTATCGAATAGAGAAGGCATATATATGGAACAAGGAAACAAATACATTTATTCTCTCTCTCTCACTTTCTCTCTCTCTCTCTCATATATATATATAAATCTATGACATATTTCAGAAGAATGTGCTAATTATTGATGAAGCATTTATAGGTCTATAATCAATATGAATTGCATTGTGATTGTGAGTTTCACGCCTCAAGATATGTTGGCCCATGTGTTTATACTTCCTTAACGGGCTCTAAAATAGCAGCCAGGTAGATTAGAGAAATTTGGGGAAACTTGGAGCTGGCAGCACGCATTCCTTTGTTAAGAAATGATATTTTGTTTGGTTTTGTTTCTGGTCATGACCTCTAATTTGCTAATTCAAGCTGGTTGGGTGCTTGGCGGAAGTGTACATGTATCATAGATTTGTTATATATATATATATATATATATATATATATATATATATATATATATCATGAACAAATAAAGATATGGAAAACATCTAAGCAAATACATATTTATACATTCATCTGTTTATGTGATTTTTTATATTTTTGTTTGTGTTTATTATTAAATGTATTTTATGAGATATTTGTTTGTTTTTGAGTCTTAAAACTATTTTAGGTCTATACATGGAAATGAGTAATTGTAATTTTCCTACTATTTTATTATGTTCCAAACATGCTATTTTTTCTTCAAACAAATGTTATTTGCTGGTGCGGTTTTGTTTTAAGTTGGTTTTATTTATTTTTTAATACTTTTTTTTTCATTTTACGTATTGTGGAGTATTGCTTTATGTTTTGATTTGCGCTATCTACACCGTTTAGCAAATTAATTAAAACAAAATGAATAACGTTTTCCCAGGATCTTTCACACCTTCCCTCATCAAGTATACGTCTTCGCTTGGCGTTTTTTTACTCTTTCAACCCCATTATCTTGTATGTTTTGTACTGATCGATTCTGTTTGTTTCTTCATCTTCATAACACGACTGAGAGTTGAAATGCTGGCACCAACAATATCCACGAATTTCTGGAATGTTTCCTAATGAGCCTTTGTGTAGCACTACAATTTTCGTACTGTTCCTTGTTGTAACGTCCCTCGCAGACAATAGCCGTAATAGAACTGTTCAACAGTCAAACAATATTGTCTGGGCGTGAGAAAAAATCTGACTCAATTACGGATGAAGCTATAATTTTAAGGTCAAATAAATTTCATCATACTCCTTGAAAATAGATTCATATTAGGGGGCACCATTATATATATGATCTAATCTGAAGAAAGAATAAAAGTAAATTACACCCTGTAAATCCCGTTGGTCTAAAACTACCGTATGTTGAAATAAGGAAATTAAAGCATTTATTATATTTCAGTTGATTTTAACAAGGGTGTATTTTGATATTAATGTGTTGTTTGCATATATTTGGTTTGTCAGATTTTGCTCTAGTTAAGTAGATTCTATGTTAACCATATATATATATATATATATATATATATATATATATATATAGGAACAATTATTAAAAAGTTGTGAGTTTAAAAATCTATTTTTGACAGTATTTGTTTATTTCTCTTATTATATTTTATATTTCAGACCATCCTCGGTCCTTCATCAGAAACAAATGATTTTAAAATTCAAATTAGAAACGTATTTTTCGAGAGCGTCTGTGGAGAGAGTCTGTTTACACCACGTGACGTGTTTGTTTGCATCACGTGACGCGTCTGTGGAGAGAGTTTGTTTACATCAAGTGACACACAAACGCGTAAAATCATTTGTTTCTGACGAAGGGCCGAGGACGGTCTGAAATATAAAATATAATAGTAGAAATAAACAAATACTCTCAAAAAAAAATTTTAATCTCACAACTTTTTAATAATTTTCCTATACATATTAAGAGAGTATACGTGGATTATCACTATGTTATATATATATATATATATATATATATTTGCTTCGGTTATTGTTGTATAATTGAAGGTAATTACTCTTCCTGATAGTAGTAGTCCGCTGCTTGAACCAATTGACCCTTTCCGTTGTCCGAATCGTTCCCTTGCTCAGCAAGATTCTCTATAACGATATTTCTAGGTTCTAGTTAACGTTGTCTGTTAAAATATATCACAGATATTTAAATGTTTGTCATTGCTTGATTCAAAAGTCGTATACTGAGCTGCCCCGCTCGCTAAAGAAATCTGATAAAAACGAGCATTGTTTCAAGAACTACTTTTAGCAGAATGACAGCCGCTATTATTTCTGTAAATTTTGGTCGCTTTTTCTGACGTATTCTTAGAATTTCTAATGTTCCATTACACGTTATTTTTCCTGCTTCTCTTAAACCGCTCGAGGATATGCACGTTCTCACCGGGAGAAGATGTACAGCTTCTTTGAATAGATAAGGAAAACGATAGAGAAGCGGAAGATTTCTCTCAGTAAAATTAATGCGATGACAGAGTGACTGAATTTGTTCACTGATGCACACTATCATGATTCTACATGTCTACAGAATGTCTTGCCAGGAAGGAACCCTGTCTAGATATTCTCTTCTTTTACTCATTTTATTTGCAATCTATACAGAATATTATTCACTAAATTTGATAATCTTGAATTCTAATTACAAAGAGGACATTATCTTTGTAATACATGCTCTGGTTCGAATTCCGATTGTATGCTTGTAAAACGGATTATCATTCTATTACTGAACATGATCGGATTTCAAAACCGAGCTGTTTCGAGTTGAATCTAACTCTGTATCCTTTTCGTAAAGAGATATTCTTCGAAGAAGTCTTCAAACGGTATAATGGCACTGCATCTAAATAAGTATTTGCTTGACAACTTTAACAGGAGTTGATTACTCCAAGATGAAACGAATAATGTCTAAAGATTTTAGTCGAATCGTCTCATTACACTTTTTCCAACTAGAATTCCCCCAATTTTCAATTTGATAAGTGTACCGGTCACTTCGATTCTCATAGTTTCATCTTTCAAGATTATTGCCCGTAAAAAATTATTTCAGCTTCTTGTCTTCCTGTGAAATACAATATTTAAAAATGTAAAAGCATCGAAAATATTCATTTTCTTTCCACTGAATCCAGTTCTTTTTATTGTAATTTTTCTTCCCTAATGATTCTCTTTTCTCTTCCCTCTCGGTAAAACCCTTATGCCTTAGTGGCTTTATCTTCTTGCTTGGAGTGTAATCTTAAAAAAATAATTCATAGCTCAAGAATTCATCAGCTTTATCATTAAATTACTGCGTACCGGCAATGTAGCATTATACATTTACGCATTTATCTCTTATTCAATGTCGAAAATGGGTAGTAAAAATAGTTTTTTATTTATGAAAAGCAAACATTGAATTAATAACATTTTGAGATTGAGAATGCTTTTCCAGATACAAATCCGAAAATTTAATTCATAGCTGGTGGAGGGAGCGATGAATTCATGTAATTCTCAATAATATTTGCGTATAAACAAATGTAACGAATCTGACACGAATTAAAATTGCAAATCTTCGATTTCTCCTTGCTATCCATCCCCATTAAATAACCGCTCTTACGGTACTGATGAAAAGGGCCTCTGTTAAATGAATGAAAGAGGGATAACAACAAGTAATTAATATGAGGATGAATAAGTAACATATGTGTATCTTTAACATTAAAATGTTAGAATTTTAAGAAAAGAGCGTCATATATTTCGACATTTTATAAATATTCCAGTATCCTATATATTTCTCGTCTGTATCTCTTCCTATAATCAGTAATTTGATGCTGAGTCGCTGAAATTTGGTTTAGGGAAGCGTATCTGCAGATAATAACAATCATCATTTATCTATCACACGCAATGGTGCATAGGGCAGCAACTTTTTGTTGCTGTAACAAACTGTTTTTGTAGAGGGCAGGTTTGTTAGCCCTGCACCCAACCCTCAAATCTCAAATCTCAAGGACCGGTGGATCATACGTTTACAGCACCTGGTATTCGAAAATGGTCACCCATTTAAGTACTAACCAGGCTCGATGTTGCTTAAATTAGGTGATTGGACGGGAACCGGTGTATTCAACACGATATAGCCGTAGACAGATAGTAACAATACATACTATTAATTCACTATATAACATTTTAAAAGCCATTCTTATTCAGTCCAATTATATCATAATATTACCTGCTAATGTACGTATTATTATACCCTAGTTATTATGTATTTACAATATTATTATGTAATTATAATGCTCATACGTTATTCTGTAATCATCAGAAAATTATTGTTATTTAATAATTTTTATACAATTATCTAAATATTATGTTATTTTTCTGTATTTCTCCTTATTATTATGTAATTTAAATGAAATGCAGAACAAAACTCGAGTCAATCATTAACATTCAAGATGTGAAATTAAAATCAAAACTTTAAATATATTTGAGTATGTATCAGTTAAAAAATGTATCTGTCATAAGAAATTGTACAAATACTAGATTGTGCCAGAAATAGTTTAGCTCGAAAACCAAAATTTCTACAAAAGTGAAATATTAACCTGAAAAATTGAGTCATATATTTAGCTTCATCCGATGGCGATTTTCATTTGGCTGTCAAAGATGGCGTGAAACTCGTTTGCAAAAAACTAAACTGTTAGCTGTGTGGAACAGATTTTAAAATGAACTATTAAGAGCAGCGATGACTGGAAATTGTGAAGAGCCATAATCGGCAACATCTTGAAGGGAAACATCACCTAGAATAAGAAACGTTTTACTACAGGCATTCAATCATATAGAAGATTGAAATTCATGTCTTGTACTAAAAAATTCAGAATTTCATAACGCGAACTCTAAAACATGAACTTTCTGTCTCCATTATTAAATACACACCGACATCATCATTCCACTGCAATGTTTAGGGTTAGCAGTTCCAAAAGAGAAGAAATTGTACCGAACTATGATCGTCAGGGTCTCGAAGAGACAATTGGATAGAATAATA
This sequence comes from Ascarosepion bandense, assembly GCA_037127315.1. Taxonomy (NCBI): domain Eukaryota; kingdom Metazoa; phylum Mollusca; class Cephalopoda; order Sepiida; family Sepiidae; genus Ascarosepion; species Ascarosepion bandense. Next base: position 7,059,922 of record JBBBDQ010000428.1, on the reverse strand, counting down.
CTAAAATTTCTACGGCAGACACACAATTTTACAGATGATTAAAAATGACTGTCTTGTTACAAAAAAGCCAACGTGGACTGTAAAAATAATCAGTTCACTATCACATTTTTCTCATTAGAAAGTATAGTTTTTCATAATCGGCACATGTCAATATTTAGTAGTGTTATCGACTCCATTACTTATGCATCTAGAACAAATTTGATATTTACACAGGAGTAGTTAACCCAGATCCATATTTACTCGCTCTGTTCACTAGTAAATAACTTGCATGCCGGTAGCGAATAGTTTTATGCTACTTTCAGCATTCATCGATAGAGCTAAGCCTCTATCGATTCCATTCTTTTCTTTACTTAAGAATCAGCATTTTTTATTCTTGCAGTGATAGAAAGCAGGAAGAAGATTTCATAATTTTTTCAAAACATTAATCCAATGTACGATTTTATAAAAATATGGTTAGATGCACATAAAATAGTGCTGAAATGATATGTCATGTCTAAACCATATGGCAGTGAATGCTGAACAATGGACTAAAAGCTACAAAGTTTTATGCTGAGAAACCACGGCAAGGCATATGCGGGCAAATTTTTTGTGAAACAGAAAAAAAGCAACCATTATACTTAGAATCAGAAAGGGAGTGTCAAATTTATGAGATATTTATAAGTAAGATGGACTTGGAAAATTTACTATCACCGGTCATATTGAAAGGAGAATGTAAACCATCTACCGCGTTTGTGTTAATAGATGGCGGAACCGAGATTAGGAGGGATTGTACGTTGGTAAACTCTGCTTAGAACTACAGCAACCATAAATATTTGACAAACCAAGGTCAACATGTCATGAAAAAAAAAACGGGGCACATAAAAAACGTAGTCAAATATGAGCACACATTCTTAAACAGATTTCTAACATCTGTTGCTCAACATATCTATACTCCAAAATCTTCCACTAATTATTTCTCATGTTACATGAATAATAGTTTTTCATCAAAGTTCGATTAAAGCAAATGATGTGAAAACAGTTTAAACTAACCTAAGATGATTGAAAGCATTTATTCATGTGGGAAAAATCGCTGATTAGGTAAACATAATTATCACACTGTTGAATATATTTGATATCATTTTTTAGATGATCATACTTAATTAGATTCTATATTTTACCCCAAATAATTTAGGAAGATTTATGTGCATATTATTGAACTGGGGACCTAATATGTCTATTTCTAAGATCTTACCCTCACTCCCTCACCCGACCTCAGGTGGAACGACTACATCGTCGGAAATTTTTCCCACCTGAAACTATTCTGCACATATACAAATCTACCATCCACCCGTGTATTGAATATTGCTGCCATATCTGGTCGGATGCCCCTGCTGCTCTCCTTGGGCTTCTTGACAAAATACAAAGGAGGATCTGTAACGTGGTTGATACTGACTTGGCAGATCGGCTGCAGCCGCTCTCACACCGGCGTGATGTAGCTTCCCTGTGCCTCTTCCACAAGTACTTTCATGGCTTCTGCTCCGATGAGCTTAGATCACTGGTGCCGCCTAAGCACGAATTTACACGAGATACTAGATTAGCAACTAGGTCCCACCCTTTTACAGTTAAACAAATAAGATGTAACCGTAAATTCTACTCCAACAGCTTCTTTTCTCGCGCTTCCCGCCTGTGGAACTCCCTTCCACAAGTCTGCTTTCCCGACAGTTACAATCTCCAGGTGTTTAAATGTAGGGTCAATAGACACCTCCTATCACACTAACTCCCAACTATTCTCAGAACACTCTCATCTTCCCAACCCTCATTCTCGGTATCCTCACCCGCCTGTCACCCACCCTCCGTTATTTCCTATATTTAATCAGCCTTTCTCCACTCTACGTAGCCCTCTGCACAGTAGTGGCAGTGACATGCCTTGCTCGGGGTGAAACGCTTATAAAAAAAAAAATCTACTGCTAGGAAAGTTGGTTTATTCTGTCTGGCCCGTATACTTTTACGTCAATTTTTCTCTCCGTCTTTCACATTTATAAATCTAAAATTCATTCTTGCATTGAATACTATTGCCATATGTAGTTAAATGACCCTGCCATTCCTGTCAAGATACTCAAAATAATCTAAAAGTAGATCTGCAATGTAATCAATCCTGACTTAGCAGCCCAACTTCAGTTGATTCTCACCGACTTGCTCTGAGGCGTCTGTCTTTTCTACAAATGTTTTCACGGTTTCTGCTCTGACGTAATTCTTTCCCTGGTGCCTCGACTACAAGAATATACACGTGCTATTAAATTAGTAGATTGGCAGCTAGGTCCCACCATGTTGCTGCCAAAATATTTAAATGTAACTGCCACTTCTAAACTGCAATTTCTTTTCTCGTACACACCGTCTGTATAAATCATTTTTATATATACACTTCACTTAAAGCTTCTTCTTCTATGTGCATTGTCCCTTCAGGACCTAAGCGATCATGGCTTCCGTGTATCTCTATCCCTGGTGGCTCTCAGCACGCTTTCCTCTGCTAACCCAAGCAACCCTCTTTCCTATTTCCACCTGCACAGGCCAGTCAAGTAAGTTGCACGCTGTTTCCGCTGTCTCTCCTTCCCTCTATCTGGCTGGTTAGTATCAGTTTCTCCAAGCCCTTCTTCCTCATTGCATATGCAGGAACTTCAGCTGCCTTTTCCTGATGCTCAGTATTATTTTTCTATTCTTTTGCATCTATTCCAAAATCTCATCATTGTTCACACGCTCGATCCCTGATATCCGCAGCATCCTTCTGTAGAATCACATTTCAGTTGCTTCAAGTTTTTCCTTCATCTTCGATGATATTGTCCAGCATTCACTGCCATATTGAATAACTGACAACACATAGCAATCCAGTACTCTCTTCTTTGTTTCTAGTGAAATGTTCCTCTCTCTTAATAATCTACTCAGCTTCTAGCTAAAATCTCCAAAGCTTTAAATGCAACTGCATTTGTTATCCTCTGTCAGCCTAAATCTCACCCACCTCCTTAAATCTCAATCTATTTATTATACTTTTTTATCGGAACTCCATGTACTCTATATTTTCTAATCACTGTAGCCCCCTGTGCAGCACTGACGGTCCTGCGTTGCTTGGGGTGAAGTGATTATAAAAAGTGAAAAAAAGCAGAAATTTCTGGTCAATCCTTTTATATATAAAAGTAATTGAGTCTAGGAGAGACGGGTTCAAATTCCAGTCGGGAATTGTTCACATTGTTCACTGGGAACGGTATAAATCAATTCCTTCTCTCTCTCGCACAGCTCTAGGTTAAGTTGAAGGTTGGTTGTTTGTTTTGTTTTTATGGCATGTCACCCTAGGCGAATCATTTAATGCCAACTAAACTTTTATTTATTTATTGCTGGTAATACTATTTTCGTTCAACAATTTATTGTTGTTTATATAAGTTTTGTGTCTAGCCATACTTTTTTCTTTTCGAGTATCAAGATTTATTGGGATTTGTTTTTAAGGGCAAGGTCCCCAAGTCCTACCCTGTTATTCAACCAATAACTGACGGGAAGGGACGGATTAATACCTTTCCCAAGGGTACCAGTGCTTAAGTGAATGCAGGGTATTCAACTGGTAAGTAGAAAACAAATTGCATATTATAACATTGGGTTGCATCCAGTCTACCGCATAAATAAACGGAAGCCTACTCAGGGAAAATATTCTGCCTAATCAGTCATGAATCGATAAAAATCTTTTGCACTGAAGTGTGTAACATGTATGGCACTTAACCAATTGAATTTAACTGTAGTAAATTAACTGAGTTTAACCGTTTCCAAGCAGGAAATAGGTGGTATTGACACAGCAAATATTTAGCACTATGTTTCGTTTACATTTATAAAGTATGTCACTTAAACACTTATCAGGAAAATAAGGTTATCAATTCGTATTTCGTTTATGCGTCCATCAACTTAATTCAATAATTAGATAGATAGATCACTTTTGCTATCCATTTGCATGACTCGTGATGGATACATTTTAGTCTTTCCTTCTTCAACAGTCTTTTTCTGATTATAAATAGGTTTTGCCTGTATTCTCCTGTTATTGTCATTTTTATCTTGCCACCTCAAGCAAGGCAATAACACCACTAAGATGAAGGGTTTAATGAATGTTAGAGCATATGGGAAAACAAAACACTATTCAAGTGACAGAAAAATAAAAGAGCAGAGAATAAGAAGACAGAATGTAATGAGTGTCCATTACATTTACATTTTTGAAGATCAAAGTCAACTTGGACTTAAAAAGCTGGAAGGGAGTTTCAAAAGCGAAAACCGTGATAAAATATATCTCTTAGCATAGAATCTACGGTTACATTAAGACATTACAAACGAAATTTTGTGAAATCTTGTTGCCAATATATTAAAATTAAATTAATAAATTCTAGGTAACATATCCGGAAGTTAATCAGAACAATTCAGTCAGTCAGTTAAGTGCCATGCGTGATACACGCTTGGGCGATCATGTCTCGAAAGATACATGACTGACTGGGCAGAAGATTATCCCGCAGTAGGTTGCCATTGCTTTCTGCGGTAGACTGCTTGCCAGCCAAGGCTATAGAACCCAATCAGTCCTGTTATTTAACCCATAACTGGAAGGAATGAAACGGATTAATACCTTTCCTAAGGGTATTTGTGCGTAAGTGAATGCGATGAATGCAGCTGGAATTCGAACTCGGCTCCCCAATTTCTCGTTCCGAGCCGATATCCGAGCTGGATCAGAACAATTACTATGCAAATATTTATATAATGGGCACATGCAATCTATGTTGTTTAGGTTTTATCATGAATCACTAAATAAGATAAGAAAACTCGAGTTAAATTTAATTTTCGACAAATCACCTCATCAGAAAATGATTATGTATCCAGTATTCTTAATCGCTTATCATTGGTCGATTTGAAATGTTATCGTGTATTTATCACGAATGGAATGTGTTACACTCCGTTATCACCTAAGCATAAACTACAGTTATCTTTTATTGAGCACATGGAATTTAATAGATCCATTGTAGAAGGTTTCATCAAGAGACAGGTGAACAAGATTACGGTTGTGAAAACACCAATGTCGAGAGATTAAGGTCCAGCTTTCTTAATTGATCCCGTCAGAGACAAATTAAACTAATATGAGTTAATCCTATTCGTTTAAGAACAACAATATAGTAAATTTTTATAAATATTTGCTATTTATATAATATTTGCTATATTTGCTATAAATTTATATCAATATTTGCTAAATTGTATACTTGTTAGTTTTCTAAAGCATTGATATTGCAAAAACTTCAGGCTTCATGCAAAACCTATTAAAGAAATTCAGTTCTTAACAGGTAAAAATCTTTCAAAGTGTGATATAATATATCGAGCAATTTGTTAGTGAAAGGTTTTATCAAAATGTCATTTAATGAAATGTACATGTTAAAATCTTGCAAAAACACTTATTCAAAAATATTATCTCTTTCAAAGCCGGGTAAATCATTTTTGTCATTGTTCATTTTTTTTTATTTGTGGCGATTACAATGCCATCCATATAGGGGCGTAAGACAGGGATGTGTCTTTTCATCGGATCTGTTCAACTTGTACAGCGAGAATATTTTGAGGACCCTAGAAGTTATGCCTTGATTCGTCATCGGAGGCCACAATTTAAACAACCTAAGGTACGCAGATGATACAGTGCTGATAGCAGACACAGAAAGGAAACTACAAGGCCTCACACAGAAGGTAGCAGAAGAAAGTAACAAGAAAGGACTGGAAATAAACTGCAAGAAAAACGAATGCATGGTCATCAGTAAAAAGGTCAGCCCAAAATGACAAATACAGGTCGGGGATATTAGAATCAAGCAGGTACAAAAATTTAAATGCCTGGGAACCGTTATAACAGAAGACGGAAAATGCGATACAGAGATCCGAAGGCTAATTGGTATGGCGAAGGAAGCATTCCAGAATTTGAGTAAAGTAATAAGCAACAGGACAATTTCGCTAGAAAGTAGGAAGAGAGTACTGGATTACTACGTGCTGTCCGTCCTTCTATATGGCAGTGAATGCTGTACAATACCATCAAAGATGAAGGAAGAACTTGAAGCAACTGAAATGTGGTTCTACCGCAGGATGCTGCGAATATCATGGATCAAGCATGTGAGCAATGATGAGGTATTAGAAATGATGGAAACAAAAAAAGAAATTAATACTGAGCATCAGAAAAAGACAACTGACGTTCCTGGGACACGCAATGAGAAAGAAGAGCTTAGAGAATCTTATACTAACAGGCCAGATAGAGGGAAAAAGAGACAGGGAAAAGCAACGGATAACATATTTGATGGACCTAATCAGGTGGATGACGGAACGTGGATTGCAAATTGTAACAGGAGAAGGTGTGCTCAGAGCCACCAGGATTAGGGAAACATGGAAGGCCATTATCGCGTACTTTCTGAAGCGATAAGGCACATAGAAGAAGAAGAATCTTGAATATGTATTTTAATAAAATATTTCAGTTGCTGATATATTCAGCGATGAATTAATAATATTTTCCCTCGCTATCAACAAATCTTCCGTACCACAAATGGTAATTTTGATGAGAAAAAATTCTTACAATTTGAATGGCCTAACATCATCTTAAAATATTACTTTCTATATTTATTCTCCAAATAAAAATAAAAAAGAACAAAAACCATGAACAACTGTATGTTAATGGTAAAGATATTAGACGCCTCTTTATAAGGCAACATTCAGGCATTATGGACGGAGTGGCATGTGCTACTCCTCGAGATACGCATTTTTAAATTCCTTGTTCATCGGGTTGAGATCAAAGTATAGAATCTTTTATATCATCTCTGATAGAAATGGTAAAAGTACATGTATTTTTCTAAAAAAAAATAGCTTCGGTATTTGATGTCGAGAACCTAGTTACATTTTTACTTCATCCCCTGTTTTCGAACTGGATCAAATTGTACTATTTGTTTTTTCGGTAGAAATATATATTCTATTTGTCAGAATTTCTAGGGTGATAAACTGATTCCAGCAATTCTCTACACTTCGATACATTTTTCTGCAGAACATTTGTCTTAGGTCTTAAAATATTCCTCACTTTCAAATATTACTTCTTCATTGGAGTCAATTCTTTTTCTGTGGAGAATTCTTTTGGCGTCTGCAAACAGCCAGTAGTCGCTGATGACAAAATATGGAAAATAGAATGGATATGGAATAAAGTACAATTCATGTAGTTTTTCTATCGTTGCGACCGACTGGTGATAGAGCACGTTGTTTCGGTGAGGGATCACTTTTTTTCTTCAACTGTTGTCTTTTTTGGCTATATCTTTCTTCAAACGCACAATTAATTCTATGTAATACTTCAAAATACGGAGACCAAAATCATACCTGCTGATATTTGCGCCTTTGGTCACTTTGGACGAATTGCAGCTGCTGCTGTCCACTCAGCTAACTGACTATTTGACACTGGAATGAAATGATGGATCCATGTTTTACCCATTGTCACATATTAACGCAAAAACACCTTTTCGTTGCGTTGAAAAAGTTGCAAACAACGCTCAGAATCGTCGACACGTTGTTGTTTTTGATCGACTGTGAGCAAGCGTGGTGGCACTCACTTTGAACACAGCTTTGCCATTGACATATATTCATTCTAACTAGTGATTACAATTCCTTCCGATATGTTCAATTCCTTTGCTATTTTATGCAACATCATTTTAAGTTCGGTCAAATAGAGTTTGTGGCTTTTTGTAATGTTTTTCAGGACAATTGTCGATTTTGGGCGACCTGAGCTGTCAGCATCATTTGATACTGTGTGACCGATTTTAAAATCAGCATACCACCTTTTTAAGCATTGTTTCCGATGGAGAAGAGTCCGAATTACACTTATCAAGCCATTGCTTAGCTTGAACATTATTTTTCTCATCAGAAAGCAACGTCTTATCAACACACAAAATTAAGATTTTTCCAGTGTTTTGAAAATTTGCAATTGTAGCTTCAATTAAATAACTATAATTTGTAAACTAATAATCCGATTGGGCCTATGTTTTGTCACGTGCTGTTTCAAGGATAGTACTTCATCAAAATTATATGTTTCTTTTATTACTGGCGAAATTTATATCTCAGTCTAGGAATTTATTGAATTGATGTGCTAAATGATAGATGTCTGGTCCTGATTATTCCATTTCTGAGGCCACAACTCCCTCATGAGACCAAAGTATGGCATGTCGACTCATGTTCGTAGTTCTTTTTTTATGAAGACAGGGTTAGCTTGGTATTAGCACTCGCGTGAGCTCCCTAATTTAAAACGGCTTCGTCTCATTTCCCGTAGTCATGTCTATTATCCTAAAATGTCATTATGTTTATAATAATATTATGCGTCTTCTTATGAGGAAACATTCGGCATTTATTGACCAAGCAACCAGCTCTACACGAGTTACGCTTTTCTTATATCATTGACCATTAGGCGGAAGATGAATGTGAAGTATCTGTTTTCGTCATCTTAAATTATAATACTAGTTTTTGCCTTATAAAAAAACATTCGATATCATTTGGCCAACCACCTAGTACTCTAATTGATCTCTCTTATTTCATACAATTATTATTTAATATTATGTGATGCCAATTCACAAAAATATTTTCGCTAAAACATGTGAATTAACCTAACATCTTTCCACGTAAGTTTAGTTAACTATATATCAAATAGCTTTTTCTTGGTGTGTATTAATGTCTTATTTTATTGAAGGCTTTGAGTAATTCAGTATCGTTTTCTGGGAGGTCGACGTTCGTAACACCAACGTACGAGATTTTTTTATATACATACGATAGAATAGCTGATAAGCTCAAGCCATTCGCTTTACTGGTCTGACCGAAATGACTTGCACATTTACCAATGCATCAATGTCTTTACTGTGTATTGCTGAGTATTTATATCTGTTTCAGCCTCGTCCCTACGCCATTATCAAATTTATTTGCATGTCCTTTCTTCTCATGAATAAAACTTCAATTAAATTTATTCTCTGCATTGCTATTATTTATTACATCGCTCCATCTTTTGTTCTTTTTCGAACTCGCTGAATCAGTTTAATTTAACATATTTTGCTCTCTTCATTTTCTTCTAGCGATTCACTGTTTCCCATATTTCGAATATTTCCTACTTAACATATTTTTATTTATATTCATCATCTTGTTCCTACTTTTTTCCGGACAATTTGCTTTTCTTCTACTTAACTTTTTCTTTTTATTCCTTCTTTCTTTTCTTTCTGCATCAACACATATTCTACTTTATTCCTTTTTTCCGTAGTTTTTAGATTGAATGCTTTTTTCTTTATTGTTAAGATATTTTGTTGTTTTTGGTTCTACTTTCTATTTCTTCTATATAATTTTTTCTTCTTCTTTTTCTTCTTTTTCTTCTGGTTCTTCTCTTTGTTTATTCCTACTTTCTTTTCATCCTGGCACTTTCTTCTTTTTCTTCTTTATTGTCACATTTCTTCCCTTCTGCCTAAATTCTTCCTCTTTCGGGAACTCATATATTCATTTGGTTCTTCCTATATCTTTTTTCTTATGCTTTTTTCCTAGATTCCTTAACTTTTTAAATTTTATTTCTTTTTTCGTCTTTCCTTATATCGTTTCATTGTCTTGTACTCGTTTTCTTCTACGCGAAGTCTTCTGCTTACTTCTTTTTTCTTCTTCTTCATCGTCATCATCATCTCATCTTCTTTTCTTCATCATCATTTTTTTCTTCATATTATTTAAATTTATTTTGTTTTCTTTTACCTAAATGTTTTTATTTATTTCTATACATGTTTTTCTACATAAAGTATGTTTTATTCCTACTTTCCTTTTCATTCACCAAAATTCTTCTTTTTCTTCTTTATTTGCACATTACTTTTTAGATATATGTTCTTCTATCTCTTCTTCTTAATTCGTATTTATCAATTCTACTATCAAATTTTTTATTAGTCTTCTATACTTTTACACAACATTTTCAATCTGTGTCAGGAATATCTAAATAAACATTTTTGTGTAATGTAGTGTAAACTTTTGCGTGTTACTGTGTATATATTCTTTTTGTAATTCGCTATTTTTGTTTTCATTTTATTCTACCGAAATTCTTGTAATTTTGCTTTATTCCTACATAGACATTCTTCATTCTAAATTCTAAATTCTTTTTCGTTTTATTTTCTCCCCTTTACTTTTTCTTCGACGTAAAATCATTTTTATGCTTATTACCTTTTCTTCTACTTCAATATTTCTCCTTTTTTCTTTTTCTTTTTCTCGCATTTCCTTTCTCCTTCCAAAATTCTTCTTTTTTATTTCTAATTTCAATTATTTATACATGAATTCTTCTTCTTTATTGCAGTTTTTCTTTAATGTAAATTCTTTCTTTTTGTTTTTCATAACTTTGTCTATAAATTATTCTTCATTAGTTCTACAATTCTTTTTTTACCTAAATTCTTCTTAATCTTCTTTTCATTTCATGCTTTCTGTTTCGTACAATTTAATTTCTTCTACTTTATTCAAACGTTCCTATTTTTCTACATTTCTTCTTCAGCATACATAGTTTTAACCTATGTTTCTTCAAAATAAATTTTACCATTAATTATTATTCTTTTTTCTATTTTCTGTTTTTTTTACCTAAATTCATGCTGGTTTTCATTTTATTCCTACTTTCATCTTACTTTCCTTTCTTTCTAATTACTTTCATTATTCCTACAGACATTTTTCTCCTACATAAATCTCATAAAGTTTTCTACTTAAATACTTTCTCTTTCTTTTCTTTTTCTTTTATATTATTACAAATATTTTTAACCTAAACTTTTCCTCTTCTTTTTTATTCTTATAATCCTTTTCTTTTAACGAAATTCTTTCTTTCCTTTTTTTCTTCTAGATTTTTACACACTTTTCATTTTTAAAACATTTAATATTTTGGCCTTTTACATAGCGGTAGAACAATGCAAAAAGAAAAATGAGTCAGCACTTGTCATTTCTTCAAACGGATATTAGGTGGTTATTTATTTTCTATTGGTTTGGAAGGCTTTTCCGGACTTATAGTAAGTTAACACTTGAAAGTCTTTTGTAAATTGGAGTAGATAGACCCTTCTATCGCCTGGTTCACACACCCACTTTTCTTTTGGACTGGAGTAGAGGTCCGTGCCTTGTTTCTTGTTTAGAACTGGGTTTCCCGGTTCTCTCCACTCATCAGGTCCCAGGGATAGAGCTGTCGCAAGCTGTTTGTAGTAGTTTGGGAGTGTGGCAACATATCTTCATTCTGAGGGTACCATATTGGCAGTTTCCTGTTTGATGCTCCCGACTGGTAGTTAGAAACCAGAACTCTTGCGTAGCGTAAAGAGAGGCTGCTATTTTCAACAGCTGAATAATATCGGGGTCTTATGTCGTGCTATGTCGCGCATGGATGTGTGTCCCTGCATGAACCTCCGGTGGAAAACCCTAAAGCCACATTATGCTACATATAGCGACCGACTTTCTACTCTGGACCTCTCCTAAAATAACTCACTAATAAAGCAAAACATGAATTTACACTACCATAATAGCAAAACAAAACCAGCTAATAAAAAAAAAAACTCATGAACATCGCTTTCAGTAACATTTCTACATCGTCGGATCCTTCCTCCAGTTAAACTCACCTGGTACCCTAGCTTTCAGAAAAACTAACCTTGATCCTTCTATCCTCGCCTCTGAAATCTACGTCCCTGGCTACCTCCCCATGTTCAGGAAGGATTCTAATGTCCACATGTACGGGCTTGGTGTTTAGGTCAGCGAAAGCCTTCTTCTATATAGGGTGATGTTCCTTGAATCTATATATCACTCTCATATATGTTTACGTCTCTCCCTTATAAGGTCTGTTGCTATCTCTTTATTCATTACCGCTCCCCCTCATCTCCCGACTCTTCCGTTCTTGACTGCATCTTCAATAATATTGACAATGTCTTTTCCTCCCATCCGTTTGCCCATATATTTGTTTTGGCGAATTTAACGCCCTCCACGGCAAGTGGCTTGAGAACTCCGTCACAGATCTTGCAAACCTAACAGACTCGACTCACCACTAGATATTTGCTTTACCTCCACTTTTGGCTCGTGCAATGTCAAACAACTCTGACCTCTCAGAATTCTAACCACGCGATAGTTTCCGTTAGCATCCCCCTCTAATTCCACTCCACCCAAGAACCTCAGACCAGGAGAATAACTTACTAATACTAAAATGCTGACTGGGATAAGTTTCGCGATTTCCTGTGCGAAGTCCCTTGACATAATGTTGAAGACTGTGCGGCTGAGGTCTTCTCTTGGGTTAAGACTGGCATCGATGATTTTATCCCTGCCAGGAAGTTAAGACTTAAATCCCACTCACTCACTAGGTCTCTCCTGCTTGCTCGGCCAACATTGCCCACCGAAATCCCTTCTTTCGGCTTGTTTGGAGTCACGCGTCGAACCATAAGAGGCAACATTTTGCATTGGCTCGCAATGAAGGCAAGACGATACTTAAAAGAGCTAAGCTGAAGTTTGCAGCCTGAATAAAGCAACGCATAGCATCCTGTAAGATTGGCTCCAAAGATAACTGGAGGCTCTGTAAAAACATCTTCAAAAGACAAGGCTGAGTGCTTCGCCTTTAAATTCTCCTCCAACTCGACACTAGAGACGTCTTTAGTATATGTTCGCGACTTCCCACCTCAAACTGAGCCCAACTGACTGGATACACATAACTTCCTCGGAGGTCTCCAAAATTATTTCGAAGCTTGACCACAATAAAGCAAGCGATGATGACGGTATACCAATCATTGTCCTGAAGAAATCCGCTCTTGAACTCTCCTCTGTTCTCTCTTAGCTCTATAACTACTGCCGCTCCTCTTCTTGCTTTCCTGCCTGCTTGAACTCCTCCTCTGTGATTCCTGTATATAAAAATACCGGAGAAAAATCCGACACCGCTAATTATTGCCCTATCAGCCTCCTACCGATCTTTGACAAAATGTTCGAAGCGATCATACATGCTGAGGTAGTACAGCATGTTACAGCCCACAGACTCTTCTCTGACAACCAGTACGGTTTCCACTTCTGGAGGTCTACTGCTGATATGCGCACGACCATCACTGACTATTGGGCTACGGTATAAGAGGACAATTGTTTGATCTAATTCAGTCGTTCCTTAAAAATAGCACAATGAAGGTAGTATTGAACGGACATGCCTTCCAACATTATCAAATGAACGCAGGTGAACCTCAAGGCTCTATTCTGGATTCCACTCTTTTCCTTATCTGCATTAACAATCTCTCCGATGAAGTAAGATCACAAGTAGGCATATACGCAGACGGCACCATTTTTTACCCCCGCCTAGATAAAAATTCTACCGTGGCCGACAAAGCAAACCTCGCTGCCGAGCTCGAAAAGGACCTCCAAACCGTGGTGGACGGGGGTAAGAAATAGCTCGTGTATTTTAATGTTTCAAAAACGAAGCTGTTATCTATCAATCACCACAGACAATCGCTCCTACCCCCCATTAGCATGGATCAGGCTAGTCTACCTGAAAGAAAAAAAACTTCGCCTTCTCGGGTTAACTCTTACAAGAGACCTCAAGGGAAATGACTATATAGAGTCCATAGTTAAATCCGCTGTTAAGAGGTTCGGCTCTCTGTGAAGGACCAGGAAGTTTTACCCGTCAAAAACAATCCTGCACATATACAAACCTACTATCCGCCGTGCTTTGAATACTGCTGCTATATCTGTTCGGGTGCCCCTGACATGTACCTAGGAGTCCTTGACAAAATCCAACGGAGAATCTGTAATATGATCGATCCGAAAAGGCAGCTCGGATACAGTCATTTTCTCACCGGCCAACGTGGCTTTCCTGCGTCTAATCTACAAATACTTTCATGGTTCCTGCCCAGGTGAACTTAGCTCACTGGTACCCACCCCCCATACATGAATTTGCTCGAGTCACAATATTAGCAACTAGGTCCGACCCTTTTACTGTGAAACCAATAAATTCTACTTCAACAGTTTCTTATCTTGTGCTTCCCGCCTGTGGAATTCACGTTTACTTGCTTTCCTGATAGCTGCCATCTTCAATAACTCGAAAGTAAAGTCAATAGTCATCTACTATCTCACTAATTAGCCTCCTCTCTTTTCTCTCACGATTCATTCTTCGTCCACTCCGCTCTCTGCAGAATTCTCATCGTTCTCCTACCCTCTTCATAACACCACCTGTAACTTGTCACCGTTTCTCATAACTGACCTCCTATGTAAATCCCTGCTCACCACAGGCAGTAAAATGCATTTCTTGTGGCGACACGATTATGAAAAAAATATTTCTTCTTCTTCTTCATTATTCTTAGAATATTTTTCTTTTATCTAAATAATTTCTTTTTCTTTTCTTCCATATTCCTACACATTTTTCTTCTACCTAAATTCTTCCTTTCTTCATTATTCAATGTAATCCTTTTCTTTAAACTAAATAATTTCTTTCTTTTCTTCCCTATTCTTACACAATTTTCTTCTACCTAAATTCTTCCTTTCTTCATTATTCATGTAATCCTTTTCTTTTACCTAAATAATTTCTTTTTCTTTTCTTCCCTATTCCTACACACTTTTCTTCTACCAAATCCTTTCTTTCTTCATTATGCATTCAATCCTTTTCTTTTACCCAAATACATTCTTTTCTTTTTCTTCCCTATTCCTACAGACTTTTCTTCTACCTAAATTCTTCCTTTCTTCATTATTCATGTAATCATTTTCTTTTACCTAAATAATTTCTTTTTCTTTTCTTCCCTATTCCTACACACTTTTCTTCTACCAAATCCTTTCTTTCTTCATTATTCATGTAATCCTTTTCTTTAACCTAAATACTCTCTTGTTCTTTTCTTCCCTATTCCTACACACTTTTCTTCTACCAAATCCTTTCTTTCTTCATTATTCATTTAATCCTTTTCTTTTACCCAAATACATTCTTTTCTTTTTCTTCCCTATTCCTACAGACTTTTCTTCTACCTAAATTCTTCCTTTCTTCATTATTCATGTAATCATTTTCTTTTACCTAAATAATTTCTTTTTCTTTTCTTCCCAATTCCCTACACACTTTTCTTCTACCAAATCCTTTCTTTCTTCATTATTCATGTAATCTTTTTCTTTTACCTAAATAATTTCTTTTTCTTTTCTTCCATATTCCTACCCACTTTTCTTCTACATAAGTTTTTCCTTTCTTCATTATTCATGCAATCCTTTTCTTTTACCCAAATACATTCTTTTCCTTTTCTTCCCTATTCCTACACACATTTCTTCTACATAAATTCTACCTTTCTTCATTATTCATGTAACCCTCGTCTTTAAGCTAAATACTTTCTTTTTCTTTTCTTCCCTATTCCTACACACTTTTCTTCTACCTAAATCCTTCCTTTCTTCATTATTCATGCAATCCTTTTCTTTTACCCAAATACATTCTTTTCTTTTTCTTCCCTATTCCTACACACTTTTCTTCTACATAAATTCTTCCTTTCTTCATTATTCATGCAATCCTTTTCTTTTACCTAAATAATTTCTTTTTCTTTTCTTCCCTATTCCTACACACTTTTCTTCTACCAAATTCTTCCTTTCTTCATTATTCATTCAATCCTTTTCTTTTACCTAAATAATTTCTTTTTCTTTTCTTCTACCTAAATCCTTCCTTTCTTCATTATTCATGTAATGCTTTTCTTTTACTTACATATTTTGTTTTTCTTTTCTTCCCTATTCTTACACACCTTTCTTCTACCTAAACTCTTCCTTTCTTCATTACTCATGTAATCCTTTTCTTCTAACAAAATTTTAACTTCTTTTCTTTTTTCTTCTATATTCCTACACCTCCTATTTTTTGAAATAATCTGTTCTTCTTTTTCTTTATTCTTACAATAATTTTCTTATACCTTATTTCTTTCTTTTCTTTTTCTTCTACTATATCCCTGAAGACATTTTCTAACACCTAATCTTTTTTCTTTATTCTTATAATCCTTTTCTTCTAACTATTTTTTCTTTTCTCTTCTTTTATATTAGTACACACTTTTACTTTTACCTAAGCACTTTTCCTTCTTCCTCTTTATACTTAGAATCCTTTACTTTTACTTAAAAAAATTCTTTTTCTTTATTCATCCTCCATATTCCTACACACATTTTCTTCTATCTAAACTCTTCTTAATTATTCTTATAGTCCTTCTCGTCTACCGAAATTTTTTTCACTTCTTTTTTTCTTCTTATATATTCTTACTCTTTTTACTCCTACCTAAACCCTTTTTTCGTATTTATTTTATAATCCTTTTCTTTTGCCCAAATTCTTATTTATTCCTATTTTTCTTTTATTCTATCTAAATGCTTTTTTATTTTTATTCCAACTTACTTCTTTTCTAAGCAAATCATTCTTCTTTTATTCCTTATTATATTCTGCTACCTAATTTATTCCTCTTTTTCTACTTTTTCTTTATCCGTACTTTAATTTTATTCCAACTTACTTCTTTTCTAAGCAAATCATTATTCTTTTATTCTTTTATTCTTTTATTTTACTTTATTTTTATTCCACCTAAACTCTCTTCTTTATTATATTCTTCTCCTTCCCCCCTAATTCATCTCTATTTTCTTAATTCCTACTTAGATTTTCTACTTCTTTCATTCTTTTTTTTAATCGAACTTTCTTTTTCTTCTACGTAAATTATTCTTCCACTTTTCTTCATACTTTTTATGTATCTGCCAACATTTTTCTTCTTATTTATTCCCATCTTCCTTTCATTCAAACGATTTTTTCTTTTTTCTTTATTTATACTTTACATTCGTCTCTTTAAATTATTATTATCTTTATTTTCAATTTCTTTCAAAAAACGATCATATTGTTCAATTTTTCTCTTTTACATTTTTCTTCTAAAACATGATCGTCCCATTGAATATAAACCGTACAAACCAATCATTTTAAAAAGTAAAAAAATAACGCTAGCTTTTCTCTCATTCATGCTGCCTTACTATATCGTTTTTATTCCTCTGTGTCATTTTAACACACTAAAACAACTTCGGACAATAAATGTATGTGTTTGAATTCGATCATTATCCGACAGGAAAAGAAACAGAGTCAGAAATCGATAGTTATTTCACATTGATCACTCTTCCGCTCGCAGTATTTTTTTACTCATTTATTTGTACTTATTACTGCGGTTCCAAGGGATCGATCGTGTGCACAGACCAATCACTTTCTCCTAATCGGAAACAAAGACGACCCGCATTGGATATATGAGGTTCACCATCCAACTATTATGGTCATGCTAACTGGTGATTTTCCACCATCTTGAAAAAAAACAACAACGTTGAACTGGATATATGAATCAATCTTTAGTAGTTGTCGAAAAAACGTTATTTTTTTCTTTCGCAAAAAATTTCGTTGTGTGATATTCGCTTTTCTTTTCGGAATAGTATTTGCATTCATTTGCATATAGAAAGTTTGCAAAAATATCTGTATAATCAATGAATACACACGAAAACAAACGGCTACATTGTCACAAAGAGTAGAAGTCAATAATCTAACAATTGAATCCTAACTAATAAACAGTAGTCATGAATTATATATATATATATATATATATATATATATATATATATATATATATATATATATTGTGTGTGTGTATATGAGTGTGTGCGTGCTTAAGCAACAATCTCTCCTTTATGCAAGTTTAGTTGAAAATGAAAAAAAAATACTGCGGTTAGAATTTTTCTATAATTCTTTAAGTGATCTCATATTTCTTTTCTTTTCGGTACAGAATTATATAAAAATGTCCGAATGTTTGATTTATTCAAGTGCTTTCGGCTATATATTTGCTATACATTATCAACGTTGACATTTATTATACTTTAAACTGAATATATGGATTGTTTTATGCATGTACCTTGAGATAGAGAAATGTTTTATTATCCAAATATGGTCAGCCTATTTGGGGCGTGTACATTATTTGATATTATTGATTAATAGCTTTTTATTTTCTATTTAACAACGCTTCCATTATTTTAAACCTGTTTAGCCGTGGATGCTGCTATTATATTTCTATTCTCGTTTTGTTTTCGGATATCATTTGGTAGATTTCCATGCCTATTTAACTGAGACTTAATAGAACTATGATCAGAGAGATGTAACGTGGTTCTGATTGTTAGACATGTTGTAGTATATATAGTGTAAACGTTTACGACTTTGGGTTGAAAAGGAAAAATATTCTCTCCTCACAAGTGGAAACAAATCGGTCTTATATATAATGACCTAATTGACTGAGGTTTTGGAAAAGGAACAAGTCACATGGAGTCAGAAAAAGATAACAGACGAGATTCGTCCTCCAAATGATTTTATTAAGGCAAATAGTAGTAATATATTTTGTGACAAGTTTTAAAATAAAGTGCAGAAATGTCATTTGTACTTATAAAATTTTGGTGCAGGTGTGCCCATGAATATCCATCAGGTTGACAAAAATGTCAGGGAATTTGATAGATGTGTGCTGACAGAGTTCAATATCTAATAAAAATAGTGGGTAGGATATATATATACATATATATACATATATATATATATAAACGTGATTATATATAGTTATACTCATCTCGAAAACCTTCCACGAAAAATTAAGAACGAAGGAAAAATGGTTTTAAAAAAAGAAAAAGGAAAGAGCTTAGAATATGAAAGTCGATCAAAAGTGTTCGGACATAAATCAGCACGAAGCCCAAAGGAAAAAAAATGCAACATGGGTAACGATCTAACTGAAAGCGCTCAATACAAAGGTAGAGCGAACTTAATAGAACCTAATAATTCAGACGAACTTACCTAATTTTCTCTTAAATGGATCATCAGGGAAAGCTTTCACTGACGATCCGTTTAGAATAATCCTAGGTCGGTTTGTCTGGCTCATTAGGTTCTATTATATATATATATATATATATATATATATATGTGTGTGTGTGTGTGTGTGTGTGTGTGTGACCATAATTTTAGTGAAACGTAAGCTTTCAGATCAATTTATAAAAATTGATTTTAACTAAATTCTATTTTCATGGTTTCCTTTCTCGCTCTTCTTCTCCGTAGTATTCTCTTCCGATCGATTATTTTCCTACCAAATACAATCTAGAAAAATTCATATGCATATCATTCAATTTCAAATCATTCGCAGTGGTACGGCTTTCTGAATACAGTTTTTTCCTGTCTCCACACTAAAGTATTTTTTATTATCTTACACACCAAGTAAGAATTTCGAGGCATTATCGTCTTCCAGTGGTCAAATAATTAATTAAAATGATAGCAATGAACGACTCCGTTTCTCAAAAAACAGAGGCATGTCTTCTCGCGTAGAAATAGAGTGGCTACTACAACACATCGCTTTACTCTTTAATTAGATTCAAATAGAAGTTCTACTCTAATAGTTCTATCTCTTAAATTTCTTCTTGTTAGAAGTGCCTTCGGGTTTGTTGCTGCCCTGACACAAACATTATTCATGTATTCAAATGCAATATTAATCTTAAACATCTGTTATCAGTAAAACCTTTTCTTTTATTGTCTTACTATTCAGAAATATATTTTTCTATTTTCCACATTTTTAATTTTTAGTTTTATTATTGCCTGCTTAGGGTAAAATAATTAAAAGAAAAGCAAAATTGACGTTAATAATGCCCATTATTTTCTAGTAGAATTGCGTTGTGATGCAGTGGATATCGGCTCGGAACAACAAATCGGGAAGCCGAGTTCGAATTCCAGTTGAACTAATTGCATTCACTTACGCGCTAATACCATTGGGAAATGTATTAAACCGTTTCTTCCCTCCAATTATGAGTTAAATAACAGGACAGATTGGGTCCTATAGCCTTGGCTGGCAACCAATCTGCCGCATAAATCAATGGCAAACTACTGCAGGATAATCATATGCCCAGTCAGTCATGTCTCTTTCGAGACATGATCGCACAAGCATGGATCACGTATGACACTTAACTGACTGATTTTCTAGTAGATATATTTCCAGACACGACGAAAATGTGTATCGTGTCTCTTACATCTGCATAAAATGGATGTTGATCGCTTGATGACTTAACGCAGAATGTATAAATACGTTTTTCTGCATATAGGCTGGACGCATGCATGCGCTTTTACGAAAACAAAATTAATCATATATTATAATAAATCAGAGCTATCCACACTCAAAAACTAAAACCATTGATCTCGAGCTGACTAAAAACTATATATACCTGAATTTAGACCGACCTTACACGGACACGCTTTTGACGTCAACACCAAAGACGACGTTTTAATATGTGACCATCAGCAAGTGTCTATTCACTCCTAATTTTACCAGTCTCTTATCAACAGCAGCTGAGAGAAGTTACTAGTCTTTGTATATATGTAAATAAATTATAAATTTAATACAACTAATTTATTACTGCTTAATGTTTTCTTTTGTTTGACGTTTAGAGTTACGTTTGACGAAGCGGAGATATATTTAACTTACACAAAATTTGCAACAAGACCATGATTCTGCCTTCCGGGTTAGCCATTTTAGCCTCTACGTGAAGTGTCGGTTGTCACATAAAATGATTGATCATATATTGTCAACATAACTTAATAATTTTGTCTCTCGGTAGACAGAAGACATTTGGATGAAAAGATCAGAGGCTGTCTAATAAATATTGATGATAGAATTGTTAAACCTTGCTAGCATTATTTTCAGCTATTCTTATAAATAACTACATTGATTCTTTCCATGTAAACTGAGATCAGACAGTTGAAAAAAGACTGTTTATTCTATTGTCAAAAAGTCAATAATAGCGGATATGTAACCGTTGCGATACTAGCATCAAAACCTCTGATCGGAAGATTGGATATATTAAGGAGCTTGGAATCGCCTATTAATTGCTGTTGTTCTCATGTCCTGCATGAATCAGGGTGGTAACCCTGTCAGCTATGTGCAGGTTTTGAATCCCTAATAAAAACAAACTCTATGAAAGTATAGCATTACATTTTTATAGTAAAAATACGAGGAATAGATTTTATATAATAGATACAAAAACAGTCACACAGACATATATAATAAAATTACAAACAATATATATTATACCAAAATGACCAACTCATATTTTTCTGTAGTTGAAGTCATAATATTTTTAAAGTTTAAGTTTTCGACTTTAAAAGACCCATAGATATTGAAATGCCGCTAAAAAATAGAAAACCAACATGAAGTAACTCTTCCATGATTATTAATCCGTATAATATCCTACAATTTCTTAAATAATTCAAACTCTATTGCAACATATACTTCAAGAAGTACACAAAATAAAATATACTTGTCGCCATCTCTAGTAATTATATCTATGTACATACACAAAAGAGTACCATCTACCAGATATTCAACTGGAATAGGAAAATAGCATCTATGATATCTTTGTCACTTCAAACTTCCTAAGAAAATTAAGTTTTGGCATTAAATGACCCACAGGGTGTTCATATGCGGATAAACAAACAAACCAAGGTTTATATTATTGAAGATTGTATGGCTTGGAAGTATTCTGACAGAGGATGGGAAGTGATACACTGATATCAGAAGAGACATTGACATGGCCAAGAACGTGTTTCAAAAGCTATCCAGAGTACTGAGTGATAGAAAGATCTGAATAGACTCAAAGAAAATGTGTTATGTGTTTTCTGTCCTTCTATATGGCAGCGAATATTGGACGATTTATCTAGAAATGCAGGGGAGGCTCGAAAGAAACAGAAATGTGGTTCTACAGAAGGAAGTTGGGGATACAATGGACCGAGCACGTGGACAAGATCAATGTGTTGGAGAGAATGCTAACGTGAAGAAAAGACAGCTGAGATTTCTAGAACACTTAATGAAGGAGGGGGATTAGAGAATTTAATACTCACAAAACAGATAGAGCGAAAGAGAGACAGGGGTAATCAGCGCGAGATATATTTGAGAAGAAGAAGAAGAAGAAGAAGAAGAAGAAGAAGAAGAAGAAGAAGAAGAAGAAGAAGAAGAAGAAGAAGAAGACAGATATGCAACTAATCGGAAAAGAATCCCACAGGTGTGAAGACCAAGATTAGCTTATTACTACTGGTTATATATAAAAAATTGAACAGGCAAATGACTTTACCCCCAATTAAAAATGACAATTAAATTCAAGAAATCCAGGTAACAAAGAAGAAATCTCATCATAATAATTACCAGGAAATCACAGAAAAGCTACATTACGGCGATG
This sequence comes from Ascarosepion bandense, assembly GCA_037127315.1. NCBI lineage: Eukaryota > Metazoa > Mollusca > Cephalopoda > Sepiida > Sepiidae > Ascarosepion > Ascarosepion bandense. Next base: position 7,037,692 of record JBBBDQ010000428.1, on the reverse strand, counting down.
AAAATATTATTTAAGGCAAAATGATAGGTGAGGACTGTTGAAATTATAAATTGTCCTTGTTTACACTAATTACATTGTTCAGTCAATTGGCTTCAATTTCATTCCGTATTCACGAGGTTTCGTTCATTTTACGTTCCAGCATTCGTCAGGTAATATTGAAATATTATTGAACTGAAACTGAAAATATTGAACTGAAACTTTTATTTCGTCCTCCTGGTTAGATTGTTCTAGTTCCACGTATCAGTGCTTCTTCTGGGTATATCAGTTATCTTCCTTTAATTAAACTCTTCAATTTTTGTTCATGTCTGCTCTAGCTAGATATTGAAAACACAACCTTTTGGTTCAAGCCACTGGATTCAATCAACGCTTTTATCCACTGAACCAAATCGGACGAAACGACGTGTATATGGCAACAAAGATGAGGACAACTGTCTGAAAAGTTTTAAAAGTGATTATTTTAATAATAATAATAATAATAATAATAATAATAATAATAATAACTACAGGGTATTTTGTTAAAAAAATGTTGCTACAATCACTTACTCCTTGTAACAAAAATAACTGTTAAGAAAAAAATAAATAATGGAAAAAAATGTTGACATACGTTTAAGTTTATTACTGCTGTGAAATTTAAAAATAATAATTTATTTGTTCGCCTACTGAATAATATTCAGTTATTTTTTTATTAAAGTCGTCGAAAATAAGTTTATCAATAAATAAATAAATAAAAATAAATACGTATTCTTTTTAAGAAAGAATATCGTAAATATTGTATCAAATTATTTTTAATTGTATTTTTTCCTGTTTTTTTTTTTTTGCATTTAAGAACAATTATCGTAGTTTTTTTTAAAGAATGATTTCGAAATATCGACAACTAAGGAAAATATGAATAATAAGAAAACTAGTTGATAAAATACATTTGGATCATTTGAAGAAGAAACAAATAAATTAAATAATATACGAAGGAAAAGACATGTTTATGTTAAAATAGTAAAACAAAATTTCATTAGGAAAAAATGTTACGTTTTCAAGAGCATCAGAAAAACACGTCATTCTCGTTGTAATTCGAGTCGAATTATTAATAATATTCAACCGATACTAGCACTCAGTTTTTGATCAATACAGACGGAAATACCTCTCTACGGAAACGGTTAACTTTACCATTTTGTATGTTGTAGAACAGAAAATTCTATGTGCCGTATCTCTTCTGGAAGGTGACCATTATTTCTCTCCACAATTGCCTGTTCTTTGTACCTCTTAATAAATTGGCTTTTCTTATCCTTTATGAAACCTATTCCTCCATCCTTTTACGTAAGCTTTCTATATACTTAATGAGCTCTTTTCCTACGACACCTGTTGTCTTTAATCTGTCAAGGCCACTCTTCTCATTTATACTAGAAATTTCAACTCTCTCTAAATGATGTTAACTATAAGTGTTGTTTTCGTTTCCCTTTTCTCTAAAGCCTTGCCGTTGCTCACATGTTCCTTCCATGATATTTCCAGCATCATTCTAAGGTCAAATTTCTCCATCAGTTGGGATAATTTTCAGAATTCATTCCATGCAGAAGGACTGATATTACATATATTTTTTTTAATCATATCACCCCGAGCAAGACGGTAACGCCACTGATGTGCATGGGGCTACTTAAGAGTGAAAAGATTGGAAAAGAGAAAAGAGAAAGCCGGAAACCACATACTAAACAGGGAACACTGGATGAGCCTCTTCACCTCTTCAATAGATGTGGGTGGAGTGTGAGACCGGGCGATAAGTTAGTCTATCTACTCCAGTTCAAATGAAAAAGGAAAAGGAGTGAAAAGATTGGAAAAGAGAATGCCGGAAACCACATCCTAAACAGGGAACAAGGGATGAGCCTCTTCACCTCTTCAATAGATGTGGATGGAGTGTGAGACCGGGCGATAGGTTAGTCTATCTACTCCAATTGAAAAAAAAAAGGAAAAGGAGTGAAAAGATTGGAAAAGAGAATGCCGGAAAGCACATCCTAAACAGGGAACAAGGGATGAGCCTCTTCACCTTTTCAATAGATGTGGATGGAATGTGAGACCAGGCGATAGGTTAGTCTATATACTCCAATTGAAAAAAAAATGAAAAGGAGTGAAAAGATTGGAAAAACGAAAGCCGGAAACCACATCCTCAACAGGGAACATGGGATGAGCCTCTTCACCTATTCAATAGATGTGGGTGGAGTGTGAGACCGGGCGATAGGTTAGTCTATCTCCTCCAATTGAAAAAAAAAGGAAAAGGAGTGAAAAGATTGGAAAAGAGAAAGCCGGAAACCACATCCTAAACAGGGAAGAAGGGATGAGCCTCCTCACCTCTTCAATAGATGTGGGTGGAGACGTGGAGACGTGGAGACTTCAATAGACGTGGGATATAAGTTATACAGTTAATTGTTTCTAAATAAATGTTCGGCAGATTTTTAACTATTTCATTTCTGCAGAATCAGTCAAAATTTTAACTATGAGTTCTTATGTTTCAAGTCTGACCGTTTTATTCTCGCTACTAAACAAATGCGTAAACAATCAACTCTCATCACATAGTGTTAAAATAAAAAATCTAATATCAGGAATGACTGTTTTAATATTTATCTTTGTCTATACTTTTGAGATGAGGTATTTACACTATTTACATTGCTCGGACTATTTTCCTCATATATGCTTACGTCTTTCGGGCGTTGTACGCTCCTCATGTACACATGACCCAGTGAATACAGAGGTTGATTATTTCCAGTAACTTGGCCCCAAAGAGTGTTGAGTTCAATACCAGGCTTTTATTCACTGAACACAATCGGCCAAAACGACGTGAATATGGCAACAAAGATGAGATTAACAATCTGAACAATGTATATAATGTAAATAATTAGAATACGAAATCTGTGAAACATAGTCATATATTATGCTTGGTACTTTATCAAGAATTACTAGATATATAGCAAAAATAAAATATGTTTAAAAATAGTTTGTATATGTTATGCTTTGAACTTAGGATTACATCAAAATTGTCTCAAATAATCTAAAATTGCAACTAAACTAATCACTGAAACATGTTAAAGAACTGTAAAGAAATTGTTCAACATATCGCATACTGAAATCGCGTTTCCATAGTTGCTAATGCCTTTTGATGTTGATACGTCTGTCTTAAAGAAAGTAATTGTGTGATTAGCCTTTATCTACCAGCCATGTAAACAGCAATTATTTAAATGGTGCAGTCTAGATTGATAATAACAGTAAAGTCAAATTATTGATTGCCTGCAGTTTGAGCAAAGTAAACAGCTTTTATTTCACATTTTGTTTTTATCTTTTAAGATAGGAAACAAATATAATTCCTATTTCTAAAACAATTTAAACTGAATCATTTTTTCTGAGTGTTTATGTGTAACACTTTCTCCGTGTAATTCTCAATCTACCGTTAGAAAGAAACTGAACACTCAAAAGTCGGTTTTAATTTAAGATGATTAAATGACTCACTTAAAGATTAAATGGATAATTGCCCTTATCCCAGGTTTAACATCGTTTATAATCTTCGCTTTTTTAGTAGCGTGAGAATTTGGTGCTTAATGCTACTATTCTTAAAGTTCAAGTTTAATCCCAACTTATATAAAAAGAAACGGTTGGATACTTTCGGTTCTTCATAAGGGTTCACAAACAATACAGCACTTCTTTGCTTTAAAATATATAAAATTTTTCATTATTTTATTTTGGGACTAAACTGTTTACTACGGTTTATCATCCCTCTGTATTTTATGAAAAGCCAGAAAAATTTTTACATTTTTTATAGAAAGAATAATCATTTATTGAAACAAATCTTTGTAATTAACACATAATTGGCAAGAACAGAATTAAATACATATATTTATTATCTACGTGTAAAGGAATATAACAAACCTGACGGGAATTTAAACCTCGCTCTTAGACTAACAATTCCGCTCTAGCATCCATTACACCTTCCGCATATTCATTCTTACACCACCTGTCATTCCGACCAGTCATCATTCTAGGTACTGACCAGCTTCGATTTTGCCTATCTTCGTACAGAAAATTGTGATTCAATCTAATGTGGCTGTAAGCCCATACAACATAAAGGGTGATTAATTTAAATTTAGACACAAGAGAATAAATATGATATTAATATTACAGGACAGTCTATGTTTTCGTAATATTTACTTTTGACGTCATTGAGTTGAGTGAAGAAAACCAATGTCATTTTTCTAATGGAGAGGTTTTGAGATTTTATGATTAACAATAAGAAAAATTAGTTGCATTATATTGCTTCAAACACTAATCATTTTTTCTTAAGTTCTTTACCGTAGCAAATATGAACCCTATTCATATCTAGATCTAATTAGATTATTTGTGTATCAGCTCAAGATGAAGATCAGATCGGATAGAAAGTGTTTGGTATCGACATAATATTAGCAAAATTGTGTAAATGTAACAAGCCTGTTTGTATGAATAAGGCTAAAAACGTTTTAAGTCGACTTTGCACAACAGGCGGTATACTGCGAAAACTCCTCTTCTTAAGATATACTCTCTTTGTGTACCTAGTTAATATGAGTAAGTATTGTTCCTAGCCTGTTCCTAGTGTTCTGTGATTTTATGATCCACTTCACAGTTCCCAATCTTCTCTGTTACTTTTTTGTTTCCTTTTTCATCTCGACTTGGTCAGTCTTTGATTTTCCCATTCCATTACTTATTTTACCCTTTCTCATTCTATTATTGAGTATGCGTGTTGATTCTGCCTATTTTGCCGAATACAGGAGCAACTTTTAGTTTCGTTGGATGAACGGATCTTACCAACATTTATTTTTAGTTTGATGTTTTATTATCTTTTAGTTTGTTTTAGAGTTCCCGCTCTTAAACAATTTTTGTAAGAAAAAAAAAATTATTCATAAAAACAAGACATTTTTATTCATGGGGTTTTCCCCTTTTTTATATTCCCTTGTGAAAATATGGTATTAACGTGGGTTTTAGATTGGAAGATGATGGATGTTTCATTGTGGAGAAATAGCAAACTGTACTGAATATTTGGACTGTGAATCCGGCTTCCTAGGTATATAGGATAGGATGTGCTGACCAGATTCAACGCACTTCCCTTTAGGCCTTGCGCCATAATTATTGTAAATTCAATGAGAAATGTACATTATTTTCTTCGGAAAATGTAAATTATTTAAGAAAGATAATGCGGGAGGAGATCTTTCGAAATAGCGTGAATAGAATTATTCATAAAAAATATTTTAAAAATATTTCTTGACATCTTCACTCTGATTTTCCATCTTTAGAAATTACTCCGTTTTACTTATATTTCTTTGTAAATATGCCTAATGCATTGCTGTTTCTTCTTAATGTTTGTATTTCTATTCCTGCATTGTGTTGATTCTTTTCTCTCTTTCTATTTTAATGCATTTTCAAAGATTCTTTTTCGTTATTAAATGCATTTCCATTTTTACAGATTTTTCTTTGTGTTTTTTATTCTTATTCTCATTATTTGTCGCTCATTGCATTTCCTTCTTTTTCATTTTTCTCTCTGCATTTCTGTTAAATATGTTATTTATTTATTAATTCTTTTTCATTTTCTTTATCTTTTTCGTGATATACTTTTTGTTTCTTCTTTTTTTACATTTGCTTACTGGACTTCATTGTTTCTTTCTTTTCTTCTTGTATTTTGCATTTCCATTTCACTTAAGTTTTTGTTTTTCTCTTTCTAAACATTTTTTTAGATAATTCTATTTTCCAACCTTTTCCTGTTATCTTCTTCTTCTATTTCATTTTTTCTCTCTATTATTTTCATTTTACTGCATTTAATAATTTTACATGTTTTTCTGTTTTTTCTTTCACTGTTCTCATTTCATTAAATTTATTTGCTTTTCTTCTTTTTCTCTTTCCTGATATTTTTCTAGATATGTATTTTCCCTTTCTTTCGCCGTTTTGTTTTTCGTTTTCTTTTTCTTCAAGTTCTTTTTCTCTCTTTCTTTAACTGCATTTTATTGTTTTTTCTTCTTTATGTTCTTGATATCTCGATTTCACTAATTCTTTTTTATTATACTCCTCTTTCTTGATATTCGTTTAGACATTTCTACTTTTTCTATATTTTTTGTTTCTTCTTTTTCTTTCCTATTTTATTATATTTAAAGCATTTCATTGTCTTTCTGTTACAATTTCCCATTTTACTTTTTTTATTGAATTTCGGTGTTTCTTCTTTTTTATTTCTTATTTAAGTTATTTTTACTTGATTTTATTTCTTCTTTTTTCTTTTCTATATTATTGTTTTTAATACATTTCAATATTTCTTCTCCTTCTGTTTTATTTCATGTTTTAATATTTTTACTGCATTATATTCTTTATTTTTTTCTCTTATTTTATTATTTTTTATGATTCTTCTTCTTCTTGGTATTTCTGTTTCCCTACATTTCTTTGTTTTCTTCTCTTCTTCCTTGATATTCTTCTAGGTTTATCTGTTTCCCTATATTATTATTATTTTATTATTACTATGTAATTTTTCATTATAAATTTATTTCTTCTATGGTCGCACTACCTACCAAGTCTACAGGAAGACCAAAGACAGGTCGTGATTTGTTGTTATGATTCCATTTCCTGTTTTTTCACATAACCCTAATATCCCTAGCGTTATATAGACAGAGTTCTCTTTAGTGTCTGGGCTGTACTTAGACAATTTTTGTATATCTCTTAAGCTGGGGTTTCCAGGGATTCTTTCAATGTGTTATTTTGTTCGATTTTTATCATTCTAAGTGCACCTTCTATCAGTGGCTTGATTTTTGTTTTCAATTTCCACATTTTTTCTATTTCAATTTCCAGGTCTTTATATTTTGACAGTTTTCAAATTCCTTGATTGCTATGTTACAATCCGCTGGACAAGCCATATCAATTAATAGACAAGTTTTCTCCTTCTGGTTTGTAACAATAATGTCTGGCCTGTTTGCTTCAATTTTTCTGTCTGTGTAGATGGTGTAATCCCATACAATGGTTACATCTTCTATTTCTGTAACCGGTGCTGGGTGATGTTCATACCAGTGTTTGTTTACAGATTTTCCATAATGTTTGCACATTGCCCAATGTAAATATTGCCCAACTCTATCGTGGCGATTTTTATATTCATTTGGGGCAAGCACAGAACAGCCTGAGATTAGGAGGTCTATTGTTTCTTGGTGTTTATCACAAAACCTGCATTTTGGATCCATATTATTATGCATAATATTTGCCTGAAAGTTTCTCGTGAACAGACTTTGGTCTTGTGCTGCAAGAATAAAGCCTTCGGTTTCAGACTTTAATCCAGATGCACGTAACCATCGATGAGTATTAAGTTTTTCAACAGTGGATTTATTGGCACGTACTGGATATTGGCCATGCAGAGGTTTGTCTAGCCAGCGCTGTTTCATCTGTTAAAAAGCTTTATCTTTGGCTTTCATTTTCATATTTTTTGCCGCAATAATTGGTTCTTGGCTTCTGATTTGCTTTTCTACAGAATCTACTAACTGCAAATCTTGTTTGTATTTACTGCCTTCTTTTATTATTGAATATTTTTTCTTTCTTTCTTCATGTTGCCTTAATAATTGTATCATCCAATCCGTTGTTGTTTCTATGTATGTTAGTAAGCCAATAGTTGTTGTCTTGTATGACAATTCCAGCTGAATAAGACCTCTTCCACCTTCTTTACGGGGTATGTATAGACCGTCTACATCAGCCTTTGGATGATGCATCTTATGCTTAGAAAGAAGCTTTCTTGTTTTAGCATCCATTCGCCTTATGTCGTTTAGAGTCCAGTTTAAGATGTTAAAGCTATATTGGACAACTGGGATTGCAAGGCTATTAATGGCCATAACTCTGTTCTGTGAATTTAATTCAGTTTTTAATATCATTCGTAACCTTCTATAGTACTCTTTACGCACTATTTCTTTCATTTTTTATGGCGAATGTTTTCGCTCTCATTTACACCAAGGTATTTATAAGCTTCTTCTGGTTTCAATTCTTTTATTGTTACAGCAGGGTCTAGGCTAATTGAGGATGTTTCTTGTATTGATCCACGTAAAACTGTAGCTTTAGCACATTTATTCAAATTAAATTTCATTCCAATGTCTTCGCTGAAGCATTTTACAGTTTGCAGAAGACCTTCCAGCTCATTATCATTCTTAGCATATAACTTTAAGTCATCCATGTAAAATAAATGGCTTATTTTCTTTTGGCCTATTTTATAACCACATTCTGTCTTATTAAGTTGACTGGTTAGTGCTATTAATGATATGCAGAATAGTAACGGAGATAAAGAATCACCTTGAAATATACCTCTTTTGATGTTTATTTCATCAGACTTATAGGTTCCATTTATATGATTGAGGTAAAGGTTTGTCTTCCATATAGACATGCACTGTTTGATGAAATTGATGATGACGGGCGATATCTTATATATATTTAAAGTCTTTAAAATCCAGTAATATGTCACACTATCGAATGCCTTTCGATAATCTATCTATCTATCTATCTATTATTATTATTATTATTATTATTATTATTATTATTATTATTGCCACCACCACTACTTTTTATTTCTTTTTCTCTTTTCCCTTCCGCCTCCTCAGTATTTGTATTTCATCACATTAATTGTATTTTTATTTTTTTTTCTACTCTGAATTTCTATGTTTTATTCTTGATCTTAATTTTTTTTATTCTCATTGATTATATTGTTTATATTTCCTCGGCCTTACCCTGTCCTCAGACCTCAAATGGAACCACTATATTGAATCCATAGCAAAATCTACTGCTAAGAAGGTCGGGTCACTGTGTCGATCCAGGATGTTTTTTCCGCCTGAATCCATCCTGCATATATACAAGTCAACCGTCCGTGCATGGAGTACTGCTGCCGTTCTCCTCAGTGTTCTTGACAGGCTCCAAAGGAGAGTCTGTAATGTGATAGGTACTGATCTGGCGGATCGACTGCAGCCACCTCCTCACCGTCGAAATGTGGCCTCCCTTTGTCTGTGCTATAAATACTTTCATGGCTTCTGCTCGGACGAACTTAAGTCACTGGTTCCTCCTCAACAGGTGTTTACTAGTGCAACCAGACTGACAACTGGGTCCCACCCATTCACAGTCAGGTTAGCCAAATGCAGACGACAGTTCTACTCCTGTAGCTTCTTCTCTCGCACTTCCCGACTGTAGAACTCGCTCCCATATTTTTGCTTTCCTGACGGCTACAACCTCCAGAAATTTAAATGCAGAGTCAATACTCATCTACTAACCACTGGACTCTCGCTATCTCTCCACCCCGTATAACCTTCCCGTTCTCTCCACCTATGTATCTGTCATCGCACCTGCTTTCTCAGCTTTCTATTGCTCCTTTCTAACTAGTTTGTAATCCTCACTCCTTTCTAATTTTTTTTACAGTTATGTAGCCCCCTGCACACCAGTGGCATTTCTGCCTTGCTCGGGGTGAAACGATTAAAAAAAATTTTTTTCTAAGTTGTCCGGCATTTTCTTGTTTCTTCTTTTTCTTCTCCTTCTGTTGATGCCATTACCCAGTTTCCATTGAGCAGAATCCATTTTACTAAGAATTCGTGAAATTCCTTTTATTCTGTTTTCTCTTACTCGACATTCTTCTGCACTTCTTTACTTCGTCTTTCATTCGTCTTATAGTCCTCCTCCTCTTTCTTCACCTATTTCTATTTGATTTTATGTTTCTTTTTAATTTTTCTTCTCAAAATATTTCTATTTTTTAACATTCTTCTACCACTCCCACTATTTTTCCAACCTTTATTTCTTTAATCATATCTTTTCACCTCTTTCTTCCTTCACATAATTCCTCACCTTTTCATTTCTAACTTTGTCTTTTTTACTTTCACGACATTCTTTAGTGTATTCCATTTCTATTCTCTTACTTTATTCCCGTTTACATTCTTAGACGTTTCTTTATATTTGTTTGTTATATTTTGTTTTCTAAATTATGTCCTCCTTCTCATTTTTCTTTCATATTCTTTAGCATTTTGTAGTCGTATTCATATTCATCCGACATAACTTTTAGCATTATTTATATATTTAGTCTCTAATATTTTGAGTTCCCCTTTTTAAACACAATCACAATATTTTCTTTGTATTTTTCAGTTTGTTACAAGAAAAAATTGAATATCCCTTCTAAGTACAGACAACTGCACAAACATCAAAGATCGAAAATTTTTTTATACATATTGACCGTTTCTCTTTCTTCTTTCCCAAATAATTACAGGCTACGTCAGTACTGTATGCATAATTTACTCTATTTATTAGTTGTCATTACAGATAAGAATAATACTTTTCATTCCCTTTATCAGAATCTTCTAGATATACACTGTATATCATGTATTCGACATATTTAGTATTCAAAATGTATTCAGCATACATATTAAAATATCCATTTAATATATCTCTATTCGAAAAGAAAACGATGCGGTTAGTGTAAAATAAACCTTTAGTCAAATGGTGGGTTCTATATTTTAACTAAGACGGTGGTGGATAATATAACATTTATATGAAAAGATATTATATATGAAAAGATATAATATAACATTTATATGAAAAGAAAACGATGCGGTTAGTGTAAAATAAACCTTCAGTCAAAAGGTGGGTTCTATATTTTAACTAAGACGGTGGTGGATAATATAACATTTAAAATAGTAAATGAAAAATCAGCAGTATAAATAAAAAGAAACATAGATATGCTTCACATGGCGAGGTTACGTTCTGAAACAAAATACAAGTTATAAGGCATTATAGAGAACTTCATTATAACTTATAACTTAGCTTATCTTTCGTCATCTATAAACCGTTTAGGAATTGGCTTATGTAAATTGTGCATATATCGTTCAATGGGTTTTCACTATTTTTACTATGCTCTTTTATCTAAACTTATTTATAAATGGAACTTTGTGTATGTGTGTGTGTGTGTGTGTGTGTCCATTAACTATAGACTCCAAAACGGCTGAACCGATTTTCTTGATAATTTACACAGTTGTACGATAAGCGGCCACGAGTGTTCTTAGCTAGGTTTTGTGTCAAGGTACCCCCGATAAATATCGAAAATCGATAATAGAAAAAATTGGGTTATAGAAGGAGTGGTCCGATGTTAATTAAATTTGATACACTCATAGACAAAGACATAAGAAACGATATTCAGAAGTTTCAAGATTGCAGTTCTTACACTAGTGCAGAAAATCGATAATATTTAAATAAAAAGGCAAGATGTTTGTGTGTGTGTTTGTTTATCTGTCTCTATGTCCTTTATAGAGACCCACAATATATATCCGATTCTCACCAAACTTCACACAAATATTCTTTAGGCTGAGTCTGTGCTCCAGGACCATGGATTAATTTTAAAGCTTTCATTACACCCGATCAACGTCGGGCCATACTGCAATATGTAGATATTTTCGTGTTTTGCATTATGTGCTGTTATTCAACGATTGCAAATGTACCCAAATAACGTAAAACTACCAGTCGAATAGTCAGGTAAAATTAAAACTATTTCTGGTAAGTTTGATATTTAGAGAAAAATTAAAACATAACAAAGAGGTAACAAACCACCCTGTAAGGTGAGCAGCCATCTAACACCTATATTAATGACTAACATTGATGCATCGCTAAAAAAAGAGCCTCCTAGACGGAAGTCGAAGACCATGACATAAGTTTTCACGGTAAAATCATGGCTACGGATCTGTGCAATTCTTCAAGTTAGATGGAATCGGTTGGTGTTTGACCTAGAGATGAATTGACCCTACAAAACTAGCCACGCACGGTAATGATATAAATGATAATGTGCTGAAAAAATTTCAAGTAGTCAATATTTATGAAAATTTAACTGGCAAGTGTGTGGCATAATATCTGCATATAAATCTAAACACTTGTCGAACATATAAACACATGAATGGAAGAATGAACAATGAACATATTGACCAGGGAAGCACGAAAAAAGAGTGAGCGATACTTGTTACATACATGATTTAATCTTCGATTAATATACAGTACTATGCAAAACTATTAGGACCAGAATTATTTTATCTTTTATGAGAAATATTGACAGAAAATAAACAATTTAATTACAGTAATTTTATTTGATTTACTCAAAAAATGCTTTAACAAGAAAAATACTAGTTAGAAAAATAAATTTAATATTTGGTATAATAATCTTTTACTTTGATCACAGCTTTCATTCTGTCAGGCTTTGACATCTCAAGCATCTTCACCAGTATCTAATGGCAAGCAGCTTGTATTTCTTCCCAAGGTGTGTCTTGCAATATAACGTTAGATTTACCATTTTTCTCTCCATTGATATTCAATAGAGTTGGCTAAAAATAACTTGTTTAATAGAAAATAGCAAAAGATAACTATAACCTCTTTTTAATATATTTCTTGTACGCGTAGTTTAAAATAATCAATATTTATTAGATATTTACTTGACATTTCACCCTGTATTTGAATTTCAGTGAAGATTTTAGGGAAATTACCCCTGTCCTAAAACTTTGCACACTACCGGTAGTATGCAAAAGTGTTAAGAAAGGTGTGATTTTAAACTTTATTTCATAAAAGATAAAATAATTCTTGTTCCAAAACTTTTGCACTGTAGTATATATATATATATATATATATATATATATATATATATATATATATATAATGTTGTGTTTATTAGATATTTACTTGACATTTCACCCTGTATTTAAATTTCAGTGAAGTTTTTAGGGAAATTACCCCTGTCCTAAAACTTTTGCACACTACCGGTAGTATGCAAAAGTGTTAAGAAAGGGGTGATTTTAAACTTTATTTCATAAAAGATAAAATAATTCTTGTTCCAAAACTTTTGCACAGTAGTATATATATATATATATATATATATATATATATATATATATATATATATAATTTTGTGTTATGTTTATAGGTTAAACAACATAATACAAGGAATTAGGCAAAAATGAAAATAATATTGACATCTCAATTTAGCCGACATATTTAGCAAGATTAAGCACAGATTCTTGAAATACCAAAGAGTAGATATATTAAAAGAAACTGCTATTAGCTTCAACCACAACTTTCAGATTATTTTAGAATCTCCAGCAACTCTATGGATGATTCCATTGAATAAGTTCTTGAATTCTGCCATTCGTCTTCACTACAACCTCATCGTTGTTGTCACAAGAGGTTTTGCTGGTCTATCGTTCAACTGCGCCACACATGTAATAATCAAGACGATTGTAGTCTTGAGATTTAGGTGGTCAGATGTAGAGGGGAAGTGCTCATAGAAAGTGATTGTCAATAATGAGTGGGTTCTGCTGCTTGTATGGCTCCCGTGTCTTGTTGACAAATATAGGATTTTCCCACAGACAATTTCTTAACTTAGAGTAGCAATACTTCCTCAAGACACACTTTATATAGGCTTCCATGTTGAGTGTGGGACTCTGGAGGAAGATGAATGGAAGCATAATGTCACCATCACTAGAGAAATATTGGTGCTACAGGCGCAAATGACAAGCAGTACAGCAATCCATTTCCAAATTTCTGGCAGAATGAATGATATACCTACCAATAAAAGCGTACATTCTAACAGATAATGGCATTAATCAACCATTTAGCATTTACACATCAAGTTCTTCAAAAGTCTAACGGTCAACACGAAAGACATATTCCCTTCATTATCAATAACTCCAACCAAGCCCACAACAACAATAAACCAAATATAGGCAGCGGATGATTTCAGTTCTTGCCCATTCATCCTGATGAGACGTTGGATGCCCAACGTCGAAACAACCATATGATTGTTGAGGACATATATAGAAAAAATTATGTACATGTTCTAAAACATAATTTCTAATATATATATATATATATATATATATATATATATATATATATGATAGGACATTAAATGAGTTCTGGTTGTTTTCCGACAGATGGCTATCTTACTTTCAGAATGAATTTACACGAGCGACTAGATTATCAACTAGATCCCAATATTTTACATTTAAACCGATAAAATATAACCGCAATTTCGATTCTAACAGCTTTTTTCACACACTTTCCACCTGTGGAATTCCATTCCATATACTTGCGTCCACGACAGCTCCAATCTTCAGGAATGTAAATGCAAAGTCAATAGACATCTTCTAAAACACAAATTCGAATCGCTTCTTACAAGCTCTTTTTTCATCTAATCCAACCCCATCATCGGTATCCTCATCCTTCTATTACCCTTCTACTAACATTTCCTCTAACTATTCCTTCATTTTCCTCACTTTTCTCTATGTTACCCCCTGCACAACGGTGGCAGTAGAATGTCTTGTTTGAGGTAAGATGATGAAAAATAAAAGACAAAAAAAAAAAACACATCTAGGAACTACTATGAGCAAAGCAAGCTTGAAATTCAGTGTAGGTCATTTCACCGAAAGGAAAACAACTTTTTTATGGAGATAAACATGACGTATACGAAGACAAGGAAAGTGTAAACGCGTGGAATTTTATTGCACTAGCTTATTAAAAAGAATATGTAGCTGAATCACACTGAATTCTTGTTAAGACTTACAGTGAACACATTTTATCAAAAACACTATGCAGAGATTCGTCTTCTTCTTTTATGTGCCATATCTTTTCAGGATGTAGGCGATCATGGCTTTCTACATCCCCCTGTTTCTGGTGGCTCTTAGCACGCTTTCTCCTGTTACGGAACGAAACCCTCGCTCCGTCATCCACCTGATCAGGTACTTCAAATATGTTATCCACTGCTTTTCTATGTCCTTTTTCTCTCTATCTGGCATGTTACTAACAGGTTCTCCAAGCCCTCCTTTCTCATTGCATGTCCCAGGAACTTTAGTTGCTCTTCCGTATGTTCAGTATTAATTTTCTTTTCCTCTCTATTCTTTTCAAAACCTTGTCATTGTTCACATGCTCGGTCCATGATATCCGTAGCATCCTTCTGTAGAACCACATTACAGTTGCTTCAAGTTTTTCCTTCATCTTCGAAGATATTGTCTAACATTCACTGCCATATTGAAGAACCGACATCACATAGCAATCCAGTACTCTCCTCTTTGGTTCTAATGAAATTGTCCTGCTTTCTAATACTTTAAACAACTTCTGGAATGCTTCTTTTGCCATGCCAATTCGCCTTCGGATCTCAGTGTCTCACTTTCCGTCTTCTATTAGAACACTTCCTAGGTATTTAGAATTCTGTACCTGCTTGATTTTAGAGTCTGTCACCTGTAATTGGAATTTTGGGCTGCCCTTATTGCTGATGACCATGCATTCGGTTTTTTGCAAATTTTTTTTTTCCTTTTTTGGCATTCTCTTCAACTACTTTCTGTAGGAGGTCTTGTAGTTTCCTTTCTGTGTCTGCTATCAGCAATGTATCATGTGCGTATCTTATATTGTTTAAATTATGGCCTCCGATGACGAATCCTGGCATAACTTCTAGGGTTCTCAGAATAATCTCGCTTTAAAAGTAATAATGTACTGTTGAAGATCAAGAGGTTCCTGATGCCCCGAAGATTTTGAACACGTAGGATCGATTACTTCAAGCATGCTCATGTCGCGGTCAAGCTGAACTTGCACTATTATTAGGAGTTGGTTACTAAAAAGTTTCAAAACGCTTGAAAACATTAAAAATGATTCGAAATCAAGGACATTCGGTGCCGTACGAATTGAAACCGAGCGACGTCAAACGTCGTCATGTCACGTGAGAACAGCGGCTTCAACGGCAGAAATGAAAGGGACTTTTGCATCGTATCGTGACCGGCAATGGAAAGCAGATACACGACGATAACATTAAGCGTAGAAGTTTGTAGATCAAGCCTGGCATTTCATATACATCGGTGACAGGGCCGAATATCCATGGTTAGAATCTTCTGCTCTGAATTTGTTAGGATCAGCTAGGTGTAGTTCTATATGAGCTGCTCAACATGACGGAAACATCACGGGATATCTAGATCGACTGTAGTTGATGCACTTGTGCCGATCATTGAGGGAAAACTGTCATTATGCGAATAGAAATACAACAAAGTGATTTTGCAACCTAACAACGCTGGGGTAAATGTTGCGAAACGGGGGAAAAGATACTTGGAAATGAGAAGTTCTCTCTCATCCGCAATATTCACCAGATACTTCCCCATTTGATTATCACATGTTCCGATAGATGGCACAAGGATTGACTGGGTAGCACTTTTATTCTTTTCAAGATACGAAAATATGGACGATACCTGGTTAGCCTTAACAAAAGTGTTGTTCCTATAACGTAGAATTCGAATGCTATAAGAAAGTTGGTAAAAAGTAATAGCTAATGATAGACAATAGATTCAACGACATGTTTCTTACTAATTATTTTAAGTAGTACTCGATACATACACACACACATATATAAATATATGTGAGTGTACGTATATATATATATATAAATAAACCTGCTCAGAGAAAGTGACACATTCTTTGATTTAAACATTTAAATGAGTTATTTTCGCAAACTAGGTTTCAACATTCCGGTATTTTCAGGCGATTTATAATAGTCTATTATAAATCGCTTTATATATATATATATATATATATATATATATATAATAGAATATTCTAAATCGCCTGAAAATACCGGAATGTTGAAACCTAGTTTGCGAAAATAACTCATTTTCAAATTTGTACATATATATATATATATATATATATATATATATATATAGCAAATACTGAAAACGAAAGTGAAATTAACTCAACAGACAAAAAATGTATGATAACCGGTGTGAATATTAATAAATCATCGAAATAAAACTTCATATGACCTCGGAAGGACGCAATCTTTCTGAATTCTTGAAAATGAAATCTTATAAAAGATTGCTCGTAGGCCTCATCAGAGATGTAATCCAGTTTAAGTATCTCTAAAATAATGCTGTAATTTCTACATTAAATTCTTTTGACTACTGTTTACTGGGAATGTTTAGAAAGACTAGTAATAAGCAAACACACGTTTGCTAAATTACAGAAAATTACTGAAAGTATAAGGAAACGTACTTAATTAAATTTCCTCTGGTGATGTCACGAATATTTTTTTAGTTCGGCCATATTTTTAATATTGTCATTCTTAATACGGATGATAATGTATTCCACTCTCTTTCTCTGAAAGAGGCAATATCAGAACATTAAGTGTATTTAATTGTGCACGTGTTTCATATGTTTTTTTTGTACTCACTGCAACGATCATTCTCTGTGGTGTAATTCCGTAGGCAAATGTATTATATTAAACATTTTAAAAAGATATATTCAATAAAACTTTGCAAAGTCATTCAATACTGACTAATGCAGAATATCCAAACAGAGTTACAAATTCTTTTAACACATTTTATATTAATAAAAAAATCATTTTTGTCAGGTATGAATACAATGATCACGGCATTATTTAAAACGTTCTTCTCATTAACATAATTTGATGATTCGTATATATGTTCTATCTAGTCAGAATATGGACAATAATGGCTCTCCACAACTTCTAGATTTTTGGAGCTATGACGAACGTTTGTATTTGTGCTATTTCCCACTCTGCAATACCTTCTAAAAAATAACTAGGTAACGCGCTGCAACTATTCTGTGTTTTGTTTTTCATAATGACCAGTAAGTATTAAAGTATTCTATCTACTTTAATCATCATGTGTACCAGAAACTTTAATGTTCTTTTGGAGTGTTATTAAAGCAGACTTGTAAGCTCTTCTTGCCCTTTGAAAGTTCCTTGTTGTTCACATATTCGCCCAATTTTATTCTTGGGATCTCTTCATCGAACCAAGTTTCACTCAGGTTTTTATCTGTATGAAAAAAAATAAAGAAAATGAAATTTCGAAGATAACTGAGTAGGATGCGAAATTTTATTATCAGTATCTTACGAACAAATCAGGGAATTACACTATACACAGTGATTTTTCTCCTTTTGTTTTCGAAGAAATAAAAGAAAACATGCACATTCGGAGATCAGTTGCACTATAAACAGGTATTTTTCTGGAGGTATTTCTGGTATGACAATAAACTACCTCTAGCAGGAAGGCCTCTGATTGAGAGGTTAGAGATTTTGAGAAGCATGGAACCACTTTTAATTGCTGTTGTTCCTAGTTCCACCCGTAACCGAAGAAGAAACACAGTTAGGATTCCAAATATGGGTAAATAGTGAACACGGTAAACCAAACAATATAAAAGTATAAAAATACATTTATATGATAAAAACACAAACAATATTTTTTTTAATAAAAAAGGAACGGCAATTCATTTTAGCTTAATATAAAGACATATAATTGCGTTCAAATTATTTAAATTTCAATATTAAATAATCAATTGAGGTTCGTTTGCCGATGAAAACTCAAGCAACCAACCAACATAATATAACACTTTTAAGATATTCATTCATAGAATATCTAACAATTTCTTAAACCAAACTTCATTCTAAATATAAATTTAACAAACCTACAGACTAAATCACATTGTCACCTCTTAGTATGCTCACAGAAACATTTATATACACAAACGCCGAGGGGTTAAAATACATGCAAACAATTTCAGTTTTCGCGCAATACATGAGATCGGCTTATACACAAGTATATACGATAAGCTGTAATATGTAATTCGAGCATTACAAGAGTCGAGCTTCTAATAGTGCTCATGGCTTCATAATTGGACGCAATAACTGCTTGTGTTGTTTCCATGTATAATCCTTGAGAGTAACGAGCATTAGTACCAGTCATCTATTTGTGTATGTATGCTCTCTTCAATCGTTGCTATATCACGATTGCAGTTACAAGGAAAACGATCAATCTTTCTTTTGGCAAATATCCCTAAAGTAGAACCTGTTTAGAAACTTCGAAGTGACGTAAATACCGTCTATTTTGGTTAGTACGTAAGCAAATATTCAATCATTTTCATTTATTGAATATAATCGTTTTTTTATTAAAGTACTTTTATTCAAGAGAGAAAATCTAGAAATCAGGGGGGGTGCTAAAACAGAGGGTTTCTTTGTTGTTTTTTTTTTGTTTTTTTTTAGATCTGGCAGCGATTTTCCGAATTTTCTGTTGCCAAACAAAACGATGTATACTAGTTATTTTATAAAACCACGTCAGTGAACAGAAGAAAGAAGGAATATCTAAAGAAAATGTGAGAAAAATAAATAGGTAGAGAGGTGTTCAGAGAAAGATTACATCGTAAAAAATTAAACATTAGCGATATTTGAAGCGGCACCCGATAATGATAAAGAAAACTATTAGTCGATCATTCGTTCATGTTTAGAATATTGCTGTCGTACATGGTTTGATGACCCTGCTATTTACTTAGCCTCTTGAGAAAAATCAGTAATATTATTAGTCCTGATCTGGCGGCTCGGTTCCAGGTACATTTATAGTAGGTATCCTATTGTTGCGTTGTTGGTTAACGGATAGACCATTATAAGTCATAAAATGATTATAAAATCAAGAAAGGCAATTTCAGTAGAAAACTTTTATATATACACATATCGATTAATGTTTTCCAATTAAAGTGATACTTCAATATAGGTCCAACGGAGGTTAACGTGTTCATGGCAAATATAATGCTGAAAAAGATAATTAGTGTGTTAGGAATGTGAGGAGCGTTGTAAGTGAGGAATGTCTTTCATGTATTTGCTCCTTAGGTCAGTAAGTACTTTTGAGACAAGGAAGAAGTGATTATAGGTGAAGGGAGGCTAACGTAATAGCCGCTTGACTTAGGTCAAGGGGATTGGTTACACTCTTCTCCTCGGTCTCTGCCTGTCTGCCGGGGTCTTGTTGTATCCACTTTTTATATCTGCTTTTGGATCAAAAGCAGATCGTTTTGGGATTTCACACTTGTATTTGATTCTGTGCTTCGCATTGGCTGGTAAATAAAATTCGCCTAGGCTCGCGAAATGGAAATTTGATATTTGATTTTTTTAATTTTTCAACCGGAACACCTGCGCGAATGCGGATGCGCAACGGCATCTTTTGTTCATTTGTTTTGGTCGGTATAGAGCAAACATCCGGTCTCTGCTTTTGCTCGGTATCACCACGCATTCTCAGCGACTTAAAATCACATCATTATGTCTGTAAAAACTTTTATGCTAATTATATTGGATAAGCACTTTGTTATATTAACCTGGCATTTTGCGTTTAAATGTGCAATAATACACTTGCGTCAAGATATCAATTTAAAGATGCGCTTGCTAAATGTAACCGTAACAGTTTCATCTATCACACTTCTGGCATGCTGCAACCACTTCGGTCTCCATGCTTTTCAGCTAACTTCTACAGTTAAAAAATAATTCACTATAAATCGCCTACTTTTTTTTAACCCCGACTACTTTTTTCTTATCGTTCTTTATTAATATTTCGGTTCTCAATTTTCATCCAACATTTGTATGGAGTAATATATATATATATATATATATATATATATATATATATATATATATATATAGATAGATAGATAGATAGATAGATAGATAGATAGGTAGAGAGTTAAATAAACTCTCTCTAGAGAAAGGATGCATTCATATATCGCTCGCGGGAATGATGAGTCAGCCTTCGGGGAAGGCAGATTTCCACTGGATTACGGAGTCAGACAAATTCCGGTATTCAATAACATGTTTTTGGCTGCATTTGTTTAGCGGAATATCAACATGTGTACGAGCTATTTAATGCTGAAATCTTAGTATTTTGAATGCAATTGTATGCATTCAGCTACTGATAAAATGTATTGTTTGGTCATTTTGGTTATGAAATGTATTGCTAGCCATTTTGCTATAGAAATTGATATTGCTGGCAATTTGTTTAAAACAGGTATTGCCAATCGTTTTTCAATATGTATTGTTGGTGATTTTGCATTGAAATAAATTGTTGGTCATCTTGTTATAAATTGTATGGTTGATCATATTGCTTTACAAAATAACAATTTTTGGACATTTTGCTTTTATTGTTGGTATTTTGGTTAAAATATAGTGTTGGGAATTTTGCTATTTAGCTATTTAAAATATGTATTGCTAGTAATTTTGCTGTATGTATTTTTGATCAAATTACTTTATGTATTATAAGTAAACTTACTACACCTATATAATTATGGGAATGTTTATTATAAAAATGTGTTTTTATACTTTCAGAGGATATGGTTTTGTTTGGAAGTTTCACTATATTCCCAATGTTAGGCTTATAACAATTCATACCAAAAAGGGCCAGTGGGTAACTGGGAACAACACCAATGTTTCCCACTCTTGAAGACTTTCAATCTACCTATCAGATATCTTGCTAAAGATGTAGTTTATCGTCATAAGCAGTAGTATTGAATAAATTTTAATAATCTATATTAGCAATTTACTTTTTTCTCATAAGTAACGTCAGTTTAAAAATATTATTATATATATACCCACAATTGGTAAAAACTGTAACTGTCCTAAATGCGAACTCGGCAACTATTTTTTGATACAAGAACATTGTTGAGAGAAGGATTGTAGGAGTAACATGTTTGTATTTGTCACCAACATCTAAATAGGTATGACCTCTTTTCTCTAAATAATTGAACATATAATATGTGAGCCGAAGTCTATGAGAATAGCTTTCGTGGTAGGCTTTTGATTAATCTTATTCCTTTGATACAGTGGCATTACGCAGAATACCAAATTAATTTTGGGGTCTTTAACTTTGATCCAAGTGCATATTCGAATCACTAGCGATTAACAGCATTTAGTAAAACATTTAGTTACATGTATTAAATTAGATATATCATCTAGTATTTCTTGGTTTGTATTTCATAGTATAAACACTCCGACACTCAAACGCACTCATATATATATATATATATATATATATATATATATATATATATATATATATATGTTGTAATAGTAGTTACAATGGTTTATAAATTCATAGTATCACTACACATAGATTTACGCGTTTCAAAGCTAACCCTGTTTTTTGGTTGCTTCTTCGGGTGAAGAAGTTGAAATGAAAATTATCTGGTGAACAAACGGTTTATTTGTGGTGAATAGGCTTTTTTTTAGGTGAAAGTGGGGTTGGGAGCTTATTTGGAATCTGTTGGCCTTATTTAAGTCTTAGAGTTAGGTGTTGGGGAGGTGGTTTATTTCAGAACAGGTTTCCTATTTATCTTGTCTGGATGAAGTAATAGTGGCGTCGTTGTTAATGATATGAGTGGTGTGTGATTTTTGGATGGTCTAGTCGATTCTTTTAGGGTTTTTACGTTTGTATCGAGCACTCTTTATAAATGTAAATGCATGAACAGCAAGTTAAAAAACCTACGAGTTCCACAACTTTGTTACAATATATATATATATATATATATATATATATATATATATACATATATATGTATATATATGTATATATATATATATATATAAAAGTACGAAAGTATAGTGATCAGAATTAATAGTAGTACAATTGAGCCTCAATACTTCATGTATGTATAGCTTTCCGGACAGAGAGGTAACATTTGACAAATAAATTTCTATGGGTATTATCGGGTGATTGATATTGTCAGCAAGAGTGGTATCTATAACCTTTCAGTAGACATGGTCACTGTCGTTAAAGCTTTTCCTGTGAAACAGGCAACACTACTCTACACATTTCTCTTTCTATATTGTTTGTCTGATTCGTGATCTTCTGTTCTTCCAACATGTTTTTTTTTCTACAGAAAATAAATGATGACAGAATTGTTTGGTCAAATACCATTCTGCGCCTTCTTCAGATCTGCCAGCATTTCAGCAAACTGACGTCACAAACCTTTCAAATAGTCAGCAGAAAGCATTAGTTTACATGAACTAATCTAGTTGACGTGAAAGTTTTCACCGAGCTTTTTAGTAGTGACTATACTCTTAGCTGTAATCGGAGTATCTACTGTTTTTGTTTTAAATTCGTTCACTGCATGAAAGTGCCTGATCTTTGGAAATACATTTCTACGTCATTTCTTAAATATTTAGTAACGCTACTGACCGTTTTTATGGTTATATCAGGTACAATATTTCAATATATATGTACGAAATCATGTGAATGTATTATTTTCTATTTTCCCAAACAGATATTCTATATCACCACATTCCTTACCAATTATGACATTACGAATATGAAAAGTAAAGTCAATTTCAATAATATTTCCCATAGTCTACTAGTTAGCTTACATTTAAACAAAAGTACCATATATATAAACTTAAACGTTCAAACTAATAAATTTCAATAATGTTCTGCCAATTTAACATATATGGAAGGTTTGTCTATACTTGTTTTTAACTAACTGGGTTTTCGATCTGGGAGGGCAGGAAAATAAAGTTCTTACTTTTTATTAATCAGTCTTAAGACGATAACGAAAAGGAATTATTGACAAACATTAGAAGTACTAGCGATACGTAAGTATTTATCAAGGTTTCTTTACGTTGCATATATTTTTATATGGCTGCTGTAAGCCCAAGGTTTCAGAACAGGGGTCATAATTAATACCAAAACATTTTGGATAATCTGATGTATGACATGTTGACCAAATTCGAGGTGAATTTTTGCCACTTCGATTGCAATGATATCGAGGTTCAAAATCTATTTCACTAACCAGTATAATCTTGATTTTAGGATGCGTTTCTCCATTTCCAATGATTCTTTAGAGAACGGTCGAAACTGATTAACCGTATGTTTATTTTTCGACAACGAATCAATATAGAAGATTTGATTTAATTCAATATGCGTTATTCGTTTAAGATAAAAAGGAGATAAAAACATTTTCCATCATAAAACCAAAATTGATTTTATCTATTTCCTATGCTTTTAAGGACGCAATGTATTTTTTGTTAACTTGCAAACAAATGTAATTTCCTATAAATACTTCATTGAAAATGCCTTTCTTCATATCAAATTTTTTACTTAATCTTTCTCTCACGTTAAATCATATTTCCATAAAATGTATATGGAATAATCGTTTTTATTTTAAAATTAGATAAGACACACTGTATATCTATCTATCTATCTATCTATCTATCTATCTATCTATCTATCTATCTATATATATATATATATATATATATATATATGTGTGTGTGTGTGTGTGTGTGTGTGTGTAAGTGCGTGTGTGTCTGTGTATTTCTGTACACCATATAATTTTGTTTAATCTATTTTATGTACCCGCTACAAACATGACACATGTAATTGTATGTATCTGGGATGCATTTGAGGCTTCAGTAGACGTCAGCTATAATTTGAATCGAACTCGACGGGAATAATTTCTTGAGCACTAAAATTCTAACTTCTTTAATTCCCTCCTTTCATCTTAAACATTACACCATCTTGTTGTGTAATCTTCTCCTGTATATCAATATTCTCTCTTCGATTGTATGAAATTTGTGACCAGCAATCTGTACAAATCCATCTTCGATTCTGCCTCAATTTGTCCCTGTTGTTAGAAATGGTCAGAATATTGCTAAAGATAAATTTTCAAAATGGCTTTTTATTCTGCATTAAATATCTGACTTGAGAAAATATCTCCCATGCTTCAATTTTTTAAAATTATTTTTTAGAATTTTCTATTTTTGTATATGTGGTACTTCTGTCGGTAGAAACCGAAAACTATAGATAGGACTATGGGGATCATAGAAGATGTTAACTTCACTTTTCAAAAACATTCAACTGCAGATATATTAAAGCCAAACCATTCTAAAAAACGTTGATAAATTATTATTGATCGATAGTCCTTCCGTTGCTCGTCAATAATTATTGTTCCTTGTCGTTTTATATATCCGTTAAGAATAATTAATAAAAACATCTGCCTATTAATTTCCCGCCCTATGTGTATGTCAGTAGTTAGTTAAAACAAAGATAGGCACACTCTCTATGTATGTTAAATTAGTGCTATAGTATTTACAATTATTAGTTTGAATTTCTTAGATTATTTATGTAATACTTTGTCGGTAGGAACCGTGAGCTATCTACAGTGTATGGAGAATGTTAATCCGATGTTAATCTCATCTTTCATATTCATAATTATGTTTAAAAACTGCATTATGTAAATCATGGGAAGTAAGCAATGTGATGTCATAGAATCACTGTTTTTGGAAGGAGAAAATGCTACAAACATTCACATGATTTCGTACATATATATTTAAATATTGCACTTGATATCAACATAGACACGGTCAGTAAACTTAATGATCATCCAAGAAAGGAATTAGAAATTTGTTTTCTAAGAGGAGACTACTTGATGGAGTGAACGAAGATAAAACTAAAATAGTTGAAAAGCCCATTACAGAAGAGGGAATAGGCACGTATGAGTAAACATTTCACGTGAACTATATTAAGTTCATGTAGATTAATGTAGTTTGTCGATTACTCAAAAGTTTTTTAATTGAGTTTCTTGAAATGCTAACGGCTGTCGAAGGAGTAGCACGATGGGATTGCTGGACAAACACATGTCGAATGATTTTTAAGAATAAAAACACTTCGGCAAAACTAAATATCAGGAACCAAGTAATCAAAATTGAACGAGAAAGGTGGAGATTACTTTTGCTCGTTTCTAAGTAAAATCTTTGACGAAAGTGACCAAATCTATTGAAAGGTTATAGATACCACTTTTTTTAACTCACTCGATATTAGCCATAAAAATCTTTCTGTGTAAATTTATCAAACATCAACACTCTGTCCGGGGAGGTACGCATACAAATAATATTGAGGCTCAGTAACACCACCATCTATTCCGATCTCTACAATGTCAATATATATAGTTTTTTCTAGTTAATCTTATTTTGAGGATCTTGAATAGCGTTAGCAATGTTGCATAGTTGCAAAAGGCTTACAGTATCTTCAAATCTAGACAAACGGTCGTGTGGGTATGGTAGTACAAACATGACTCATTAAGTATAAAATAAAATCTTTTCATTTTTATATATGAATCTGAAGGAGTCGATGAACGAGCTCACAGATGATAAGAGTTCTCCAGTGATGATGAGCAAAATAAAGAATCCTAGAATACATAAAATTAACAAGAAGAAAATGAAGGTACGTTGCGATACATCGCTGATTGACATTCAGTTCCAAAATAATCTAATTTATAAGATAATAAATGATATTTAAATCGACTGCTAGGAATGTTGGGTCACTGTATTGGGAGCCAGGAATTTTTTCCATCTTGAGTACATCTTGCCTATATAAAAATCAACTATCTGACCGTGCACTGAATATTGTTGTCTGTCATATCTCGTCATTTATCCATTCATTTCATGGTTCTCAACAGAATCAAAAGGAGTATCTGTATAGTGATAGATACCGACCTGGCAACTCGACTCTAGCCACTTTCCGACCGGCGGAATGTGGCTTCTCTCTGTCTATTCTACACATATTATCATGGCTTCTGCTCCGACGGGCTTAATTCACTGATGACCCCTTCACAATAATTTAGTCGAGCAACAAGATTGGCAACAAGGTCCTACCGTTTAATTGTTAAATCAACTAAATGCAGCTGCCACGTCTACTCCATCATCTTTCTTATTTGCACTTCCGGTCTATCGAACTCCCTTCTGTATATTTGCTTCCTTGATGGTTACAATTTTCAAGATTTTAAATGCAATGACGATTTTAATCTCTGGTCTACTTGACTCCAGTCCTTCTCTCATCCTTTCCCCATTACCTCCAGTACGTTGTTCTTTTTCCTTTATCACTCTACCCTTGCAACTGCCTTCACATTTGTATTCACATCCTTATCTTGCCTTTTCTCCGACAAACCCTGTAACTAGTTCGTTTTTCTCTTCGCTTGCTTTCTGCTTAAAATTTCAATGTTCTCTTATGTAGGCCCCCAGCGCACCAGTGGCGGTACCGATTTGTTAAAATAAAAGGATTAAAAAAGTTTAGGATTAGAATACTGAATATTCTGGCTTCAATTTCTAAGATGACTTTTCTCGCTGTTAAAAAGATATGCTATTTCTGGGTGCATTTCTGAACAAATTAATTCTTTCTGATCAAATCGCGAAATAAAATTACTCTTCGACTGTCAATCATCTAGAATTTATTGTCCAAATGTAGTTGCCTCGAAGGTTCTTTCCTTGGGTATAATTTGTTCTTAATTCTCATAAATGATCTTTTTTTTTACATAAACTTTGATAGTAAATCTTATAAGTTTGTCAGTTTGAAATTGCATCCGATCTAAAAAAAAAAAAAAGAAAAAAAGAAAAGCGCTACACTTTGTTGTTAACTGGAGGTAGAATCTGGCAACTTCTGTGTCTTAATCATGTGAGAAACATTTTTCTGCCTCCCATCATCATGGCAGGGGAATGACTCGTTGCCATTTTGGGGGTGAACATTTTCCGCTAGCAGGAAGTTGAAGAATTGTTTTGGATTTGCCGTTAAGTCCGCTGCTATGTTTGTTGCTTCGCTGCGTCGTGCGAGATATTTCTTCTCCAGAATCAATCATACACACGTATAATTCTTGCATTTTTCCTAGATTTAATATTGCTAATACATATGGTCCTATGCTCTAACTGTATATTTAGAGATTATGGATGAAATCCAATGAATAATCAACAATGTAGTCTCAAATTCACTCACCTTTCCCACTGCCGAAATTTAGTTTCCCTGTGATTTTTCTACAAATAATTTCATTATGATTTTTCAGATAAACTCACTACTATGGTACCTAAAGTTTATGAATAAATTAGTAATTATTCTAATTTTATAACATAGGTATGCTATAACATCACAAAAATGTATCTATTTTGTTTCAATAACTTTCTGTATTTACTAGTGCTGGTGTTGATTACAAGATTAATTGTTCTTGAAAGCAACACCATCGGCTGACAAGACGCAAGAAAGGTTGAAAGAAAATAGCTACTGCTCGTGATGTCATAACATACTTATGTTATGAATTTTCAATAAATATTAACTTCTCTACTTTGTATTTTACACTCTTATGTAAATAGTTGGTTTCTTTTTATTTCGGAACTTTATTCCATCTATCTGAACACTGTTCCTGAATAAAGTACTAGATAGAAAGACAATCTCAAATATCCACAGTTGAATTGGACTAGATTTAACTAAAAGTTATATGCTAACAGTTTATTTGTACTTCTCAATTGTGATACATACTTCCGGCTCTAGATTTTCCAGCTAAGTTTGATTTCTGAAAAATCCAAATGCGATGTCAATAATTAATTATTTTTCTTGGATAATCGTCTATTATTCTTTACTTTTAATAGTGTTTCTCTTTTTATTTTTACTTGCACATTCATTAACCTTCACTTCTTAAATATATTATTGTCTTACATACTTATCCAATAATAAAGATATTAATTTTGATTGACACTTCATAAGTGTACATGATTGGAAAAAGCTTGTATAGACAATGCGTTTCACCTTTTTATAGCAGGTGACTTCAGACTGAAGTGAGTGACAAAATAAGGTTTTTATGTCTTATATTTTGATGAGGGGATAATTAATAATCTAGGGCCAGGAATATTATTTTGGTGGAGTATTGAAGTATAACATTTTGCTGGACTCAACATTTAGCACACTGCGAGTAGATGTATACATTCATTAGTTTTTTCACATTTTAATGGTAATGTTGTTAACAATCGTTTTCCTATAAGAAAAATAATAGTCCATTTCTCGACCGAATATTCAGTATAGTTGTCTTGTGTAATTTATAAAAAAATATCTTAAACTATTTTTCCACGTAAACATGTTCATCACTTCAAGCAGTTTTATCGGTCTTTCTAGTACCGATAGGAGTTTCTTTCCTTAGTTTATTTAAATTATTGTGGAAAGTCAAACTTTTGCTTGTGTCCCTATTTATTTTTAAGTTCTATGTACTATCTGACACGGCTGACTGTTTAAAGATTTCTGAACTGGTTTTTAGCGTTATGCGTGACTTCCAGCTAATTCCCGACCTGTCAAGGCTCTTTTCCTCAAGTATGCATATCGATGTTTTTGCTTTGTAGAATTGATGTGTTGAGCGAAACTAACTCTCGTTCAGTCTATTCTCTGATCAATTTACTCTTTTCCTATATTAAATTACTTATATCTTATTCATTAGTATCTGAATTGTGTAATATTCACTGATTTGATAACAAGAATTGTTAGTATTTATTCGGCGTGTGTGCTATCTCTGCTTTCATTTCCAATTCCATACACACCATCGGGATATCTGTAGTGCTGGAACTGCTTTGAAAATTGAAAACTCTATCAACTGCTAAATACAACATATCTTTTTTATATTTAAAGTCATAATAAAATTACTTCATATTATTCTCGTAGATATATGAAGTATCTGAAAATGCAACATAGAAATACAAAGGGTATCGAGAGAGCATAAACTATCTTTCTAAAGTTCATCAAATTAAGAAGAAACCGAATTTTTTTGCGAGAAACAAAGAAAAGAATAAGGACATTTTACTCATTATCGGTTTTCGTATATGGCACGGATACTGGACAATCTCGTAACAGATAAAGTACAGAACAGAACATCAGAAATGAATTATACTATAGGGCTGAGAATAGCATGGACTGAATATGTGAGCAATGAAAAAGATTTAGAGATAATAAAAAGAAAAAGAACACATATACATGTCAACAGAAAGAGAGAGTTGATATTGTTACAGCAAATATTGAGGAAGGTGGGTTTCAAAAATGTGACCCTCGTAAGATATATTTATACTAATAAAGAGAAAAGAAAACATCGCATAACCTTCTTTAACGGTTAATGGTTCACAGAAGACGAGTTAGAAGTAAATTACTAAAAGCATCAAAGAATAAGAAATCTTAAATAGGAATGGTGACCCTATCTCTGAAATGGCAAGTCACATAGAAGAATAATGTGTTAATCGGTATTGTTCATTAATTTTAGTTAACGAATTATATTGAAAATGAAATATAAATATATAACTTTCTAACGACACTAATTCCATAGTACAGACAAAAGAATCTTTCCTATCTATATGCATCACAAGTTTAATTCTCTTTTATTCTATAGAGGGGGAGGCAAAGTCGCTAGACAAGGAGGTTTATTGATTTATCGACAGTCCTCCCACCTTTTGATTTTTTCGATGATGCCATTTGAAATAAATTTTTCATAAAACGCGCCCAAAGTATATTGAAAAAATTACAGAACAAATTAAAACTGAAATCAGTAAAATAACAGAGAAATCTCGCGAAATTCTTTATATATATACATATATATATATATATATATATATATATGTAGCATCAGTATGTTATAATATCGCTACATAATAGCCTTTTTTCCCGAGACTAACTTTGACGTATCAGTTGTTACTGTTGATTTTAATTTGAAGAGTTTAAATGGTACAAATCTATTCGCTCTACTTTGTACTGAGAACTCTTTTAAGAATAGCATGTTTGGGGGTAGATATGGAACTTAATTCCATCCGTACCTACCCTATATATATATATATATATATATATATATATATATATATATATATATATATAAGACATAAGAAGGTCAGTTGGGCACAATCTCTGAGAAAAAGCAACCCACAATCATTCACCTCAAGAGTTAATCAGTCTTAGTACAGAGAAATACATCCAGTGCCCTTAGAATTTAGTGCTGTTCTTGTACAAGAGAGTGTATGCTGGAAAACCCTACGTCTGGTAACACAGTCAAGAGAATCTAGTCATGGCTGTTAGACATTTTTTCGATCGCATCACCACTTATATATCGTAACCTAATCTCCAGAATGTAACGACTTGATTATTATGTGTGAAGTGCATTAAAAACACTGACAGACCAAAAAAACCCATTTACACCAAGGCAATGATTATAGTAGCATCTACTAACTTAAACAAAATGATCGTTCAGAAGAATTAGAGGAGATTCCAAAATCGTCTGGAGGTCGTGGTTATACCAGTATCAGTGATATTTTCATTAATGTAAACGACAATTTATCCATAATATATATATATATATATATATATGTGAGTGTTCTTTTCACATCATTGTTTCGTCTGCAACACGCTGTTAATAAACAACAATTATTCATTTTTTATCACACATTTCCGACCACATATGCTCCGACAAATCGTGCGAGCTTGACACCTGCCATTACTACATCGCACTGGTGACAACACACCAAAACAATCTTTATCCTCACATATTTATTTGTTTTTATAGTGTTGATTCGTGGCGCAAGTTTCCTGTCATTTCTTTCTCTACACACGACCTCAGACGGTTATCAATCCCTCATTGACATTGCTATGGTAACCTAGCACCCTCCCGGCTGACGGGATTTTGGCTTTTGGCCCTACACCTGTCACTGTTCTAGCTGAGATTGGAAGTTGGGTTATTAAAGACCGGCTGAAATGAACAAGTAAATTCCCCGCCAAAACATTCTACCTCTCATTTTCCAAGACCTCATACATTGTTTTTTGATTAAGTAATTTTTTTTCTTGGACTCTGAAGATGGTTTGATTTGTTCACTTTTAATACATTTTGTCTAGACTGCAAACAACTGTATAGTTCGTAGATGTTAAAAAATTCATTAAAAAATACACGTAAATAATTAAATAAGTCTGCCACCAAAATAACTTCAAGGCACATTGAACAGAGAAACTGACTCCACAAAAGTTTATATTGCTTTTTGTGCATCTGATAATTTTATTCAGGTTGCTTTTTCAATCTACTATCTTGCAAATATATAAAAAATATATCGATGGCACGTGGAACTAAAACAATATAGCCCGTGAACTAAA
This sequence comes from Ascarosepion bandense, assembly GCA_037127315.1. NCBI lineage: Eukaryota > Metazoa > Mollusca > Cephalopoda > Sepiida > Sepiidae > Ascarosepion > Ascarosepion bandense. The sequence goes on along the minus strand of JBBBDQ010000428.1, from coordinate 7,005,953 downwards.
TAAAGTTTTGTTTGAAGTTCTAACACATATTACCTGAAGAAGACCGGAAAATACAAACGCTGCAAAATAGAAAATATTTTTTTAATCGTATCGCACCAAGCAAGTAGCTAGCGCCACTGATGTGCAGGGGGCTACATAAGAGTAAAAAGATTAGATAAGAAAGATTGATGAGAGTGAAGACAAAGACGAACCAATTAGAAAGGAGCAAGAAAACGATAGGATTACAGATGTGATGACAGTTACAAAGACGGAGAGAAAGGGAAAGATATATAGGGTGATGTAGAAAGAACTAGAGTCAAGTGGTTAGGAGATGAGTATTGACATTGCATTTAAATTCCTGAAGGTTGTAGCCGTCAGGAAAGTAAGAATATGGAAGCGAATTCCACAGGCGGGAAATGCGAGAAAAAAAAAGCTGCAGGAGTATAATTGTCGTCTACATTTGGTTTATTTAACTGTGAATGGGTGAGACCCAGTTGCCAGTCTGCCAGTAAACACTTATTGCAGAGGCACTAAAAAAGGAGGACAACAGTCTGAACAATGTAAGATATTCCAATACCTCATCTCAGATTTATAGACTGTTAACTAAAACTACGATCAATCATTTACTAACACTAACACTACTTTATGAGACTTTATGTTCTAATTAATTATAACAAATCATCTTTACATTTGTAATTTTATTTTTTAAGAAAACGATTATGGTATATAAATATGAATACTGTTTACAACCGCTGTAATGTATCTTCACTGTTCCTTTTCAATAAATACTTTCATTGTAATTGTTCGGATGACTTCGTATCTATGATCTTTGAAATATCTGACTTTAAGCAAAGTATTAAATGGATGTGCTATTTCATGCAGTAGAATCGGCTCGGGATGAGAAATCGGCGAGGTGAGTTCGGATTACAGTTGAATACATTGCTCTCACTCATGGAAAAATTCCTTCGGAATGGTATTAATCTGTTTATTCTTCCTGCAGCTATGGGTTAAATAACAGGACAGATTGGGTACTATTTACTTGGCAGAAAGTAATGAGAATCTATTGACTTAATATTTTCTGATCAGTCACTTTCAAAACATGATCGCCTAGGCGTGTATCACTGCTGACACTTAACTGACAGCCTAGATGGCGGAAAAGTCTCATCAATTAATATCTGAATTTGCTAAATGTAACCATAAATTCTTTTTAGCAATTTCATTTCTCGCACGTCTCGCATGGTAGAACATTCTTCCAGTTCCATGATTTCTTACCAAATTTTGATGTTCATAAATTTAAATGAAAAATTGTTTACTTTTTTTAAATGGTTTTCAATTGTTAAAAAGAATGTTATAATTTTTTTATTCCAGGAGCCCTTTTTTAACGCAGTTGATATCTATGTAACGCCTAATGAAAAAAAACCGGTTAGGCACTCACAGTATAAATAGAAGAAAACAGAAACAGAGGGTAATAGGTAATGAACTATATAAATTTGATTCCTTTTGTAGTTTCGGGAAATGTTACAAATTTAGCTTTGTAAACCGCGATGTTAAAAGCTTGATATGTAAAACGATTTACAGTCATTCATTTATTACACTTGTAATATAACAATCTGGCCCCACCCGAGGAAGGCTGATGCAAGCGAGGGTGTTTCCGGTCGTTGTAAAGAAACGGATGTCGTTTGACCTTATTTCCGGCAGCAGCGGAAATAACTACAAAGGCAAACAGAACAGGTGTCTCTGAGAATTACGTGGGCGTGCGTGGGCGAGGCAAAACCGGAAGAAAAAGTCCCGGTTCTGGAAGATTATAAAAAGACCTCGGCACACGGATTCGCCAGTAGAGGAGCAACAGAGATCGGCCGGTGAAGAGAGACACAACAGATAAGACTACACTCCCGTCAACCCATTAGAAGCGCGCTCTCTCAATTCTCTGTTCCCTATTCTACACGGTTCATCGTCATTAATAAAAATATAACTTTATATTTTTATATATATGCGTGTTGTTGTTTGTCGATATATAACACACTTATTTTGTTAGTGATAGATATTTTAGCAAATGTTTATGTGCAATTCCTTTTTCACCCGTTGCATTGTTGTTATTTTTAAATAACTACAATTGAGTTATGAGCGTGAAACTGTTTAAAATTATTCCATTTAGTTATAACAGAAGGGTTAGAAATGGATACCAGTTATAAGGACCATCATTCTTTTACAATAAGAAAGAGATATTCATATTTCATTAAGCATAACGATGAAGAGGGATTAGAGTATTGGATATTTGGCACTGCCCAAAATAACTACTATATTTTCTTATGAACAATGATAAAGTCCCACGACTTTAATTGACACGGAATATAAAAAGAGAAAAACTTTGATATTAATACATAGCTTAACTATTGATCCCTGATCAATCAGTTTGTTAATTGTATGGGAAAGGACAGAAAATGAGGCACTGAATTATGAAGCTGCATTGGAATTGTTAAATATGCATCCCAGAAACTAAATAGAGTATTAAGAAACATTACAATAACATTAGAAACAGAGAAAATTGTACTGAAGTCTTACGTAATTTCGATCCTCCTATGTGTCACATCAGTGACACATAGGAGGAACAATTTCTTCACAAGAAGAAGAAAATTGATTTTGCAGAACGGTGCTGATAATACGATGTACCTAACATATGACAAGCGACAAAGACTGAACGGAAAGGAAAAATTAATTTCAGAAACAAACAATTGAAATCTCTAGGGCATATGATGAGGAAAGAAGACTTGGAAAAACCGATACAAACAAGACAAATTGAATGCAAGAAAACCAGGGAAAACGACGTATAACATACTTAGTTTAAATAGATGGTGGAACAAGGTTTTACGATGAAAAAAGCTACCAGTATTACCTTAATGCTTGGCACACTTCATATTTTGATAAAATCTACAGATTTTCTTCAGAGTTAAAAATATGCGGGTTAGAAAACCAACTAACACGTCACTCAATAAATCCCTGTAATAACTAATAAAAGAAACACTTGTCTGCAAAATTCGACTTTATTCATCAACATAGTCTCTTTCTGGGGTGATACACTGATTTCAACGGTTCTCTAACAATTCGATGTCTTTTTGTAGAAGGATTAGTCTTTGGATTCAAAATACGCCTCTGTTTCCGATATCACTTCTTTAGTAGAGCTAAATCTCTTTCACTGGATCTTTTTTGAAGTCTGCAAACAATCATTAATCGCTGGAGGACAGATGTTGAGAATATGGTGGAGGCGGAAGCAATTTCCAGTGCAATTCATGTAGTTTTGCCATCATTATGATCGACGTGTAGTTTTGCCATCATTATGATCGACGTGTGACACAGCGCGTTGTCTTGCTGAAAGATCACTTGTTTCTTCCTCATTAGTGGTCGCCTTTTACCGATTTATTCTTTCAAACACACCAATAATGCTATATAATATTTACTATTGAATGTTTTCCCATTCTCAAGAAAATAAGTGAACAAAATAACTTTCGCATCCCAAAATACGTAGCTCTTGTTTGCGTCCTTGGTTGTTTTCTCGGATTTTACCTGATGCTGTCCACTCAGCTGACTGCCGATTTGACTCTGGAATGTAGTGTTGGATAAATTTATTATCCGTTGCCACATATCTACGCAAAAATCTCTTCCTTGTTGCATTTAAACAGATGCATACAACACTGTTAATCTTCGACGAGTTGTTGTTTATGAACGATTTTGAGCAAACGCGACACCCACATTAAACACAGTTTTCTCGTTGAATAATGTTCATATAAAACGGTGGTTGCACGGCCTTCTGATATGTTCAAATCTTCAGCTATCTCACGCAATTTTATTTTACTATCAACTAAAAGGAGTTTGTGTATTTTTTCTTTTTTTTTTTTTGAGGGATAACTGCCGATTGTGGGTGATCTAATCGTATATTATCAACTGCAAAAAGTGGAAATTGAATAGGAGACTTAATGACGACAATCATTTTAATAGATCAAACGCTCAGCGTGAGAATACACCAAATAAATGAATATATAAAGTTAAGCAACGTTGAGCCTGGCCAGTACTTAGATGTGCGACCGCTTGGGAATACCAGGTGCTGTAATCGTTTAGTGACAGATATGCGTTGTAGTGCAGTGGATATCGGCTCAGAAAGAGAAATCGGTGAGCCGAGTTCGAATTCCAGTTGAACACCCTGCATTCACTTAAGCACTGGTATCCTTGGGAAAGTTATTAATCAGTCCCTTCCCTCCAGTTATGGGTTAAATAACAGGGTAGGGCTTGGGGGTCCTGTCCTTAAAAACAAATCTCAATGAATCTTGATACTCGAAAAGAAAAAGTATTCCTAGACACAAAAACCTATATAAAAACAACAATAAATTGTTGAAAGAAAAAGGTATTACAAGCAATACAAAAAAGCTAGTTGACAATAAATGACCCACCAAGGTTATATGCCATAAAACAAAACAACCAACCAACTATAATAAATATTTATGTTGTCGTCATTTTTTTACTGTTAACCATACATTGTTTTTGTTTCAATCGAGTAATAGTAATTTTCCAGATTTCAGAATAGCAGAATCATAAAACCAACCTTAGTTTTTGAGACGCTGGTTGCATAAGGTTTACTCTTGCAGAAAGTACTATCGGTTACTATTGCCCAATTTACTGTGTCTGTTTTTGTTGTAATGATTTTGGAAATGCATAAACCCGTCAGCTATTTTTCTTCTGATGATAATGGTATGAATAAGAAAGAAACTATAATCAAGTACCAGAATTTAAGGATCCAGATTTGCGCATGGGAGAAGAATATATAGCAAAAAGAAGGTGCGTTTAAAATCAATATCCTTTATTGTCTATGTTTGAAGCTTCGTTCCCCGAAAAATTCTCTTAATAAAAAGATTTCATAAAGTTCAACTTAACTGCTGAAAACTAATTGTTACGTCAAACTAGTTTCAACCTAATTGTTCCATCACCTGAATATTTCTTATTAAGTAACGTCAATATTTCTTAATATCATTAACATATCATCAGAAACGTATTGATAAAACAAAATGTGAAGGATGCGGATGAGTAAGAAATACGGAACATATTTTAGAATTTTCTAGAATTTTCTATTTCTTAGCTCCGTATAATAACAATGCTATGACTCGACATAAAGTAGGAAAACATATAAAATTTTTTCAAGCAATTCTGAAACTTCCAACTTATTCCAGAAGCTTAAAGCAATGAAAATCGTTCTAAAAATTATCTTTCTCTCATCATTGGTTATGCAAAAGTCGTTTGAAAGATTGCCTGTTTGCTAGGAAATAGCACTGAAAAAATTTTCCAGAGTACAAGATCGCCCCAGGTTTCATGAAGAATGCATTTTGTAAATTTTGGCTGTACTTTCAGGTATTTGCGTGGCATGTCCAAACGAGAACGGACTAGTTTCTTATAATTCCCTAGGGGAAGACCATATTCGTTTTATTTGGAATTCAACGCTCTAATCTAAATTTTTCGATCTATTTTTTACAAACTTTCTACCAGTGATTATTCTATTTCATCTGCATTTTCAGGTGATAATGACGATTATGCAAGAACACATTAATTATGAAGCACGCTATGATAGCTGGAGAATAATTCTTTTAATGATATCGTTTAACAATGTCTATATATTTTATCAGATATATTGATTAGATTTCTCGGTGTTTAAATATTCAACCAGGTGCTACCATTACGAAGGATGATATTTTGCAGGTTCGTAATTTAATTTCTGACACTTGCCATAACTTGCCCAATTTTCGGCCATATTTAAATATTGTAAATTTCTGATGATTTCAAGATTGTCAGTGTATGTTTTTCATCACATTTCTACAGTTAAATCTAATAGCCAATCTTTACCTGTAATTTCATCGATGTTATACTGAGTTTTAAGGATAAGTTTGATGTGATACAAGTCCAAATGTATGAAGCATCCCGTGAAAATAGAACAAAAGTGGCTGGAACGCAATTAAGCTACTGTAAATTACTATAAATTTTGACGGAGCTTATAAATGGATGTTGGTCACCACCACTTCTACAGATTAAGCTATGAGAAAATATTTTACCTGTTGGTTTATCTATCTTGTGGTGAGTTAATAAGCGTCAACTTATATGTCGCACTAGGCTAAAATTATGGGGGAATTTAGTGAGAATCGGACTCAAATGCCTTGAACTGTCTTAGCCTAGTTTAAGCATTTGTAAATTTCTGATGATTTCTGGTTTTTAAAGATGGGGGTTTTCATAACACTTTCTGATTTAGCTATAAGCTAATGTCTCACCAGTATGTTTATACATGATATAATGATCTTCTAACCGTAGCTTAGATGTAACACAAGGCCGAAAGCTATAAGCTAACATTTCATCTATGATTATATATATATATTTTATGGTAACCTTCTAAATGTAACACAAGGCCGAAAGCTATAGGCTAAAATTTCATGTATGATCATATATATATATTTTATGGTAACCTTCTAAGTGTAACACAAAATGTAACACAAGGCCGAAAGCTATAAGCTAACATTTCATCTATGATCATATATATATATTTTATGGTAACCTTCTAAGTGCTGCTTAAATGTGATACAATATGTTATACCGAGCATTATTTCTGTTTGATTTAAAAATAAAGCAATTTTACAAGATTTTGTCTTATAATCTGTATTCAGAATGAATTCATTTAAATAATTATCACTTAACAGAGAAGATATAATGTCATATTTATTTACGATTTTTTTGTAATCTTTTAAAAATATTTGCTCAGTTTTACTCATGAATACAGAAAACAATTAGCATATATTTCTGATGGTGATTCGTAATAAGAATACTGTTTCAATATATTTTCTAGTCAATGTGTCTAATACAAAAAGCATCAACTTTAATTGTATTTCTGCTTCAATTACTAAAAGGTTTAAGTTGGTTTTTAAGCAAAAACTAGCGAAAATTAGGCATTTCTCTATCGTTTTCATACGATTTTAAAACTAAATAATCAAGAATTTGTGAAAGTTACAAATTTAATTATTAATGTGCTTTTATATACCCACAACCTTTAGTTTTCACATCGAGTGTAATGTTGATTTTATTAAAAAGCAAAAAATGAAAATGAAACATTTAATTCGCTGGAACTTTTAAATCAAAATGGTATTTCTAAGAATATAATTTATTATTTTGCCACAAAAGAAGGAAGGAATATGCTCACTTGGAGTGCTACGTATTTTTCATCAACATTGATTATAAGTAAGAAGTCTAAAGTATATTCATATTTGCTGTTATTTTCACTGTAGATGAGCCAATTATGCATTGAATTCTACGTAAAGGTTTTGCGCTTTCAGTTTAAGAAATATAAGTTTCCATAGCACTAAATTAAAACACAATTTCTGCACACCGTACTGAGGAATTTGACTTTGCTTGAGGGAATTATTTTTGTTCATTCTTATATTTCGACTGTTTATAAATGAATTTGTTATGACCGTGTAGAAAAACTCAATATTATTGTGTGATTGGCAGAAAACAGATACAGTGTGAAAACTATCAATTTTCATTTAAAACAACTTTTAACGCTAGTAAAATGCTAGCAACTCAGAGTTGAATTATTTTCACTTATGGTACAAGTAAGAAAATTGTTTTTTCCAGACTTTACAAATAATTGTGATTCATATATCAAAGAAGGTTTTGAGACATATGCCACTGTAACAAATAAAAAAGCAGTAACATATGATTCGAAGAATGTCAACAACAGCAACAACTAAAATAAATAGCACATATAATTCAAAGATAAAATAATGACATGATTAAGATGTTGACTATCCACACTACTTGAAACTAAATAATAGGATGGAAGAGCTGCATAAATACTGTAATGAACTTAACATAACTGTTTTCTAGTAAATCTGTTTTAAGCAAATATATATATATATATATATATATATATAGATAGATAGATAGATAGATAGATAGATAGATAGATAGATAGATAGATAGATAATGTTGTTACAAAGAGTTATAAATAGCGCAACTCTATTCTAAAGTGATTTAAAATCATAACACAGTTTGACACATGCCTTGTGAGTCAAATTTGGTAGACGGAAACTTTTAAGTGGTCGATGGTTATGCTGACTCAAAGACACATGTCACAGTGACCGAGATCTCTAGCATGATGTCTTTGTTCAGATAACACTCTAGATAACGCCACTCGCAGAAAGTGTAACTCAGGTACAAACAGCATGGTGGCCGCTAATCCATCCATCCATACTCATGAAATGTTGTAATGAGCCAAACTAAATATGGACTCTAGGTTAAGTAATTCACAGTTACATCTGAAGAGTTTCTTTTGCGACCACGTTAGAAAATACATGTAAATCATAATTACTTTAAACTAGTAAAATATGAATATATTATTTAATACAAAATAATTAAATTACTACCGCACGTTGCATATACTAATACACAGATTTTACATATTTCCATTCCTTTTTCTAGGGAAGCAAATGACAATTATCGTCCTTTGTTTCAGACAACGTCAGGAGGGTAATGTGACTGCTGGTGAGTGCCTTTAGTTAAGAATGTTGAAGACGTGTCTGCTCAATATATTTATCATTTATCACACACCAAAAACAATACCGGTCTGTCTATGCCAGTTGCTGTGTAACCCGTGGAGAAGACGGACGTAAGAATTGCACTGCGGTAGAAGAATCCACACTGACTCAACATAGACACCACCGACCTGCCTTATTTCCCGAATATAATGATTACAAGATCTTATATTTCCCGTTTCCTGTTGTTTAGTGTATGCAGATATTGTAATTTCTCTGTTATGCATGCTGCGCGTTAATTTCTTCTGTCTTTTTTGCTTTCAATTTGTTTTGGGTAGATCAAATTTTTCAAGCCTTCGTTCCTCATTCCGTGTCTAAAAAAGTTCAACTATATCCTTTATTCTTATTTCCATTGTCTCTAGAATATCATCATCGCTCACATGTTTGGTCAATTTTATTGTTAAAATTATTCTGTAAAACTAGGTTTCTGTTGCTTCATGTTTCTCCTTCTTCTGTGAGAAGATTATCCAGCGTTCACTTGCAATATAGGAAAACTGGTATTCCGACATTGTAATGATATTACAAGCCACTATTATTGTCTTTGTCTCTAAATAAAATGTTGTTTCGAAGCATTCACAATAGTTAATTGAAAAAAACTGTTAAAGTTTTTCTTCGAGGACGCACTATTGAAATGCTGTCTGAAGCACTAGTTAAAAATAGTATTGACATTTGCGTTGCGTTGCGTTGCAGTAGATATCGACTAGGAACGAGAAATTGGAGAGCCGAGTACAAATTAAAATTAAACTTGTGTTATTCACTCACGTGAAAATACTGTTGTGCAATGTAATAATCCTTCTATTCTCCCTCCAGCTGTAAATGAATTCGCAGGATAGATTGGATTCTGGAGGTTTGTTTGGCAACCAGTCTATCGCAGAAAGTAAGAGTAACCTACTGTGGGGGAAAAAAAAACTCTGCCTAGTCAGTCATGTTTTGTTCCAGACATGATAGCCTAGGCGTGTATCACGTATGGCACTTAACAGACTGAAAGAAAATAAGGAAAATATATTTTCTCAGCTCCCCATTATAGATAATATTCAGCTGTGAAATAGAATTTGAACAGTATCACGAGTGTATCACGATGAATCACAAATATTCAAGTTTAAAATACGTGTACGAAGATTCACACCTCATTTTAACCCACAGATGCATAAAATGGGTTCTCCCCGAAACAAACAATTTTTTCTGAGAGCGCTGCCAGTTACATTATCTATTATTGCGTGTATTTCTTCTTGCAAGGTGCTTTCTAATATTTCTGAAGTTGCAATTTCATTTCAGAAAGGAGAACATAAATGATGATAAAATACTGACAAAAAATCTTTGGTTGCCTGACAACCAATTTAATGTAAATTATAAATTTATTTCAAGAATTGTACTTAATTTGTAAATATTAACTATTTTAATGAAGCATTAGTTAATAAAAATTGTTAGATGCCCGAGGACTAATTTAATGTTAGTTGTAAACTATTTTCAAGAATTTAAATTTCCTAGATTTAATTTAGTATTAAAAATGTAATCTTTATTGTAGCAAAGAGATGGTTCTTCAGAAGGATGCTGAGAAAACCAACAACAGAAAAATGAACAAAAGGAAAGATTTTAGGAGCATAGAAATTAAAAGAAAACTTAGAATGAGAACGCCCTGTTAGTACCCTCCGTATAATATATATATATATATATATATATATATATATATATATATATATATATATTATGGGAACCACAATGTTTAGCCAAACCATAACAATTTTTTTTAATCATTTCAAATTAATATACGAGTAGGTCCGTACCGTCAAAAATTAAGGCAAACTGTTTATATTGATATGTAGTAAAAAATAGCGGCAGTGTGTAAATATGTATGTACCTACTATTGAGTATCATAATTTAGAACGAGAAAAATCCAAATCGTGCGTGTTTCTTTTCTCCTGTAACGTATTTCCCTCATTAAATATATATATATATATATATATATATATATATATATATATATATATATATATATGTATGTATGTATGTATGCATTATTCACTATTCTGCTAATAATTGTTGCAAAAACATAAAATAATATCATACTGTCGTATTGAAAACCCGCAACAAGAGGTTGAAAAACTTGTAGTAAAGCTTGGTAAATAATGGTAGTGAAGTAAATGAACTGATTTGACTCTGCCTCTCTCTCTCCATGAGCGTAACATGAGGGATATATATATATATATATATATATAACATTTTTTAAAATAAGGAGACGTTCACACGATTCCCTTTATATGAATTTGTAGTATTTGTAATAATGTAGAGGATAGAGAATATAATGTTCTTTTGCATGAACTTAATTATATTTGTCACAGTGATAGAATCATTTAATTCCTAAAAAGTTAAAAGCTCTTTAAAAACAATAATCTTTAAGAAATTTAAACTAATTTATTATCACGTAGTATTTAATTATTTTTCCTGCAATGACATCAGTTCAAGATTTTTGGGCGTCTAATAATAAGACCAATGTCTATGATATTCATCCGCTTGAAGAATGAGTTTGTTTTATATTACCGAATAGCTTCCCTGGTCATTGTTCTGTTTCAGGTATAATTTAGGGTTTCGTAGACTGATTTTAAAAATAAATATTTTAAACATAAAGTGAGCGCAATACTCTTGTGGTAATTCTTTATATAAGGTTCAGCAACTTAATTTAACACAGTCGTAGAAAATACTCTTTAAAGTTTTCAGAATAACACCGGGGTAGGAATTGTCTATAAATTAACTCTGTTCCTAGATGAAATAAAATGAATCTCAAATAAAATTTACATGTGGAAATGTTAACATGACATATATTGCATCGGTAAGAAATAATAGAATGAATTTCAAAAAATTTTAAAATTATTTTAATTTTTTTATAATTTGTTAATTAATTATGAAATACACTAGTATAACTCTTAAAGACGGAAGAGATTAAATGCTAGCAATTATAACGTGTGTGGGATGTGTTGGGTTGTGGTCATTATATTCAAATATATTCCTATACCTGGGAAAAGAACCAGGTTATTGTTATCAATATTGCAGATAGAAAGGTCAAAATATACCCGTGGAAAGGAAATAGTGTTTTGTTTAATAAACGTTTTATAAGTGCCCTGCAACGACAGCTAGGGGTAGGAAAGTAGAGGTAAACCGAACCAGACTAAAATCTACTATATTTCTGTCGGCTATTTTATATCCAGTTTTATTTGAGTAATAAAAATTTGGTTTTAATTAAATTTCATAAGCCATATTTACAAGTTGGTGATAATTCCTGATAGGAAATCATTCAAATGAAAATAAGTATTTATGTATCTAAAAGTAAATAAAACAAATAACAATCTCATTACAAGTTAATAGGCATTCATATAGCTTGTCATCTAATTTTCAAACGAAGGTATGAAAATACCATTGAGAGCTGTAGAATGTACGCGTGACATATCTGCTTCATTTTAAAAGCAATCGCCAGACAATGAGAATTAACTTTTTAGCCTGACGATAGCGTTTAGCATAAAACAAAGTATCGCCTCTAGGTGTTGACATCAATATCTACTTTTATATTGATATTTGTTCTATCTCTGATATTTTGCACTTTAACTTACATATGTGCGATACCTTTCAAACTATATATATATATATATATCAACATGTTTATTTTCCTAATTCACCAAAATACAACTGTTTTAAAAATTAGCAATTTATTAAAATAGATACAAAGGTATCACGCTGTAAAATTGTCGGTCAACATTTATCTGAATAAAAATCGTCTGCGCTTAAAACTGAGAAGTTTGTAAGAAAACTTTTTAACAACAAATATGGTCAAGACACAAGAAAAGAAAACAATATATATCGATTGTTTAATTATTTAGTTTTGGTCATAACAAAATTATATATATCGTTTATTCAGCAATGAATTAGAACACTCTCAGCTATTGGGCGTGTATAATGATAATATACACACTAAAAAGGCTGCCTCCTAGAAAAAAAACACTCATACTGAGTAATGCTTAATATTGTGATATTTATATTCCAATGGTTTATCAAATATTTTTTATCTCTACAAAAAAATACAATTTTTCAGAACTTAGCTGTTCTCTTTAGAGTAATATTTTAAATTGAATAGTGAAAACGATTTTTTTCATACGAATTCTAAGTTATTTAGAAAGTTAAGGAGGAGAAATTAGGAAATTTTAACAACATGTTTATGAGTGTGTATGAATTACTCGATCAAACGTGAGAATTAGATTGAACTATAAATGTGAACATTAGGTCATAGGGAGATGGGTGGTTAAATCAATGTCATGATAAAATGACATTCTTTATCTGTCTGGAAAGATACATATTATGAACGCATTGTATGCAGATGTACACAAAGCAATTTTGAACATCTGATCAGATTTGCCAAATTTTCAAAGTTTTATTTTGAATACTTCAGAAGTCTCTTAAAGGGGCCTACTCGTAAAGTTAAAATTTAATGATGTAAATCGGTTATAGTAAGCTATATTGAAGTTAGAAAAACCAAAAACATTGTGTGGGTTATTAATAATTAATAAAATAATAAATATGTAATTTTAGAACATACTCTATTAAATTTTCAAAGTGATATATTTATGGTGTTTACATACTACCGTTATGCCTTTCTATCATGCAGTAAATATTTTATTTTTAGTAAGTAACATGCATTTTTTCATTCAGGCACAGAGCATAAATGTCATAGAATGACTTAAACATTCTCGTTTTTTTAATGCTCCATTTTATCTTATTTTTAGTAGTTTATTTTAACTGCCAAAAATATACAAAAAAGTGTGTTTGATTTATTACCCGTTATTCTTGAAGATAGTTATATGTTGGTACTTTTAGGTTTTTTTTTGTTTTTTTTTTAATCATTTCACCCCGAGCAAGGCAGAAACGCCACTGATGTGCAGGGGGTTACACAAATGTAGAAAGATTAATTAGAAAAGAGTGAGAAGAACAAGCTAGTTAGAAAGGAACAATAGAAAGCTGAGAAAGCAGGTGCAATGACAGATACATGGGCGGAGAGAACGTGAAGATTATACAGGGGAGGAGAGAGAGCTAGAGTCCAGTGGTTAGTAGGTGAGTATTAACTTTGCTTTTAAATTTCTGGAGGTCGTAGCCGTCAGGAGAGCAAGCATACGGGAGTGAGTTCCACAGGCGGGAAGTGCGAGAGAGGAAGCTGCAGGAGTAGAATTGTCGTCTGCGTTTGGCTAACCTGACTGTGAATGGGTGGGACCCAGTTGCCAGTCTGGTTGCACGGGTAAACACCTGTTGAGGAGGCATCAGTGACTTAAGCTCATCCGAGCAAAAGCCATGAAAGTATTTATAGAAGAGACAGAGGGAGGCCATATTTCGACGATGGGAAAGTGGCTGCAGTCGAGTCGCCAGATCAGTACCTATCACATTACAGACTCTCCTTTGGAGCTTGTCACGGACACTGAGGAGAATGGCAGGGGCACCTGACCATAAATGGCAGCAGTACTCCATGCACGGACGGATGGTAGAACCAATGTAAAATTTTTAACAGTTGCGTGTACACAAGATGATATTGTACATTAGTAAACAATAGAATTTGTGATTCACCTACTTTCCAACAAGCATTTGTTATGATTTCTACAATAAGATAAACTTTTATTATTATTGTTTTATGTTTTAGAATAATTGTTTTACTTTCGTTTAAGTGTTGATTTTAATTTTTGTAATGATATTTAATATTTTTACTTGATTATTATACAACTATACCCTAAATTTAGTTTATCCCTTTACTAAAAATCTTACTTGGAGTATTATTACTGTGAAATTGTTTGTCAAATGTTTAAGTTGATGAATTCTGACCTAACTTAGTGTTAACTATTGGTGGTATATATAAATGGTGTTCTATTTTTATTTTTTTTCGGATTATTGTTATATTGCTTTAGTGTACGTGATGTCATTGCATTTATAGCCGATATTTTTAGGTCATTAGTATAAAAATTGCTAGGTTTATAAAATACTTCTTTACTTGATGAGTTATTACTAATTCTATATTCTATAGATGAGGGTAAATTTTTAATTATAGATGGAGGGTGATCAGACCTTGGGTGGATGTATGATGGATATGCGTTAGATTTCATGTAATATTGGTAAGTAATATTTATTAAATCTAATGATACATCGTGGAATTTTACTATTTTTAAATTAGAGTTTATTATTATCTTTAGGTTTAGATTTTTAATACCCTATATATATATATATATATATATATATATATATATATATATATATATATATATGTGTGTGTGTGTGTGTGTGTTTATTACTCATGCACATACAAGCCTGTTACGCTGTATCACAGCTCATCCCTTTGACTGGACACATCCACTTGCTTCCAGCCGGAATAGAAATTCGACCGATTGGATGTCAGCCAGAGTCCGTAGTCCCTAAGCCATGGGCGCATGGAATGAAAGAGGGGAAATTTTAGCGTGTTCAATATATGCGGTGTAAACACACGCCAGTCAAAGAGAGAACTCAATTCATTACTAAGAGATTAACGCGTAAATGTCAGAAGTAGTAACAGTTTTTAAAATTTTCCTCTCTTGAGTTCTCATTCGTAACGAGAGCATAATATATTCGGCATCCACACACAAACTTGTTTCGCTGTATCACAGTTCATCCGTGTCTAAACACAGCCATTGCTTCCAGCCGGGATCGAAACTCGACCGATGTACCTCAAAGTCCTTATGAAGATCTAACTAGTCTCCATATATATCATTTGTATATGAGATATTATAATTAAAAAAATTAAAAAATAAAACTTTAATTAATATTTACAAACATATCGAAAAGTCCATTAGGAAAATTACTATATATAAATAGTTATATAAAATACATAGAAACGTTTTATTATTGTGGTGGGAAATAAACTGAAGCCGATATGCCAATTCAGAAGTGATTATTTTGCGGATTTTTCTTTTGATCTCTAGATATATAACTGAAGCACGAGACCATATATACCATTGCCGAATGGTAGACGTAAAAATATGTGCAATAAATTCTGGAGAAAAATTTTCTAGCACCTCATAGGGAACCAACTGTCCTACATAGATTTTCAAACACTTTCATAACGCTTCTCGATGACAATGCCTTAGGTTCTATTATGTCGTATATATCGTTAGATAGATAACATTGGTCTACATAAGAGAAGAATCTTTATATGAACTGATCAAAATTTAACATGAATAATTAAGCTTCGAGAAACAGTTCCGTTTTTCTGCATGCTATAAGCAGTGTCATAGTTTTCATAATGGCAATCGCCAATATTTAAACCAACGGCTATAACCGAATTCTCTCTTCAAATATCTCCGTTCAACTTTGCAATTAGCGAATCAAAAATCTTCACGCAAATAATATTGTCATTAATGTCTGCCAGGTCACAATCTTTCATTTTCTTAATTAGCTAAAAATGACAAATGTTAACATACCTTTTGAATTAATCAGACGAAAACTTTTTTCTCCCCAGATTTCTAATGGCGGGAAATCGAAAACCAGTGGCCGGACAACGTCGAAAGTCAGTGATTTTTGTAATTAATATTTTTTTCACACAATGCAAATTAATCAACATTAAAGAAATTGAGATGGCCAAACCAATACGTCAAGAAGTTTGGTCAGACCTTTCCATAACTTCGCTATTAAATAATGATATTAAGCAGAAGGTTTCACACGCCTTTTAGAAAAAACGAAGTCTTGTCATTTAGTGTGTTTCATTCCGTTATTATTTTTCTTCTTTGAATATATGAGATGAGATATTGTCATTATTTTATACTGTGGTTAGTACACAGACAAGTTTTCGGCTGCTGTAAAGCCGATATTACTCGGGTGGTTTTATTCGTACACGGTTATTTCTTTACATTTAGACACAAATATTATATTTAATCAATGAAGTTTGATTGTTCTCATTACGCGTTACATTTTTTAGTAATACTTGGCTTCATTGATTTAATTTTGCAGGTTATTTAAAACCAGAAAATATTTTTAGTGTGTATGCTTTTATTGTATATAATAATGATATGCTTACTAATTCTTACTAAATTACCTATAGTTGGGAGGAGATGATGTGGATTCATACTTTTCACAATTGTATTTGCGCATAAGTTACACGTATGGAATTCAGCTCCCCGATTAATGACAATACCGAACCAGTAACCATTCTCCCACCTTACAGAAAATGGCCTTCACAAGCTGGCATATGTTTAGGGCATGAGATGTCTCGATTATTTAAAATTTGATGATAGTACGGGAACCGGTAGTTTTTTAAAAGTGATATAGCCATAAATGTTTGAAAATATTTCAAATTAATTTCTGACTCAAACAAGATAAATTAGGACTTTTATATAAACAATAGGGTTTTAACATGTAATGAAGATTACGGTGTATGAAGAAGAAACTGTTTGTCAGGCCGTAGATTATTACAATCGAAATATTATTACATCAACCAATATGTGTATGACTGTTCGAAAAGTAAATTATAGATTATTATAATATAGAAATAAATTTATATATATATATATATATATATATTAGTCATCCAGATAAAAGACTGTTTCGCAGCTCATCAATTAGACTAGATCACATTCACTTGCTTCTGGCCGGGATCGAAACTCGACCGATTTGGTGTCAGCCGGAGAAGCTACTGCCTAATCCATAGGCGCATGTAATCAGAGAATGGAAATTTTCAACTGTTTTATATAAGCAAATTTACACACGTGTCAGTCACCAAAAGAACCCAATTCATTTCTGAAGAGTCACGCTTATATAGCAGAAGTGGAAACTGTTTATAAAATTTTCTTCTCTAGAGAGCTCGATCGTAATATAGCCATGAAATAACTGATATATGTATTAACTCCAGTTTTAAATCTAAGGGCTGAAAATGTATTTTCGAAGATAGGTATGTCAATATTTTCAAGATATGTCGTAGGGATTTATTACGGATGACATCTAGTCATCGAGAAGACTAATTGATAATGACATAAGATAGAATGAGCAATAACATAATTTTGTTGGGCAGCGAAGTCAAATATAGAAAGGGAAGTACTCAAAAAGAGATAGGCAAAACAAACCTACTCAGAGTGACATTAACTATAGAAAGTAAGAGAACATATCCACACATGCAAACTGACTGAATAATCTCTAAGAAGTAGCAATTATTGCGTTTCGAAATTGGATTATTCCTCCAACGATAAGGGTTAGAAATACTGTCGGTACTTTATAAAAATTGATAACGACTTTATATTGATTTCAAAAGAAATAAAAATTGCAATAAAAGTTTTTTTCTAATGCTAATACATACTGACAGAAGACAGAGAAATTTATTTGATTTACAGCGAAGTTAGACTTTGAGATCTGTAAATTTCTTAAATAGAGAAAAAACAAAACTTATTTACTAAAAGTGATATTACCTGTTGGAGTTTATGCCATAGCTCCATTGATAACATAGTTACGACTTCGTTGTACAAGACGCAGCTGTAGCAGATGATCTCCTGCGCACTGATTTAGCAAAATAATATCTCCCGCTTTCTTACGAACAAAATAAGATACGATTTATTTCGAAGTACCATTAATTTTACTTTGGTATCAGAGGAACACAACATTAAAAAAGCATTGATTTTTGAGAAGAGAATCATATAGCCAATGTATAACATTTTAGTACCACAGCCTTTAGAGCCATTTAGTTTTGAAATAATTAGAAGTCCTATCAGGACTGATGAATAGCGGCCTCAAACGTAACAGGAAGTGTTATGCAGATGACACATTGTTCATTTCATATACCGAAAAGACGACTTAAAAGGTACTGCCGTTAATTATGTTATATAAATTTTCTTATGTTTGTATAATTTTTCTTACTTTTCTGTACATGACTTATATAAATATTGTCTGAATATTCTGTATATCCGATCGTTTTCGGCTATTCTTTCAGCCATTATCAATGAGGATTTTACTTTTTATTATTTTGAATAAATGTATCAATTTTTCGTATATGTATCTAGAGTTATGATAAAATATTTTTATTTTTGAAAACTAGTTGATATTATTGTGTTTTTGCTTTTCCTATTTCATTATTAATGATTTCATTACGTTTATCATTTTTTGCATGTTTATGAGACTATTACAACTTTACTTTGTACAAATATCTTGTGGATGTAGTTTGGTAGGTTTCTGTCTGTCCGAATTGAGCAATTATCAGAGAGTAACATGGGTGCTCTTGATAGGCACGTAATAGTGTGTCCAGTATAATTATTCATGAATTTGGTTTGATCGAGAACACGGTTCATTAAGGGAAATGCGTATTCCTTAATAATATTAGTTTACTATAATTAACATCTTGCAGAGAAGTTGACTGCCTGCGTCTCTTTTATTCCAACATAAAATTTATTTCACACAGAAAGTAACCTTTATGAATTATTTTCCGCAGATGACTAAGATTTCATTTTTTTAAAAATTGTTAACATTGTTATTATTGTATATATATTCATTAGTGCCAATTTTTTCATTAAAAAACAGTATAATTTGGTCTAGTGTGTAATTTGGAGAACCTTTAACTAGCGTGTGATTCACGTTATTGAGTTTGTTATTGGAAAGTAGACGAGGTGATGAATTCCCTTGCTCTAACTTAATGTAATGTTTTGTGAATTAATTGGTAAAAGTTATATATATATATATATATATATATATATATATATATACTTATACTCAGTCATTTCTGTGTGACTGTGTGTGTGCAAATGTGTGTGTGTCTGTAAACATTTCAGATACAGTATATCTGTAAAAGGAAATATAATCTTTAGCTTGATAAAGTCCCTGAGTGGAAGGAATGCATCAGATAAAATGATATTTTGTGCGTTTTTCATATATATATATATATATATATATATATATATATGGTACAAAATTAGTTGAACAGCAATTAATAACAATAATCTTAGTGAATAATATAAAGGAAGACTCATCTTGGAAATAAACATCATGTGAATTAGAATTATATACACATATAAGAGAAATGTACTAACATACTCACAAACGTGTACATCTTACTTATATAACAGAAATGACACAATGCATGAAATCCATATTGTGACAATGTCTTAATATAGTTATTAGATATGAGAAGAAATTTAACAAAAAAGAGACATACACAAGAGTAAATACGGATTATCTAGTGTTTTTGACATTCATATAAAAACATATATTCAACTGAAGCTAACGAAAATGAATTAAAAATGAATGTATGATTTTCAGTTGGAATCACTCTGTCTCAGCATGTTTAAACAGGCATATTTTTTTTATTTTACGCATAAAAAGGAACATTGATCATTTCCCTCGTTTATTGATGAAGATTGTTTTTTTAATGTCTAATTTTTATACAGAGCATAAGATTACATCTTTCGCCAGTAAAATAAGGAAAGACACAATAAAAACGTCCCTCTTAGATAGCTTATAGATAAATTTGGAGAACAAAATTTGTGTTTGATGAAAAAGTCTGTTGTTACTGAAGTTGGTCCCATTATCCAGTTTAATATTTACACAGGTTCTATCACTGATGATGAGCAATTTTTCCATAAATATAGCATAACTTTAAAATATTTTTATAGTATATATATATATATATATATATATATATATATATACGCATCGCTCATTAAAATGAGTAAAAACGAATTGGAGCACTCTAGCTATTGGGCGCGTAATATGATATGCGCTAAAAAGACAGCTTTCTTCCACGGAACGCCCAGTGGCTCAGGAGTAGAGTCGCCGACTGACGCCAATTCGATCGGGTTTCGAGCCTGGGTTATGTAGCAATCGGAATCTAACCGTACTGATGAGCTGTGATACAGCGAAACAGAGCTGTCTGCTGATGACTATATATATATATATATATATATATATATATATATAATGTGTGTGTGTGTGTTCTGCCTGTTGATGGTGAAATTCCGCAGAGGGATTATCTATTACCCCGCGAAACAAAGTATGAAACGGATACCATTTTATAATAAATCCTTGCGGGAATTTCGCATTGAATGTAGGGAGTCGAACGAGAAGAATTACTGCAGATGAAAACCATTTCTAGGCGATCTGCGGTTGCTCAGATAAAAGTCTTTGCTAAAAAGAATGGGTGGGAAAGGGACTTTTGCATATTTTTTTCTTCTTCGCCAGATACCAATTCTCTTGTGGCAGCATCAGGGCTAATAAAATGGTGCTGCTAAATTCTATTAGGTGCGCAAATTTGCGAACACGATGAACTGACAGCAGGGATCTATTTAAAGTAAATTTTTGCCGCTGCCTCGAGACCAACATTTTTCTTCGTTGTAATTTTTATGGTGTTGATCGATGACTGTGACTGAGATCAAGATGTAGCTACTTAACACACCAGCGTATAAGAGTAAAGGAAAATACCACTTTCCCGTCAAAAATTATATTTTTCAGAAACACTATTTTTTCCTCTCAAAATTTTTATCAATATTCAGGGAAAAATATACTAATATTTTCTTTTATCCCATTCAGTCAGTTAAGTGCCTTACATGATACACGCTTGGGCGATCATGTCTCGAAAGAGACATGACTGACTGGGCAGAAGATTATCCCGCAGTAGGTTGCCATTGCTTTCTGCGGTAGACTGGTTGCCGACAAAGGCTATAGAACCAAATCTGTCCTGTTATTTAACCCATAACTGGAAGGAAGAGACGGATTAATACCTTTTCCAAGGTATTTGCGCGTAAGTGAATACAATGGATTAAGCTGGAATTCGAACTCGGCTCTCCGCCTTGTTGTTCCGAGCCGATATCTACTGTACCACAACGCATATCCCATTACCTTACCGAGTTAATATCCAACATCAAAAAAAAAAAAATAAAAGGACGATATATAAATTCGGTAGGATAGAAAGAATCAAAAGATTTATGAAACTCAGAGATAGTTTTCGCATGATCTCGACGCTCAGATATTAGTATAAAAAACCCATTACAGTTATCGAAATTAGATATTAGTATAAAAAAAACCATTACAGTTATCGAAATCAGATATTAGTACAAAAAAATCCATTACAGTTATCGAAATCAGATATTATTATAAAAAACCCATTACAGTTATCGAAATCAGATATTAGTATAAAAATACAATTACAGTTATCGAAATCAGATATTATTATAAAAAACCCATTACAGTTATCGAAATCAGATATTAGTATAAAAAAAACCATTACATTTATCGAAATGAGATATTAGTATAAAAAACCCATTACAGTTATCGAAATCAGATATTATTATAAAAAAAACCATTACATTTATCGAAATGAGATATTAGTATAAAAAACCCATTACAGTTATCGAAATCAGATATTATTATAAAAAAAACCATTACATTTATCGAAATGAGATATTAGTATAAAAAACCCATTACAGTTATCGAAATCAGATATTAGTATAAAAACCCATTACAGTTATCGAAATCAGATATTAGTATAAAAAAAACCATTACAGTTATCGAAATCAGATATTAGTATAAAAAAACCATTACAGTTATCGAAATCAGATATTAGTATAAAAAAAACCCATTACAGTTATCGAAATCAGATATTAGTATAAAAAAAACCATTACAGTTATCGAAACAAACAGTTCCAGAAATTTAGATATTTGGGAGGACTATTAAGAAAGGGTGGAGAATGCGACACAAAAAAACAAAAAAAAAACGATGCATCTTAAAATTGCTTCAAAGTATGATTTTTCTTCTAAGTACCGTCTCCCATCAAGACGTAGGCGATCATGGTCTTCCACCTCACCCTATCTTTTGTAGCTCTTAACATCATTTCTCTTGTTAACCCTCTTAAACTCTGCTCTGTCAACTATTTGATCCAACCCATCAAATATGCCATGCTGTGCTTTCCCCTATATATTTCTATGTCTCCGTCCTGTGAGTATCGGATTTTCTGAGCCAGCTTTACTCAATACAAAGCCGAGAATTTTTAGCTGTATTTTATTGAGGTTATACTTTTCTTTTTCGTTTTCAAAACGAAACAGAAAAACTATCCTTAGCAACGAAGAAAACGGTAATGAAATGTGGGTATTATCAGTCTTCCTCTATGATAGTAAATGCTGAATAACTCTCTCACAGATGAAGAGAAGACTTGAAGCAACATATATGTATTTCTTTTAAAATATCTGGAAATACTACGGAACGAATATTGAAATAAGATATAGAAACGAGGTAAACAAAAATGCTCTTATATTTTACATTCTTTGGCAAATGATGAGGACAGGGTAAAGATTGAAGGTAAGAGAGGCAGCGGAAACTAACACACAATATATCTGCTGAATCTGAATGAATGAATTGCTGAAAATACTTTAAGAAACATGGCACTAGTCGAAAAATATCACGAACAACAAAAAAGGAAGTTGCGGAGACACATCATCACCAAAGCCTTGGTGAAACATGGCAATAAAAGAATAATTCATTCATTCTAGCATCAACTACGAACTCAATTGTTTGTAGTGGGGGATTATTTATCACTTATCGCATAATAGATTTCCTGTTTCATTTTGTCATTACGCAGTTTTTTTTTTCATGTACACGTTTATAAAACTGTCTTGATATTATATTGAGCTCAGTGTCTTATCCAGGAGAGATATTCATTTTCAATTAATCTTCCAAAAAGAATCGAATTGTACAGAAAACAGCTCATCATTCTTTCGGCTCTTCCTTTGTTTTCAATTGAACAGTTGTATATGTTGATATAAACTTATGGTCTAATATTGTTGTTGATTAAAGAACACACTTTCGGAGATATAAATGGTCTAGTCTAGATGCTAAAACAAAGAAATTCAGCGGTTTGAAAATTTACATTGTATTTAGTCTAATGAGTATTAAATAGAGTTTGTCATGGAGAGTTCCTAAGCAAGATTAATATTATAACCGAAAGCAGCTAAGCCGTCGAGGATCGAAACTCAAACGAGTTATAACTAGTATTTAGGGGATATAGAATCTCATACAGTTGGATAACAATTACAGCAATGTTTGTTGGTTCAGGAACCACGAGAATTTTAACCACATTTTTTTTAAATTTTTACTCTTGTGTGTAGAAAAAATCTTGCAATTATGGAACAAATTTCGATTCAGTTTGTAAAAATTCAATCGTATCAACAGCAGCATTTGTTGTAACTGCAGAAACAACAAAATAATTAAATGAAAATAATTCTGAAAAAACAGAACCTGAGAAAAATAGTAAATTTGCGCTACAGGAAATAACGTACGAATGCCAGAGAATCTTAAATATGAAACGAGATTCCAAAGAAATTCATTAAAAGAATAGTTACATTCATGCAAGTGAAAGAAAAATGCGCATATGAAAATATTATCCATATTTTGGGTGTTAGATTTTACATCTCAAAGACACCCGTCCAATTTTATAATTTTAAATACTGCAAGTGTGGAAAAATAGGATATATAAATACACATAGTAATATTGAACAAAGAATAATTGTTATAGAAAAATAGTAAAGAGCATAAAAACAGAAAGATAATCACAGAAAACAAAAGAAAATTTGTCAATGTAAAAATAAAAAAATGTGATGTAAAAATGTTACTAGACATTCATTAATTAATAAAACCTCATGGAAAGAAATCTGAAAGCCCATTGAATCATTATTGGTACTAGTATACTAATGCTTAATTTACGTACTTAAGATGCAGTATTTCAGAGATCCACAAAACGGTTTTCTTATGGAAGTCATAAAGTGTAACTGGGCTGATAAGTGTCAGAAGGCATTTAAAGAATATTAACGTTAGACATATAAATAGTGCACTACGATCCAATGGCCAAACTCGCAGTGCCTTCAAATACTAGTGATTAGGATATAGTAGGCATAGCTACGATGACCGTAATACGATTGGACTACCAGCATAAACTACAGCCAGATTGAAAAATAGGCATTAGGAATTATACTACACAAATATATACACAAAATAACCTTTTGATTGCAGACACAAAATAGACCTATATTATCAATTTATCGCTTGAAAAAGAAAATGAATCCCGAAGCATAAAGCGAATAGATAACTGCGGTGCTATCTTATTAAATTACGATTTTAGCTTAGAATAACAACCATCCAAAAAATTAGGACATGCGAATGGGTTATGATGGTTGTTACTAAATTTATACTTAACAGTTTGTCGCACTGATATTGCAGCATTAAAAAGAGAAATAGAAATAAAAAATATCAGAACGAGAATTACTAGTTACCTTTAAAGAAATAAAAGAAAAAGCAGAAAAACACGTGTTTATTTCGCACGAAAAATAGTAAAACGTACAATATCACAAAAGCGAATAATAAATGAATTTCATCCAGAAATTTCAAAAATCAAATCTACTGTGTGACGCTATGTATAAGATAGTTAAAGATTGATCAAGACATTTATTTATTATTAAATTTTTTAAGATGTTGTGCTCTTGAAGAAATATTACCTAACACGAAAATAAAATTTCCCCTTAGACAAATACGCTATGAACATGACAACACAGATTTGCATATCTAATAAACAGATCACATTATCTTGTAGTATTAGCGTTATTTAGTATTTTGAAATTTGCTAGGTCAAAAATAAATAAATATAAATAGAACTACTTCGGTGCCAGTGATTTTTTGTAGAAACAGTTTTCAACGTATGCATTTTCAGTTACCATAGTCTTGGATTACAGCCAAAATTTACTGCGCAATAATTCAAAGATGTTTTACAAAATGTTGCTGACCGAACATTTTACTAACCCGCCGAATCACCGAAGTTCAAACAAGCAAGCTGAACGTTTTGGGAAAAAAAAACAAGTAATGAAAACGTGAACGAAGAAGCACTACAAAATTCTAAATAGTTTAGCGGATAATTTCAAACCCTTGTACACTGCAAGTCATGTTGCTGGCAGAAATAATGTTCGCTAAAATATCAATTCGACAGATTCTTACCAAGTAAAAAAAGAATGGGATAACAAGGACATTAACGTTTTCAATATTGTTGAAAAAGTAATTTTTTTAGTATGTAAAGAATGTGATGCAATGGATGTCGGTTAGGAACGAGAAATCCATTTGAAATCCATTTGAATTCCTTGCAATCACTTTCACGCAACTACCCCTGGAAAGGGTATTAATCTGTCTCTTTTCTCCAGTTATGGGTTAAATAACAGCAGAGATTGCGTTCTACCGCAGAAAGTAATGGCAACCTACGTGGGATAATATTCTGACCAGTCTGCCATGTCACGAAAGAGACTTGATCGCCAAAGCGTGTACAACGTATTGCACTTAACTCAATGAAAGATGGAAAATAAATCTGGGGAGATGGCGTAAAAAGTTAGACATAGTACAAAAAAAATGAAAATACAAAAGTCATTATAATGAGCTAAATGAAATGTTTACCCTAGAAA
Organism: Ascarosepion bandense; assembly: GCA_037127315.1. Taxonomy (NCBI): domain Eukaryota; kingdom Metazoa; phylum Mollusca; class Cephalopoda; order Sepiida; family Sepiidae; genus Ascarosepion; species Ascarosepion bandense. Next base: position 6,979,905 of record JBBBDQ010000428.1, on the reverse strand, counting down.
AGCCAGAAATAATTGAAGAACAGATATAAGTACTCTATAATATTTTTCATGTATCTACACCCCAAGAATTCGTTAAACGTATTAGTGCGATCTCCTGCAAAAAAAATAAAGAACAGAAAAACACGAGGGTGAAGCTAAAAGTAAAAAATACAAAGCTAAGGACGTTATTGAACTCGCCAGAAAGAAGAGGAGCCGATCGCTAATAAATGAAAATATAATATTTATTCATTTAAGAAATTTCAAACGTGAATGATTTGGAGTTAATTACCCTCTCCCGTTGACACAAGTAGACTAGCCTAGATGCTTAATTATGGTACTCTATGTCGCAAAAACAGTTTAAGTCAGTTTTAAAAATATTTCTTACAGATTTTACGGCGACAAGTGCCTCACCACAACTAATATCGTAACCGGTAAAAATCGAGTTATGGTACGTTAATTTAGATAGCGTTGTATAATTAAACATAATATATCCCGTGAAAAGATAACTTTTCGTCGTACAAACATTTCCCTGAAGTTTAACACAGAAGTTTGGTGGATTACATATTCAATAAAGCATTTAAGAGTAATCATAACATTCTCTGATAAAAACTGAACGGTGCATATTAGGCCTAAAATAGTGTGAACAAGGAGATCGCAAAAGCGGAAAAATATTAATATAATATTAATCTTTAAGAGATTTTATTTTAACTTAAATTTTATGCACAAATATTTTAACTATTTAGATCATTGATCGGCGACACTTTGAAGAGCGTGGGCTAGGCAGATATGCAGTGTTTCAGAAGAGAGTAATGATATCAAATGAACTATAATAAAATTTCTTGATTTCAGGCCGCTTCGTAAAAATATTGTCTTTGCTGAAGGTTTTAAAAAATTAACAAATTTAATGTACTATTATTTCAGCTAAGTTCCTTAATTTCATGCAGGAATAACAGGATAACGTTAAAACAATCGACAAGAAATGCAAATCATTTTCTACAAATAAAATACTGTTAGAAATGGTCATTTTTTAATGTGATAGTCATTGTCTACTTAAATATTTGTCGATGTCAGGAAAACAACATCATCCAGCTGGTAATCAATTAACAATATTTAGTATATATCATTTTCTGAAAAGGTTATTCATAAGCATATGGGTCTCCAAATAATGTTACCATCATTTATTAATTATTTAATAGAATTCAATTCCATTTTGCAAGATGTGTTTCTCGTACAAGTCAATAGTCGATTCGGATTTAAATTGAGATCTCTAGAATTTGTCGCATTGTAAGTCGATTATCTCCAATTGATTTTTTTTCAACTTATTATACAAATGAATTAGATAATTAGTATCCAGGTGTTAAGCTGGCGAGCCGAACAAAAATATTCTGAGGGCCGTGTGTGTCCCTTACCTTTAAATTAGATTATGAAAAATAACGAAAAACGAAAATGAAACAGATAGAGACCTAAATTAATTTTTATCAGTATAATACTATTTACAATTTTTTTTTTTACCAAAGTGACCTCAAGTGTAATGGTGTAAGAGTGATCTACCGAACTTGAGAAGATGGTATATACAAAGTATTTCGAAAATTCATTTACAAATTTTGGCAAGGTTTCACATGCAAACATCAAGATAAATGTCTATATAAACCTATGTCCGTAAATCCTTCGTGTTTGAGTTGTAAAAATAGTTTTGATAAACCCGCTATATTAATATTTATACTTATTTGGAAATTATAGAGTAATTTAAACGCAAAGGTTATAAAACTAAAACCAGAATATAAGTAATATAACTTTGCCTATACTTTCACTCCCAGTTTGTAATAATATGTAAGTTAGTCATAAATTACTCTAACAAACGAGAATATAGAAAATATATAAGACAGTATATCCACAATTCTGTTCCTGATGTATAATATATGATTCAAAATTTTATATTTATCAGTTTCCTTTTTCCATGTGTCCATTCATTAGAAAAAATAGTGTAGGAGATTAGAAAATTGAACAGAGAATGTGTATCACAATAAATATTTTCGACCAAATCCTAAATTTCCTGTTAAAAAGAAAAGACAAGATGAAAACTTGGCTCATGTATTTAAATAGCTTCGTTGAATTGTCATATGCGTGACATGCATGTAGCCAAAGACACCCAGCAATATCAAAACTGTCAGTTATATACAACCATTTTCTAAGAGCGATGGTTAAAAATGCTTTGGTCAGGTGAACCCTGCTAGAAAAAAAACACCATTATTCGAATATTTTAGACTGGATGAAGAATAAAACATAAAGAATGGTACCAAATAATATAAATCAGAATTATTTTGAGAATTATAAATTACATTAAGATAGATAGATTGATAAAACTGATAAAAAGATCAACATTTATTATGATAATATAGTTTTTAAAATATTAGTAAATTAATATGTATATTATGTATATATATGTATATTACATATATATTAGATAAATAGAATATATTATATTATTTATTATTATAATATTATTTAATTTATTATATTTTTATAAAACGTATATAATAACGTATATATCAATTTATATTATTTAATATATCAATATATATATATATATATATAGTAGCTTTTAATATTTATATATTACTCAGGTAACTCCACTAATTCGCAGGAAAAACAACATAGTGTAATGCAAAAGGCCACAAACTTAACAAAAATAAAGATTTATCGTCAAAATGTTGATATTATTTAGACGAAAGATAAAAAAAAAATTATTATTTTTTAAACTTTTTTAATCCTTTCTAACACGTTCGAATGTTTGGTTAGAATGCTTTTTTTAAGTTATCGCTTTCTACAAAGTTTATCATTGATTTTCTTTTGCGTATTTTTTCTGTTGAAGACACATTTTAGAATATATTGGTAAAAGTTTTTTCTAAATTTGTTACCCACCACTTACTTAATTTCATTAAATTTCGGACAGAACCTTCAGTTTTATTGAAATTATTTTTTTTTATAAAGTGTGTGTCATTGGAGATTGTAAATCACCTACATCTTTTTTTCAAATTTCTACTATATAGCTGATAATCTCCTCTGAATTGAAAAATAACGAATCCAATAAAACTATGACATGACTTAATTAGAAAAGCCTTTAATTGTTTTTGTAAATAAGTAATATTAAGTACATTATTGTCTGAAGAAATAATTTTTTTCTGACGAATAATGAATTTTAGAAGAATTTTTTCATGTTTTTTTAATTTTAATTATAATTATTTATAGTAGTTTAAAATCGTGTAAAATTCTGTATTGGGTGATTATTGGATGTGATATAATAATTAATTGGAATCGAAATTTACGAGTCCAAAATTGCAATGATTAATAAACCTAGTTACGATATTTATTTTTAAAATAATTTTTAATTATTATATATTTCTACCTTATTTTTATGTGTGGTAGACTGAAATTGCCATTATTATGAAACGTTTAGGTAATTTAAGAGTTTAGTCTCTTCACTTAGATTTATGAAAATTATGGGTTTTGGGCATGCGTACAACCTGTCATCGCCAAATCAGTCAAGAATCCGTAAAACCTTCGATAAGATGAACACGACCAATCGTTAATAATTTTTTGTATATTACTTTTCTATGCTATAAGTAAGTAATATTTCTTTTCAAATCAGATTAATTTTCAATTTTCTCATTTTAACTAAAATAAAGTGTCAGCAAACTTTTGAAATATTTTTAAAATCGATAAATTTTTGTTTGTTTACAAATTTCTTAAAATTAAGAAAATTAGGAAAATGGACGTTTTAAAGAAAATTTAAGAAATCAAAATGAAACGAGATTTCAAATCTATATAATTTCTATCTGAAATACACCAGAAAGTTTTACTTAATGGAAATAATAAATTTAATTGTAAAGCTTTTTATTAAATCTAATTTGAAAACTTCAAGAATGTTTTTTCATTCTAAAATTTAATTTTAAAATCAGGTATTGAAAATTTATACTGAAAAGTGGAAGTACCTAAATTATTAATATGTTAACATATGATATATATTTTATTACAATAATATATTAATATGTATTACGATAATAAGATCAATGACATTGGTAAAACTGATTGATAGAATGATTAAAAGAAATACTAATCAGTTTACGATTTACTTATAAAATTTACATTAAGCATCATAAACGCTATCTCTGCTTCACTTCCACCCCAAATTCTTGCACAACCAGACAGCTCTGCCCTCTCGGAAACTCTGACCACGCTGTAATTTCTGTCAACATCTCATTCAACTCCACCCCTACCCAAGAAAGCCAGACCAGCAGAATATCATACTGCTATCAAAGAGCAGACTGGGACTCGTTCTGTGACTTCCTCTGCGAAGTCCATTGGAACAATGTTTTTAGTTTTCCGATCGAAGACTGTGCATCAGAGGTCCACTCCTGGGTTAAGGCTGGCATCTATGCTTTCATCCCTGCCAGGAACTTTCAGCTTAAATCCCATTCGTCTCCCTGGTTCTCGCCCGCTTGCTCGGCCGCCATTGCCCACCGGAATCACTTCTTCCGTTTTTATCGTAGTCACGCGTCGGACCAAAACAGGCGCCTTTTCGCCTCAGCTCGTAATAAGTGTAAAATGTGCTTAACGAAGTTAAGATGCTGTTTGCTGCCAGAATGAAGCAGCGCATGGCATCCTCTATGTTCGGAGCCAAAGACTACTGGCGCTTCTGTGAAAGCGTGTTCAACAAGAGTAAGTCCTTATTACCTCCACTAATCAACGAGTGTGAGATCATCACCTCCTCAGCGGACAAGGCGGAATGCTTTGCCCGTAGATTCTCGACCAATTCGCGTCTAGATTCGTCTGGAGTCCATACACCCGATTTCCCATCTAGAACTGAGGTCCAATTGAATGACGTCCACATCACGCCCTCGCTGATTTCTAGCATAATCTCAAAACTTTACCCTCACAACACTAGTGGTGGGGACGGAATCCCAATCATAGTCTTGAAGAAATGTGCCCCTGACCTCTCCTCTGTCCTTTCTAAGCTCTACAACCTCTGCCTATCTTACTTCTGCTTTCCTGCCTGTTGGAATTCTTCTTCTGTGGTTCCAATATTCAAGAACACTAGTGATCCCTCGGACCCCGCAAATTACCGCCCTATCAGCCTTCTTCCGATCTTCGGCAAATGTTCGAAACAATTATCAATGCCGAGGTCGTTCAGCATCTCTCAGCTCATGGCCTCCTCTCAGACAAACAGTATGGCTTCCGCTTCACCAGGTCTACTGCTGATATGCTAACGACCATCACCGAGTATATATACCAGTCTCTGGACAAGAATGGTGAAGCTCAAACCGTCGACTTGGATATCTCTAAAGCATTCGACAGAGTATGGCATGCCGGCCTTCTACGGAAACTGCGAAACTACGGCATAACTGGAATTTTGTTGGACTTAATCCAGTCATTCCTCTCTAATCGCACACTGAAGCAGGGATTAAACGGACATACCTTCCAGAACTACCCTACAAACGCGGCTGTGCCCCAAGGCTCTATCCTAGATCCTACGCTCTTTCTAATCTACATCAATGATCTCCCCGATGTCATAAGATCACAAGTAGGCATGTACCCCGATGATACCACAGTTTACTCTCGCCTCGATCAAACATCTGGTGTTGGTGACAAGGCGAACCTCGCTGCCGAGCTTGAAAAGAATCTCCAATCCGTGGTGGATTGGGGTAAGTAATGGCTCGTAAAATTCAATTCTTCCAAAACAAAGCTGCTGTCAATTAACCACCACTGACAACCTCACCTCCCTCCCATTAGCATGGAACACTACGCCTGCTTGGCCTGACACTCTCAGGGGACCTCAAGTGGAATGACTACGCCGAATCCATTGCTAAATCCGCAGCTATGAAATTCGACTCTCAGTGCAGGGCCCGGAATTCTTTCCGTCTGAATCTATCCTGCACTTATAGAAATCTACCATCCTCCCGTGTTTTGAATACTGTTGCCACATCTGGTCGGGTGCCCCTGCTATTCTCTTCGTCGGCTTCAACTTCCAGGAGTTTAAATGTAGAGTCAATAGACGCCTCCTAACACACTAACTCAGACCCATTCTCTCCAACTCTCTCCCTATGTACATCCTAACTCGTCTATCATTCTCCTTCTGACCTTTGCTATACCCAATCGCTCTATGTAACCACCTTCGCTATAGTTGCAGTGGAATGCCTTGTTTGGGGTGACATGATTAAAACAAAATATATCTTTCAACCGAAGAAACAATTAAATGGCATATTTCATTGTATTGGAAAATAAAACAAGGAGAAATCCAGAGATTGACTATCCGTACGATTTTATTCGAAAACAGAGAAACGAAAGTTCTACCTTACAGGAAAGAAAAGATAACAAGCGTTATTTTCGTATAATTATTTTAACATTTTCAACCAGCATAATGCATGGCTGCTTGGTCAATGAAGTATGTTACGTATGAATGGAAAAAATTCCATAACCAAAAAAGAAATATTATTATAAATGTGCTCAATTCAAAGTAGAGCGTATAAAATTTATTTAGAAATTGTAACATACATATGTTAAATATCACTACAAAACTAGCTATAATATTTACTTTTCTAGCGATATTATAACATTTTTTTAAAGTTTTATATATATATCTATATCTCTCTCTCTCTCTATATATATATATCTATACATATATTTATATATATATATATATATATATATATATATCTGTTGGCGCTTAATTAAATTAATATATTTGCAAAGTGATATGTTAAAAAAACAAGAAAATCGATCGTTTTCATTTCAATGATAACTTTAAACATATAGAATGTTCAATTAGATAGGAACTGATCAAACTGATCAATCTTTTTAATTCTAAACACTTGGGAGATGGCTCGTGTGTAGATGTGTCCGCTAGAACAGAAGTATATTATGTATGTGCAGTCCTTCTATTTTCAAGCCTAGAAAAACTTTGTTATTTACGAATCACAATATAGGGAGAATAATTATTCCACTTATAACTCTCACACGCTCTCTTTCTAAACAATATATATATATATATATATATATATATATATATATATATATGAATTAAAAGTACATTGCGACACAGACATTTCAATGTTTAGCGACAGAATCTCGTCATCGTGCAATGTTGGCTGTTGGTTTTGAAAATCATTTTCACAACCAACATCAAACATTGCCTGAAGACGAGATTCTATTTCGAAACACAGAAATTTTCGTGTCTCAATGTACTTTTAATTCATAATTATATGATTATATTAGGCTCTACAATATTTATTCTATTGAGCAATGTTTATAAAAAATAAATGCTAGGGAACACAAAACGTAAAACATGGGTCTTCTTTACCTGGATATATATATATATATATATATATATATATATATATATATATATATATATAATTCTTAATACTCGGTGAACAGTCACGGAACGCAATTAATAGTTTCATGTTTTTCAAGTAATCATCGGCAAATTGCATGTGTGAAGTTCGTAATTTGGATGTGATCTAATAATCCAAAATGACCAACAGTGATTCATACTATCCGGCACGTTTTAAACAGGCCATTAATGTTTTTTCTGTTATTTTTTCCTAATCATAGTATTTTTTCTTTATTTCCATCTTCACCTAACTTTTGTTGTTAAAAGTTTTATTTGGTGGGTGTGTATAAAAAAATTATTTTAATAAAAAAAAATTAATTTAATCGTTGTCGGTTAATCTTCACCACGTCGTATTATATATATGTTTTTATGGGGTATTATATATATATATATATATATATATATATATATATATATATATATATATATAATTTTAAGATTTCACTCGCTGGAATGAATCAGACGATTAAAAATTTAATTGGGCGAACAAAATTTATTGATTCACTCGTTCGCGGTCGATTAAAATTCCCGCAATGATACGTTTCTCGTTAAATATAAAAAAATGAAGTCTGATTCCTGTTTACAATGCAAAAGTATGCCACTGAATTTTCACAATTTACTTAGAATGACCTACAATGACATTATTAAAATCTTTGCTCTTATGTATGGCACCTGATTACGTCGAAATATTTGTTTCAACAAAAGACATCCCACAATCATAAGGGCAATATCTGAAAAATGGAATTGAGATTGACAAGGTCTTGCGTTTATCGTCCCGGTAATTGTAAACATTCAATTAATTAGTGATTTCGGAGAGGAGACAAAATGTCTCTGTCGCCTAGATTAACGACGCTCACAGACTTTTAGAAACTCATCTGGAAAATATTATCCTTGTCTCAACAGGTATAATTCCTTCCTGCTTACTAAAGGTAAAAATGAACATTTGAAGAAAGAAAAATGAAGTACGCATACTTTTTTCAACCCCCCCACCGACGGACAAATTATACATTTCAGTAAGTTTTTATAGAAAATCGTTCAGAAAATCAGATTTGATTTTTTCTTTATCTATGAAATGGGGTTTGTAGTCAAACAGACGAAAGGAACTACGAATTTTGGTACCCCAACTCAATTGCCAAAAAAAAAAAAAAAACCCTGTATATTATGATGTTAAAATTGCTCAAACTTAATAAAAATGTTTATGCTATTATTAAGAGGAAAGATTAAACTTTGTTATTTTTTTTTTAATTTTAAATCTTTTCTAACAAGTTTGAAATTTTAATTAAAATTTTATTTTTTTGTTTTCCGTCAGCGATTTACGCTATGTTTACGTGTGGCGACTATTAAGAAAATTGTGTCGGTCGAGTAAAATGATTTTGGGACGACTAAATTTTCTCTCACTCTCAATGCCTGTCGAGAAATTTATTTTTCATATCTCAAAGGCTGTATATATATACTAAATTGCTGTAACGTAATCCGAAATCTGTTCTCTTAAAACTGTCAGGCGCTAAAATTTAAGAATTATTCTATCGTAGACACTAGTTGTTCAATGTATCCAGCGTCAATGGGTGCATACTTTTCGTGAGTATTCATTCCTATCGTTGACTATTGTCGTAAAATCGCTTTTCTTATATATATTTTTAAAAGCAAGATGTTTCTGTGTGTCCGTGTGTCCCTGTATGTATGTCCTTTATACAAATCCACAATTTTATCTGAATCTCACCAAAGCTCACAGATATTCTTTAGGCTTTCGCTCAGGTCAAGGGCTACGTTTTTTTCAATTTTCTTCCGATATCGGAAATCGATACTCCTTGATCAGGTCTGATCAATATCAAGATTTGAGCACTTTTATCGTGGTTCTTGCAGCTCTAACATGGTAAAGTTATAATTTTTAGACACAAACATTAGTAGATCTTCTCAGACGACTCGGTTTCCCCGATATCGGAAATAGATTCCCCCGTTTTCCTATCGCATCTGATCAAAAACCGATATTCAGCTATCAATATGCCTCATTTTCTCCCCATGGGTGCGATAATCTTTCATGGACTTACTTAGGTTAGTTCAAGCTTAGATGATTTATTTGACTCCGATATTTGAAATCGATACCCGATATCTTATCGGGTTTGATCAAAATCAGGTTTTCAACACTTTTATTTAGTTTTTTTTCAGGTATTGATCTAAGTAGGTATAATTGTAGTTCTTAGTATCAGCTATGATACCATTTATTTAGAGGGCTTATTTAACCTTCAAAGTTCAGTTTGCGACGAAGAACTTATTTGACATCGATACCGGAAATCAAAATTTGACGTGCATCCATTCATTTTAGTAAGTTCCACAGCTTTGAGATTAACCTTTCAACAACTTACGTTTTGCGTACCAATGTCCAAAGAATCTGAGCTTTAGGACCATGGATTAGGTCTAAAGATTTCATTACACTCGAGCAACGCCGGGCTATACTGCTAGGTTAACATAGTGTTGTACATTTACAAAATAGTTTCCGTAATTGACGGCATATAAGACATTTTTCCTAAAAATATCTTTTAAATTTCTCCTGCGTCTTATATACCACATGCAAAAATTCCATAATTAGCCAAAGTTATGTAACTGACAACTGCCATTAGCTTAGGCTTTAGAGTAACTTAGATAAAAGTAGTATTGAAAATGAGCATCAAATTCTTGATAACGAAAACAATGAACTGCATGGATTTGAAGATGAATAAAATTTTATAATAATTGTAATAATTGATATATTTATATTTTACTTTCTTCCTTTGGATATAATAAACGTTTTAAAGTTTCGTTATATTTAGCTTCCTGTTATTTTTTGTTTAATTGTAATCATGACATTCTAATCACAATCATATATCATAATCATAGCTTAGTTTGTACCATTTAATAATAACTTCACTAATGTTACTCTTTCTATATTTGCCTACTAAAATTGAGGTGCATCTTGTTCACCCGGGCGGTTTATATATCGTAATGTTTCGAAAAACTAGTTCCAGAAGGGAAGTCTAAGAAAACCCACGTCCTTTGAAAACCAAAGAAGATAAATAGAAGATACGAAGAGATCAAAATAAAAATAAAATCCAGAGCGATCAATCCTCTACATCTTCATACTTAAACATCCTGTGGTTGAGGACGACTCTTCAAATCCAAAACTTTTACAAATAGAAGATACGAAGTGAATCCCAAAGAAAATTCGGAGCTCTCTATATTCTGAATCTTCCTACTCTACCTTAGGGTGACTGCGGGCGTCTCTTCAGATCGACCTTAGGATTCATTTACAGTAGAAAGATACGAAGAGCTCCCAAAAGAAATCCAGATCTCTCCATCCTCTGAATCCTCCCACTCTAGTATGTGGTGCCTGTAGACGACTCTTCAGATTCAACAGAGGACTCATTTAAAAAAAAAAGATACGAAGAGATAAAAACAAAAACTCAGAGATATCCATTCTCTAATTCCTTTTATTCCGCCATGCGGTGGCTGCGGAAGTCACTTCAGATCCAATACAGGACTCATTTGCAAATAGAAAATACGAGGAGATTCCAAAGAAAATTCAGAGCTTTCCATCGATTGAATATTTCTAATCTAATTTTCGGTGGCGGCAGATGTCTCTTCAGATTCAACGTAGGACACATTTACAAGTATAAGATTCGAAGAAATACGAAAAAAACTCCAGAATTTCTATCCTATGAATTCTCCTAATGTACCTAGCGATGGCAATGGATGTCTCCTCAGAGCCAATGTAGAACTCATTTCAAACAGAAAGATATGCCAATGAGCAACATGTTCTACAAACAATGATGATACCTACAGATATATTATTTGCTGATTATAATAGTTTTCTACAGGAAGAGAATATTATTTTTCTAATTTCATGCTCAAATTCTTCTTTTCATATATGAAAGACCAATTGAGGAAGATAAGGCCACGAAAACACCATAAATTAACCCTCTAGGGCCATTCGTATCATATTTGATACAGTATTTCCCTATAAGGAAACATTTGGTATTTCCCTATAAAGAAACATTTGGTATTCATTGACTGAGCAGTCAGTACTGCTTTTATTTGAAATTTATAAAATATTTCTCTTAAAGAATTTTTCAGGAAAATTTTTCTTTCAAGGCTTGTTTTCATACTGTATCAAATATGATACAAATGGCCCTAGAGGGTTAAACAGAAAGAAAGGAGAACCCATCAGAAAACAAAGCCAACGCTCTCCATACTCGAACCTTCTTATTCTAGCATCCGGTAGGTCAAACATAGATTTCACATAGAGGAAAATATCGATGAACACCCTAACACACGACAAAATATTCTGCCAATAACGATGACGACAACAGTTACATAATTTTCTAATTATATTATATAATTGTCTACAGGGGAGGAAGGCTTTTGAATTTCATGCTCAAATTTTCTTTCTCAAATCTATAAAACCAAATGAAACTTCGAGTCGTGCCACCGATGTAGGATAATATCCAAATTTATTAATATATATATATATATATATATATATATATATATATATATGTGTGTGTGTGTGTGGGTGGGTGTGTGTGCGTGTGTGTGTGTGTATTTAAAACTAAGTAAAAATGAAGTGACTTTTAACCGATATATTTACCAAAATTACACAGAAATATATTGAAATACTAAAGATTATATTTATTCAACAAAAACCCTAGTGGTTTCAAACACGGTCTTCAGATTATTTCGAAATTTCCAGCATCACTTCTGGACGGTCACCTTGTTGTTACAAGGTGTTTTTTGGTCGTTTGGTCAACAGCGCCCAGCACATAAAAATCAAGGGGGCTGCAATTTGGGAAGTTATGTGAAAATGTGAGGGTGATTATCTGACAGTCATGACTGGGTTCTCCTCTTTGTGTTGCAATGTCTTACTCGACAAAGGCTGTACTATGAACCACCCTATGGACCCAGTGAAGAATTATATCTTGACAGCACTAGATTTACTGCTCCATATTCTATCTTATTAAGTCTTATGGAAGATTAATGGAAGCATAACCTTGACATTAATATTGATTGGATATTATAAACAACTCATTACTCAGATTGACATCCCAAAACATTGAAATGTTTGTATTAAAGTTCCTGGCGCGAATGCCAAGCAGCACACATGCCGTTCCTAAAATTTCTTGAGATGTGATTTTCTTGATGGTGCTAATCTCTACACAGATGGTGCCCAACTGACCCTACTGTAATGTGCAAGCTACAAAAATAAAAAAAAACCTGGCGACATACTACACATCATACCCTGTATATTGTTATATGAAACATTTAAATATCAATAACTTGCTTTGATTTATATATATTTTACAATATTTGACACTACCCTGGAGTTGAATAATAAATTATCACCCGACTAAAATTGTTATTGTAAATATTAGCAATTATATCTCTTGTTAGAATTTTAAATACACCTGCAGTATTTATTAGATAAATATGTCTCGGCAATTTTCCCAACATCGACCTCTTAATACCAATTCTATTATGTAAACTGACTTGTAAATATAATCTGTCACGCATGCACACATATTCACACAAAGAGAAATATATATATATATATATATATATATATATATATATATATATACACAATATATATTCGTGTTATATATGTATACATATATATATATATATGTATATGTGTGTGTGTGTGTGTGTGTGTGTGTAAAGTGTTAGAGTTATCGCTATTAAAATTACATTCGTATTGATTATCAATCTTCCTCCGGCTACAATGTCGAATTCTAGTGGATAAACAACTGAAAAAATAAGTGAAAAATTTAAAATCAATGTTGGGTGCATAATGGCATTATCATAGATTTGTCCTTGGGCGCAGAGGAATATAAGGATTGATAGAGAGCGCTAATGGTACTAGATATTTGGAAAATAAAATCAAAGTTTACCGTGTAAGAATATAATATCTTCATTTGTGGGCGTGTTATTGTCTGGCTAAAAAACTGTGCGTATGAATGTGTCTAGCAAAATGTGTGTGCTGCTTTAATATTTAGTTTTTATCATAGATTTTGATTTCAAACATATTATATTGCAATTTATAAACTCATTCTGCGATATTTGAGTTTTTGAAAAAATATAAATATCTCTCGGCGCAAGTTAAAATTTCTTCGATTTGCGCAGATGTGAGTTGCAAAGATACTCAATATTGTAAGAATAAGCTCATAACAATACAAATCTCCGCAGACAGTCCTATTTCGTTGTTTCACCGTTCACCAGTAATGTTAAACATCCGATTGCTTCTAGCCAGGATTGATACCAGACGTAATTGATATGAGTCGGCGATTATGTATCTAAGCAATTAGTACTCATGGCAGGATGGCAGATTATAGTGAGTTATCTAAAATGTAAACACACGGCAGTAGCCAAGATTGTTCAAATTCGTTACTAAATGAACAATGCATAAATACAAAAGTGTGTGTGATATTGTGTGTGACAGATTATATATATGTATATATATGTATATATATATATATATATATATATATATATATATATATATATATATATATATATAAACAGCACCACTCTTTCTACTTGTTGTGGTCAATTAAGCAAGAACTGAACCTAGACCCTATTTTAAAATGGAAATATTAAAAAGATGTACTAAGTTCAAAGATTAATTTTGCAGGTTATGTAGGGAAGAAAAACATGCAATAGCGTTGTTTGAACCCACAAGCAGTTTATTGAATTCTAAAATAGAAATACTTAATAAGTATAGACATAGGAAGACTTGGCTCTTGAATTAGGACTGTTTGGAAAGTTTGCCTATTCACTTATTTTCTTTTTGGTAGGTTTAGGTTTCCGTCTTCGCTAGGTTGGCGTTAATTTTTTTTTATTTTAATGTTTATATATATGTTTCTTAAAAAAGGTTCACCCTTATTCGTGATTGGTGTCTTCCTTTTTTGGTCACGTGGGTTATTGAGTTCCCTTTATCTTGTCGTTGGTAATTTCCTCTTCAGGTGAGCCTCAGTTCTAAGGGGGAAGCCATGTACGGATAATCCAGCCGAGTCAAATGTGGAGTTGGAAGATTCTGCGAACAAAGCACCCGGATTTGTTTACAGATACCTTGAAATCGTCAAATTTATTGATTAAGGGATTGATGGATAGTTTGCTTGCGTTCAGCACACGTTTGAAAATGCGCCAATATTCATTGGAGCCAAACATACGAGAATCTATACGCTGCCACATTCTCTCAGTAAACAATAGCTTAGCCCTATCCAAGATCCTCTTACACTCATTAAGAGCAGATGCAAAATAGGCGTCTATTAGGGTCTGACGCGTGGCTCCGAAATAGCCGAAAGAAGTGGTTCCTGTGAGCAATGGCGACCGACCAAACAGGAGAGAACCAGAGATAGTAATGTGGTTTAGGACGGAACTTCTTGATCGTTATGAAAGCATTAATGCCAAATTGCACCCAGGAAGAGATATCAGAGGCGCAGTATTCGACGGAGAGCCTGAACAATTATTCCTAAGAGATATCACATAGGAAATTGCGGAATGAATCCGAGTCTGCAATTTGGTAGCAGTAGAAAATTCTGTTGATAAGAGTCTCTTGGGAGGTGAGAGTGGAGAGAGATATTTTCGAAACGACAACATGATCAGAGTTACCGAGAGTGCAAAGCTGCGTCGCTTGACAGGAGTCATGGACAGAGGTGAATAATAGATCTAGTAGAGAAGGGTATCCTGAAGGAATATTGTGGAAGCGCGTGGGGATATCCAACACTTGAGATTTAGAAATAGCAAAGTCCATGGCATAAATACCAGCAGGATCAGTGGCAGAATTTTGTAGCCACTTGACATGGTGCGCCTTAAGATCGTCGAACGCAAAAGGTTTAGCGAATGGGTGGGAGGAAGTAACATTCTCTATATTTTCAGAGGTACTGTCAAGCAGGGAGCAGTCGGAAGAAGAAGGGGAATGATATAGAAAGAAAAGATCGTTAACCTAGTTGAGAAGTAAAAGACGGGGACACATGTATGGATGGTTAGGCGTTTCAAGAGATGGCACTTTAGCTAGAGGGAGGTGTTCACTGATGAAAACACCCAGACCATGCATGTGTACAGAGGAGAATGTAGAGGGAATTGAGGAGTTAAGATAAGTCTCATGAGCACTAGGATGTCAGGGGAATTTCCGTAGAGAAAAGATTCCATGCTACAAATGTTAGTACGAATACCACGGATGTTCTTGAAGGAAATGTTGAGAGGTTTAAGTGTTTCAATTTGACTGGTTTAGTTGTGTTCGATATACGGTGGTTCATGTTTGTTGTAAGCGAAAAGAGACTTCTTGTATTGGTAGCAGACAGTCATTGACTTAGACTTGCAATGAAAGGAAGCTGACGCTGTCTGCAACAAACTGGCCTCGGGGTTGTTCATCAGAAGGGATTGCAGCGACACTTATCCATGTGCGACATGGCACTGCAAGAACACCGGAGAACGCGTCTTGAAAATTAAAAAAGGATGACCCTCTATTCCGGTTCGATAGAAGTGGGAGGCATGTGAACAGGATGAAAGTAGTGTATATCTACTCCAATAATAAACATTTTTTCTTTTTCTAATGCCAGAGAAATTTCTAAATTAAAAAAAAAGATAACATGTGACGGTAAACATTCAGTTATGGATAACTGAGTCATGATAGCAAAATGCTGCTGGAAACGAATGGAACTCATATCTCCCAGATAGCAAACCACACGATACGTTTGAAGCAACATTTCGAAAATTTGCCAAACAACGACCCCAACTAGCAACGCCTCCCTAACACCCGAACAAACGCCTCCGAGTAGGATGACAACTGACAGATTTCAGCATGATATATACACAATGCAAACAAACGTAAATTACCAAAATTACCAAAAGATTTTATTTCATTGCTGATGAACGTTGCGTAAAAAGCGGTAAATAACTACTGTTTTAGAATCTACCATTAACTTATATGTTTATATTGTATAAATCTAATGAAATATTTTGAAGATCGCAGAGTTTCGATTCATCTCTTAGTGATTATCAATTTTATTAAAATCACCATCTCTCTCTCTCTCTCTCTCTCTATATATATATATATATATATATATATACAAACATATACACACGCATACACACACACATATATAAGAATTTGTATTAATTACTTGAGTTTTGGTATAATTATATTCGACCGGTATACAGTTGTGGCAAAATGTGTTCAATACAATTATGTTGTACAATTTTCAGTAACTTTAATTTGTAAAGGTGTTATTTCCGTAAACTAGGTTTCAAACATTCGGTATCTTTAGGCAATTTACAATAACTGATTTCCTAGTTTTTCAAACGCTCAAACATATATTTTGTACGAACGTTGGACTGGCATTTTCAAGCATCAAAAAACTTATAAATTTACGGACAAGGTATTTAATGATTTTAAAACAATTTCCTCCACGTTTTTCTTATCTTACTTAGTATTTAGTAATTCTGATCTTTCATTTATTAATTTTTTCTTTCTGGGAACAATATAATAGCAATTTTTCCCAATTCTCATACGCTGCCACCGTTGTATTGTTTGGCTATTTAATGTTACAAGTATTAGAGTGATGCGGAAGACCATGTTCGCCTACGTTTTGAATGGGTATGGCATATAGAGGAATTTCCAAAATATCAGAAAAAACTGAAAAGCGTAAAATTTACAGTTCCACGAACTTCTGATAAGGGAAGCTCAAACTCTTCTTTAAAGTCGTTGTGGAGCTTTTTGACTGTTTCGTTTATTTAAGTTCACCTCAAACTGAAATCAAGATAAGCATTTCGATATGTCTTGTTTTTACTTTTTTCTTTCTCTGTACATTATTTCTGTCTGAATGAAAATGCAGTTAATAAATATTCTACAAATTTATATTTGTAAGAACTGCATAGAAAATCGTTGCAGGTATTTTTTGTCGCTTTTTGTTCATATTTTATTCTCTGTTTTACACAAATAATTTCACAGCACTTATTTTGCAACCAGAAAAACAAAATGGAAAAAAAGGAAGTTTATCCGAGATCTTCAAAGATTTTCGAATCAAGAACTAAATGAATAAATAAACTCAATTTAGGTGGAGTGTGTTTCACTTACAAATAGAAACACGACAGTAATTCAGAGTTTGCCTGTCTTAATTCGATAATGTAGTCAACTAGTGAAGCGAAAGCTTTTGTGCCCTGTCTTTATGATCGAATTATATTTACAATTCTATGTTTTTCGATACTTTTATATTAAGTAGATTGCCGTTTTCATGCAGGTTATAAAATCCAAAAACAATAATAAA
This sequence comes from Ascarosepion bandense, assembly GCA_037127315.1. Taxonomy (NCBI): domain Eukaryota; kingdom Metazoa; phylum Mollusca; class Cephalopoda; order Sepiida; family Sepiidae; genus Ascarosepion; species Ascarosepion bandense. The sequence continues at coordinate 6,962,238 of JBBBDQ010000428.1, read as the reverse complement.
TTATATTGAAAATAATAGGAAGAATCAACTATTGTAGCAAAATTAACAATTTTATTATTCCAAGTATTCTTTTAGAGTTTGATAATAATTTTATTACAAATACGCATGTCAACAATATTAATGATAAAATAAAAAGAACCAAGGTAAACATTTATAATATTGAACGGCATATAACATAATTACTATTATTATTAGATCCTTATTCAATACTTTATAATAATATTTTCATTACGATTATTTATTATTTTCATCACTATTTTCTTTTTTATTTGTTCCTCATATCATTTTTGTTATTATTATTATTATTATTATTATTATTATTATTATTATTATTATTATTATTATTCATAATTCAATTTCTGATATGGTAGGATTGCTTACCACGTCTACGGAAAGACCAAGGCAGTTAGTGTTCCGTTGTTATGGTTCCATTTAATATTTTTTCTATATCTCCTAACATCACTAGCCTTACATAGACAAAGTTCTCCTTAGTGTGTGCGCTGTAATTAACAAGACAACTTTTGTATATCCCTTCAGCTGGGGATTCCAGGGATTCTTTCCATTTGTTGTTTTGTTCAATTTTTTATCATTCACAGCGCACCTAATATCTCTGTTAACAATTCATGTTTTCAGTTTTCACATTATTTCTATTTCAATTTCTATATCTTTATAGTTTTAATTTTAATTCCTAGGTTACTATATTACAATCCGCTGGCGAAGCCATATCAATTATCAAATTTTTTTCTGTTTTTATTATTATTATTATTATTATGTCATTTTTCATCATATTTCGATTTCTGCTTTGGTCTCACTACCAACCAAGTCTGCGGGGACACCTAAGGCAGGTCGAGGCGTGTTGTTATGACTCCATTTCATGTTTTTCTATCTTTCCTATCATCCCCAGAATTACATAGATAAAGTTTTCCTTAGTGTGTGGGTTGTACTTAATAAGACAATTTTTTGTATATCTCTTAAGCTGGGGTTTCCAGGGATTCTTTCAATGTGTTGTTTTGTTCCATTTTTTATCATTCCAAGTGCACCTACTATCACTGGCACAACTCTTGTTTTCAATTTCCACATTTTTTCTATTTCAATTTCCAGGTCTTTATATTTTGACAGTTTTTCAAATTCCTTGATTGCTATGTTACAATCCGCTGGACAAGCCATATCAATTAATAGACAAGTTTTCTCCTTCTGGTTTTTAACAATAATGTCTGGCCTGTTTGCTTCAATTTTTCTGTCTGTGTAGATGGTGTAATCCCATAGAATGGTTACATCTTCTATTTCTGTAACCGGTGCTGGTTGATGTTCATACCAGTGTTTGTTTACAGCTTTTCCATAATGTTTGCACATTGCCCAATGTAAATATTGCCCAACTCTATCGTGGCGATTTTTATATTGGTTTGGGGCAAGCATAGAACTGTCTGAGATTAGGTGTTCTATTGTTTCTTGGTGTTTATCACAAAACCTGCATTTGGGATCCATATTATTATGCATAATATTTGCCTGAAAGTTTCTCGTGAAAAGATTTTGGTCTTGTGCTGCAAGTATAAATCCTTCAGTTTCAGACTTTAATCCAGATGCACGTAACCATCGATGAGTATTAACTTTGTCAACATTGGATTTATTGGCACGTACTGGATATTGGCCATGCAGAGGTTTGTCTTGCCAGCGCTGTTTCATCTTTTCAAGAGCTTTATCTTTGGCTTTCATTTTCATATTTTTTGCCGCAATAGTTGGTTCTTGGCTTCTGTTTTGCTTTTCTACAGAATCTACTAACTGCAATATTATTATTATTATTTAGTCATTTCTCATCATATTTCGATTTCTGCTTTGGTCTCACTAACAACCAAGTCTGCGGGGAGACCTAAGGCAGGTAGTGGCGTGTTGTTATGGCTCCATTTCATGTTTTTCTATCTTCCCTATCATCTCCAGCATTACATAGATAAAGTTTTCCTTAGTGTGTGGGCTGTACTTAATAAGACAATTTTTTGTATATCTCTTAAGCTGGGGTTTCCAGCGATTCTTTCAATGTGTTGTTTTGTTCCATTTTTTATCATTCCAAGTGCACCTACTATCACTGGCACAACTCTTGTTTTCAATTTCCACATTTTTCCTATTTCAATTTCCAGGTCTTTATATTTTGACAGTTTTCCAAATTCCTTGATTGCTATGTTACAATCCGCTGGACAAGCCATATCAATTAATAGACAAGTTTTCTCCTTCTGGTTTTTAACAATAATGTCTGGCCTGTTTGCTTCAATTTTTCTGTCTGTGTAGATGGTGTAATCCCATAGAATGGCTACATCTTCTATTTCTGTAACTGGTACTGGGTGATGTTCATACCAGTGTTTGCCTACAGCTTTTACATAATGTTTGCATATTGCCCAATGTCAATATTGCCCAACTCTATCGTGGCGATTTTTATATTCATTTGGGGCAAGCACAGAACAGCCTGAGATTAGGTGGTCTATTGTTTCTTGGTGTTTATCACAAAACCTGCATTTTGGATCCATATTATTATGCATAATATTTGCCTGAAATTTTCTAGTGAAAAGACTTTGGTCTTGTGCTGCAAGAATAAAGCCTTCAGTTTCGGACTTTAATCCAGATGCACGTAATCATCGATGAGTATTAACTTTGTCAACATTGGATTTATTGGAACGTTCTGGATATTGGCCATGCAGAGGTTTGTCTTGCCAGCGCTGTTTCATCTGTTCAAGAGCTTTATCTTTGGCTTTCATTTTCATATTTTTTGCCGCAATAGTTGGTTCTTGGCTTCTGTTTTGCTTTTCTACAGAATCTACTAACTGTAAATCTTGTTTGTATTTACTGCCTTCTTTTATTATTGAATATTTTTTCTTTCTTTCTTCATGTTGTCTTACTAATTGTAACATCCAATCCTTTGTTGTTTCTATGTATGTTAGTAAGCCAATAGTTGTTGTCTTGTATGACAATTCCAGCTGAATAAGACCTCTTCCATCTTCTTTACGGGGTATGTATAGACGGTCTACATCAGCCTTTGGATGATGTATCTTATGCTTAGAAAGAAGCTTTCTTGTTTTAGCATCCTTTCGCCTGATGTCATTTAGAGTCCAGTTTAAGATGTTGAAGCTATATTGGACAACTGGGATTGCAAGGCTATTAATGGCCATAACTCTGTTCTGTGAATTTAATTCAGTTTTTAATATCATTCGTAGCCTTCTATAGTACTCTTTACGCACTATTTCGTTCATTTTTTTATGTTGAATGTTTTCGCTCTCATTTACACCTCGGTATTTATAAGCCTCTTCTGGTTTCAATTCTTTTATTGTTACAGCAGGGTTTAAGCTAATTGAGGATGTTTCTTGTATTGATCGACGTAAAACTGTAGCTTTAGCACATTTATTCAAATTAAATTTCATTCCAGTGTCTTCGCTGAAGCATTTTACAGTTTGCAGAAGACCTTCCAGCTCATTATCATTCTTAGCATATAACTTTAAGTCATCCATGTAAAATAGATGGCTTATTTTCTTTTGGCCTATTTTATAACCACATTCTGTCTTATTAAGTTGACTGGTTAGTGCTATTAATGATATGCAGAATAGTAACGGAGATAAAGAATCACCTTGAAATATACCTCTTTCATGTTTATTTCATCAGACTTATAGGTTCCATTTATATGATTGAGGTAAAGGGTTGTTTTCCATATAGACATGCACTGTTTGATGAAATTGATGATGACGGGCGATATCTTGTATATATTTAAAGTCTTTAAAATTCAGGAAAGTGGCACACTGTCGTATGCCTTTCGATAATCTATCCAGGCAGTACTAAGATTTTTCTTTGTACTGTAGCAGTTTTCCAGGATCATTTTGTTAATTAGCAATTGGTCTTTACAACCATAACAGCCACGTTTGCACCCTTTTTGTTCAAGCGGTATCATGTCATTTCTTTCTAAGAATAAATATGTCTGTTTTGTTAAAATAGATGTTAATAGTTTATATGTTGTCGGAAGACATGTAATTGGTCTGTAGTTTTCGGGTTGTTTGTGTCACCATTCTTGGGTAGAAGAAATGTAATTCCTTTGGTCATCCATGCAGGAATTTTAGTGGGATCGTCAATCATTTCTTGAAGTTGTTTGGCTAGTTTTTTATGTGCTGCATCTAAATAATATAACCAAAAGTTAGGAATTTTATCTATACCTGGGAATTTCCAATTGTGTGCGTTTTTAGTGCAAATTTAACATCATCTTCTGTAATTCCAGACCATGTCTGTTCTGGTTTATTTTTCATTCGTTCAATCTCTTGCGCAATCCAATGTACTTCCTTGCTATGTTCTTTAGGGCAAGCCCATATCTTTTCCCAGAACTGTGTGACTTCTTCTATTCTGGGGGGGACTGTCACTTCAATTCTTTTTTTACCTATTTCCCTGTATAATCTCTTTGTATCAGTCTGAAAAATCTTGTTTTGTCTGTAAAATCTTGCTCTTTTTTCATAGCGTCTTATTCTTTGAGCCTTCAGTTGGATTTTTTGCTTTATTTTTTCTTTATTTGATAAGACTTCATTTTCATTCCGAATGTTATATGTTCTTTCGGCTCTTCTGCTTTTCCTAGTTCTTACATTTATTCCTCTACTCAGTTCATCCAGTACTGATAGTTCACTTCTAAGTTGTTCGATTTCTTTTTCTATTTTTCTTTTCCAAGGTGGATCTTCACGTCTGCGAGACTGCCTTGTTTTTATTTTGATATTCAATTTTTTTGTTGCTGCAGTTGCTGATGCATATATTACTTCGTTGAGATTTGTATGAGTGTTTTCATCTAGTATTAACTTCAGTGCTGCATTGTAGAGTTTAATAGTTCGGAGGTTATGTTTTGTTGGTTGTAATTTTGGGAGCTGTTCTCGTTCCTCCATTGTAATTTTTTGTATTTGACTTAGATGGTTTTTTATTTCTATCTTGGCTTCTTGTATATTGTTCTTATTTTCCGCCAAATAATTATCTTCGATGTGTTCTGAACTCGTTTTATTTTTTTCTTTTAACTGACTCAGATCACACCTTTCCAACACTTTTAAACTTACAGCATTATCTTCCCAGTGATTTGCGTGTTTCACGGTTTCTACATTATGACCTGTGTTTGATGTTATTACTTTTTATTTCTGATTCCGGTTCCTTTTCATATTTTGTTGATTCGTCTCTTCTTGTTACAATTCTTTTAATTTCATTAATGTCAGCCTCTGTCAGTCGGTTATTACGAATAATGTACCTCCGTACATTGGCTAATTTATTTTCGTCAATATACTTTCTATTTGCTTGACCAACTTTTTCACGCCAAATGTCATATGTTTGGCGAGTCATGTTTTTTTGAGGTTTGAGTAACGCTTCATGAAATGCAGTCATAACGACTTTGTACTCCTCACGAGACCATTTTATTTTTTCTTTCTTTAAATATACGGTTGTAGATCTAGCTGGTGAATTTTCAGGACCATCATTAGGATTATCCTGGTTGTGGGGACCTGAAGATTCATTCTTTGTGTAGGAGTTTGTTCCTATGGCAGATTTTTCGACCTCAGGTAGGTTCCCTCCTGAAGGACGGGCTCCCTGTTTATCCACTGGAAGAGCCATACTGGACTTTTTATTTCTATTTGTATTTTTCATGTTTTTCCCACGAGTGACGCACGGGTCAAAAAGTCCACCCAAAGTTGCCCGGCACACTGGGTAACGGTCTTTTACAAACAGGGTCCCGAAGCCTGTAGGGGATCGTTTGTGACCTCATAACGCAGTAGCCATTCACTCCTCGGCACGATTGACACCTTGAGTTGCGGGTTGTTGTTCGGAGTTTTCCTTCTCCTAAATGGGCTGCCAAGCAACATATGACATAGACGCGATAGGAATTCAAGGAGAAAGACGCTGGTTAAAAAAAAACAAAAAAAAACTTTGGCGTAGCAACGGCTCAACGAAACAAAACATCAATACTAGAGTATTTTAAAAAAAAAAAAAAAATTTACGCAATATCGACAGCTAAAGGAAATATAATACGGATGATTTTATTTAGGTTCATTTAAAGAACAAACAGATAGATTAAAATAAAACAGAATTTCATAAAAAAAAAAAATTAAAAAAATTCGATAATATCTAAAGAAAAAATCCTGTTTATATTAAAACAGAATTTCATATTGAGAAAAAGAAAAATTCAAATAGAGAGACGCTGGTTGAAAAAAAAAATAGCAAACATACCTGGACGTAACGGTCGTTCAACGGGAAAAAAATGTAATGATTTGTTCGTCCACTTTATCATTTATTTTTTCAATAAAGTCGTTGGTCAAAAATAGGGTTATCAGAATAAGATAAATTAAATAAGTAAATTAAATCAATAAATAAATAAAAATAAATATATCAATAAATACGTAGACTTTCTATAAAATAATACCTTAGAAATTGTTTTTCATCGGATTTAATTTATTTTCTTGTTTTGTTTTGTTTTTAAGAAAATTATAATAGTTAAAAAAAAAAAATTACGAAATATCGACAGCTAAAGGAAATATAATACGGATGATTTTATTTAGGTTCATTTAAAGAACAAACAGATAAATTAAAAAAAAAATTTTTTTTTCGATAATTATCTAAAGAAAAAAAAATCCTGTTTATATTAAAACAGAATTTCATATTGAGAAAAAGAAAAATTCAAAGAGAGAGACGCTGGTTGAAAAAACAAACAAACTTGGACGTAACGGCCGTTCAACGGGAAAAAAAACAACAACACTGCACTTAGAGAGTATTGTTAAAATAAAAAAAACAATTGTTGCTACTATCAACCATTGTCCTTGCAATAAAAATAATTAAGATAAAAAAAAAAATTCAAAATTTTTAATAGGAAAGAAAAAGTGGACATACCTTTGAGTTTACTACCGTAAAATTTAAAAATAATAATTTGTTCGCCCACTGTATTCTGTGTTATTCTTTCATTAAATCCGACGAGAATAAGATTATCGAAAAATAAATGAATATATAAAATGAACGAACAAATATAAATAAATTATTACATATTCTTTCTAAGAAAGAATATCGTAGATCGAACAGTTTTTTAGTGCTTTTCACCTTATTTTTTTTTTCGTTGTCTTGCATTAGAAAACTAGTTAATAAATCTATTTAAGGATCATTTAAAGAAGAAACATACAATTTAAAATTATATACGAAGAAAAAATTAATGTTTATGTTTAAAATAGTGAAATTAAAAATTAATGATTACGTAAAAAAAACAAAAAAAACGTTACGTTTTCAGGAGCCTTAGAAAAGCACGTCATTCTCGTTGTAATTCCAATCGCGCTTATTATTATTATTATTATTATTATTATTATTATTATTATTATTATTATTATTCTGTTATTATTATTATTATGTCATTTTTCATCATAATTTGATTTCCGCTATGGTTGCACTATCTATCATGACTGCGGAATGAACTAAGGCAGGTTGTGGTGTGTTGTTGTAGCTCCATTTAATGTTTTTCTCATGATTTTTTCACAGTGTCTGCACATTGACTTGTGTAAATATCGCCCCACTCTATCGTGTGGTCTTTATATTCATTTAAGGCAAGTATAGATCAACCTTGAGATTAGTTGGTCTACTGGTTCTTGGTATTTATCAAAGAACATTCATTTTGTATCCACATTATTATGTGGGATTTCCTAGTGAAAAGAATAAAGAAGAAAGACTTCAGTTTCTGTCATTAATCCAATGGCTCGTAACCAGCTGTGAGTATGAAATTTGTCAACTTTTATTTTATTAGTACGTTCTAGATATTGGTCATGCATAAGTTTCTCTTACCAGCGTTGTTTCATCAGTTGAAGAGCTTTATCCTTGGTTTTCCTTTTCTTTCGTTTTTTTTTTGCACAATAATTAACTCTTATCTGCTATTTGGCTTTTCTAAAGTATCTACTATTTGTATATCTTGCTTGTATTTACTGTCATGCCTTCATTATTGAATATTTTTTCTTTCTGTTTTTATGATGCTTGACTAATGCAAATGTGCTTGACTAAGGCAAATGTTTTTTCATTATATGTTAGTAAGCCAAGAGTTGTCTCATATGACAATTCTAGCTGGATAAGAACTATTTCAAATTATTTACGGTGTATGTATAGACGGTCTATATCAGCCTTAGATGATGCATTTTATGCTTAGTAAGAAGCTTCCTTGTCTTAGAATATTTTCGTTTGATGTCATTTTGAGTCAGGTTCAAGATTTTTATTTAATCGTATCACCCCGAGCAAGGCGGTAACGCCACTGATGTGCAGGGGGCTACATAAAAGAAAAAATATTAGGGGGTTACTTAAGAGTAAAAAGATTACATAGAGAGTGAAAAGAGTGAAGCGGAAGACAATCCAGTTAGAAAGGAGCAAGAGAAGGATGGGAATACAGGTGTGATGACAGTTTCAAATGTGGAGGGAAAGTAAAGGATATACAGGGTGCTGTAGAAAGAACTAGAGTCAAGTGGTTAAGAGATGAGTATTGACATTGCATTTAAATTCCTGGAGGTTGTAGCCGTCAGAAAAGCAAGAATATGGAAGCGAATTCCACAGTCGAGAAGTGCGAGAAAATAAACTGCAGGAATAGAATTGTCGTTTGCATTTGGTTGATCTAACTGTGAATAGATGAGAACCAATTGCCAGTCTGGCTGCACGAGTAGACACCTGTTGCAGAGGCACCAGTGATTTAAGTTCGTTGGAGCAGAAGCCATAAAAGTATTTATAGAACAGGTAAAGTGAAGCCACATTCCGTCGGTGGGGAAGTGGCTTGAGTGGAGCCGCCAAGTCGGTACCTATCACATTAATGATTTTCCTTTGAATCCTGTTAAGAACACTGAGATGAACAGCAAGGGTGCCCGACAATATATGACAGCAGTACTTCATGCACGGACGAATGGTTGATTTTTATATATGCAAGATGGATTCAGGTGGGAAAAACTTCCTGGCCCGACACAATGACCCAACTTTTCTAGCAGTGGATTTAACTACAGACTCAATGTAGTGGTTACACTTGACATCAGAAGAGAGGGTAATGCCAAGGAGCATAGTGTATTGCTCGCAGGGAGACTCGCTTGGTCCACGCTTATGGGAGGCAGGAGAGGTTGCCTGTGAAGATGTTGAAACTATATTGTATCACTCTGATGTGAAAGCTATTAATGAACATAATTCTGTTTTGAGAATTCAATTCAGTTTTTAATATCAGTCGTACGCTTCTAGAATACTCTTTACGAAATATTTCTTTCATTTTCTTATGGTGAATTCTTTCACTCTCATTTACTCTTGGTATTTATAAGCTTCTTCTTGCTCTAAATCTTTTACTGTTACGGCAGTGTCTAAGCTACATCACGATGTTTTTGTAGCGACTCTCGTTAGCTTTAGCACATTTAGTGAAATTGTATTTCATTGAAATATATTTACTGAACCATTTTACAGTGTGCAGAAGACCTTCTAACTCTTCAGCGTTCTTAGCATACAACTTTAAATCATCCATGTATAATTGGTGGCTTATTTTCTTTTGAGCTATTTTGTAACAATGTTCTGTTTTGTTAAGTTGGCTAGTTAATGATATTAGTGTTATTCAAAATAGTGAGGGAGTCAAAGAGTGACATTCTACTGTTGATTTTGATTTCACCAGATTTATAGGTTCCATTTATAAGATTGGGATAAAGTGTTGTGTTCCATACCGACATACACTGTTTGATCCAAACTGATGATAATGCTTGATACCTTGTACATTTTTAAAGAGTTTAAGATCCAGTAATGTGTTACCCGGTCGGGTGCATTACGATAATATATCCAGGAAGTACTAAGAATTTTCTATGGATTAATGCAGTTTTCCAAGATAACTTTTAATAAGTAATTGATATTTACATTCGCAACAGCCATGTTTCCACCCTCTTTGTACAAACGGTGGGATTTCATTTCTTTCCAAGATGAAATATGGCTGTTTTTTTTTAATATATGTCAATGGTTGGCATGTTGTGGGAAGACATGTAATTTGTCTGTAGTTTTTGGCATTATTTGTGTCACTATTCTTGGGGAGAAGAAAGTTAATTCCTTTAGACATCTATGCAAAAATTTTAGTGTGATCATTAACCATTTTAGAAACACAACAATATCATAACCTTCTGAATTTAGGCGAAATTATACAGTTGAAGAATTCGGAAGGAACAAAAATCCAAGTATAACCAGGGAACAAGGAATAGAACTCTAGGTCTATTAATAAGACTGGGGAGGTGTGTGAACCGAACGGTAGATAAAGCTATCTACTTCTATTGGAAAAAAATCCAATAAAAATGAGAAATAAATAATAAAGATTATGTCAGAGTTTACCCGGAAAGATTAGAAGTGTAGAATTGAAGTAGCATTGAAAAGAAAGTTAAAACGAATCCCAAACTAGAAACAAGATACAAACGTCTACTCTTGTGTGAAGGACAGAGATGTGGGTAAAATAGTTTCAGATAAAGACATTAGACAGCAAAAAGGTGGTTTCCTGATGCCTAGCATCAGGCATGTTGATCGAACGCATAAATGATTCTTAAATTGATCAATAAAATGCAATTTCATTTTTGAGGATTTACAATTAACAATCAATATCTTGACCTAGTTTCCAACTGATTGTGCGTTATTTTGAAAATCAATCGTTTGATTTTATCAAACCTATCGATTACTGTTAAGAGAGATATAATTTTTCTTTTCCAGCGTTAATGATCTTGACTCTAGAACTAATGAGATCAGGTAGGTCACTGATTAAAATGAAAAAGTGTATCCAAAAAGAAAATCGTGTTTGATGCCAAAACGATCTAGAGGAGTGGCCGTTCGTCAATCATTACGCGAAATACAGTTTTTATCAAAGCAAATGAACGACCAGAAAAATTTCTACATTTCAACCTATGAAGAAAAAACATTCCAAACGCGGTCAAACGCCATCTAAATGTTTAAAGCATCTGACATAAATTTCTTAATCTTATTTAAAGCTAGAGAGTTATTCTTCTTTACGTTCCATGTCTTCCAAGATGTAGGCTATCATGGATCTTCACTTATCTCTATCACTTTTCTCTTTTAAAAAAATTATTGGTATTTCTCCCGTAACTTGATCCGCCATGAACTTTCTCAAGTCCATCATGTATGTCTTGCGTTGCTTTGCCCTGTCTGTCTTCCCATCTGTTCCGTGTGTTTTAGATTCTCCAAGCCCTCCTTCCTCATTAAAATGTCCTAAAAACTCAGTTATCTTTTCCTGAAGTTTATTAAAAATTTCGTTTCTGAGGGCGTCTTTTCCTAAACCCTGGGGTTGTCGTTGTTCAGTCAATATTATTGTCAACATGCATTTATAAAAAACGCATTTCTGTTGTTTTGAGTCTGTCTTTCATTTTAGACGTATACTACGGCAATAAAAGTCGACACATCATGATTGACCTAGAGAAACGAAATCCCTATTGATTATTTGAACAAAGATACTGCGAAGTGAGATTTTTAACGATTCAGAGTTGATTAAACCTTCTTTTTCGTCATTTCAAATTAACAATGGGGTAATGTAGCGAGGACGTATAGGATACAGTAATTGAAAGAGAATGAAGACTTTAGTGAGTATAGTTGAGATAAAAACAATAAAGGAAGAGGAGAAGATTGTAGTCGGCAGGGAAGCAAGAGCCACGAACAGTCATCCATAAGCAAGTGGTACGAGAAAACAAAAAAGTATTAAAAAGAAAACACAGTTGCAACCTAGAAGTTCAATAGTAAAACGAAGCGATCTAGACATCAATCGGGCAGAACGCTTGAATTAATTCTGTTCACTAAAAAGAAACAATCATCAGAACAACTATTTTGAGGAAAAACAGAGATGTGATGATTACGATGGTGATGATATGAACTTTCTATTTAATTTAACTCCAGTTTTGCGCTTTTCGAAGAAACAAGATATCGTAAAGTAAAAATTTAAAAAAAAATGACTACCTTATGTAATGTAAAATGAAATTTTAGGGCAACAATAGCACATTTGGCATTTGTTATTCTATCAAAGAAAAAAGATTCGTTACTCGAAATTTGTAGATTCATCTCTCACAGATAGGCGTTCGTGGTTTTAATGACCAATGCTACGTAGTAGCTTGCAGACAAATATGAAAACATTAAAATACTTTGGAATCAAGAACAATCGAGGCTGGGTATTCCAAAATCAATCACGTGTGCAGAACGTACAATCAAGAACATTATGACTACGGGGAAAATAAGGCGGAAATTCAGCTCACTTTTAATTTGTATATCAAAGCAGAATAATTTCATATAAAGCTATAACTTTTTCCAATATACACAAGATCGCTATTCTTTATATCGCAATTCTTACTTGTATATGTAAGTTTAAAATTTTGTATGTTAGTTTGGAATTTTTTGTTTGAAATTTTGAATGTGATGATATAAATAAAAACTGTCAAATGCGTTTTAAAACACAAGTATTATCCAATTACATAAATGAAAAGTTAAAAATAAAGTTTCGGAATTATACTGCTTTTTAAACCCATTGTGCGTATTTGTTAATATCGAATTTTCGTTTTTAGGCGGTCTTTTCTACGAACTACAAAAATTAATTACTTTTGAACAAAAGTTCAGCGATTTGTGAGACAGTGATATAGAGTTACGAATATCATAACTGTTATATATATATATATATATATATATATATATATATATATATATGAACCTCTTAACCTGTTCAATAGACGTGGGTGGAGTGTGAACCGGGCGATAGATAGATCTATCTACTCCAATTGAAAAAAAAAAGCAAAGTGAGAAGATTGGAAAAGAGAAAGTCGGAAACCACATCCTAAGCAGGGAACAATGGATGAGCCACTTAACCAGTTCAATAGACGTGGGTGCAGTGTGAACCGGGCGATAGTTTAGTCTATCTACTCCAAATGACAAAAAAGAAGAGAATTAAAAGTTTGGAAAAGAGAAAGCCGGAAATCACATCCTAAACAGGGAACAAGGGATGAGCCTCTTAACCTGTTCAATAGACGTGGGTGGAGTGTGAACCGGGCGATAGATAGATCTATCTACTCCAATTGAAAAAAACAAAAAACAAAGTGAGAAGATTGGAAAAGAGAAAGCCGGGAACCACATCCTAAACAGGGAACAATGGATGATCCTCTTAACCAGTTCAATAGACGTGGGTGGACTACGATATAGCAAATTCCTACAAATATCGATAGCCTCCAACAAAGTAACACATGTGAAAAATTTGCATTTGTGAAAAGAACATATAAATCTATCAGTGGCATCACAAATTCCGAATAAATTGCGCAAAGGAAAAGGAATCTTTAATACGAAATGTAATCTAATGCTGTAAAACAAGTTGCAACATTATAGCCAGCCATTTAACAAATTTATGTCCGAGGAATTAAACGGCCTGGCTCTATTCGTCCCCGTCTTTATGGATTACCTAAGATTCATAAAGAGGGTGCCCCGTTCAAACCTATACTTTCTATGATATGGTTGTTTCAACATAAATTTATTAGCTGTGTATATTGAGGCCACTACAAATTTTCTGATCTTAGAACATAATCTCTTTATTCACTGTGGATTCGTTTCAGACCTCTGGTGTTCCACTACACGAATGATATAACACGATAGAAAAAGACACATATAAGACAGCTGATTGATTTATCCTAATAAAACAGACACCTTTTTCGAATTCATGTTTAGTATTTTCTTGGTTTAATATTATGATTTGTTTAGTATGACACTGGTCGATGAATATTGTTTAGCAAAATGATTAAGAGACATTAATATTGGAGATCGAAATGTGGACTTATCTATTGACTCAATGTAGTAGTTCCTCTTGTGATCAGAAGAGAGGGTAAGGCCGAGGAGGCGCAGAGTATTGCTCTCGGGGAGACTCGCTTGGTCCATGCTTATGGAAGGCAGGAAAGGTTGCCTGTGTTATTGACAGACAACAGCTTGGTCTTAGACGCATTAAAATTTACAAGCCGCTTCTTACTCCAATTCACCACGGAGTGTAGATAGATCCCTCTAAAGATACGCAGCGAGATTATAAATGATTTCATACTTGAGAGGATTGAAACTGTCTTATCTTTTAGACCTACAGATTTTCTTCACATTTAGCTGTCATATGCTATTATCAAAGACATTATAATCATTTCAGAGAAATAAATATAGATTCTAAGAAATCCTCTGAATAACCTTCCTTTTTGTTATTCTAGCGCCAGTTGATTAACTCTGGGTGAGATGCAGTGTTACACGATCGGTGTCTACAAACGAATCTTAACAATGATATTCGAAGATTGTTAAAGTTTCACTTTGATAATTATCATTATAATTGAATTGAACAGACATAATTTTTCCCATACAATAGGATCAATAATGATTTTGTCTGTAGCGAAACAACTTGGAAGAATAGCTAAACTAGTTCAAGAAAGCAGGAAAACTATGTGTGCCAATAAACGACAGGTACATTTGTGTAAATATACCTATTTCAGTTTTACTAGAAAGTTTGCTATTTAATACAAATAAACATTTGTTCGTATTATATACAATGTAAACTGATTTGGTTCTGTGTAAAGATATTTTGTCTACGGCTTTATTGTGTTGAATACATCAAGCTTGGTCAATATTTAGATGGGTGATCATTTGGGAATACCAGGTGCTGTAAACGACAATATCCATATTTCCCAGATCATTCCACATACCTCTTCAAACACCAAATGCTCTTCGAAAAGAACAACATTTCAAAACGTCCTGGAAATGTAATAGAATGCGACGAGGCATCTGTTCTCCGTCTAAAAATCGAGTTCCAGGATTACTTCAATGAATAGAAAGCGACACTGAATGAAATATGTGGTTTCAGATTAAGACTACTTCGAAGGAAATTAAATGACGAATTAATATGTTTTGGAGTTTTCTTTTCCATTGCACCGCCCCGATATTTTTGAACAGACTTCGTATTTTCGTGTTTTATCTTTGGTAATGTATTCCGTAAGAGAATGAAAATAAATATCTATTTTTATATTTAAAATGTGTGATTCTTAGCAAAATGTAAAGCGCAACGATTCCGTTGAACAATGGCGACGTAAAAATCAATTATAATGTTGAATAAAGAGTGCAGTCTAGTGCAAGAGTAATAGAATTTTCACTAAACTTTCATAGTGCATTTAAATTGGTAATATGTCAAACAGAAAGTAAGTAAAGAATTAAGATATTTGAAAATATTGATGAAAACCGAGAAACGTATACTAAATTCCTATGTAATAACATTTCTTTTATATAGCTGAATTCGGGACTAATTCCTGATATAGGATTGGTCCGCTTATACAGCTTATCAATCCATTATATATTCGAAAAATATTATATTTCAATAGTTTTGGTGGTGATGAATATGGTTTGTAATGTGGGGTGTAATAGGTGTATTCCTACATTTCCCAAATTTATTTGCACGTAGGTGAATATGACATATCCAAAGTGGTTCGAAACTCGGCTCTCCGATGAAAAATTATAAGCTATTAACAATTACACCTCCTGTATATTTAAGGGTACAGCAGCAGTTGTTTCTAAGTGTTGAGGAATCAAGGTACTAACCAGGTTCGATTTTTTTTACCTTCGGTCATCATACGATAGCCCTGGTTGGGACCGGAAAGAAAATAGTTATACAAAAGAAATGAAAGAAATTGTTATTATTATATCATTTTCCATCATATTTTAATTTCTGCTGCGGTCGCACTACCAACCAAGTCTGCGGGAAGACCTAAGGCAGGTCGTGGCGTGTTGTTATGGCTCCATTTCATGTTTGTTTCTATCTTCCCTATCATCCCTAGCGTTACATAGACAATATTCTCCTTCGTGTGTGGACTGTACTTAATAAGACAATCTTCTGTATTTCTCTTAAGCTGGGGTTTCCAGGGATATTTTCAATGTGTTGTTTTGTTCCATTTTTTATCATTCCAAGTGCACCTACTATCACTGGCACAACTCTTGTTTTCAATTTCCACATTTTTTCTATTTCAATTTCCAGGTCTTTATATTTTGACAGTTTTTCGAATTCCTCGGTTACTATGTTACAATCAGATGGACAAGCCATATCAATTAATAGACAAGTTTTCTCTTTCTGGTTTTTAACAATAATGCCTGGTCTATTTGCTTTATTATTATTATTATTATTATTATTATTATTATTATTATTATTATTTGCATGGAATACCACACATTTATAAGTGTTAAAAACAGACATTTACAAAGTATATGTAAATATGTGTAAAAATGTACAGAAACTGCAGAAGAAAAACAACATATATACAAAGAGGGTGGAAGAGAAACGATATATATTATGAATATATATTACTCACCATATAGTGGGTAATCGGAAAGGTTAATAAAAAAGAAACATAGAGGGCTAAGCGATTATTACTCTCAGATCAAGCTACCTGTGCTTCGGTATGCAGAAATCATGTCTGCTCGGTCGTAATACAGCCGTGGCCAAAATTATGGAGCACCTATAAAAATTTTAGATAATAGTTTAAACATACGTATCCAAAGGTTAAGAATCGTACAGTGAACTAATGAGAGCAAATGTAAAATATTTATCAGTAGATTGTAGTATTTTTTCTTTAAAGCCTCTCTCAAGAGTTTTAGCTGAGTTCCGTACTAAATTCATTCCAATATTCAAAATGATCTATTGTCATAATGAATGTTGTTTCTTATTTTCCAGGTAATATTTGATTCCTAAAAGTGTTATAATAGTATATTTAATTGAAAATGCCTCCAAACGAAGCAGCTTTCAGAGATTAAAAGGGCACAAATTGTTGCTTTATCTGGTGAAGAATGTTCTCAGGTAGAAATTGCCAGGAAGATAGAATGTTCAAGGAAGGGAGTTCAAACAACGATTAAAATGTACAAGGAAACAAAATCTTTCAAAAACAGAAAAGGACAAGGCCGTAAAAGGTCTACAACCACCAGGGAAGACAGATCTTTGAAAACAGTATCCCTTGAAAATAGGAAGAAAAGTTCTTCAAAGTTTGCTGCTGAACTTAGGGAGGATGCAAACAAAAACATATCAGCTCAAACAGTGAGAGGAAGATTATTAGAATTGGGATGAAAAGGATGCATAGCAAAGAAGAAGCCATAATTGTATCAGGCCAACAAGAAAAAACGACTGGAATTTGCAAAAACCCATGAAAATTTTACACCTGATGATTGGGCCAAAATTGTTTGGTCTGACAAAAGTAACTTTGAGGCAAGTTAACAGCTTCTATTTCCTAAACCTTGGAAGGAAGTATTGAAATTTTTATGTGAATACACATCCATAACATTTATTCCAAAATTGTGAAAAATTCTGTTTTTTTCATCAGATCTTTGGCACCCCTGGTGTGGTTTATATTTGCTGTAGGGAAGGAGAGGCATTTCATCCTGTTTTTGTGGTTCCAACTGTCAAATTTGAAGGAGGAAACGTAATGGTTTGGGACTGCATGGCTTCTTCAGGCACTGGAATGTTGTACACATGAGAGGACAGAATGAACTCTACAATTTATACTAACATGCTGGACCAAGTTTACCAAACCTATTTGACTAAAATATTTAATAATAACATTCCAAGTGATGTAATCTTCCAACAAGACAATGTCCCATGCCATACGTCAAAAGTTTTAATGGGTTGGTTCGAGAGATAAAGGGATTACATTGATGAAGTGGCCTCCTCAATCCCCAGACCTAAATCCTATTGAAACTTTGTGGTCCATCTAGGGAAAAGAAAAGAGTGAGAATGCACAAATGTTCATCAAAAAAAGAATTAGAGGCCAACCTTCATGAAGAGTAGCAGAAAATAGACCTATCACCTGCAACAACTTAGTTAATAATATGCAAAAAACGAATAAAAGCTGTTATAAAGATAAAAGGAGGACATACCAAATATTGATTGTTGCTAGAATAGATTTATTAATGTTTACTCCGCTATTCTTAACCTTTATATATATATATATATATATATATATATATATATATATATATATATAAGTTTGAATCATAATTTCGATTTTCCGTTGGTCCTCCATAATTTTGGCCAAGGTTGTATATTGTTGTTATTCATACTGATTGTTTTCTGGCACGTTTACATCTTAATTACATCCCTTGCATTTTCAGTCGTGATTCTCATATTTGTTACTTTTGTTTTCGATTGCGATAAATAATTACTAATTTGTCCTTTTGTCTTATATAATATTTTTTTCAATTCAACACTTTACGGTGTAGAATATTTATTTGCTCCTCCTTGGTCTTTCTCTTCGTATATTCTGAGAAAATTTACAAGTTTCTTTAAAGACGACTGAGAAGGCACTACGATGAAGCTTTTTTATTTAATTGATTTTATATTCTTACGTTGTGGTGCAGTGGTTATCGGTTCGGAACGAAAACTCGTTGGAATTCCAGTTGAATTCGTTGCATTCCATTACACACAAAGATACTTGGAAAAGTTATTAATACACCAGCTATGGATTAATTGGCAGGAAAAATTGAGTCTTGATTGGAAACCATTCTAACGCATATCAGTCAGTTAAGTGCCATACGTGATACACGCTTGGGCGATCAAGTTTCGAAAGAGACATGACTGACTGGGCAGAAGATTATCCCGCAGTAGGTTGCCATTTCTTTCTGCGTTAGGCTGGTTGCCGGTCAAGGCTATAGAACCCAATCTGCCCTGCTATTTAACCCATAACTGGAAGGAAGAGACGGATTAATACCTTTCCCATGGGTATTTGCGTGTAAGTGGATACAATGGATTCAACTGGAATTCGAACTCGGCTCCCCGATTTCTCGTTCCGAGCCGATATCCACTGTACCACAACGCACATCCTAACGCATATAAGTAATGAAAAACTACTACTGAAAATGCTTCTTCCCAGTCAGTCATGTCTCTTTCGAGACATGATCGCCCAAGCCGGTATCACGTATGGCACTCTACTGACTGATAATCATGAAATCTTAATTTTTGCCCTTTTTTATTAGCCTTACCGCAAATAAAATGATTAAATTGAAACACTTGTATAGACAGTCATATACTGACTATATGGAGCGAACGAACTTGTCCTTGCAGTCAGGATTTGAAAAATATACAGGGTGCATCAAAATACTTTTACAAATTATGGGAGAGATTTCCTTCGATAAAATCTGTGTCAGCATATGTCCGAAAATGTTTCGTTTTTAAGCTATTAAGTTTAAAGAAATTTTACGGTAGATTGGGCTGTGTTGTCATATAGACATAATTACATGCTCATTTCTGTAAATTTGTGGCTAGTCTGTTTTTAATGTTTAACACTTGTAGTAGTGAGTTAAGTGAGAAGTATAGCAATGACTGGGTATTCATATCATTTTCAGGCAGATATGATTTTATATAAGGCTGAGTCATTCATAATAGATTGCTCTTTCACAGCTGAAGACAGTCAAATCATCCAAAATTTGCAACTGTTTAACAGCTTGTTACTGCCACATAATTAATGCACGCATAAACAATCGAGGATAACCGAGATCCGATAGAATGCCTGAGCAGGACAAACACATTCTACAGGCTGTCAGAAACGAACTCGGTATCAGCATATATCAAGTTGACCTAGCATTTCGTATATTTTCTATAACCGCATGGAGGGTACTTCATGATCAACTTCCGTATCCGTATTATTTGCAAAGTGTGCAGTTTCTTTCGCCTTCTGTTCACTCACCAGGAGCCAACGTTTGTCAATGCTTTATTGCACAAACTACCGATTCATTGTTTGTCCCTTTAGTCTTGTTGACGAATGAGACGAAATTTCGAAGAGAAGGAATAGCAAAATTGCACAACCAATATTTGTGGGCAGATCGTTATTCCTATGGTATAATATGTACATGTTTTCTCCCAGTATGTTTTGCAGAAGCTTCATGCAGGGACATCATCTCAAATGCACTGACAGGCCTGTTAGAAGATGTACACAGGTTAATACGAAGAAGCGTGATTAAGCAACAACATAAGTGAACCACCACTTATGTTGTTGCTTAATCACATTTTATTCAAAGTGTTCGCGATACACTGGCAGACCTCTACAGTGAATGATAGGTTAGTAGGGAAGAACAGGATATCTGGCTTCCACGATCACTCGACCTCAATCTCTTGGATACACATCCGTGGAGCTCCCTAAAACAAATTGATTTTGCAGCAGAAATTAATAATAATGAGACAACTTGTCACGGTTACCTGCGAAACCATTTGACATTGTTTGCAAGTATTTGAAGGGATCCGCAATAAATAAACAGACAATTGCATGCATGTGTATAAACAAGCGGATATGTTAATATCACTGATGTGATTGTCTGCCAACCACAGGAAGACTGATATTAACATGCAACATTTCAGTAAGTTTTTACAATCACTATACGTTTTCTTCTATCAATTTCGTAATATCCCTGTAAATAAGCAAAGGGCAAACATTTAGAAGGGTGGGTGATATTCTCATGCTAAATAAGGAAGGTTGCTAAATCAGATATATATTTTTAAATATTCGAGATTCAGTAATTTTGTATCTTATTTAGTTTACATATTTTCAGTTGTCATGTTGGCCGAATAGCAATAAAGTTTGATTTCTTTCCAGAAGACTTGAGTTCGAATAACACCAAGGTCGATTTATCAGGAAGGTGATTTCTTGATGCTATCAGACAGCGGAACATTAGGAAAGTGACTGAACACAATATCACGCTCATGGCCCCTGAGTGAAATTGTGTAGAGTGAACTATTTGGAAGTCATGGATAGTCTTGAGAGCACTAAGCCACAAGTCATCCTGATAAAGGGCTTGAGGCTACTGGTTTTGTTCAGGCTGTTGATTACGCTATATAATGCACTCCCTCCCTCTATTGTAACAAAAGTTGATTTAGTATAGATGCAGTATAAAACATAAATGGGCTTGGCGAATTTTTAACAAACATAAAACTTGTCAGGCGTCTGCAACAGAAATGGGCTAGAACCCTTAATAAATAGCAGCCAACTATTATCCATTGATTTATTTCTCACCAAAGAAATAAATGAGAGGTTTTTTTTTTCATCGTTGATTTAATGATCACTGGAAGGAGGTCTAAAATAAGATAAAGTACATTATCATTGGTTAGTATCTTTTTTTATATGAGAAGGCGAAACGAAAGATGGTTACAGATATAGAAAAAATTGAGAACTCGCAATGAGTTTAACCAGTCCATTGCTCTAAGAATGGTTGTAGCTAAGATCAGTATGGAGTGGGTCGCTATAAAGGAGTGGCCTTTTGTTGTAAAATCCGAAATCTCTAATAATCTGCAGCTAAAACATCACTGATGACGTAGGGCAAAGCATCAAATTGCTGTATGTTTTCGATACCATGAAACATTATTTGATTTAATTTACATATCTTTTCTTTGTTTTCGCTTCTACTCAGTTTCTGGAATTAAACTTATATATTTCTTTCCAAATATATATCTTAGCTAAATATTTCTGACAGCTAATGTTTAACAAAAACTAAACAGAATATGAAATTTTATGATTAATTCTAATAATTAATGACAGTAATTATTTCAGACAAATCATCCAGCTAAAGTAATTAGATAAATTTAATCTTTTGTTTCAGAGGGGGAGATGAAGTCTACCACCACACCTATTGCGTCGAAGATATTATTTCTATAAACAGAAAATAGTTAGCCGCTTTAACGATTTAAAAAACAGCAAAAACTGAGCTAAAACTATTATACGTTCCCATAACTTTGATGTTAAAATCAATAAAAATTTGCATCAATCTTGGGAAATATATAAAACAAAAAAAGACATTTATTTTAATAATTTCGCCTCAAGCAAGGTGATAATGTCATTTGGACGTAAGTGGTTGCTAGGAGTGAAAGCGAATGAGAAGAATTTAGTGAGGAGAAATATGGAGAATGGACAATACAAGAACAGCTATAGAAAAACAGAAGGCAGCGTTTAACTTTAGATTTTTTATGGTAAATATTTTAGTTAGCCTGGAAGCAAAAAGTCGAAAACACCTTCTCAGGCGAATAGTTCAAGAAATGAATCGATTAGAATATAACACACGGTTTCATCTAAGAAATTCAAGTACAAAACAGTGAGACGTAGTTTTCCATTTAGCAACAAGTTTCAATTCATACAGAGAAAACGATAAACTCATGTGAACAATTGTCAGGAAATATTTATAGAAAAGACAGAGGGAAGTCACGTCTGGTTGTGGAGACAGTGACTGATGTTGAGATGCTAAATAAGGATAATGTTTTTTTTCATAGAACTTTAAATGTAAATCAATAAATAGTTAGACGATACTACTGTCATCTACCAACAATGTATGTGCGATTTATTTCAAGAATTTGGTGTTAACCGCTAAGATAGACAAATATATTTTAATCTATGATTATTTCTTTCACAGCAATGCTGAAACTTTTGTAAAAATACATATTTATTCTGCTCTTGGCGATAAGGAGAGCATTGCCACGATTCTGAACAAAGACAGCATAACTAAATCTTTACAAAACATTCTTCTGTCAAGAAAAGAAAGCGTTGAACAAAGATAGACACTGGCTTGGCTTCACGGACGGATATTAAAAATCCACTGTGGATTAAATAAAGAAAAGAAAAACTAGAGAAAATTCATTCCTTCAGGAGACACAAAACTGTCTGCTTCGATATTAAACAGAACACCACCGTATTTATGACTGAACAGGGATTAAACGTAAATCAAGATTTAGTTTCCTGCTGTTCATAATATCTGGGGATTTTTAACGAATATGTCTCCTCAGTGAGATTGTGGCTATAGCTCTGCCAGCGAAAAGTGTGAGTATGATAAACTGGTCATTTTGTGATATAGTCTGAAATCTCGGAGAGAATATCATATTTGTTCGAAATAAACTTATTTATAAGTAACTATTTTATATTATAGGGAAGCTGGTTGAAAAACCTTCCTTGTTTAGTATCAATTTCAGTATTCAGTGCCTTATATATGCAGATCCATGGTAACATTCTAACAATATATATATATATATATATATATATATATATATATATATATATATATAATATTCATTAAATTTTTATATATTTTTATATGTATGTGTGTATGTGTGCATATGTATAATGTATATGTATGTGTGTGTATGTGTGTATATGTATACATATGTGTGTGTGTACATATATATTGTGTGTGTGGATTTTTTGTATATGTGTGTACATATATGTGTGTGTATGCGCATGTGTGTGTATATACGTATATAAGTGTGTGTATGTATGTATATATGTATTCATAATTGAAGAATTGTGTGTGTGTGTGTGTGTGTTTATGTGTGTACACATATATGTATGTATAATTGTAAATGAATTTTTTTTTTTTGCTTTTATACCTAGCGGTATCTTTATTTAGTTTAAATTAAATGAGCTAATTTTTAAAAAAAAATTATTTTAAATCCTATATCTTTTTATTCCCTTTAAAAATAATTATACCTTTTTAAGTAAAAGGCCTTTTTCTAATACTTCAATGTTTTTGGAAAGTTAGGTTTTTGAATATGTCCAGCGTCTGTAATATATAAATTTTTTAACTTTCTTTTCTTTTTTCGCCCCCTTTCTTTATCTCTCTTAACTCCCACCTCTTTTCCGTTTTGCTTAACCTAATATCAATTCAACACGCCGTCTGTTCCTTTTACGTTACAATTCTCTTTCCTTTTTTGAGAACCCAGAGGATGCCAAATTTTCTTTTCTTGTTTATTTTATTTTATTTTATTTTATTTTATTTTTTTATTTATGTGTGTGTGTGTGTGTGTGTGTGTGTGTGTGTGTGTGTGTGTGTATATATATACTCTACCCACGTCTATTGAACAAGTTAAGAGGCTCAACCTTTGTTCCCTGTTTAGGATGTGGTTTCCGGCTTTCTCTTTTCCAATCTTTTTACTCTTACGTAGCCCCCTGCACATCAGTGGCGTTACTGCCTTGCTCGAGGTGATACAATAAAAAAAAACAAAAAACAAAAAACAAACAATACATTGCTAACTTTTCCTGAAGATCCAATTTGCTGAAATCTTGGTAGGTTCGTTGGCTCTTTTGGTTATATATATATATATATATATATATATATATATTGTTAAAATAAAATCGATTGGTATTCTAGACGGTAGTGCATGGTCATTTGATCAAGATATAAGCAAACAATCTGTCGATATTCTTATAATTGGCACACTTCAAGCAAGTCAGTGAAGCTACTAAGATGGAAGAGTATTCATGAGAGGATATGAGAAAATATTATTGAGGAGAAAGAACGATAAAAGAACATGGAATTAAGAAGAAAGTAAATAGCGAGTGATATTGCATTCATTTTTTTAAGAAGGTTGACTGGAAGCCAGAAGAGAGTTCTATATTTGTGGAATGCGGGAAAAAAATTATTTACATAGAACTCTAGATTTCATCTGGATATTTCAAGAATAAATTGATGAGACCTTGCCGACAATCTAATACCTCAACTTACTTAACGACAACTGATTTTATTTCTGTTGATTTTTAACAAAATCCAAATATTTACTTAAAGCTTGTCGCTCAGTGGCTTATATCACAAAAATGATCAAGTTCAAGGAATAATTTGAATTAACATTCATGTCTCGAAAAACCATACCTGTACATGAGCTACTAGACTAGCAACTAGCTCGCACTATTTTATAGTGAATGCGATAAAATCTAACCGCAATTTCTACTCTAACATCTTCTTTTCTCGCACTTCCCGCCTATAGAATACCATTCCGTACACTTGCTTCCCCGACAGTTACAATCTCCAAGAATTTAAGTGTAAGGTCAATAGTCATTATCTGAAGCTCTTTTCTTCAGCCATTCTACCGTCATCACATCAGTATTCTCATCCTTCTATTACCCTCTTCCTGACAGCCCCTATAACTTTACCCTCGTTCCCAGTATTTTCTCCCTATGTAACCCCCTGCGCTCCAGTGGAAGTAAAACTGCCTTGCTTTGGGAAAAATGATTAAAAAATAGTCTCTTATTAAAAAAAATGAATCCTTTTGCTGATCACAAAAGACGGATTTATTTTATTAAAGATTACTGCATAAAACATATTAAGTAATGTACGTATGGTGTATTTGTCGGTCTGAATGTGCATGTATATTTAAAACCATCCGTACTTTTCGTCTGAAACATTCCTAAGCGTATATAACGGCGATATTCATCTCATTTTACCTGTGTTACGAAAGCAACAAATTCGTTTGTTTATTGTTTGAATTCTTCATAGCTACAGCTTAAATATAACAGTGCAAAAGTAAATGGCATGTGCCATTTGTTGTTTTCTAGTTTTTTTAACAACACAATTTGAGATTATTTCGTTAAATTGAATAAATAATGATGTACCAAAAATAGCATAATACAACATTACTAATTTTGAACAGACTGCAATTCCAGTTGTGAGATTGCTGTTTTTGTTGTTTTAGCATTCTAACTTGGAATGAAAATTCGTCCGTTATTTTTTTTAAATAGTGTCGGCAGTATTTCCTGGCAAGAAAGTTAAGAATGAAAGAAGAAAACAATATTCCAAAGATAACTATCTAAAATAAGTTTTAGATTTTAAATAAAATTTTGTAAAGAAAGCAAATATTAGTTACATTTTTCTACAGCTAAAAATTAATTATGCAAACATTTTGGTCCGTAGATTTCTTTTGAAATATATGACTCTTTAGAGAAAATATACAATTTAAAACTTGCCTAGTCTTACTATTTAATAAAATTAAAATACAGAATTTAAATATTCACACATTCGCAAGTTTTGGTACACTCTTCTAGACACCAGTGAACAGAGATTAAATTTTTAATCAGTTTATCCTAAGTAATGTAATAAAGCAACTAACACGCAAGAGGATAATGAATTTTAGAGAATTCAAAAAATCTATTAATAAGAATGAAAAATAAATTACCAGAAATTAAGTAAACAGATGATTAGGATAGTTAATGCATTTAAATTTTTGAAAGTCAATTAGTCAAAAGAGTTACACAACCTGTAATTGCGAAAGAAATTATATTTTTTTTATTTATTGTAAGAATATCAGAACATTTATTGGAGCTGAAATTGGATCAGCCATCCGACTAAAATTCCGACAGAAATTGTTACTTCAAATTTAAGCAGTCGTGATATTTGGAGAGGCATGATAGCAGTTCTTACACGATGATCTCCTGATTATACGATGAAAGGAAAGATGATGTAGTCAGTCAGTTATGTGCCGTAAGTGATACACGCTTGGGCGTTCATGTCTCGAAAGAGACATGACTAACCGAGCAGAAGTACTCTGTTCCATTATATAACACATAACTGGAGGTAAGAGACGGATTAATACCTTTCCCAAGGGCAAAGGAATGCAAGAAATGCAACTGGATTTCGAACACGGCTCCCCGATTTATCGTTTCGAGCCGTTATCTACTTCATCACAGTGCACATCCGATGATGTGGTAAATTATTAGAATATAATGATGTAAATCTTGCCTAGGAGTAAGGATACTCCAGCATGAGGTTTGTTCTCATTTTAAATAGTTTTTATTTATATAGACAACTTGCAGACAATGGCATTATTCATTGTTTGTGGAGATAATATTAATGAATTTAGAGCCAAAATATAGAGGTAAAACCTATGTACGTTTTAGTTGATATAAATATACAGTGGGCGATAATTAACTTCAATGCGATCGATATTTTTCGTCATATAATTAATCCAATTTTTAACGACCCATGAAAAGTTGATAATCCGAAAAAAACAACAAATATAAATGACATAGATTGTTTAAAGATGAAACGGTGTGTAACGAATTTTTATGAATTTTATTTAGAATTATCTCTTGGTTTTATAAAAACAAGAATCTAATATCGTTAGTAATATAGTATATATTAGTAATATAGTATATATTAGTAATATATATATATATATATATATATATATATATATATATATATATATATATATATACTTTCTTTCCAGGTGGGAAATGGTAGAATTTAAAAACAGTAGCTAACTCAACGCTATTTATGCATCATTCTCCATGAACACTCTTGGCTACCTCCTTTTGTATACATTGTGCATATAACAAGCTAAAACGCCAAAGTCTGCCGTCGTTCAACGTGTGTCGATTGCTTAGCGGTAGAATCTCCAACAGATGTCAGACAGGTCGGGATTCAGTCTTAGCTGGAAGCAATCAGATGTGTAATTGTACTGATAATC
>JBBBDQ010000428.1:6877500-6932500 GCA_037127315.1 Ascarosepion bandense | reverse complement strand
TAGAAACGCGTTTACCAGATGTTAATCACATGTATCCAAGTGGTTTGATCTATTAACAATTGTAACTAAATCGATCAGTTTTATTTTAGAACACATATCTCTATCAATCAAATGTGGCTTAATAATTACGAGTATTAACGTATATTTAAATTTTGCAATATAGGCGAGCTAAAATTATTTGAAAAGCTCTCAGTGGAGTGGCTTGTCAATCCCCATATATCAGCTAAGTCCCCAGGTGTGGAGAATGGAATCTCAGACAGAACTGTTATATTTACATATTCAATGGGTTACCAGAGATTATCATTCTAACAAGTTTGTAACGGATTCATTTCGCCACCGTTTGATGTTTACAAGCAAGATCAAATACTTAAAGAGGGGAGAATTTAGGTAAATTTATTCATGCCTCAATATAGATGTTTAAACGGATTCATCTTGAATTGTTGTGAATGAATTAGGTTTATGTTTACTTTGGCTGTAATGTTATCAGTATCAGAAGTAAATAAGTACAGAATTGAAGGAAAGTAAGAATGAAAGACTTAGAATTTAGTATGAGAAAACAGAATATGTTTTATATCAAGATAAAGATTGATGTAAATGGGTGTAAGTGGCTTGAAATAATGAAATCATAATCAACCTGGTTAACAAGTTTGACTGTCTGTGTAGTTTATTAAACGATGACACATTGTTTAAAACGGACATCCGGAATATCAAATGAGGCTTTTCAGAAACTTGTAAAGACAAAAAGAAAGTTCATTTAAAAAAAGATGCTGAACATTTATTCTATATCGATCCCTTAAATGTAAAGGATACATTTTTGTGTACTGATAAAGAGAAGCCTTGACATAAGAGAGATATGCATATCCGGTAGAAGTACATCCAAATTCAGATATTGTATTTGTGAGCAACGAGAAACCACCTGGTAATTGTTATTGTTCCCAGGTCTACCTGAGCCAGATTAGTAGAAGCTGTTACAGTCCCAGCTATGGATCAATAGTTACTCTCCAAACAAAAAGAAATACCTATGAAGGTATAAAAATACATTTTATAGCAAAAATAACAAAAATATTATATAAAAGTATTACTAAAAATACATATTTTATAACAAAATTACCTATAATACATCTGTCAATATGTAAAAGCTCTTTCATGATATTAATCCACATATTATCCTAAAATTCTTAAAGAAATCAAACTGTATTACAAAATTTAATTTTGAAAAATCTACAAAATAAAGTACACATATCGTTGCTTAATATAGTAATTAAACTTGCACAAACTTGTATATACAGAGAAGGTGCATTCATTTGTGAAAGCAAAATAACATGTCATATTTTACTTTAAAGCTCGGAAAACTTTTTTTAATTAAATGACCCATAATGTATTGATATGTCGTTAAAAATATCAAATAAAATGAAAAAGAAATTGAGTTTGTATACCTGATAATTAGGTTACCGTAACGTATCAAAGATCGGTTGAATAGAAGTTATATTTGAAGATGTATGCGTAAGATTTTCGGGGCACATTATTAATAGAGACGGCTTAAAAAAATAATACTCAGAAGTCATATTGGATATAGGAACAGAAAAGCAACGATTAAGCTACATGATGTGTTTCGAGAAATGTATGGTACATCGATGACAATGTGGGATGTTAAACTATTTAATGATGGTTACAGTTACACGCAATCGGAAATTGTGAAGAGAAATGAACGTCAATGTGCTGCCTATGATGCAGTTTTATTCATTGCCAGTTGAAGACATATAAATTATTCTACTCATATATTACCAAGTTGAATAATAGGCTTTCAGGAATGAAACGTAGTATGACAAGGCTAAAGTTAAGAAAAGTACATATTTAGCCTCATCAGTCAGAAAATCTATATTCTTTAGTCGTATCATTTCTAAAATTCATAGTTACGATCCGCCATGCTATGTACATTAAGCAAAATTAAATTCATCAGAAAAAAAAGTCAGTAATAACTGATTAGTACTAGCACAGAACAATCGAACTTGGAGTACTATTAAAATATCCGAGCAAGTTCGGGACATTTTCAGAAGTGTTGAACCACCTCTTAATTGCTGTTGTGCCCAGGTCCAATCTGGAACCTTTTGTTAGGGTCCTAACTATTAGTAAATAATTTATTCTAAAAACTGGTGTAAAAAAACTATGAATGTGTAAATATTTTTATACTAAAAATATCAGCAATATATTTTCATACTAAAAAATTACCTGCACTACATTTTGTAAAGAAATTAATAATGCTACCAAGAAACATAAAATTCAACATTAAATGACTTATAAAGAGTTGATATACCGTCAAGCAAGCAAATAAACCTGATCCAAATAACACAGACTGTAGACTCAGTAGAATGAATGCAAGCAATAGCTGAGCAGTACTAACTCAGAAAAAGCAAACATAGAGTGCTTCTGACACATACAAACAACAGTTACACAGGGTTTGCTCTCCATTCTATATAGTATCCAAAAGCATCGAAATATTTTCCACTCGACAACCCGTTTCGCACAGACTAATTATCGTGAGCATCTGTTCTGTCGCTGTTTCTATGGAAAGTGTTCAGAACAACTACATTCCTTAATTCTACCAACTCTAATCTTCACGGCTAAGACCTCCAGTGCCAAGCACATTTCATTTGCATTCAATTAGTGTTATCTAAATTCCTTTCGAAATCTTTTTTTAAGAATCACTGTTTTGTGGAAATGATTGCCAAGAGGTGGCTGCTCTTATGACTACAAACTTAACAAGTTATCCGGATGAACTGTAACTGCAAATCTATATCTCGGGTCTCTATTAAACTTTGTATAAGAAGAAAAACATTTTAAAAAATGAATCATACACTGTATTGCATGTGTGAATATAAAAATATACAAGATATCACTCCCATATTTACTTCATATACGAAGACGACCATCAATTCTTTTATTAATATTCCTTATAAACCACTAATGGACTACTCCAATGAACTTTTCCATCAACCAATTAAGATGATTTTGTGGTGCAGTGGATAACGGCTCGGAACGAGAAACCGGGCAACCGAGTTCGAATTCCAGTTGAATTGATTGCATTCACCTACTTGCAAAAACCCTTGGAAAAGTTATTAATCCGTCTCTTCCTTCCAGTTATGGGTTAAATAACAGGACAGATTGGGTTCTATAGCCTTAGCTGGCAAACAGTCTACTACAGAAAGTAATGGCAACCTACTGAGGGATAATCCTCTACCCAGTCAGTCATGTCTCTTTCGAGACATGATCGCCCAAGCGTGTTTCACGTATGGCACTTAACTGACTGACCAAATTGTTTGTTGCAAATGAAGGTTCGTCAATACTCCACCATGTATTTTGAGATCATCATTTTAAAATTACTTTAATCGTTGTTTTACACGCAATACGATATTTTTCTACTTCCGTTGATACTGTATCTGTCATATCGTGAGTTTGTAATAGAGAGTTCTATCATAAAAAAAACTCTGGTTTTGCTTATGATCTTTAGTTTTCAGAAAATTAAGAATTATTATATATTACCCGATCTTTACTTGAAATAATTTCAATCCTATTTCGTAAATCTCCGTAACATTTCGTAAGATTGTTTTTGTTTACTTTTGTTTACATTAGTATACAATAACAGCCGCTATGAATATTGCGAAAAATTAGGAATTAATGGATTTACAAGGTCTAATCCTGAGTTGGCTAACTAAAAGATTCTTCGTGGTTAAGACACCCTAGATCAACTGACGGCTATTTGTAGGTATATAGGAGTCGCAGGTTTGATTTCCGGCGGAGGGTACATATTGTCATCACAAAATTTCTCGAATATAAAACCAGAATATATATATATATATCAGCATGCCTTGTGGGCATAGAAGAATCCAAAGGAGTATCCCTTACATATAATGGTAGGATAACTCTCTAAGAAAGCTCTAAACATATATGCATATAAATACATATAGAGCAAATATTGGCAGACGCGTTATTTCATGGTAATTCGTGGTAATATATATATATATATATATATATATATATATATATATATATATATATATAAACTTATTTATAAGTGGATCTTTGTCTCTGTGTGTGTGTCAGTGTGTGTGTATCCTTTAACTATAGACACCCAAACGGCTGAAACAATTTTCTTGAAAATTTACACAGTTGTGCTATAAGCGTCAGCGATTGTTCTTAGCTAGGTTTTGTGTCGTGGTACCCCTGATAAATATCGATAATCGAAAAAATCGTGTTATAGAAGGTGTGTTACAATTTTAATCAAATTTGATACACTCATAGACAAAAACATAAGAAACGATATTCAGAAGTTTAAATGGTGGAGTTCTTACAATAGAGCAGAAAATTTGATATCGATACCAGAAAACCAAAATTTGATTTACATTCATTCATTTTTCTCTCAGTCTAGGGTTTCGCTTTAACAGAAAATCGATAATATATATATATATATATATATATATATATATATATATATATATATATATATATATATATGTAAAGATGTTTGTGTGTGTGTCTGTTAATCTGCCTGTATATCTGGATTGTTTCAGCCCTTTTATTTTAGTTTTTGCATCGGGTTTGGCTCTAATTATGTATAATTGTAGTTCTTAGCCTCAGCCATGATACCATTTACACAGAGGATTTATTTAGCCTTCAAAATTCAGTTCATGACGAAAAAACTTATTTGATATCTATACCAGGAAATCAAAATTTGATTTACATCCATTCATTTTTCTTTCAGTCTACGGTTTCGCTTTAACTGGTAAAACTATTGCTTTTTAGTCTTTCGTGCCAACGTCCAAAGAGTCTGAGCTCCATGACGATGGATTAGTTTTAAAGCTTTCATTACACCCGAGCAACTCCGGGATAAACTGTTAGTATATATATATATATATATATATATATATATATATATATATATATATATATATATATATATATACTGCTTAATTATACATAAAACAAAGTATCTACTAAAATAATAAATATACTAAAATACGAGTATCCATTAATAAATAATGTTCAATCAAATAAATAATATATATATAGTCATCCGCAGACATATCTGTTTCGCTGTATTACAGCTCATCAGTACGGCTTAGATTTCGGTCGCTTCCTAACCCAGGATCGAAACCCGTCAGTCGGCGTTTCTACCTCTAGGCCACGAGCGTCCAGTAGAAGAAGGCAGGCTTTTTAGCACGTAGAAACTCGCCCAATAGCTTGTGTGCTTCAATTCATTATCGAATGAGCGGTGCGTAAATGCCGGAAGTAGCTACTGTTTACGAAGTCTACCACTCTTCCAGGGTGCTCAATCAAGGTGTGAGAGCGTAAATACAATAAATACATTTATATACATATATGTTTTCATCTATTTTCCCCAGGAGATGATTATCCAATTTTTAGTACTACAATCAATTCTGCATCAGTTAATGTAGATAGATACTGTGGTATAACTACTAAAGAACTGCATTCATCATTTTAAAAATATATAGCCTACATATTCTTTGAAATTCGTCTCAGTGTGCGCCGAGAAATACGTCTACGTAACACTGGTACGCACACGACCATTACTAATTCTGTCAATGTCTTAAGACTTGTGTGTTCCTGTCTCATTCTTGTTTACCAATGACTGTCAAGCTATTGAATTTATTTGGAACGATAACTGAACAAATATCTCAAGTAACTATATTTAGTATGGAACATATAAAAAACAGTATTTTGTCGGATCGCTTCATATTTAATTAAATATTCAGTAAATAACTCACACACTAAAATTAAATCTTATATAATCGGCGCTTTTGCTGCCATAGAATAATTTTAAGTATTTATATTATCAACAAAGCCGCCATACCAATAAAAGCGAAGTTATATTGTGTTTATTTGCTTCATTTAAGCAGCATTAAGTATAAAAAAGAGATAAAAAGAAAAGGCGAAGATAAATAAATAAACGCTATGTAATATTAAGTCCCTCATTGGCCTCCTTATCATTGCGACACTTAATTGTTTTGTTGTTTCTTCTGTAAAGTTTATCGGCCTCTATAATGGACATAAACCTATTTTTGTCCGTTTCAATGAAGAGGCACTTGACGATTGGTGTTTATATTCCCATAAAATCAAATTAAACTGAGCGTTTTATCTACGAATCTGGAAAGGTTTTATGATATGTCCAATTCGATGGTGATCAACAGCAGGGCAATGCGTATTTTATACCACCAGATATTACGCTCTGGAAAATAATAAAAATCAACGAGAATAAACAGTCGCACAAAAGAAGTGAAACATTTTTTTATCTTCAAACTTAAAATAACGCTTTTCTTTTCTGTTTTATATCATAAAGACGTTTTAATTTTTCTCCGATTGACTTGAAACCTTGTTCTTATGATATAGTTACTTATGGATTTATTTAACGCTGAATATTTCGAATTTCCTGCTAGATGAAAATTAGTTCATATTGGTGTGGGGCTTCTCGGATTATACTTTACATCTGAAACAATTTAATTATTAATGTATCATCCACTACCTCAAGTTACTTGTAAAATTTGTTATGACATTGTTTACATGCAGACTTACTTTGTACATTTCACTTAACAATATTATTCGTTCAGGAGATGATACTATGACTAACGTCTCTTATTGGCACCTTCTGCCGAGATCAAAACCGTTGCAAGTTCTTTAACTTTTAATATACTTCAAGTTACATAATGGTCTTTGTAGTTATTTTTATTTTTATTTCCACACGTGATTGGCTATTTTGATAATTTACAGTTTTCTAGCTTGAATCTACATTTGTGTTCGTACCATATATTTTTTCTTAATTTCCTTCATTAAATTCCATACTCCCCCCAATCACCGAAGTTAAGCAACATTGAGCCTGGTCAGTACTTAGATAGGTGATCGCTCGGGAATACAAGTTGCTGCAAGCGTTTATTGATGGATGTGCGTTGTGATGCAGTGGATATCGGCTCGGAAAGGGAAATCGGTGAGCCGAGTTCAAATTCCAGTTGAATACCCTTCTTTCACTTAAGCACTGGTACCCTTGGTGAAGATATTAATCCGTCCCTTCCCTCCAGTTATGGCTTACATAACAAGGGTAGGAATTGGGGACCCTGCCCTTAAAAACAAATCCCAATAAATCTTGATACTCGAAAAGAAAAATGTATTACTAGCCACAAGACTTTTATAAAAAAAAACAAGTATAAAATGTTGAAAGAAAAAGGTATTACCAGCAATAAATAAATAAAATTTAG
Organism: Ascarosepion bandense; assembly: GCA_037127315.1. NCBI lineage: Eukaryota > Metazoa > Mollusca > Cephalopoda > Sepiida > Sepiidae > Ascarosepion > Ascarosepion bandense. The sequence goes on along the minus strand of JBBBDQ010000428.1, from coordinate 6,925,235 downwards.
TTGGCAAGAAATGACCCGCAGAGGTTGATTTGCTATAAAAGCAAAACAGTCAACCAACCAACATTCCATACATCTCTAACTCATTCACTTTTCAAACTCTGTCATGTTGGCAATTGTTTTTGTCTCTCCAATTCAACTTTTCATTAAGGATATTTTGCTTCATATATGCTTTTAAATTCTTGGTGATTTACTTCTTTAAGTAATTTTCTAAATTCTAAAAGCAACTGTAACATTATTTAACTGTATTTCTATAGAATATCGTACGTAATTCCTAGTCTTCAAGGAAGTGTTTAATAATCAATTTAAAAATATTTCCCCAATTCAGAATTGGTTAGATTCAGTGTTCATAAACCTTAAATTTATTTTCAGTTTCCTATATAAGGAGATATTGACAATTTGCAAATTATATTCTATATCTAAATTCTCAACAAAGTATTTTATTCATTCTTACCTATATTTTGAAGAGTTTGAAAAGTATTTCTTTTATCTTGTAATTTTATTTTTTGTTGTCCGGCACTATAGTCAACCTATCTTTTCTATATAATCCGTTGTGGTCTATGAGAACTACTTCGTTGATCTCATTTAGAAAATCAAGACCATATTAGTTTGAAGTCTTGAATTAATAAAACGAACCTTGTAGTACATCAAAATGCTCTTTTATGATTGTTTAATCCATGTTGAATAGTATACATTTACGACAAATTAAAATAACGTTTATATATTCCGATGGTTTATTTATGAACTACTTAGCAAAATTCAAACGTCCATCAAAACCTTTTCAAATACTAGAGTTTTATGATGTCATATGTTGTCATTTTTTCCTTTGCTTATATCTGATTTTCAGGAAGCAAGAAAGACACTCAATTGTTTATTGAATTCTAAAATAGAAATACTTAATAAGTGCAGACATGCGAAGGAAGTGTTGGCTTTTCAATTAGGAATGCTTGGCAAGTTTGCCTTTTTCCTTATTTTCTCTTTGTTGTCGTTAGTAGTTTTAGGTTTCCGTCTTCGCCAGTTGGCGCTTTTTATTTTTTATTTTCATTTTAATCTGTGTGTTTCTTAATAAATATTACCCCCTTTTTGCGTTTGGTGTCTTCCTTTTTTGGGTCACGTGTGTTATTGAGTTTCCTTTATCTTGTCGTTGTTTTAACCAAATTTCCCTGAAGATCCGTTTAAGTGAAACCTTGGTAGGTTTGTTGGCTCACAAGGCTCATTTATATATATATATATATATATATATATATATATATATATATATATATATATATATATATATATTACATTGCCGTAAATCCATACTATTCCACAATGATAAAGCATGGATTAAACAATCTATTAAGGGAATATTTAATATACCATCAGATCCGTTTGATTAAGCCAAGTTTTCCTGGCTAATACGCCTGTATTTTCTAAATACGATCACTGAAATAGTTTATATAAGCAACCATAGATTGTATAGTGCTGACTGGTTGATGATAGAGCCAGAAAACGGAGGAGCAAAGGACAAGATGTGACAAATGCTTTTCGAACTCCTCAAGAGCCACGATTTTGAAATAGAGTTCGAAATGAATAAAAAAAATTTGTCCAAAATTTAAATGTAGAATTTGAACTGAAAACTAACGGTGTCTCTCATCATATAAAACCTGACACAAATTTAGTGTATGAGAACACTGGATCTAACCATTCTGCTGACATAATTAGAACACATAATATCTAAAAATTCATCTGACAAAATAATTTTGATGAGAGAAAAAATATTATGAAATTGATTTAGATGAAAATAACCATAAAATATATTTGAACATAAACCTCAAATAATCAAGCAAACGAAAATTAAGCATACACCATTTAAAAACATCTTCTATACATAAAAAGAACCCCAAAAGTTTTCAGGATAATAAAAAGCAATAGGAAATTAACAAACTTCAAACTCTACCTCACTTAAAAGAAATCGTCAATAATTGTTGATTGTTTTATCAGGTCTGAGCTTTCGGATTACATAAGCCATTATCAAAGGATGAACATTTAAAGTTCAGTGAACATAGAACATTTAAATTATTAACAGAGTAGAGTTATACAGAGAAAGTTATTGCGATTTCTTGTCGTCTTTCCATGATAACACTATCAAGCTAATCAGATCATACGAAAGGATCTTAGTCAAAATAGACAGAACTTGTCTATATTATTCAATGTAACCTGTATATATATATATATATATATATATATATATATATATATATATATCTTACCACATATGAGAATACCACATCAAAAGTAATAAAACTGAAAGAAAAAAGGGAAAATGATAAGATCAGGTTAAAGGCAGGTTAACATCTTGGCGGTCAAGGAGGGAAAAGACTAGGATGAGGGAAGTAAAAAGGAAAAAAAAGAAAAAGGAGAGAAAATTGGTTAGTATGTATTCTTTGGGGCCAATCCAAAATGAATCTACACTCTGATTAGCAAAAGAAGCACATATGTAAATGTTTATATATTCCCACATACATACACAGCAAACAAACGTTTTTGTCATTCAAGTGTAAATCGTCTGCACAATCAACAGCAAGATTGCCTGATGATGAGAATTTATCTCGAAACATAGAAATTTCCGTCTCGCAATGTACATTTAATTCATAACTCTCTCTCTCTCTCTCTCTATATATATATATATATATAGGGAGAGAGAGAGAGAGAGTTATGAATTATATATATATATATATATATATATATATATATATATATAGAAATGACATTTAAGTAATAATTTATATCTGTTAATATGCATACACACACACAGACACACACACAGAGACACACACACATATATATATATATATTAACAGACATAAATTATTTGTTAAAAGTCATTTGTATTAGATATGTATATTTGAATATAATTTATGTTTTTTTTAATAATCGCTATATTTACTTGCTTACATGTACCAGACAAAATTTTCAAAAGCCTTTCTAGAAAAACATGAATTTCTGTGCGTAGTTGACAGGTCAAAGCACGTCAGATGTAATGACACTTTCCCTAGGGAAAAGCATGTTTAAATCTTGCTCCCGAGCGTAAATTATTATAATGAGTTTTCCCGAATATTCAGAGCATCATCTTTGGAAATACGCTTATTTAATAAAAATAACGTTGAAGTAATAATAACAATAATTATAATACTATATATGTATATATACAGAAAGAAAACACTATAAAGAAACAGTACAAGTGTGAAAAATAGTTTGCCAGTTGCACTGAAAATCTCGGATATAAGTTTAGTTTTCTCCTAAATCGATTGGCAGTATTCGTACTCTGATATAAGCAAGACGTGTATTAATGATTTTCCAGAATAGCAGTACCTACTTAAAACCGAAAATTAGAGTCACATTATAATTCTTGTTTCCTTTTTCTTGGCCCGCGTCCAGATTAATCTAAGCTGATTATTTTTTTCTTTTCACCGAAGTTGAGTCGAACGCCTTTGGCGTTGAGCTTTGTGCGGAAATCTACTGTGAATGTAGTGTCTACTACCCTTATAGCGTAATGGGTTACGGTAGACATAGAAATTGACCAATGGGCAATTCTTAATCTACCTTCGAAGAGAAGGATGAAATTAGAGCTGAGAGATTGTCTTGCGCCAAATAACGAAGTAGAAAATAATTGTTTGCCATGAGGTTTGAAATTCTTGCATTATATGTATCTATCTGTAGATGAGTTTTAAGAAAATTGATTGTTGGACATACTTCTTCTAAGTGCCATGTTTTTTCAGGACGTAGACATTCATGAACTTCCACGTCTCCATATCCCTGGTGGCTTTTAACACGCTTTCTCCTGTTACACCTCGCAACCCCCGTTCTGTTATTCACATGCTCAGTCTCTTCAAATATGATTTCCGTTGCTTTCTCCATTCTATTTTTCCCTATTTCTGGCCTGTTAATATATGGTTCTCCAAGCCCTTTTTCCTCATTGCATTTCCCAGGAGCTTTAGCTGTTTCTTCCTGATGCACATTATTCATTTCTATTTCGTTTCTATCATTTCCAAAACTTCATTATTGCTCAAATGCTGGATCTATATCAGCAGCAACCTTCTGTTAAACCATATTTCAGTTGCTTCAAGTTTTTCCTTCATTTGGATGATATTGTCCAGCGTTGTCTGCCATATTGAAGAACTGTCATCACTTAGCAATCCAGTACTCTCTTCCTTGTTTCCAATGAAATTTTTCCTGTCTCTTAATACTCTGGATAATGATTATGATTAGATAATGTACAAAAATACTTCAATTCAGATTAATATACTTTAAAAGTTTATTTTACAGTAGAGACGCGGCAAAAATATATAACTTATAAGTTTGTTTAAATTATATATATATATATATATATATATATATATATATATATATATATATATATATATATACGCACACAATCATATATATAATATTTATTAAAAATATATAACATAAATATGTTATAATATCATGAAAAATTAGCTGTTTAGTTTTAAAAATACTTGTGGCATATCATATGATGGTGTTTATTTCTAGTTGAAAAGATTTAAAAAGTTCAAAACTAGACAAATGCCCTCAATCTGGGTGACATAGTTACATAATCCGTGGGGACAAATCAAAATACAGGTAATTTCTCATTTGTAGAACATAAAGACATTCTCTAAAATACTATCAAAAAAGTTCTTTAAAAATAATGTCAGAGATTACGAATGTTAAATTCTAAGTTTAACAAAGCATTAGGTTTATATTAGTTTAACGTCATTCAAATATGGAACGGAGAAGAGAGATAGACCCACATATATGCAAATATTCAGATGCCCAAATATGGACAAACAGACAAATATATACACGCATACATACGTAAATTCGTACATATATATATATACATAAATATATACGCATATATATATATATATATATATATATATATATATATATATATATATATATATGCATACACAATTTTTTTTCAATTATTAAGTTTACAACGAAGAAATTTATCCATTAGATTTAGAGTCAGGTTAACAAACGTCTAAAACACTTCATATTTTGGATTATTGTAAGACCGAATTCATAATATTACTTGGACATAAGTTTTAAATAATTTAAAAACAGAGTTATATTTCTGTGTGTAAACACATACTTATAATCAAATATATACGCACGCAAACTCACATGCAAAACAAAATACTGCTTAATATGTACGGACTTTTTGGGAAAATAATTCTGGTCTGATAATAAAAGATTTGTTGATGAGGGCCTCAAACTCAATACAGAAAACTATATCAACTTTCTTGAGCAGGTAGTGCTTATCTAGGTCAAGATAATGGCTTCTTATATACCCTTTGGCTGGCAAAACTGTCCTTTATGGCACTCAAACAGCATAAAATCATGGCTGTCAGAAAAATTCTACCATCATATCACCATTTAGACCTGGCCACCGAATCCCCAGACTGCAAACTCATTGATTATTATGAGCGAGAGACCAAACACCTCTTTATAGCACCAAAGATGATCAGCAGCAAGGATTATGGCAGAATTCGTGACTTGAGCAAGAAAACCCTCAAGAAGTGAGCAAATATTCCGTAGTCGTCTGAAGGTCATGGTTGAAGCTATTGAAAATTTTATTAAATGACTATACTCGTTAGTGTTTTATACATTTTTGTGTAACTTTGGTAAACATTAGTGACCACTCTGTTTCATTCATCAGCATGGCTGACTCGGATGTCTAGGAAAGGGAATTGTTACGTCTTCTCGGATAAGATTTCCGGATTACATAAAGTGGAAAGACTATATTGAATCCATTGCCAGATAAACAGCTTTAGAGTGTTTAACTACTGTTTAGTGCTAGACATTTTTTCTCGGATATCGGCTTGGAACGAGAAACCGGGGAGCCGAGTTTGAATTCCAGTTGAATCCATTGTATTCACTTACGCGCAAATACCCTTGGGAAAGGTATTAATCCTTCTTTTCCTTCCAGTTATGGGTTAAATAGCAGGACAGATTGGGTTCTATAGCCTTGGTCGGCAACCAGTCTACCGCAGAAAGCAATGGCAACCTACTGCGGGATAATCTTCTGCCCAGTCAGTCATGTCTCTTTCGAGACATGATCGCCCAAGCGTGTATCACGCATGGCACTTTAACTGACTGATATTCTGCTCCGGCTTAGAATATTTGTTCCGATTCTCCAGCGATTTTCTTACAGTTTCTTGATAAAATTCAAAGATGAATCCAAAATATTATTGCTCCTGTACTGAAGTCACGAATTCAGTCGTTTCCCATCGACGCAAGGTTGATTGGCTCAAGATTTAGTATAACAACTTTAATGGTATATTGTTTAGATGATCTCTACGGTATGACGCCAAGACTCTTGAATTTAGGCATAGTACTACAAAAGCGACGACGTCTCATAAATTTAAACCTGATTTGATTAGATGAAACTGCAAAATATTTGATATCAGGTTCTGTTCTCGCTTCTGCAAATATATATATATATATATATATATATATATATATAGTGTATCGAGGCAGCAGTTAATTTTCTAAATATATACTGTTAAATATAATTGACAATGAATATATATAATGTTTCATCATGAGCCGTTCTAAAATTCGTATTTCGGCTTTAATTTAAGGTGAAAATAAAAACAAAGATTCTCCAACATAACTTAATAAAAACTTTTGGAGAATTTTTGTCCATATTTTCACCTGCAATTAAAGCCAAAATGCGTTGTTCAGAACGGCTCATGATTAAACATAATAGACATTCATTGTCTCTTATATTTAACAGTATATGTTTAGAATATACACGATTAAGCCCTACTGAGAAATAGTTGGTTTTTAAAACAGTAGCTACATACGCATTTACTCATCACTTATTCAGTAAGGAATCAGAAGTTTTTCGGCTACTAGCGAATATATCGTGTATATAAGACGCTAAAATCCGCACTGCCAACCGAGCGCCTGGATCTCAGAGGTAGAATCGACGATTGATTCGGTAACGACAATAATAAGTTGTGTTGCAGCAAAACATGCTTGCATTCGGGTGATTATAACTATCTGTCTACCTCTGTGTGTGTGTGTGTGTGTGTGTGTGTGTGTGTGTGTGTGTGTGTGTGTGTGTGTGTGTGTGTCTGGGTGGGTGTTTGAGTGTAAGTATATAAAATGTTATAAAATATGTCGGATTAATATTTAAAGAATCTATTCCAATATATATATATATATATATATATATATATATATATATATATATATTGTAAGAAAGTTATAGATCACGTAGGTCATACGAGCACACGTTATTCCGAAATGCGAAGATTTTGTGTAGTGATACTATGCTTCTATAAACCATTGTAACAACCATTACAACACACACACAAACACACACACAAACACACACACACACACATATATATATATATATATATATATATATATATATAATGTATTAAGGCAGCAGATAATTATCTAAATATATATTGTTAGATATGAGAGAATGAATGTACATTATGTTAAATCATGAGCGATTCAACACACAGTGTTTTGTGATAATTTCCATCTAAATAAAGCCAAAAGTTATCAACATTTGGATATATTTTTCTTACGCTGGATCTAAACTTTTTGTTCACATGAGCCATTTTCAGAGTATTTTAAGGGACGTTAACATAAATATATCAAATGTATTAAATTTCTTTTGTTTTGATGAGAATATTGTTATGCATCGAAAACAGTCCTGAAGAGCAGACGCAGGCCGTAATTTCGGTGGCTGTTGCTCGGTGGCTGACATAATAATTTTGAAGGTCAACACAAGACAAATTTCATCTTAGAGGGTCGATTTCTTTATGTTTAGCAATCCTAAGATGGCTCTCATGAGCAGAAAACTTAGAACCAGCGTAATAACATAATTTGTCAATGTTGGACAATTTTGTCTTTATATTCAACAGAAATTTAAGCAAAAATAGGATGTTTAGAAGGGCTCATGATTAAATATAATAAACATTCATTGTCTGCTATATATTTAACAATATATATATATTTATATATATATAGTCATCCGCAGACAGATCTGTTTTCACTGCTCATCAGTACGGTGAGAGAGCTGATTGCTTTTTAGCCTGGATTGAAACCCGGCTGAACTGGCGTCAGTCTCCGATTCTACCTCTGAGCTATGGGCGCTCGGTAGAAGGAGGCAAATTTTTTTAGAGTGTATATTATCATTATACACGGTCAATAGCTGAGAGTGTTCTAATTCATTGCTGAATGAACGATGAGTATATACTAGAGTTGCTACTGTTTTTCAAAGCATACCATTCTTCCAGAGTGCTCAATCAGGGTGTGGGAGCGTAAATAGTCATCCACAGACAGATCTGTTTCTCTGTACCACAGCTCATCAGTACGGTTAGACATCTGATTGCTTTTTACCCAGGATTGTAACCCGATTGAATTGGCGTCAGTCGGCGATTCTATCTCCAATCCATGGGCGCTCGGTAGAAGAAGGCATACTTTTTAGCGTGTATATTATCATTATACACGCCCAATGGCTGAGAGCGTTCTAATTCATTGTTGAATGAACGATGCGTAGATGCTAGAGTAGCTAGCATATACGTGTGGGAGCGTAATATATATATATATATATCGTCATCCGCAGACAGATCTGCCCCACTGCATCACAGCTCATCAGTACGGTTAGACTCCGATTGCTTTTTAACCCAGTATTGAAATCCGACCGAATTGGCGTCAGTCGGCGATTCTATTTCTGGCCACGGGCGTCCGGCAGAAGAAGGCAGACTTCCCAGCGCGTATATTATCATTATACACGCCCAATAGCCAGAGTGCTCTAATTCATTATTGAATGAGCGATGCGTACATGCCAGAGTAGCTACTGTTTTTCAAAGTCTCCCATTCTTCCAGAGTGGTCAATCAGGGTGTGACAGCGTATATATAACTTGTTTTCGGTGACGATATTTGTCTTCTGGTCAACTTTATGGAGACATTTAGAATGATTTTGCTTTGAGACAAGTATATACACAGAAAGAAAACAAATCTTTTTAATTTTTCACGATATATACAAAATGTTAATAAATCTACACTTTTTGTCTATATCGCATTCATGTGTGCTGCATCTAATATAATCCCCACTGGTTCCAATTTCAATTGTTGAATCTCATTTAGGGCAGAAGATACGCTAATTTCAAAAGTAGTGCCTTAGATTTACTTGACATACTGTTATTATTTAGCTATTACATTTTTCCTTACTTCATGATCATTAGTTTTGCTATTTTTGTATCCGTATAGATAGTTATTTTAGTAATCGAATGAGATCAGTGTTAATGTGTTTTTATTTTGTTGACTTTTTTTCTGCTTTTTACGCTTTTGCATTTTTGCAAATTTCGACACAGTGGCGATGCCGTTTGTCTTCTTTAAAATGACTTCACTATTCTCTCAGTTTCTAATAGATAGAAGTTTCCTTCCTAACTATTTGTTTCTAGTAGTGAGAAAAGTAAACATATTGATTGTATCATCCACGTGTCCTGGTTTATAATGTTGATAATCTAATCGATGCAAAGAAACAATATATTTTAATGGTAATTCTGCTTTTATCTTTTCAAATTTCTTAAATATTTTTTCCACTGCAATGAGAAGAGTTGGAAAAAATATTGATTATAATTCTTAATTAGATTAATTTCACATGTGTCTTTTATCTACGTCATTGGACGCGTTAATTAATAATCACTTTATATAACCCACGGTGTTCGCAATAACTGTAATTAAATCTTGAACTTAAGGACAGATGAAAAAGAGATAAAAACTGCAACAGGCTAAAAATGACGGAAAGCTAATGAGAAGTGATAGCAATCAAAACAATGTTTTTAATTAGAACGCTTTTCTATGCACACGTACACGCGCACACACACATATGCCACCTGGCATATTTCAACAAATTTAACAGTTTTCTAGTGACAGGTTTTACAAATATATACGCACGATTCGATGGATGAATTGTCGTCTAAATTACACAAAAATCAAAATAACACTGACATCTGATTTTAACAGAAAATGTTACCAAAATTACACGAACATATCTTGAAATAGTAAGGAGCATATTTATTCAAAAACTATTGGTTTCAACGACGCCCTCTAGACGATATAAAAATATTCTGCATATCTTCAGGAGTGTTTCTATTTTAAATTAGTGAATGCTTTCATAATCCTTGCCTGCTGTACATCTTAGATGTTACAAGGAGTTTTGTTAATTGATCGCTCAACCACGCTATACATATTTAATAGGGTTGAAGCCTGGAGAGTTAGTTGGTTAGATATAAGGGGAATATGCCCTCAGAAATTGTCTTACAGTCGTGCTTTTTTTCACTTTATTGTGTGGCATTGTGCAAAGTCAGGTTTCTAGACATAAAGTCTTCTAGCAAATAACTACTTAACCTAGTGTGATACTACCGCAGGCTGGACTGCTGCCCTCAAGCCAGATCCTGGTCTAAACGGCACTAGATGTGACGCCTCCGCCTGGCTGGCCGTCTGTCTAATGTGAGGCCCGTTCTAGATGACGGTCTTGACGATCCCAGTTGTGACACTGCCACCCGGTCGCGACGATCCCGTCCGATGATGTCGCCACAAAAGCTGGACTACAAAACGTCTTTTGCAACAACGGACCACTGTCCCACGTTGTGATTAGATCCCAGAAGTCTCGTCATGCAATTTCAATTGTCGTCCCTTTTAGCTAGTCCGGACACTGGTTTACTCTTATGAGTTGAAAAAAATAAACACGGAACCAAAAAAATTAATAAAATAAATGAACGAAGTCGAACACGTCTGTAGAGCCACGTAGAATGTCTTTATATAAAGAATAAAAAAACAATGTCTGTTTTTTCCCAACAATACAGTTGTCGAAAATGATATACAATCGTCGAAAATGATTTTTACAACAGAGAGAGATAGTTCGCCAAAAGCATCATAGCTTCCAATCGTTAAATGAAATGTTTAATCTAAGTTTCGTTAGCGTTGAAATGTACTTCTAAAACAGCAAATTTTTTCGGGTTCTTGACGGAATCTGACGGAATGTGCCGAATCGGAGCGGCCGCTGGCGGAGTCTGTGGAGGTACTGACGGTAGTGGCGTTCTGCATAAAATCTGAGCTAACTAGCTCTCCAACTGAACTTTTCGTGTCGAGCATCTATTTTTATAACCAGTTTCGATCCTCCCTGGGGATCCAGCTGGCTCACACTCTTCGACTAATGAAAATCGGTCACCGCCCCTTCGATTTGCGGATGTCTTAGCTCGACCAATGAGATTATGCCAACTCATTCAAGTCGGGTTATTTCGGACTGGTGTATTAAACAGTGGCCTTGGCATCCGGGTGACCTTATCAAATCACTCTGACAATTGTTTTGTCTACGGGTTTTCAGATTAGCGGAATCAACAATTTAACTCTAAGAGAAAGTTATGAACATGAAAAGATTTGAAATTTACAATCATGAAAGGCGAGAAATTATTTTCCCAAAATAATCAAACCCTATGCTCCCGTGTTTTTAGAAGCACTTGATGGTATAATTTTTTTTTACTAAGCTAACATCGCGTGACGCAATAAAACCTTAATAATATCACCAATATCAATTTCTCTCTCCGTTGTTTTAAACCAATCAAAGGAAAGTATCACCGCGGGAGAAGAGAAAGCATCACCGTGCGAGATAGTGTCACACTAGGACAGCACTATCTCTACAAGGCATTTGATATAGGCTTATATATTGAGTCTGTGGTTCTGTGGGTAAATGAATGGCGGTAAAAACTCACTGTCAATAGTGATCACTCTAAACACATTTGTAATATCCATAAGACTTAGATATCTTTTTTTTTAATCATATCACCCCGAGCAAGGCGGTAATGCCATTGAAGCGCAGAGGGCTACGTAGGAATGAAAAGATTGGAAAAGAGAAAGCCGGAAACCACATCCTAAACAAGGAACAAGGGATGAGCCTCTTCACCTGTTCAATAGACGTGGGTGGAGTGTGAACCGGGCGAGAGTTTAGTCTATCTACTCCAATTGAAAAAAAAAAAGAAAACAGTGAAAAGATTGGAAAAGAGAAAGCCGGAAACCACATCCTAAACAGGGAACAAGGGGTGAGCCTCTTCACCTGTTCAATAGACGTGGGTGGAGTGTGAACGGGGCAATAGTTTTCCGAATATTTATTATTTTTCACTCAAACACTCATCAGTATTCGTATTTGAGCTTACGCTGCGAATTCTGGAACATATAATGTGCCGTTTTTAAGTGAATTGCGTCATTGCGCTTGTTTACTTACAGGAGTGACACAACTGACTATATTGTGCAGCTAAAAAAAAAAAAAAAATAACCCATATCTACGAAAATGAAAAAAAAATTGATAGTGACCTTTTACACCTCACACCCAGTATATATAGTTACATTGAACCGCGGTGTTGTGGTATTTACTACGAATGTGTCGCGTAAGAATTCTATTACAGTACGTTATATTAACTTAAATGCACAAAGTACAGAAAAGGTATGAATGGATTACATCTCCCCCCCATCTATGTGTATATATCAGACCAGACTTACTGGTAACCTTAGTGATGAGACAAGAAGGAATCCTACGTATTCTAACAATCTTCTTGGTGATTGAATTCCGTCAGGCACTTTAGCCCTCAACACATTAATGATTATACAGCTTCAGCATATGTGATATCCCTACTATAATGACGGGTTACGATTGTTGTTTACATATATAAATATGATAAAAATTACTATTGTATAAGGATCTTGTACCTCATTAGATGGTCTGATGATCGCATGATGGTCAAACTGAGAAAAACTTAAAACTGTTGATTTCTATGTACACATGGTCTTTTTAACAAAGTGCACAGATAAATGGGTATAGCAATATGCAAGAAGATGTATCTCAGAAAAAGCTATTTGAATTGAATAAATAGTAATTCTAAAATGAAGTTAGCTTACGGTCACACAACGTTGAATCATAGTGAGTGGGTATATATATATATATATATATATATATATATATATATATATATATATATGTATGTATGTATATATATATATAACATATATATATATATATATATGTATGTATATATATATATATATATATATATATATATATATATATATATATATATATATACAATCACACACAAACACATAAGATATAGTATATATTATAGGTCGGTTAATAATTGAGAATTTCAAAGCCAACAATATTGACCATATGTTTCATGATACTTAGCGTATATCAAATGTATTAAATTTCTTTTGTTTTGATGAGAAATATTGTTATGCATCGAAAACAGTCCTGAAGAGCAGACGCAGTCCGAAATTTCCATAAGTGATTGGGCGGCACCGACAGTATATGAAGCACGAAGCAAAAAGATTAAAGTCGGAATTCTCGAATACTCCCGCTTTCTATTTCAAAGAGGCTGAATAAAAAAAAGAAATGGGACTCATTTTTCTAAAGAATTTTTTTGATGGTTCGAGGTCTCACGTTGGAAATTTTGCTCTATGAGTATACCCAATTCCCTGTTTAATCACTGAAAGTATGAATTTATTTTGAAAATAATTATTTGAAAATTTATTTTGTATATACATATACATCTACTCTCATCTGCGTCTTTTTCTCGGTTGTTAAATAAAGACGCTAAAAAACGCAACTGATGTCGTCAACGCTATGAAACTGTGGGTTCAAGTGGACAGCGACAGGAGAAATTGTTTTTGTTGTTCCTCATAGATATTTTATGATTATTGAATAAAAGACGGAATTTCGTTCCAACTTCTCCAGTAAACATTCCTTTTTGCATTTGGGACAGAAAAACGAATAAATCAGATTTGAATTCTTACTTCAGAGCCAATGGATTGTATACTAGAAAATCTGCAAATATTATTTTCTTATTTCATAGAGTAGCAGAAATTTTCTGCTTTGATTGAAGGACATAATGATTAGTATTTTGATAGATTTACGTGGATAATTCTTATTGAGAATGTAACTCAAAAGTTGTCTTGTATGTCTGTTTGTAATCTTCTTTTTGTGAACAGATAGGTGAGCATTAATTGTAGATATTCCCTATTATAAAAAGGACCGTTGCTTATGTATATATATATATATATATATATATATATATATATATATTGAGTGAATAAGGAACGAAGAAAAATTTTTTTACAACGTCCAAAACATTAATTTAAAACAATGTAAAACAGTGTCTCGATTTATAATATATAGAGCTGTGAATATTTATTATAAATTATATTTTAGAACATGTGCAAATATGTATATATATATATATATATATATATATATATATATATATAAGATAATTATGTTATTATATAACTACAAAACTAGCTATTTTGTTTCAACATTACTTATATCTTATCAAGTAATGATGCAGCTTAGAATTTGAAAGATTTTTAAACTAGAATAACTCCCTCAAACAGGAAGATGTTATTACATATTCTATGGTGACTTATCAAAACACAGTAATTTATAGTTTTTGAAACATGAGAAAAGACTCTAAATACCATTTATTGGGGCATTAATGTTAATATTGTATTAACCCTCTAGGGCCATTCGTATCATATTTGATACAGTATGAAAACAAACCTTGAAAGAAATATTTTCCTGAAAAATTTTTTAAGAGAAATATTTTATAAATTTCAAATGAAAGCAGTACTGACTGCTCAGTCAATGAATACCAAATGTTTCCTTATAGGGAAATACCAAATATTTCCTTATAGGGAAATACTGTATCAAATATGATACGAATGGCCCTAGAGGGTTAAGTAGCAATTAGTGGGGGATCTGTTTATTACTTCATGACAATATAGAACTGATCCCCCACTTTATGACAATTAGAAGCCTTAATCATATTATATTATTAACCCTCTAGGACCATTCGTATCATATTTGATACAGTATGAAAACAAGCCTTGAAAGAAATATTTTCCTGAAAAATTTTTTAAGAGAAATATTTTATAAATTTCAAATGAAAGCAGTACTGAGTGCTCACTCAATGAATACCAAATGTTTCCTTATAGGGAAATACCAAATGTTTTCTTATAGGGAAATACTGTATCAAATATGATACGAATGGCCCTAGAGGGTTAAGAAAGCGTTCAGTATTAATCAGTGTAATGTTTTAATGTTTTTGTATGTATATCTATGTGCTTATATGCATCTGTACATGTGTCTGTATACCAATACATGTTGGTATGTGTATATATTCATCTATTTGTCCATATTTTGATGTCTATATATTTATATATATGTGCATCATATATTTTCCTCGTTTAATAACTGAATAACTTTTAATAATCTAAATCTAAGTTTAGTATTTAATATTCTCAATAAAAATTATGTAAAGTGAAGCTAATAGTCGTCGATTAAAAATAGTGGTCACCATTTTAATCAAATATTAGTATTAATGCCCCCATAAAATTGTTTCTAGAGTCTGTTCTCATAATCTAAAGATTAGAAGTTACTTTATTTTGATTGGTCTACAATGTTCATGTAACAATGTTTCCTTGATTAAGGGTGATTTGGATAATTTTGGACCTTTTCAATGACTTCAAATTGAAATAAACATCATCATTTAATATGACACAGATAGTATCGAAAAAAATTTATGGCATTAAATATTTATTCAACTAAATAGTAACCATTTTGTTACACAAAATTTCTCCAGTTTCCTTTCGATTTGAGAATTCCGCCTTGGAAGCCTATTCAACATTCGCAGTCATCGTCAACAAACATTTTGACGACTTTAAAATGGCGAGCTAACTCTAGACAACATTAAATGCTTCATATTTGTCCAAGGAACAGTCGCTGCCAAAGACAGCGAAATGAGAAACTGTCAGAAGATTGCCAAAAAATGCCTCAGTATAAAGAAAGTCAGTAAAGATATTGAAGAATCAAGAGTCGCGCATATTCGTAAGGTAAAATGAAATTTATTGTTTTCACCCTCCCCAAAAGCAAAACAAGATTTTAACGACAAAGAAAAAATAATGACAGAAACCAAATATAAAACAAGACCCTCTTCTGCATGTTACAGATATGGTGGATGGCATTGGTTTAAAGATTGTCGTTTCTAATAAAAAAATTGCGGAACTTGTCAGAAGATGAGACACAAGACAACGGTATGCAGAAACAAAAACCAAGCTAGTAGCGTAAGATCTACTAGAGTGGAATATGAAAACAATGA
Source organism: Ascarosepion bandense (assembly GCA_037127315.1). Taxonomy (NCBI): domain Eukaryota; kingdom Metazoa; phylum Mollusca; class Cephalopoda; order Sepiida; family Sepiidae; genus Ascarosepion; species Ascarosepion bandense. The sequence goes on along the minus strand of JBBBDQ010000428.1, from coordinate 6,909,006 downwards.
AAACACGAAGAAATAAGTAGAAATGAAAATATTGAATAAGAAGATCAAATTCCAGTTGAATTCAGGGTCAGACTTAAAAATAATTAATCAACAGAAGCTGAATAGGCCGACCATATTATACACACACACAAAATGCTAAATCTGTAACAGAGAAAAGTATTAATTTCGAAGGCGAAATTATCGTGAATGGGAAATCTCAGAGAGAAACTAAAAAATTAAAAATCTACGTGATAAATATCACAAACAACCTGGTAAGAAGAGACTGGTTGCAGAAATTCAATATATGGGATTTACCTATTAGTTCTTTTTACAAAAAGACAGACTGTGAGATTTCAGAAGCCAGAAAACTGAAGGAAGAATTATACAAATAATTCCCAGAGGTTTCTCAAGTGAGTTAAATGAAGCGAAAATTGAGCTAAAACAGAATGCTCAACCAGAATCTAAAAAAAAGGAGAAATGTACCTTTATTCACAATTGATAAAATAGATAAAGAGCTTGATACACTAGAACAAATTGGGATCATTTCAAAAACAGATTTCAGTGATTGGGCGACACCGGTAGTATATGTGAATGAAACATATATAAAACATCAGGAGAAACGAGCGTGTCTACAGATTTTTATACGGGTTTAAAAAACGTAAAAAAAATCATTACCCGTTGCCAAGGCCGAAAGAAATATTCACCAAAATTAATGGTGAAATTTATTTTCGAAAATTTACCAAAGAGAAGCGTATTTGCAGATTCAAGTCACAGAAAAAAGTTCAAACATACTATGTATAAACCCGCACAAAGTACTATAAATAAACAACAGGTTACCATTCTGAATAAAGATAGGGCCTGCAATTTTTCAGCAGACAATATACACCATGCTGACGGGACAAAACTTTGCCACAGCGTATCTAGATGATATTCTAGTTAAAAGTGATAATATAGAAGACCATGTGACACATATCAAGGAGATTTTCAAAAAAATACAGAACTTTGAGTTCAAAGTAAAAGAGAAAAAATGTCATTTTTCCCCTATATGAAATAAAATATTTAGGCCACATCATTAATGAGAATGGCAGGACCCAGAGAGAGCTTTAGCTATCAAAAGCATGGCTGAGACTAAAACGTCGCGGAATTACAAAGCTTCCTCGGTACTGAAAGTTATTATGGAGATTTCATCGATAGCATGCATAAATAGAGTACTGAGGGTTAGTTTTGCGTGTGGAAGTGGAGGATGTTTTAAATGTCACCAGCTAGAGTGACGTGGAGTTGATGGCCTTTCTAACTTTCTTTGGTCGAATTTAACGAAATCTATAATTATTTTTAAGAAATCGTCTCTAGAATTATATTATTTTATTTATTCCTAATTGATCTTAAAATGCAACGGGATATATCTGCGAATACATCCATTCGATATTAAGGATTACGATGACTAATAAAACGCCTTTTTTGATCTTTATGCTATGATTTACATTGTACGGTTTAATTGTTCTGTTTTAAGACGTAACCATTATTGCGTGTTATTGGTTTATAAATATTTTGTAGGCGTCAATTAATATTTATGTGGTTATTTTATTAGATATTTTTGTGATTTCGACAAAATTGTTAAGATGTTTGTTTGTCTTCGGAAGAATTGTATTTTATATACTTGAGATTACTTTGCTAGAACTTGAATAAATGAAAACATTTGAAGGAGCAAGTTTTGGTGAATATGGCGCGTAGAGCAACACATCTCAGCCAAACTGCAGCAATATTTCCGGGTCGGCAAGAAACGTGAGCTCTGGCATTATCCTGATTGAAAACAACACATGTTTTATTCGCCAATTCTGGGCATCTTTGTTGAATTGCTGCCATGAAATCGTCAATTTGTGAGCAATAATTTTCAGAATCAAGTGACTGGTTACTTGGTAGAAGCTCATAGAACAGGAGTCCTTAATAATCACACCAGATCCAAAGCATGACATTCTAAGTATGAAAAAATTAAAAAAAATAAACTGCTTTTGTGGTGGCTAAATTTAGTTTTTGTTGCTGACTCCAGGTTATTTTTTATGGATATTGTTTTAAACAAACTATTCCTCATTGTCTATCATAATGTGCTAAAAAGGGCGCATGTTCATATATATAGCAAACAGAGAGTGATCCAGAAGATGTTTTTACTGAGATCCTGTGGCTTCCAAATTTCGTAGGTTTCTGAGTACCCAAGTTTCTATAAGTGCTTATGAATGTCAGAGAGTAATAAATTTAGTGTTCTAGACAATTCTCTCGTTGTGTAATGCGGGCTTTTCTTAATCAGTATCATAATTTTGTCGTCATCATTTATGGTGTGGGGTCTGCCTAAAAGGTATTCATCAAAAAGGCTGCAATCAATAATTTTAAACTTGGTAAACCACTTCCGTAGAGTTCTGTCAGCTAAATCACCTCTACGGGACACAGCACATATCTTTTTTCTTGCTTGCGTAGCCTTTTTTACTTTACGTTAATAAGAAATACATCAACTGTCTAAAATGCAATTAATAACCTTCCAGTTTTAAAAGAATTTAAAAAGATACAAATTAAGAAGTTTTACACATTCTACGTGGATGTGATTTGTGGTACAGTGGATATCGGCTCGGAACGAGAAACGGAGGAGCCGAGTTCGAATTCCAGTTGAATCCATTGTATACACTTACGCGCAAATACCCTTGGGAAAGGTATTAATCCGTCTCTTCCTTCCAGTTATGGGTTAAATAGCAGGACAGATTGGGTTCTATAGCCTTGGTCGGCAACCAGTCTACCGCAGAAAGCAATGGCAATCTACTGCGGGATAATCTTCTGCCCAGTCAGTCATGTCTCTTTCGAGACATGATCGCCCAAGCGTGTATCGCGTATGGCACTTAACTGACTGACTGACACATTCTACCTAATGTGATAATTCTAAGTGCGCTCTAATTATAAGTGTACGTATATCATAACTGTTGATAAACTTGACGAGTTGTAACATCAATGACTAAAAATACACCTAAAATTTCGGTTCAGTTTGTGGCAATCACTGCAAGGTCACCATGAAAGTCTTGTTTAGCAATCTTGAGTTTATCAAGGGCAAGAGGTCATGAGAAGACCGGTGAACCAGTTGTTTCAATGCAGTGTATGGTATCACGTTTTCTCACATGGATGTTTAAGTTTGGTTTCGTTATGTCCTGATAATTGGACAATATTTCAAAAATTGGAATTATTTTGCTGTAACTTTGAATAGAAGATTTTTCCGACTATCAGCAGCCAATAAATTTGACGTCTGTTTTTGTATCAGTCATTTGTTTTTTTAAGTTTGAGTAACAGGCCATAATGGTGCAAAACGTACGTACGTAAAATTGGGGTAGTGATGTCGACCAAGATGGAAGTTCATGAAAAATCGCGCTGTAGCGAGAAATTAAGTGTCATGCATTCATGTGCCTATGTGTGAATAATCGGAAAATTGACAGCTTGCAATGTGAGTTTCATTTGGGTAAAATAAGATTAGCATTATTTGTGCTCCACTATCGATCATGAATATTGTTTTTAACTTACTGCTGGTTATGTCAAAAAGCCATCTTGATTTAAAATGTCAATGTTCCCCGCTAACGAAGATTGTCGAATTATTCATTTTCTTTGGATTTTTAACTGCAAGGACTCGTGCAATTTATAAATCTGTCACTAAATGTTTTTTGTGGAAGTAACAGCGATCACCTGTTTGTTTTGACTTGATCTTATATCATTTTCTGCTTCTTGAAGACATTCTGGTGTCATTGCAATTGTTTATTTGTTTTTCTTTTCGTGATAAACAAATTTAACTGTCATTGTTAGAGAATACAGATATGTTTTCAAAGGCAGCTGCTAATTTGGATACGTCTATTTTTTTATTGTAAGATTGTTTTCTTTTATATAGAAATTTTACGAATTAGTTAAATTACCTATTTTCCTTTTCAACAATATATTATTTTCCTCCTGTATTTGGGTGATGTCATTACTCGGAGTCCGTACGCTTGCAGCTACATTAACCTGGGTCATGACTTTTATTAATTTACAATCTGTATCGCACAGCTTATTCATTGGTACATTGTCTTCCATTGATGTTAAGAACACCTGCACTAATGATGACAGCTTTTCTATAAATATGTTTTGTAAAACACAATCATTTAACATATTGCCGGACGAAGTCTCTATATGACGCAGGAGATGACATGTTCTATTTTCCAATGCTTCCATTTTCAATAGGTGTTAAAGTCTTCTTTTCTCTGATAGTGAAATTCGAAGTATTAACTCTACTTTTATTTTGTCAAAGGTGTTGTTTTATGGAGGGTTTATCAAAAAATCGCGGAGACATGTGGCGGTAGCTTGAGGTAGCGCAGAAACAACATGTGCAACTTTTTGCTTTTGTGATGAAATATCTATCATCATAAAAAATGGCTTCAAGGCAGATAAAAACAGTTTAATATTATTGTTAAAGAATACAGGAACATTTTCAAAGGCAGCTGCTAATTTGAGTGTTTCCGTTTTTGTTATATTGGTTTTATTTTATTTATAGAGGAATTTTACGAGTTTTGTAAAAAATATATATGCCTGCATATACGGTATGAAAAGACACTAACAATATTTTAATTCACTGCGTAAATAAATATAGAATTATTGTGGAAAAATATTCTTAAAAACACCTCAATGCCAAACAATATATATTTCACGTAAAAGAAACATAGAATAGGGTAGAGAATTTGCTCATTTAAAAAAATGAAATTATTTCGTTTCATATTAATATATTTTTACCCTATTTACTCGCGATAATTTGATATTTATCCAAAGCACAACGTATTTTAAAAAATAAATAGTTTACTAGGTTTGCTTTATGGGTTAAATAACAGGACAGATTGGGTTTTATAGCCCCGGCTGGCAACCAGTTTACCGCAGAAAGCAATGGCAACCTACTGGGTGATAATACTCTACCCAGTTAGTCATGTCTCTTTCGAGACATGATCGCCCAAGCGTGTTTTACGTATGGCATTTAACTGACTGAATTAGACTAATGGTGTAGTGAAGAGATCAAGGAAAATGACAAATATTTGATAAGTCATTGTCAGCGTTATCTCTGTACATTTGACCTTCTAAGAAATTCTGTCAACGGGAAATATATATATTTATTTTAATCTCCTCAATTTGCGCCGTTAATCTATATAAAATACTTATTATAATTTTTTTTAATTCAACGTGAAGTCTAGTGAAAAATGTTTTTGTTTTTCTCCGAAAATTACAAAGACAAATTCCTGTATGGAACTGTTTCAAAACGGAAATACAAAAAGGAAAATATATCCGGAGTTAGTGTATGTTATGCCTTCAGAACGTAGCGCGAGATTGTTTATTTTAAAGAAAAATCATTTTAATTCAAAACTTTTCAAGCCTTACTCCTGTGAAGTTTAAATACATTATATAAATATTTTTTGCATTAAAATATGTTCTCGCGTGGTTAGCGATTTCAACATTAAATGTGTAAGGGCGTCGTTTATGCTTGGTAAAGAGGCCTTGTGCCAAATACGTCCGAGGTCCCCACAATTTAAATTTCAGAAGGTTGACTGATGACATGTGAAGGAATAAAATATATCGTGTTTATATTAAAGCAAAGATTTATTTACAGCATGACAAAATTATAAGAAGAAATATATATATTAACTGAACACTATAATATATTTGCGAGAAGAAAAATGTTCATTGAGAAAATGCATGCAGATTTGTAGTTAAAATTGTTCATAGTAGTTATATAGGTATTAAAATGTCCGGAGAACTTTAGAGTTCATGGTTTTGTAGTAGTCGGATGTAAAGGTTTTGTTCCTTCCTCTTTTTAGTAGGTCGGAACAGAGAAGGCAAAACAAATAAAGAATGACGTGGTGGGAAAATAAAGAAAAGAACGTTGAAAAGAGAGATCGAATGAAACTGTGGCGTGACCTACGTCTTAGTTGGCGTAGAGGGAAAAAGAAGAAAAGAAAATTGGTATTCGGTCGAATGAAACCGTGACGTGCCCTGCGTCCGGGTCGGCTTTTTGAACATTCTTTCGTTACATTGCCACGAGGTCGTAAGCTAACCGCTCTCATGTCGACTGCCTTTTCATGTGGAGTGATGCGGTTTAAATAGTGAAACTTCTCAGGATGACGGCTCCAGCGAAGATTTTTCACTTAGGTGTGAAAATATGTCATATCTAAATTTGATGTTTTTTAAACCAATCAGCATTCAGAATTCACTTTCACACTGTCTTGTGAATTTTTCATAGTTGGTTTTTCCAAAGTTGTTTGAATCCCTTTTTGCGGGTGTGCAATTTTAATTTGGGCTTTTCCCTAATGTTGTAGTTGTTTGAATCCGATTTTGCGGGTGTCCAATTTATTGTGTGTTTTAGTTGGTCAATAGATTATTTAGGATTTGTATCCTGTAAATGTGTATGTTTTCTCACAGGAATATTTTATATTTCATGAAGTAATGTTGAGGAAAAAAAGAGTACGTATAATGCAAGAGAATATTTCTTAAAACAATTAATATAAGCAAAGTTTAAAACAAGACTTTCTTTTGTTAGAAGTAAATTGCATACGCAATGAATAGTTCATATATATGTTTGAGTGGTCTTAAGACACAAGTGAATTTTTGGAAAGCGTTCATAGCACATTTAGCATCAGTGTAGTAAGTTCATATCGCCAGCTGGAAAGAGGGTAACGCGAAAGAGATAGGCTACCTTACGGTTCATGCATTTTTAGATTCGATAACCGCTGATGGTATAATTCTTAAGAAATGCTACTGTTACTAGTAACTTTAAGAGACGCTACTGATATTCAAAGCCTATACTTATATATATTATAGCAGACAACTCGTATCCTTTCTAAGCCCCGTTCCACACACCTGCTCAATGTGTGTTGAACACCTACAGAAACTAGCTGTGGCTTTATACTGAGCGCGATCATTAAATTGGCCTTCTTCTGAACATAACCGAACTCTCCAGAATTTAAGATTATCAGAAGGTTAAAATGATAAAACTGTCTCGCTTGTATCGATAAATGGAAATTTATTTAAAAAACAGAATACCATTAATTTGTAGGAAGTGAAATTATTAACTGTTGGACTATTCTCAGAGAAATGGTAGTAAATAATTAAATGAATCCAGAGTCGTTTGTTGTAGTAAAGTCTTCATTCTTTTATTTCTTCTTGCGGCTGCCGAGTCAGTGAAGACGAAGAAAAAAGCGATAAAAGAAAATTATATTTATAGATGTTTATTTTAGAAGACAATTAATGTGTCTTATAGTTCTTTTTTCTTTCTTTCTGTTGATGCCGAGTCAATGAAGACACAAAGGAAAAAAGCCCGCTAGAAGGAGAAGGAGAAGGAGTGCGAAAGTGAGTCGCTGGGACAGTTATGTCCATGTCAACGGCTTGAAATTTCTCTCATCACATCTTGACTGGCTGAATGTCGTCTGCCTATTTCGTCCTTGTCTTTGATTCAAATTTTATTGACATCAAAGAACATTTTGACACTGACTTGTTCATTGATCTCAGTCTTGTAAATCGCTCCCGTTTCACTGGTGAAAAATAATTCACACAGGCTCGCAAAATTTTCCTTAAACATTTTCATTCAGTAAAGTATCTGTCCTTTTTTTCTATTATTCAAGATGATTTTGTAACTGGCTCGGGAATTTGTAAACAGAGTCTTTTGTATGTGAATAAGTTGACAATTCAGTAGAAGCGGCATATTTTGTCGCATACCAAGTAGTAGCTTTTGATCTGCTTTGCTGGTGTTCATCATAGGTTGTAACGTGTTTCAAAATAGTAAACCAAGCAAGCACATTCACTTTCATGAAAATGAGCGGTGTGAAGAATACTGTTTGTAACAACTTCTTGGCTTCTTCGTGCTTGATTGATTTCCATTTTGTCGTTAAATATCTTGATTTAATGAAAGCCGTAAGGTTAAGAAAATTTATTCGTCTAATTTCATCCCACGGCGTAGGTCAGCAGTAAAGTAACGTAGAAATAATGGTAAGGTAACACACGTGTTAATCAGGAGGATAAAAATAACGAATGTCTTTACTATTTTACCACTTGTAGTTGTCAGTATCGTGAGTCAGAAAAAGTAATCAAATATTAAAGGTTAGTAGGTTCGTTGATGAATAGAATGCATTGAAATTCGGTTATTTTTATTAGAAGCTGATAATATATCAGCGAGTATTTGATACCAAATTTATTCAAACGCATGAGACTCTGGGATTCGATGAGTAGCCAGGAACAGAAAATGTGCAAATTAAATTGTCGGACATGTAGTAGTATTCCAAAAGGCTTAAAAAATACATATTGATATAGTTCGTTTCACATGGAAAAAAAAATTATTTTGAGGTACTTAGTTTCGATGTTAAATAGAGTTCCTTAAAGTCCCTCTGTTTTGATTTGAGGTTGATAATGTAAAGAGTATAGTTTAACATAAGTTTTATTCAGACATACGAATTTCGAGAATGCTTCTTGCAAATTGAGACGACTCATTTTTCATATAAAAGCTATACAGAAGTATTCAGCTTATATAAAAATATAGTTCAGGTTAATTTGCTTATCAGTTAAATAGAGTTCGCTGAAATTCCCCAGTCATCATTAGAGGCCGAAAATATATCAGCATATAACTTAAAAACTGGGGTATTCAAACGCCTGGTGCTCGGCCATTCTTTTTCTTCTTTTCTTTTAACTTTCTCTTTTAGACGGTGAGTCTCTATTTTATGTCGTGATGGCTGAGTGTTATGTGTCGTGGTCAATATCCTGCATTGAGCATAAAGTTGATTTGTGTATTCTTTGCATCAGATAGTTACCATTATATAGAGATCAGAAATCTTTTTCATATTTTTTTCGGGGTTCTCAAATATATAGGGATGATAATTTATTTGCGTGCTATTTCCGGCATCATCAAATATGTAGAGATCAGAATTCTTCTACGTGTTCTTTGTGGAGTCATCAATAAAGTGGAGAGCTCGATCATATTTATTCAATTGACCTTGTGCCTAACATAACCGAACTAATCAAAATTTAAGATTATCAGAATCTAGGAAAGATAAAACTGTATCGCTTGTATGGATAAATGGATATCTAAACTTATTTATAAATGGAACTTTGTCTGAGTGTGTGTCTGTGTGTGTGTGTGTGTATCCGTTACCTATAGACTCCGAAACGGCTGAACAGATTTTCTTGAAAATTTACACAGTTGTACTATAAACATCTGCTAGTGTTCTTAGCTAGGTTTTTGTCGAGGTACCTCCGATAAATATCGAAAATCCATAATCGAAAAATAGGGTTATAGAAGGAGTTGTCCGATTTTAATCAAATTTGATGCACTCATAGACAAAGACATAAGAAACGATATTCAGAAGTTTCCAGGTTGCAGTTCTTACAATAGTGCAGAAAATCGATAATATATATATAAATGTTTTCATTACACCCGAGCAACGCCGGGCTATACTGCTAGTTTATTTATAGAACAAAATAACATCAATTCGTAGGAAGGGTAACAACAGTTTAATGAATCCAGAATTCGTTTATTGTTTTAAGGTCTTCGTTACATTCTTCCGCTTTGTGGCCAGTGTGTAAGTGAAAAAGAAGAATAAGGGATAAAAGAAAATTGTACTTATCAACGTTAATTTTAGCAGTTAGCTGAAGTGTCTTACTGTTTTGGTTTTCTTCTTTTTGTTGACGGCGAGTGGATGAAGACAAAAAAGAAGACATAAAGAAAAATAACAGAAGAGAAAAAGAGGGAGTGCGAACGTATGTCACCCAGATAGTTGTGTCTAGTTCAGCTGCTTGAAATTTATCTTATCAAATTATGGCTAATTGTACGTCTTCTGTTCTTCGTCCCTGTCATTTTTTTTCTTTTTAATTTCCCTCGGATTTGTAAATTGCTCCCCTTTCGTTGGTTAGAATGTATTTCACACAGGCTCACGAAATTTTCCTTCGTCTTTTTCCTTCAGTACGTAATAAAGCATTTTTTGTCGAAAGGATTTTTGCACTTCCACGCAAAATTGTAAAAGATTTCCGATGGGTAAATTGTTGCCTATTTATATTTTAAATTTAATACATCCGCGTTGTTTACTTTTGATTTGTTGACTTCGTTAGTTGGGCATCCACTGTGCAGGTGAAAACACAAAAACGCTCATTTTTATGAAGAAAAAATTTCTATACAAACATTTCCTATTGTTTTGGTGTCAATTTAAGAATACTGCAGAATATTCGGAATGATTCAAATGTGTATTATGCTGATTGAGAAGGTAGGGCAGTTCAGAAAACTTACTCTGATCGTTCTGATAGAAAAAGAAATCCCAAAATTGTTGATGAAAACGTCAGATTAAACATCAGTTATTTGATAAGGTAGTGTTGTTCTGAGTCAGAAGAGTGGCTGCTGGAAAACTGTATGTCTGCCAAGAGAACTCTACACCATGCAACACAAACATGACTGACAGAAAATTTCGGTCAGTATATCACACCTTACAGCTGGCCTCCTAACTCTCTACAGTCGATTATTATGTGGTGTGAGCATTTGAGTTAGACACCAAGGAAACTTCTTGTAATATCAATGAAGAAAATGAAGGCAAGCATTATGGCAGCATTCACCAACATATACAAGAGTTGCAAGAGATGCAGAAGTTGTCTGAAAGCTGCGGTCAAATCCAATGTCGATTTTGTTGGTGTAATTCAGACGACAATTATCCATCACACTATGTAAATGCCGAGCATATACTGCTTTCGAGAAAACTTGTAGGAATATATGTACATAAACCAAACTGAACCTTGCTTAACTGTCGAAACACTTTGTAGCTGAACGTTCCCATCACACCGGATTAGACAGTTGTTTTAACGACAAAATAGAAGGCATGTTTAAATCCTGTTAGGTTCCAGAACTGTGTTAGGTTTTAACAAGTGTGTATGTGTGTATTAAACACTGCAAAAACGAGAATATAAATAAAACTTACAGATACGATGTAACTGAATCTGTCAAATATAAGAAAAAGACAAATATTATTAAGGAGAGAAAACAATAAAAGATAACGATTGACATTTCATTTAAAGTTTGAAGGTCAAAGTTCAGTGGGAAACAATAAGTCGGAGTAGATTTCCACAAAAGTGAAAAGTGACAGGAGAAACCCAACACACACACACACATATATATATATATATATATATATATATATGTGTGTGTGTGTGTGTGTGTGTGTGTGTGTGTGTGTGTGTGCGTGCGCGCGTGTGTGTGTGTGTGTGTGTGACAGAGAGAGAAAGAGAGCAAGTGTTTGTATGTGTATGTGTATTTGTGTGTGTAAGCGTGTATGAGTATGTATTTATGTGCCCGCGTGTGTATGTTGTGCTATGTGCATAAATATCCTATTTATATCTATTTGATAAGAGTAGCTTCGTCTACAAGTGTGGGATGCCAAATTAAGTTGCCACCACATATACAGCAGTAACAATTGTCTGTTATATGATTGTCTTTTGTTTATCTTTACCCACGGTGTGATAGTCATCAATCAAATGTGTGTGTTTCAGCCTGCGGTCGCCCCCGTCTGTGTTTGTGTGCGTGTGTAGAAGGAGACAGAAAAAAAAACTGATTGTGTTTGCTGACCGAATTCCGTTGATGCACCTTTAGTTTTTCAAAGCTAGATGAAACGTCAGACTCATTTTGTAAGCCTATTACGCTTTGCGGAGCACTTATTGACCTTTTGTTAATGTTTCACATTTTTTTGTTTGCTTTTCTTTCTTTTTTCAAGTCGACTGCAATTTTAACGGCCAAATGCCACAACATCGGTCAGTAAGAGACATTTTCTTACGTTCGGTCTCTGACTATTGGACATCATCAAGTCATTTTAGCGAACGTGCTCGTAGGTTTGGTTTGTACCTGGGGAGAAAAACCTAAATTATTGAGAAACAAATATAGCTGACATTTATTTTTCCCAGGGCTTTTCAGTATAAATTTTCAGTCCTTCCTCATCATATGTCCGAAACTATTCAACTGTCTTTTCATCTTATTAAGTATTAGTTTTCTTTTTATGTCCATCCTCACATAAAAATTTTCATAGCTCGTGTGCTCCGTATTCTCAGCATCCTTCTGTAGAACTACAATTTGGTTTCTTCAAGTCTTTCCCTAAGTTTTGTTGAAATTGTTCAACATTGTCTGCAACATTAAAAAACAGATTTCACATAACAATCCAGTCCACTATACTTTGTTTTCGGCGAAATCTTTAACATTCAAATTTGCTTATGAAATTCATGCTTGACCATTTCGATGACCTTCAGATCTTCGTATCATACTTTCAGTCTTCTGTTAGAACACTTCCTAGGAAATTAAATTTCTGCGAATGTTTGATTTTCGAAACATCAAATTGTAGTTGACATTTTGGCCTATTCTTTTTACTGAACAACATGCACTCAGTTTTTCGTGTAGTCATATGTAGTCCTTTCGTTTCGATTTCTTTAACTTCTTCTTGTAATAGGCTTTGTAGCTTCTTCCTGAATCTACTCCCAGCACTGTATCATCTGCGTATCTTACGTTGTTCAGATGACAAATCCTGGCAAAAGTTCTGGAGCTCTCAGATTAGTATTTATGTATATGTTAAATAAATCTGTTAAGAATACACATCCTTGTCTTACACTCCTTTCAATCTTTGCGTACCTGCTGAACTCAAGAAGTTTGATGCCAAGAATGATTTTCGATGAATTTAAGGTTTTTCCCAAATATGTGAAAGTTGACAGGCGTATCTATATGGAATATTTTTTCGAATGCCTTTGCATACTCAATTAAACACAAGTACACATCCTTGTGCATTATACTTTCATTTCTGATAATACTCTCAGAACAAATATCGCGGTTTTGATTCCAGTGTTCTTGACGAAACTGCACTGATCTTGTTCTCTTCCCGGACAGATTCTGCTGCGCATTCTGTTCATAAGGATTGCTATAAAAAACTGATATTTTTATTGACTGATTTTACACCTTAACAACTCCTTGCAGGTTAATTCAAACCAGAAATTAACCTTTATATTTTAAGAAGTTTTTTGTGATAAGGATTTTTCTGGATACAGTACTTAGTAATTCATCCGTAGCTCGGTAGTAGAAGAGGTGGATTTATACCACCTTTTCCAAGGGTATATACGTTTTAGTGTATAGAACGCACCCTTCTTAAATTGGAACTCGGCTCTCCTATTTTATTTCCTCGTTGTTATTCATTACCCGAAGCGCACATTTAAACTTACAACATCTGATATTTCCAAACGGTCACTCATCTATGTACTAACCATACTCAATTTTATTTAACTTCAGTGTTCATACAGGAACTGCTGTTTCAAGGTGATGTTGCTGTACGCTCAAACAAGGTTCTTCTTAGTAGACAATGGAATAAAATTAAATGAGAAGGTTGATTGCAAGCTGAAAAGACTAGTGAGAAGGGACCACGAAAACTGCTTTGTAAAGCAGTGATTAAATACAATGACAAACAACGGTATTGGTTTCGCTTTCTCCTGCCGTCAGGAACTATTTCGTAAATGATCATTTTTGAAATGATGTATTAAAGTTTGAATTCAGCTGCAAATGTCGTTTTATTTAGCTGTATATAATGACGAGTAGAAAACATTAATGAACTTTTTGGCTATCGGAAGGAGACATAATTATCTTGAATAATTATATTAATGACCGGAATAAATAAAATTAGATGCATCTGATATTAAATTTATAATTTGTTACCAGAGATCGATAGGATTTCAGTCATTGTTACTTTCCTTGACTGAATGAAATATACATGTCTTTTGAACAAATATGTACAATTATTTTTTCATTGTGTCCTTAATGCATTCTTTTGAAAACAGAAAGCATAACCTGAAATTAGAATGAAAATATTGAATAAATCATAAACAAAGTCAGAATGTAGAATTGTTAAATACTAAAATATTCAATATATATGGATACGTTTATCACATTTTTGAAGTGGAGCAACCTCATTAAACCAATGGGTGCATTCACTACAAGTAAAATTGGCTGTGTTGTGACAGAAAGTTTTTTTGTCAGAGTCTGTCTATTCTATTTATAAATCTACTATTGTTTCGTGCACTGAATAATTTTGCCACATCTGGTCGTGTAGTCTGCTATTCATCATTCTTGACATAATCCAAAGAAGGAACTACTATGTAATCGATCCTGATTTAGCATCTTGATTTCGGTCACTTTCTAACGGACGTGTAGGGGCTTCTCTGTTTTTCTACATATATTTTTCATCTCAAATAGTCTGGCGAGAATTTTACCTTTTGCTTCGACTACATGTATTTAAGCGCTACTAGATTGGCATCTAGGTCCCATGCATTTACTTTTGAAATAGCCAAATACCATCACAATTTCTACTTTAAACAGTTTCTTTTCTCTCACTCCTACCTGTGGAACACCTTTCCGTTTACTTGTTTTTCAATAAAAATAATGTTCAAAAGTCTAAATGCAATGTCAATCGCAACATTTTATTTTCTTAAACCTTTCTGTTCATCTTTTGTCAGTTCTTCCTATACTCAGAATTATCTCTCAGTTTGATTCCCTGTAATCTCATATATATTAATGACATTCTTGTTTGCTTGGGGGAAAATGATTATGAAAAATAAAATGGCAAGAAATTTGAACATAGAATACGTTGCGCTAAGGATGTCTTTTACCCAACGACGCAAAGCAAAACCAAGAAAGTAACCTAATAAATGGTGTCATTTTTTTAAATAGCATTCAGATTCAGATTTCCATATGGATGCTATGCATGTCGCCAAAATCGTTCAAATATATCTAAATCATCAGGTTAATTCAACCGTTTTCTGTAGTCAATGTATAAAACGGCTTCGAGCAAAAGAGACCTTAGAACTTCATAGCAACTTGAGCTCTAGTGCTACAGAATCAGAAAGAACTCTCCAAGGTAAAAGAAACCACGCTACCTGAAGACTTTCAACAACGGTAACTATTAAAATGAGGAGCACATGTAACTGGAAAAGAAAATAATGACATAATCAAAATAATGACATTTCGTACTACTTCAAGCAAAATATTAGGAAAGAGACTTAAAAGATTAGTAATGGCTGGCAAATCGTGTCATGGTATATTGGATTGGCTAGTCGATCCCTACTGCAAGCATCTGCTCATGGACAATTATGATTGTTCAACACCCATATATCCCACCTGTAGTTTATACCGTTGCAGTTTAAACAACAGATAGACTCTGCAGGGCGGAACATATTTACAGCTTCCAGGAAATATCGTGTTCTTTGGCGTGATCAACAGTCTGAACAAGGCGGTCACAATGAATTGCGACTTCTTGCTTGTTCAATCAAAGTCGGCTCTCAGATAGTTCCGCTTGTTCCTTTACAAATTTGCAATCACATGGTTACCGGTTGCTGGGAAGATCACAAAATCATCTTCCTACTTCCACTGTAATTAATGCTTAAAACTAACAATTATAGAGTTGAGAAGCAACTGGAATTTTTTTTTATATATCTAAGCTGAGATAATCGGCAGCACTTTAGACAATGAATGCCGAATGTTTCCTTCTAAGGATGCAGCTGATAGTGCCATTGTCATTCGGGCCTATTAGTTTTTGTCTAAAGATATTCATGCTTTCGTTGAACAATATGAATTTTACGGACACGCAGACGGTTATCCCGAGGGAAATAGCAAAGGTAGATTCATAAATTATTGTAATCAGTTTGGTTCTCCTGTGACTCAACACTGCGTCTTAATGAACCAAAGTTAATAAATATTAATAAGTGCATATCGGTTGCCAATAGAATTTGATAGTAGCTTGAAAATACCTTTTTAGAAACACACAATGAAAGTACGGTACGCGCTGGTGTTTTTAGCAACAACATCTGTGTGTCTGAGAAGAATCTAATAATAATCTTATCTCAACTTTAACTAGTTCTCTTTTGCGAGGTGTTTGTAAAATCAAAAGTAATGTTTGGTTGTTACCATGAAAGCGATATACTCTTTCCGAAATACGTTTACTTTGAAATATACAGAAATGCACCCACATAAACAATGAGAAAGGTGCCATCCAAAAGCGATGCAAAGAATTTAGAAAAAAAGAAGAATCTTGTTAGAAACCATGAAAATAAGTTATTTACACCGTTTGTATTGTTCAGACTATTGTCCTAATCTTTATTGCAATATTCACGGTGTTTCGGCCGTTGTACAAACCGGTTTTCTAGATCTAATATATGTTGGTATTTTCAAACGTGACATCTACTTTGTTCAAGAGGTTAATTTCTTCTAATACTACGTGCCTTGGATTTTGTTGGATATCTTGGTAGTGTTTTTTCGTTTTGGTAACTCAACTTTCCATCCTTCAGTTTCATCTGCTGTGACCCCAGATATTGAACCCCTAATTCATTGGATGAAGTCTCTTTTAGATCAATCCCGTAAAGCTTTTACTTTCTCTGGTTATTTGTCCCTTAACGATAACACCTGACGAAAGCGTTGGTTCATTGATACTAAAGTAAAACTTAAGGATTAATTATTAATCATCTCAGCAAAAACGATTACACCTCTAAAGACCTCTTACACTCTAATATATTCAGTTTTTAAATAATCTGCAGTGTTAACAAACCGTTCCCACCTGAAACTATTCTGCACATATACAAATCTACCATCCGCCCGTGTATTGAATATTGCTGCCATATCTGGTCGGGTGCCCCTGCTGCTCTCCTTGGGCTTCTTGACAAAATACAAAGGAGGATCTGTAACGTGGTTGATACTGACTTGGCAGATCGGCTGCAGCCGCTCTCACACCGGCGTGATGTAGCTTCCCTGTGCCTCTTCTACAAGTACTTTCATGGCTTCTGCTCCGATGAGCTTAGATCACTGGTGCCGCCTAAGCACGAATTTACACGAGATACTAGATTAGCAACTAGGTCCCACCCTTTTACAGTTAAACAAATAAGATGTAACCGTAAATTCTACTCCAACAGCTTCTTTTCTCGCGCTTCCCGCCTGTGGAACTCCCTTCCACAACTCTGCTTTCCCGACAGTTACAATCTCTAGGTGTTTAAATGTAGGGTCAATAGACACCTCCTATCACACTAACTCCCAACTATTCTCACAACACTCTCATCTACCCAACCCTCATTCTCGGTATCCTCACCCGCCTATCACCCACTCTCTGTTATTTCCTATATTTAGTTTGTATTTCCTATATTTAGTTTGTACAATATTAGTCTTAAATGATTTTAGATTATTACTTTTTTATTGTTTTCTTTTATTATTACAGTGGTAAAAAAAACACAAAATCAAAATAAAATAAAAAGAAATAGTCTTGAGACATCAAACATCATTTTTAGCTAATTTAACAGTGCTGAATCTAAAATCACCAAACATCGTGTTGACCAGTATTATTAGTGGTTACTAAGAATTGTCATTTAAAAATGTAACCGAAAACAAGGCTCGAGAGCCGCTGAAATGAGTAGATACAATTTAATATACCAATAACTATCAATTCTGTTGAGGATCTACCACTTCATATTATAGTCGTAAGTTTTTAAAATGTTGCCTTTGCTTTTCGCTTTAAGCAATGAGGGAAGCCACTCAAAGCAACGTTGGTTCTGATTTTCTGTTATTTACAAATATTCTTCTGTGTCGATTCATGACAAGAGGAATCATGACACTCCGCAATTATCTATCCTTTGTAGCTCTAAGTAAGTTTCATTTCTTTTCACTACCTCTTCTGTTCTCCCAACTAATTTCCCAACTTGGTTGATTTAGTATCGTAGCATTTCTATCTCCAATGGTTATTTTATGCCGAAATCGTCAACTAAATATATTCTGAACGCTATTGTTTTTCTTCAACTACAGATAATATTTATTCTTGGTCATTTGGTTCTGAGTATGATGTATACTGCATTCGGCAATAAGGCCTCTGATTGGGTGGTTGTTAGGATCATAGAACCACTTCTTACTTTTTAGTGTTCCTAGGTCTCCGATAACAAGGAGTGGTAGCACCCGTTAGGGTCCCAATTATGGGCAAAGATGTAACCCCCAAACTAGGGTCAAAACACAATGAAAGTATAAAAATATGCTTTTATAGAAATATATACATAAAATACACTTTTTTACAAAAATGTTTTTTTAATAAATATACCATGACACGTTTTAAAGAAAAAATTACCATAATACATTTTTGAAGGAAAAATATTACCCGAAATACGTTTTTGAATACAAAACTAGAAAACATCTTCAGTTTTCTAAGATAAAAAAAAAGATTTAATTTTTTTTATCAAAATCTAATTAAATCAATCTTCTTACTATAACCGAACAATAAAAAAATAAATCAAACTCCTACCATTTTTGCATTCAATAGCCCACAGAATTTGATATGTGGTTGAACAAAACTCAATCTCAGTCTTGGTCATTTTACTATAAATATGTACTGTGTGGAATTCTTAATATAAATATGTATTGCTGTTTTATTATGAAAATGTATTTTTGTATTTTCATCGTGTTTTGTTTTTGTTTTGACCGTTCAATATTTCTCCACAGCTGGGACCCTAAAAGGGACCCTACGAATTTGGATCATGACTAGAACAACATCAATTAAAAGATGGTTCCTCACTCTTCAACACACGTAATCTTCTCCTGAGGGACCTTGCTGCCGAAAGTACTTTATCGTCATACATAGAACTCACCAATTAACCAGACTTTGTAGGTAAACAATTCGGTGTTTTCCCTCTTTTCTCTTTCATAGAATAGGTCTTGTGTGTCTTATTCTCCGAGTTCTTTTCTTGTTATTTTTCTTAGAAATTTCACTTGTCTCTTTTTGATAAACTTTTCATTTTTGTTCCGATTTCACTCACACGTCCTCGTTACTAACATATTTTTTTTTTTAATCATTTCACCCCGAGCAAGGCGGAAACGCCACTGATGTGCAGGGGGCTACATAAATGTAAAAAGATTAATTAGAAAAGAGTGAGGAGTACAAACTAGTTAGAAAGGAACAATAGAAAGCTGATAAAGCAGGTGCGATGACAGATACATAGGTGGAGAGAAAGGGAAGGTTATACGGGGGTGGGGAGAGAGCTAGAGTCAAGTGGTTAGTAGATGAGTATTGACTTTGCATTTAAATTTCTGTAGGTTGTAGCCGTCAGGAAAGCAAGAATACGGGAGCGAGTTCCACAGGCGGGAAGTGCGTGAGAAGAAGCTGCAGGAGTAGAATTGTCGTCTGCATTTGGCTAACCTGACTGTGAATGGGTGGGACCCAGTTGCCAGTCTGGTTGCACGAGTAAACACCTGTTGAGGAGGCATGGGTGACATAAGTTCATCTGAGCAGAAGCCATGAAATTATTTATAGAACAGAAAAAGGGAGGCCACATTTCGACGATGGGAAACTGGCTGCAGTCGATCCGCCAGATCAGTACCTATCACATTACAGACTCTCCTTTGGAGCCTGTCAAGAACAGTGAGGAGAACGGCAGGGGCACCTGACCATAAATGGCAGCACTACTCCATGCACAGACGGATGGTTGACTTGTATATATGCAGGATGGATTCAGGTGGAAAAAACTTCCTGGATCGACATAGTGACCCAACCTTCTTAGCAGTAGATTTTACTATGGATTCAATATAGTGGTCCAGAGCAAACGCACGAGCCTCGTCAGACTCATCAAGGGCTTATAGCATGTACTCCGTTACGGTTGTTAGCAGGTCGGCCGTGGACCTGGCAAAGCGGTATCCATATTGCCTGTCGGAGAACAGTTTGTGGGCGGTGAGATGATGTACTATTTCAGCATTGATTATAGCCTCAAATACTTTCCCGAATATCGGTAGAAGACTGATAGGGCGATAGTTGGAAGGGTTCACCACAATTCTTAAATACAGGAAGGACTGAAGAGAACTTCCGGCATGCAGGAAAGCAGAAAGCAGAAAGGCAGTAGTTAAATTGTTTAGAGAGGGCAGGGGAAAGTTCAGGAGCACACCTCTTAAGGACTATCACCGGGATTCCATCGTCTCAAAGTATTCTCATCATTTTGCTGTAGAGCCACATCTTTCATCTATAATGAGATATTCCATGAGTCATTGATATATGAGAAAACGGATATTGTTTAACAGTTCCGTGTTTTTTTCTTTATTTCTAACGAATTTTTCAAGTTTCTTACATTATTCTAATGCGCATTATAATTTCAGTGTATTTGATGTCTTCTGTTATAATGCGATAATTATTTAAATGTCTGTTTATGCTTGATTTGTGTGTCACCAATTTGTTATTCACATTCTGGTCTGTTACTCTTGCTGACAACAATACACTGTAACTCATATCATATACAAATAGTGTAAAGCAGGTAATGTAAAACAATATATTGCTAAAAGAACTTTGATTATATTAAATTGCCTCTAGTGTATTTTTCTCAAATTCTCGAAGGTAATGACATTCTTAGGATTTACGGATGACTATTTCTTCTTCTTATTTGCTTTGAAAGAATAATTCAATTACACTTGTTCATTCATGTATATTACATTTATCATAAGATAGAGTAATGCAGAAGTTTTGACCTAAATTTTAGCATTTGTTTTTATTCTATAACGATTTGCTAAAGATGATGCGTATATCCTTTCGATGAAAACACATGTTGGAAGATAAGGCATATATTTTATCATTTTATTCGAGGCAAGATGTTAATGCCACTAAACTGCACTATTTTAGTGGAAGTAGAAAAGAAAGAGAAGGCTTTAATGAAGAGAAAGTACAATAAAAGAATAGGTTTCAAGAAGTCAAAAGATTGTGATTGACGTTTCAGTTATTTTTTTTTACTATTATAGGTGACACAGAAATAATTAAAAAAATATCACGGATACGTTGTTCGGCAAAAATAAACATATTAGAATGAAAGTAGCGGGTAAATTGTTATTTCAACAGTAAAACGATGTTGACCTAGTAGCCAATCTGGAAGTACGTTTAAATTCATGCTGTATCGAGTTGCCAAAAAGCAGAGTTAATTAGAACAACTGCTATGAAAATATTTGTAGAAAAGTCAAAGTGAAGTCATATCTCAACAGAATTCGAGATGACCCTTTGAAAAGTTTAAGAAATTCATCTTTTTATAATATTAGTTCAAGAAACTGTAGTGCAGTGAATATCGAATCAGAATGAGAAATCGGGGAGCCGAGTTCGAATTACAGTTGAAGTTATCGCAATCACTTACGCATAAATACTAATGCGAAACGTATTAATTAATCAATATCTTCTCTCCAGTTATGGGTTGAATAACAGAACAGATTGGGTTCTACCGACTTGGCTGACAATTAGTCTGCCACAGAAAGTAATGGCAACCTACTGCGGTATAGTATACAGTGCAGTCAAACATGTCCCTCGAGAGACATGATCGCCCAAGCGTGCAGCCCATATGGCACTGACTGATTGACTTATTCCCATTTCAAAAATCATATTTATCGGAAACAGCTAACTGATTTCTTCTCTGGACACGCTCTAACAGCTCAATTATTTAACAACTGATTTTTTTTTAATCATCTCACCCCAAGCAAGGCATTCAACTGCCACTATTGCGCATGGGGTTATATAGGGGAAGGTACAGAGAAGGAGAGGTTAGACATAGGGAATGTCAGGAGGAAGGTGACAGATGAGTAAGGATAGCGAGGATGAGGGTTGGGCAGATGGGAAGTGTGTTTGATAGAATGGGAGCAGGTTAGTGTGTTAGGAGGTGTCTATTGACCTTACATTTAAACTCCTGGAGATTGTAGCCGTCGGGGAAGCAATCGTGTGGAAGAGAATTCCACAGTCGGGAAGTGCGAGGAAAGAAACTGTTGGAGTAGAAGTTGCGGTTGCATTTTATCGGATTAGGATCTTTCAATAGCTTTATAACCAAGTAGAGCATATATATAAGTTCCACTGGTGAAGATAATTTAGAAATCTCAGACTTATCGTACTGTAGAAATTTTCAGCGATTGTTTGTCGTTATAAAATCAGATTAGACCAAAAATGGAGAGTAGTTTCTTTATTTAACATAGGGTTGTCCACTTATTATTTTTAAGATTAGACTGAGTCCGAAATTGTTTACACATTATTATAACGTATGACTTACTTTCTCTTTGGCAGCGTTGTTTTTTTTTGTTGCAAAGATGCAACATCGCAAGATTATTGTAAATGTATGTCAATATTAAGATAACCAATATTGTTTAATTATACCCGTTAAAATCTTTACCGATTAACCCGATATGTTATGTCCTCGGTATCGCACCAAATGTATCCTCGCCATATTCTAATTGTATTGGGAAATTCAACTCAGCTGTTTTTCCAAAAACAATTTATGAAAAAATTCTCACTTAGATGCTTCCCTGAGAGCTACAATCTCATAATATTCATTACGTTTTTCTCAAATGGGTGAAGATGACATTTTGGGGATTTACTGATGGCTATTTCTCATTTTTATTACATGTCAACTTTCTCACGTGATTTACGAAACAAGACCTTTAAGCAGTTGCTAATTAAACTAAGTTATCGCTTAAATGAAAAGAACTACAAGCACAATTTAGCAATAGCACAATTACTAACTGCATATAAAATGCAAGCCATCATAAAGATAAATTAGGAAATAATAATGATGAAGATACCCTATTTTTAAGTATTAAAAACAATATTGCCAATATTTTGTTATAGTAATAATGCAGCTCTATTATTATTATTATTATTATTATTATTAATAATAATAATAATAATAATAATAATAATAATAATAACAATAAAACGTGGCTGTTATGGTTGTAAAGACCAATTGCTAATTAACAAAATGATCCTGGAAAACTGCTACAGTACAAAGAAAAATCTTAGTACTGCCTGGATAGACTACCGAAAGGCATTCGATAGTGTGCCACATGACTGGATTTTAAAGACTTTAAATATATACAAGATATCGCCCGTCATCATCAATTTCATCAAACAGTGCATGTCTATATGGAAAACAACCCTTTACCTCAATCATATAAATGGAACCTATAAGTCTGATGAAATAAACATCAAAAGAGGTATATTTCAAGGTGATTCTTTATCTCCCTTACTATTCTGCATATCATTAATAGCACTAACCAGTCAACTTAATAAGACAGAATGTGGTTATAAAATAGGCCAAAAGAAAATAAGCCATCTATTTTACATGGATGACTTAAAGTTATATGCTAAGAATGATAATGAGCTGGAAGGTCTTCTGCAAACTGTAAAATGTTTCAGCGAAGACATTGGAATGAAATTTAATTTGAATAAATGTGCTAAAGCTACAGTTTTACGTGGATCAATACAAGAAACATCCTCAATTAGCCTAGACCCTGCTGTAACAATAAAAGAATTGAAACCAGAAGAAGCTTATAAATACCTAGGTGTAAATGAGAGCGAAAACATTCACCATAAAAAAATGAAAGAAATAGTACGTAAAGAGAACTATAGAATGTTACGAATGATATTAAAAACTGAATTGAATTCTCAGAACAGAATTATGGCCATTAATAGCCTTGCAATCTCCGTTGTCCAATATAGCTTCAACATCTTAAACTGGACTCTAAACGACATTAGGCGATTGGATGCTAAAACAAGAAAGCTTCTTTTTAAGCATAAGATGCATCATCCAAATGCTGATGTAGACCGTCTATACATACCCCGTAAAGAAGGTGGAAGAGGTCTTATTCAGCTGGAATTGTCATACAAGACAACAACTATTGGCTTACTAACATACATAGAAACAACAAAGGATTGGATGATACAATTAGTAAGGCAACATGAAGAAAGAAAGAAAAATATTCAATAATAAAAGAAGGCAGTAAATACAAACAAGATTTACAGTTAGTAGATTCTGTAGAAAAGCAAATCAGAAGCCAAGAACCAACTATTGCGGCAAAAAATATGAAAATGAAAGCCAAAGATAAAGCTCTTGAACAGATGAAACAGCGCTGGCAAGACAAACCTCTGCATGTCCAATATCCAGTACGTGCCAATAAATCTAATGTTGACAAAGTTAATACTCATCGATGGTTACGTGCATCTGGATTAAAGTCTGAAACTGAAGGATTTATTCTTGCAGTACAAGACCAAAGTTTTTTCACTAGAAACTTTCAGGCAAATATTATGCATAATAATATGGATCCAAAATGCAGGTTTTTTGATAAGCACCATGAAACAATAGACCACCTAATCTCAGGCTGTTCTGCCCTTGCTCCAAATGAATATAAAAATCGCCACGATAGAGTTGGGCAATATTTACATTGGGCAATGTGCAAACATTATGGAAAATATGTAAACAAACACTGGTATGAACATCACACAGCACCGGTTACAGAATTAGAAGATGTAACCATTCTATGGGATTACACCATCTACACAGACAGAAAAATTGAAGCAAACAGGCCAGACATTATTGTTACAAACCAGGAGGAGAAAACTTGTCTATTAATTGATATGGCTTGTCCAGCGGACTGTAACATAGCAATCAAGGAATTTGAAAAACTGTCAAAATATAAAGACCTGGAAATGAAATAGAAAAAATGTGGAAATTGAAAACAAGAGTTGTGCCAGTGATAATAGGTGCATTTGGAATGATAAAAAATTGAACAAAACAACACATTGAAAGAATCCCTTGAAACCCCAGCTTAAGAGATATACAAAAAATTGTCTTATTAAGTACAGCCCACACACCAATGAAAACTTTATCGATGTAATGCTAGGGATGATAGGGAAGATAGAAAAACATGAAATGGAGCCATAACAACACGCGACAACCTGCCTTAAATCTCCCCGCAGACTTGGTTGGTAGTGAGACCAAAGCAGAAATCGAAATATTATGAAAAATGACAACATAATAATAATAATAGATCTTCCCGCAGACTTGGTTGGTAGTGCGACCATAGCAGAAATAGAAATATGATGAAAAATGACATAACAATAATAATGAAAATAAAAGGAAAAAAATAATTAAAAAATCCTAGTATTGCCTGGATAGATTATCGTAAAGCATTTGATAGTGTACCACATTCCTGTATCTTAAAACTTCAAATATGTACAAAATATCTCTCGTCATCATCAATTTAATCAAACAAGTATGTCGATATGGAAAACAATACGTTTCCTCAATCATATAAGTGGAACATATAAGTCGGCTAAAATAAACATCAACAGAGTTATATTTGAAGGTGACTTTTTGTCTCCTTTACTATTTTGCGTATCAGTAATAGCATAAAAGTAGTCAACTTAACAAGACAGAATGTGGTTATGATATAGCTCTGAAGAAAACAAGATGTATGTTTTACATGGATGACTTAATGCTATATGCTAAGAATGACATTGAGCTGGAAGATGTTCTGCAAACTGTAAAATGCTTCAGTGAAGATATTGTAGGAAAATTCAATTTGAATAAATGTGCTAAAGCTCCCGTTTTGATCACTGCAACAAATATCAGCAATTAGCTTAGACCATGTTGTAACAATAAAAGATTTAGAGAAAGATGAAGCTAATATGTACCTAGGTGTAAACGAGAATGAAATAATTCATTGTAAAATACTTACAGAAATAATGCGTAAATAGTACTATAGAAGGCTACGACTGATATTAAAATCTAAATTGATTTCTCAAAATTATGACCATTAATAATCTTGCAATCCCAATTATCCAATTTAGCTTCAAGATCTTGAACTGGATTCTAAACGACATAAGACGAATGGATTCTAAGACAAGTAAGCTCCTTTCTAAACATTAGATGCATCATCCAAAGGCGGATTTAGACCACCTATACATACCACGTAGATGATACGTAGAGAAGGACTTGATGATACAAATAGTCAAACAATATTACAAAAGAAAGAAAAAATATTCAATAATGAAAGAAGGCAGTAAATACAAACAAAATTTAAATTTAGTAGATTCTGGAGAAATGCAAAAATGAAGCCAAGAACCAACAATTGCGGCAAAAAATATAAAAAAACAAAGATAAATCTCTTAGACAGCTGAAACAACGCTGGCAAGACAAACCTCTGCATGGCCAATATCCAGAATGTACTCATAAACCCAATGTTGATAAAGTTAATACTCATCGATGGTTATGTGCACCTGGATTAAAATCTGAAACTGAAGGCTTTATTCTTGCTGCGTCCTTTCACTAGGAACTTTCAGGCAAATATTATACATAATATTGTGGATCCAAAACGCAGGTTTTGTGATAAATACCAAGAAACAATAGACTATCTAATCTCAGGATGTTTTGTACTTGCCCCAAATGAATATAAAATAGTTTCGATAGAATGGGGCAATATTTACACTGGACAATGTGCAAAAAACTAAGGAAAATATGTAAATAAAAACTGGTATAAATAGCATTAAGCACCGGTTACAGCAGAAGATGTCATCATTCACTGAGATTACACCATCTACACAGACAGAAAAATTGAAGCAAATAAGCCGGACATTAATGTTAAAAACCTAAAAGAAAACCTTTGCTAATTAATTGATATGGTTTGTACAGCGGATTGTAACATAGCAACCAATGATTCTGAAAATCTGTCAAAATATAAATACCTGGAAATTGAAATAAAATAATTATGGAAATTGATAACAACTATCATACCAGTGATAATAGGTCTACTTAGAACGATAAAAAAATGGAACAAAAAATACATTGAAAGAATCCCTGGAAACCCCAGCTTAAAAGATATACACGAAATTGCTTTTAAGTACAGCTAAGACACTAAGGTGAACTTTGTCTATATAACGCTAGAGCCGTTACGGAAATATAAAAACATGAAACGGAGCTATACCAATAATCCACAAATTTTTATTAAAATCGGAGCAGTCAAAAATGTAATGAAGCCATTTCTGACCGTAGATCACTGTTTGGGTCACAGAACTAAAAAAATAAAATAAAAGGAAACAACAACAACAAAAATAATAATAATAATAATAATAATAATAATAATAATAATAATAATAATAATAATAATAATGGCGATGATACTAATATTAATAATAATCTCTCTATTATATATATATCTCTTTTTATCTATGACTATCTATAAACACACACACACACATATATATATATATAAATATATATATATATATATATAGTCATCCGTCGACAGATGTGTTTCTCTGTGTCACAGCTCATAATATATATATATATATATATATATATATAGATAGATAGATAGATAGATAGATGTGTTTTTGTGAAATATATATTGACAGACCTTGTATCTGAGTCGGAATAGTTATATCTTAGGTCTCAATTGAAGTGTCGTATCAGTTATGCTTGTATAGGCCCGCACGCGAGTGCCTGTTTCGTTGCAACGATTGCATGTGATGACTATCCCCTAATGTCGCTTTGCATATTTCTTTCTGTCGAGCAAGCTTTCAACCGGCCATTAGCCTTTGTTCATATTTTCCGTACTCCAACTCTAGGTGAAAATTCCGTTTCCAGTGCCTTAACATCTCTTTAGCAGATGTCCATGAAGAGAAGATGAGGTTAATCTCAAGAACACTTGCCGGTGGTCAGCTCTCTTAGAAAATGACTCTCAGAATCTTCCCATCTGGAATACGGTGTATATGTCCATACTAACGGAGCCGGTACTTTTTGCGAAGGGTGTATAAGCTAGTTAACTACGAATTAGTGATAACAACGGTATTATTGTCCGAGTCATCATTTGTATTATGATGATGATGATGATGATATAATTAAATAATTTATTTTGGATTGGAGTAGCTTATAATTGTACATTTGAGCTAAAATTATATCCTGCGGTAGGGCGTGTACCAGTTAAAATTAAATGGCTGCAGTGTCCATTGCGATTTTGAGCATTTTTTTTTAATATGTTATTTGAATGGTGACTAATAGCCTATTTACAACGATTTTAATTAATTAAATTGATCATAATCTAATGTCATTTGAATAAATTAAACTAACCATAATCTAATATCAAACAAAAAGCAAGTAATATTAATAATATTAATTACAATAAATCTACAATTAAACAAAATATTCCTCGTTTCTCACACATTTTTCTTCTATACCAATTGAGAAATAACACTATATTTGTTTGTAGTATATATATATATATTAGTATATATAGTATATATATATATATATATATATATATATATATATATATATATATATATATTTTAATTCAGATACTTCAATCCAAGGGAAAAAAGCAGGAAGGTAAATTCCAAAAAACCGATCCTAATTAATATTAAAAATTTATTTTAATATTAAAAAATGATACAAGAAGAGAGCTCCATGTAATATATCGAAATGGCCATTCAACATCTTTGAATTAATCCTTTTTTAATATATATATATATATATATATATATATATATATATATATATATATAATTTAGAAGAATTTAGATATACCACAGTTTCATGGGTAATAAATATTTAGCTCCCAAATGAAGACCTCGCGTCTCGTCAGACCCAAACGATACGACAGATAATGCTCAAAATATATATTATAATTAACAGACGCTCACATGTCCATATTTAGAATAGATATTTGTAACCTGTAATTTACAAGAAAATTCATCGCTTCATTAAAAAAAAAACCAAATGTGAAAAAAGAAAAAAAAGAGAAAAAGTAGGCAACTGATAAATGGAAAGGAGAGAAAAAAAGGAAAAAAAATATTAATAGGAAGAAAACAAACAGTATAGAGAGAAATAAATTTTTAACATCAAGTATCAACATAGCGTCTATAGCAAAACGTCTCTTTTCTTAGAAAACAAGATGTGGAAATTTAACATTAAAATTTAATTTCAAATATAATGGGATATATTTACGGTAAAAAATAAATTGTAAATCATAATTTTAATACAAGAAAATAACTACTATTAATATTATTTTATAAATTCAGTTACAATAAGTTAAAACTGATAAAAGAAATATAAATATTATAATTAAATGTAGGAAAAAAGGAAAAGTTAGAACGATAAACTTAGAGAGAGAAAGTAAATAAATAGAATGAGAGCAAATAGTAATGGGGAAAAGAAAATAATTTGAAATTATTTAAAATAAGCATTTTAGATCGACACCAACGTCTATTGTAATCATATGCATTCTTAGCTGAACATGACATGGAATTTAATATTGAATTAAATGATACCTACAATGCGATATATTTATAGTAAAAAAATAAATTATAAATCTTACTTTCTAATACAAATTACAATATTACCACAAGTGGAAATAAATTAAAATTATAGGTAAAAATAATAACACTTATTAAGAAGAAGAAATTATATTAACTAACAATAATAGACAATACTAACAAAAATAAAATAATAAAAATAATAATAATGGTAAAAAAAGAAAATGGATTTTAAATAATATTAATAAAAAATAATAATATTAATAATTATAGTAATAAAAATAATTAATAAAAAAGAAAAATAATAATGAATACATATATACAAAAAATTACCACTAATATTAAAAATAATAATAATGTTATTATTAGAAAAATATATCCTAAATAAAAGTAATAAAATACTATTATGAAGATAATAATAATAATAATAATAATAATAATAATAATAATAATAATAATAATAATAATAATAAAAATAATAATAAATACAAAATATATATTCATATATAATATAAAATATTAACACAATTTATAATAATAATACTATTATTATTACTGTTATTGAAAAATAATATAGATCCTCAAAAATTGTAATACAATAATAATTATAATGGTAAAAATGACCTACATACACATACATATTTACATATAAATGCATATACAAAGGTATATACGTATATACATATAAATATATATGTAAACATACATACATATACACATACACACACATCCATAAAAAATATCTAAGCACAAAGTATATGTATTCTAATTATTTTTTCTTACATATATATATATATATATATATATATATATCCACATGGACACACACATATATACATACACCACACATGCAAACACATATATAAACATATAATTGCATATATATATATATATATATATATATACATATATATATATATTTATATATACACACACACAAGCACATATATACAAACACACCTACACACATATACGAATCTATACACATAAACACATTGATATCCACACATTCATATGCAAATATACATGCAATATTACAATGTAAAATATTATAAAATTACAATAATATAATATAACTATTAACATAATTATTATAAACAATAAAAAAACATAAAAAATCCTTTGCGGTTATACGTTTCCAACTGTACAAAAAGTATTAACATTATTTTTTAAGTGAGATCAAATATATTGTTAATGCTTTTTGTCCTGGTAGAATCATAGTATACTAGTTGAGATCCTCTAGAAGTTAAAATAATATCCATCTCATTATTGAAAATATTGGTGAAGTTTATAGCATAATTTAAACTATTAACTAATAAATCAGACAAAATAGAAAGGAAAAAATCTACTATATCAAATTGTAAAAAAAGTCTTTTTTTCTTGTCAGGAATATTTTGGAACCATGTAATGGTATCAGAAGAATCCTTCCATGATTTTGTATTGAGACCATCTTGTATGGATATTACAATCTTCTTTATTATGTTGCTGCGAATTAAACCTAATTCATTTTTGAAGGAATTTATTAGTCTAGTTTCAGGTCATTTTCAAAATTCGGTTTGTGGTCCGTAAAGAATAAGTATGCGTTTTTGATTCGGGTCTTTCCTATTTTATCCGCGATATCTAGTTTATTTGCCAATGTAGCAGGTTTTTATTAATTGTGAACATCAAGTAATGCTAACTATATTTTTATAAATACTGGAGAATTTTTGAATATGGGTATATGATATTCAGAGAGTTTTATTTTATATATATTATTCAACTTATTCATTGTTTATGAATTTCGTCTCAGGAGCGGTCTATAAGAGAGCCAGGAATCTATTACCAATGGATTTATAAACACATGCAAATGATGTTCTTTATTATATTACTCTGTTATAAATTAACATTGAGTTCTCATTGAATTTAATGTACTGTGGAATTTACCTTACTAAGTACCAATGATTCTACTTTATATATATATATATATATATATATATATATATATATATATATATATATAAACTATAAAGTAATGACCTTCTCTCAGAAGTACATGCATGTCTCTGAACGATGACTGCTATTAGTGTTCGAAATCTAGAAAATCCTAGAATTAGTAAACGGATATTTTTTGGTAGTAGTACTTGATTATCTTCAGTATTGGGAGCAAATCAATTTTTGATTCAACAATTCGGTCATGAACGGAAATTCGTTTTTTACTAGCTAATTTAGTTGCGCGATAAAATTCATATAGTCGAAGCATCATGGAAAGGAGCTCATCAGAATAGCTACGAGGAAGATATTTGTAGAAAAGATAGCGGGAAGTATCGTTACGTCGGTAAGAAACTAACTGAAGACGTGATGACTGATCAGTATCCTATTACCTTACAGAAACTTCCTTAAATATTGTCAA
>JBBBDQ010000428.1:6817500-6872500 GCA_037127315.1 Ascarosepion bandense | reverse complement strand
CATTTTTCCATTTCAAATCAATAGTTATGCTATGCGATATCAAGTTTTTTTATTATATATATATATATATATATATATATATATATATATATATATATATATTTGCTTATAATTACAAGATTGGATATGCTGTGTGAGCTATGGGTGAAAGAGGGATAAGTGGATAGTATATAGATCTAACATGATATCTTTCGAGAACCATGGTATTTTTTCACTTTGTAGTAGAAACATTCTGGCTGGTTCATCACTGCAAGCCAACTGCTCAAAACGCCCCGAGGATCCGACAGTTACTGTCCGAGAAATACATCGTAGTACTGAAACAATTTCTCTATTCGCTTGATCTCGTTCTGTATGACTAATTTCTTTACCCAAAGCTCAAGGGGAATGTCAGGGAAAAACGTTTCAATGACGTCCCTAGAAACACTGAAGAAGAATCCTTCCATCAGTGCATAGAAGCGTGGCAGCTGTCAAAGAAATATGGAAAAGAGCCTTAGCTTCGAGGGGAAAACATTTATTTTCTTGTTTGGAAATGAAATATTTTTTACGACAACAGCCTGTTACTTTTGCAAGAGGTTTTGCGTATATCTATCTCTCTCTCTCTCTCTCTCTCTCTATATATATATATATATATATATATATATATACAGCGTTTATAGCGGATACTCCGTGTTACAAATAGACACCTTATTTTGTTCAATCTGTTAAGCAATATGTATTAAGTCTGTGGTTGTGCGCCTTCGAGAGGTTTTAGTACACGTAAAGGCGTTCTTTTGGTTAAACTGCGGGGAAGGCCCCTGAATATAGCTATTATAGTAGTCTATGCGCCAACAACTCAAAGCTCGGAGGACGAAATAGAATCATTCTATTCAATACTGGACAGTGCTAAGGCTCAGTGCAAAAGCCAAGAAGTTAGGATAATAATGGGGGACTTAAATGCAAAGGTAGGTAAACATAGAGAAGGAGACACGAACGGCAACTTCGGACTAGGAGAGCGCAACGAAAGAGGAGAAAAATGGATCCAATGGTGCTCAGCCAATGACCAGGTCATTACTAACACCTGGTTCCAAGAACACCCACGACGTTTATGGACATGGAGAAGCCCAGGAGGGGACACGAAGAACCAAATAGATTATATAACTATGAACAAGATATTCAGGAACGCAGTAGTCCAATGCAAAACATACCCAGGTGCTGACTGCGGAAGTGACCACGTCCCAGTCATCTGCAAACTAAAAGTGAAACTCCGAAGACTGAAGAAGCCCAGCATATCACCAAGACTGCAATACGACACACTAGAGGACGATCTCACCCTGCAGAAAGAATATAATAACAGCGTGAGAAAGAAATATGAAGAACAAATTGGAAAAGGATACTCAAAATGGGATTCACTAAAAGAAGCAATGGTGACCTCAGCGAACAACATAGCCCCAAAGGAAATCAAACGCAGAAGAAAAAATGAGTGGATGACCGAAGAGATCCTCCACATGATGCAAAGGAGACAAAAAATAACGCCAAGACACGGAGCAGAGTACAAAAAACTTCACAGGGAGATAAGGAACAAATTCAGAAAAGCCAAAGAGGAATGGCTCAACAACAAATGTGCAGAAGTAGAGAGACTGAGCAGGAACAACAAAGCAGAGATGCATAAAGAGATAAGAGAATTGACAGGACAAAAAACCTGTTCCTCAACAGGATGCATAAAATCCAAGGAAGGGACAATCATATTAGAGAAAGAGGAAATACTCCAGCGATGGGAAGAATACATAAAGGATCTCTTTTGCGACAAGAGAGAACAACCGAGAATACACAAGGAGATGGATGGACCGGAAATACTAAAATCCGAAGTGGAAGCTGCAATGGCCAAAATAAATAGAAACAAAGCACCTGGCCCAGATGGCATAGTGATAGAGCTGCTGACAGCCTTAGAAGAAGATGGCATAGAAAAGATTACCGACATAATAAACGAAATTTATAGCAGCGGAATAATACCAGACGACCTATGCAAGTCGATATTTATAGCGCTGCCGAAGAAACCAGGTGCAAACGAGTGCGAACTACACAGAACTATCAGCTTAATGAGTCACATTACAAAACTGATTGTCAGAATCCTGATGAATAGAGCGAGAAGCAGAATCAGGCCAGAGATAGGGCAGGAACAGTGCGGGTTCGTCAAGGACACTGGAACAATGAACGCCATATTCATGATTAGGATGCTCTCTGAAAGGGCATTACAAAGGAAGAAAGACTTGTACCTATGCTTCATTGATTACGCGAAAGCATTCGACAAAATACGACACAAAGAATTGATGGAAATGCTAGGCAACCTCGACATTTTCGGCAAAGACATAAGAATAATCAAGAATCTCTACTGGCAGCAAACGGCCTGCATACGCACAGGTAACGACCTCAGTAGATACACAAAGATA
Source organism: Ascarosepion bandense (assembly GCA_037127315.1). Taxonomy (NCBI): domain Eukaryota; kingdom Metazoa; phylum Mollusca; class Cephalopoda; order Sepiida; family Sepiidae; genus Ascarosepion; species Ascarosepion bandense. Next base: position 6,870,074 of record JBBBDQ010000428.1, on the reverse strand, counting down.
GAAAAAGGCGTAAGACAAGGATGTGTCTTTTCACCGGATTTCTTCGACCTATACAGCGAGAATATTTTGAGGACCCTAGATGACACACCAGGATTTGTTATTGGAGGCCACAACCTGAACAACATAAGATACGCGGACGATACAGTACTGATTGCGGACACGGAAAGGAACTGCAAGATCTCATACAGAAAGTAGCAGTGGAGAGTGACAAGAAGGGACTACAAATAAACTTTAAGAAAACTGAGTGCATGGTCATCAGCAAAAGATACAACCCAAAATGCCAAATACAGGTGGGGGATAACAGAATCAAACAAGTCCAAGAATTTAAGTACCTAGGAAGTGTTCTAACAGGAGATGGAAAGTGCGACACGGAGATCCGAAGGCGAATTGGCATGGCAAAGGACGCGTTCCAGAAGATGAGCAAAATACTAACACACAGGAAGATCTCAATAGAAACGAAGAAAAGAGTTCTAGACTGCTACGTGATGTCAGTTCTTCAATACGGCTGTGAGTGCTGGACAATATAATCGAAAATGAGGACAAAACTGGAAGCGGCCGAAATGTGGTTCTACAGAAGGATGCTACGGATATCGTGGACTGAGCATACAAACAACGACGAAGTGTTAGAAAGAATGGCAACAAAAAGGAAGAGGCAACTGAAGTTCCTGGGACATGCAATGAGGAAGGAGAGCCTGGAAAACCTGATACTGACTGGACAGATAGAAGGAAGAAGAGACAGAGGAAGGCAGCGGATAACATATTTGCAGGGTCTGATCAGGTGGACGACGGAACGGGGGTTGCCAGGAGCAACAGGAGCAAACATACTAAGAGCCACAAGGGATAGGGAGACGTGGAGATCCATGATCGCCTACGTCCTGGAGGGACAGGGCACATAGAAGAAGAAGAAGAAGAAGAAAGGCGTTCTCCATCAGCGACCTGAGTCTTTTTTGAAAGGGACACCACCATTATATCTATTTTACATTAACGCATAGCCACGGAGATCAATACAGTAAGCAGTCTTCGATTATTATTTTTTGAAAGAAGATAATCCATATCACTGAGGTTATTTTCTCGTAATTTCGTATCGTAACGTAGCGTAACCAAACCAATTTCTAAAGAATTAATGCATTTATGTTTAATCTTACATTTTTATGATTTCAAACAATACTGTAGCTGTTAATACTTATTTGAAATACTGAGTATTCCACAAAAAAGCAGGAATTTTATTACATTTTATTGAATTGTTGGAATTTTTTTCACAATTATTTAAAACAAAAGCATTGGATGGAAATATAATCGTTTAAAACAGAACTAAAACACAAATATTAAATGTTATTATATTCATCTTATTTTATTTTTATTATGTAGTAAATCTAAAATTTCTAGTATTTTTTGTGAGGTACAAATTATACGTTTCTTAATTCCGGGAGCATTTCTCGAATTCATATGTCAATAGATGTAAAAAAAATACTGCTAAATAAATAAATAAAAAAGGTGTATTTATGATTAAGATGGTTTATATATATATATATATATATATATATAGGTAGATTTGAAAAAAAGTATCTACTCTGGCATCTACGCATCGTTAATTCAGCAAGGAATTAGAGTACTCTCAGGTATTGGGCGTGCATAATGATAATCTATACGCTAAAACGTAAGCCACCTTTTATCGAGCGCCAGTACCTCAAAGGTAGAATCGCCGAGTAACGTAAATTCAGTCGGGTTTCAGTCCTGGGCAAAAAGCAATCGGCTGTCTAACCGTACAGAATATATGTGATACAGCGAAACAGATCTGTCTGCGGATGACTATATATATATATATATATATATATATATAGATAGATAGATAGATAGATAGATAGATGCACGTTATACAAACAAGGATTAAAAAAATATTTACCATTCATTTTTTTGTTTCACGCACGTTCGAACGCACCCAAAATTTGGATTATATATATATGTGTGTGTGTGTGTGTGTGTGTGTGTGTGTGTGTGTGTTTGTTTGTGTGTGTGTAAATATGCATAGTGCCTGTTAATTTCACGCTTGTAGATGGGTTGAAGATCAGTTGAGGCGTGTTACAATCTGTCAAAATGCAGTGTTGCTTTTTACTTCGACACTGCGATATTCAGTGTGGACATAAAAAAATCAATACACCATGTTAGCACATGCAATGTGCGATTGTTAAATTGTCGTGAGTTTATATTTTTTCTATTACGCGCATGCGCGTTGTTTTTTATTTGTCGAATGCACTGAACAGAATTGTCAGTTGGCCAAAATCTGTAAGAGAAAAGAGCATCATGAAACCATCCCCCGAAAACTGAAGCTGAAGGCTGTAATTGTTGCCAAACTAAAACACGAACATTTTAGATTATTTGTGTGTCAATCCGAGGATAATGCAGTGTATTTGGAAAGTGTCGAATGGGGTCGAATGAGGTTTATGAAGATGTTTTGTCAGAGGCTATGTCCCATTAGATTTACCACAGGGCCTTACACGCAACTGGACGCTTAGATTAACTACATTGATGAAGTAATGCTGCCGGAGACTAACTGGGTGGCTTCTGGGAATAAAAATCTACTCCATGCCACCCAAGCAGAAAAACAGTCATGGCTGGCATTCATATCCTCATTTACATATTGCCACGTAAAACTCCACACAGAAATTAAATTTGGTGCGCAAATGAGCTAGAGATCAACAAAAAGTATTGTTTTACCTAATATGAAGTGAAGGCAAGGATTATGACATCATTCACAAACATTAACATGTAGACAACGCAGCGCAGAAGAATCGACACACGCACACACACATATATTTATATACATAACCATATATATATATATATATATATATATATATATATATATATATATATATATATATAAAGTTTATCGATGCATCAGATAATTTTCTAAACATATATTGTTAAATTAAATATAGATGTCTATTATGTTTAGTCATTATTTGACAAAACTACAACCCAATTCTTATCTGGAATATGATAGATAAATCCAAATATTACAATGGGAAAAAAGAAAAATATATATTTATCTTTTGAAAATCAATGTTCCTAATTAGCTTTATAAAAAGTGCTTTAATTACCACATTTTGTTACACAAAAAAAGTTTTGTTCAGATTCCTCTAGGTTTGACCTTTTCTTTCTTTTTCCTTTCTTCTTTCTTTCTTTCTTTTTTCTTTTCCCCGCAATATTATTTGTAACAATTATAAACCTCTTTTATTCTTGCTCCCTACATTTTTTAATTTTTAATTTTAATTCTAAATTTTATTTTCATTTTAATTTATTTTATTAAAAAGGTTTTATTTTTTATTTACATATAATAAGCTCCCCTGATTTATTTTCCCTGATTTTTTTATTTTTATTTTTATTTTAAGTTTTAATATTTAAATTTTAAATCTTTTAACTACAGGTAATCAAAAAATCATGACGTACATTATTGGCTCTCCATTTTATTTCTCTTTTAACAACACGTTTTATAAAAATTTGGTTTACCCATGAGCTACCATGTTAGTGATATTCTCGCTTACCTATTTTTCGGGTTCTTGTAATCCATTTCTTTCAAATATATTGCACCTAACAATTCTAGTTACAAAATTATTTGAAGAAGAGAGATAGATTGAAAAAAATTAAACTTCTCCACTAACCACGCTATATCGTCGTCAACTCAAAAAACATGTTTATAAAATACAGAAAACCATAAAAAATAACAACAAAAGTAATATAAAATTCATAATATTATCTTTTAACAATATTTCATATGAACTCTCAAATAAATTAACTATATCAGACACTAAAATTATTAACTCCATCTCCAAATCTTTTCGTGGATATTGGCAAGTTAACAAAGACACCAAACATCAATCTGAATGCCGGGATTTACATAATACAGTGTCTACAGTACGATAACGTATACACAGGGGAAACATCACGAAATCTAAAAACGCGGATCCACGAACGTAAAAGAGACTTAAGTTTGGACATATTTTTCAACTCTCTTGTATTAAACTGACTGACGTAGGACACAAATTTGAATTTTCAAATGCTAGTTTAATTAAAAAAACAAAATAACCTTATAAGAAGGAAATAATTTGAAAACATTAATATCATTACTAACAATCATAGACAAGAGATTAAAACATTACATTAATTGCAATTTTCTCACAAATACATAATTCATGAATCCAAAATATCAAAAGAGAATATTAAAAATATTAAAGTTAAAGAAAGTTATTTCTATTTCTAACAAAGTAATATTGTTTTCTCTGTATGAAATAGATTTTTCCTTTTTCTCCTTTTATTATCTATATGATTCTTCTTACTAACATTACATATTTATAGTTGTTTATATTTATTTATATATTTATCACTATTCCTCGTTTTGTTAATTATTATTATTACTCTTCTTATTATTATTATGTCATTTTTCATCATATTTTGATTTCTGCTATGGTCGCACTACCAAGCAAGTCTGTGGGAAGACCTAAGGCAGGTCGGGGCGTGTTGTTATGGCTCCATTTCATGTTTTTTTTCTATCTTCCCTATCATCTCTAGCGTTACATAGATAAAGTTTTCCTTAGTGTGTGGGCCGTAGGTAATAAGACAATTTTTTGTGTATTTCTTAAGCTGGGGTTTTCAGGGTTTCTTTCAATGTGTTGTTTTGTTTCAATTTTTATCATCCCAAGTGCATCCACTATCACTAGCACAAGTCTTGTTTTCAATATCCACATATTTTCTATTTCAATTTCCAGGTCTTTATATTTTGACAGTTTTTCAAATTCCTTGGTTGCTATGTTACAATCCGCTGGACAAGAGATATCAATTAATAGACAAGTTTTCTCCTTCTGGTTTTTAACAATAATGTCTGGCCTATTTGCTCCAATTTTTCTGTCTGTGTAGATGGTGTAATCGCACAGAATGGTGAATCTTCTATTTCTGTAACCGGTGCTGGGTGATGTTCATACCAGTGTTTGTTTACAGATTTTCCATAGTGTTTGCACATTGTCCAATGTAAATATTGCCCCACTCTATCGTGGAGATTTTTATATTCATTTGGGATAAGTACAGAACAGCTTGAGATTAGATGGTCCATTGTTTCTTGGTGTTTATCACAAAACCTGCATTTTGGATCCATATTATTATGTATAATATTTGCCTGAAAGTTTCTAGTGAAAAGACTTGCGCTGCATGAGTAAAGCCTTCAGTCTCAGACTTTAATCCAGATGCACGTAACCATTGATGAGTATTAACTTCATCAACATTAGATTTATTGGCACGTTCTGGATATTTTCCATGCAGAGGTTTGTCTTGCCAGCGTTGTTTCATCTGTTCAAGAGCTTTATCTTTGGCTTTCATTTTCATATTTTTTGCCGCAATAGTTGGTTCTTGGCTTCTGTTTTGCTTTTCTACAGAATCTACTAACTGTAAATCTTGTTTGTATTCACTGCCTTCTTTTATTATTGAATATTTTTCTTTCTTTCTTCATGTTGCCTTACTAATTGTAACATCCAATCCTTTGTTGTTTCTATGTATGTTAGTAAGCCAATAGTTGTTGTCTTGTATGACAATTCCAGCTGAATAAGACCTCTTCCAACTTCTTTACGGGGTATGTATAGACGGTCTACATCAGCCTTTGGATGATGCATCTTATGCTTAGAAAGAAGCTTTCTTATTTAGAATCCATTTGCCTGATGTCGGTTAGAATCCAGTTTAAGATTTTGAATTTATATGGGACAACTGGGATTGCAAGGTTACTAATGGCCATAATTCTGTTTTGAGAATTCAATTCAGTTTTTAATATCATTCGTAGCCTTCTATAGTACTCTTTACGCACTATTTCTTTCATTTTTTTATGGTGAATGTTTTCGCTCTCATTTACACCTAGGTATTTATAAGCTTCTTCTGGTTTCAATTCTTTTATTGTTACAGCAGGGTCTAAGCTAATTGAGGATGTTTCTTGTATTGATCCACGTAAAACTGTAGCTTTAGCACATTTATTCAAATTGAATTTCATTTATTATTATTACTATTATTATTATTATTATTATTATTATTATTATTATTATTATTATTATTATTATAATTATAATTATTATTATTGTGTTTTATTTTGTTTTATTATTTACTGTTATTTAATATTGATTTATAATTTATACGGATTAACTGTAACATTGTAATGATGTAGTATGGCAATTTATATGTATGTTTTTTATTTATATTTTTTACTTAATTTGGAATTTGTAATGATTTGTAACATAGATATCATTTTATTATTTCGTTTAAAGATTCTAACCATTAAGATATTATTTTTCAATAATTTAATTTTTATTAATCAAGATATTTTATTAATACATTTATACATTATTTTCAACAAAGATTTAAATGTAAAAATATATTTTTTTTACTATTCCAGATGCTTATATGCACTCATTCTTACATGATTCTTTTAACATATTCATATATTCATATATAATTCTCTCACATTGTTTAGAATAAAAAATTGTTCCATCATATGTCACGCATACAGCTTATCTGACATAACAATTTCACTGACTCATAAAAGCACACATTTTCACATGATTTCTCTCAACACATGCATTCGTAACTGATTTTTCCTTTTATTTAGAATTGAAAATTCATTTCATCACATGACACGTGTGTAAAATGTTTGTCATGTATTTGAACGAAAAGGTATTTCATCACCCTCATTCACACATACTAACTAACATACAATGAAACACACTTAACTCACATGATATTCACTTACATATATTACATTTATAGTAAACATCCAATATATTTTATTACACATTGTCACACACACGTAAAATGACATAAGTTTTTCTTCTACATTTAATATTCATACATTTGCTTTATCACTCGTGACACGTATCTGATCAAAGAAACCATACCTCAATCAAGATACGTTTTCTTTGGTTTTTAAATCATTCGTCTTTAATCACGCTTGTTAAAGTAAAATATGTTAGATTAAAGACAATTGTTAGTACTAGTTCTTTACTTATATATATATATATATATATATATATATATATATATATATATATATATATATATATATATTACAACCAGATGACAAATGGTAGGTTGGGAAGAAATTTCCTTGAGATAATTAGGAAACACTTTCCGGAGAAAAATCCACAAAGTAAGATCTCTAATAAAAACACTATAAAATTAAGTTACAGCTGTATGAATAATCTAGAAAAAAATTATAAAAAAAACCACAATAATAATATTTTTAAAAAATTCAACAAAATCAGTAAAAATAACCAGACAACAGAAAATAACAATTTAGACAATAAAAAATGTAATTGTAAAAACCCCATAGGCTGTCCGCTAGAAAATAGGTGTTTGACAGAATCGATAATCTATCGATGCGAAATATCTACAAAGGAAAACCCAAACAATATAAAAGTCTATATAGGCAGTACTAAAAACACTCTAAAGCAGCGAATTTACCAGCATACCTTTTTATTTAATAATAGCAAATACAGAAATAGAACATCCCTATCGAGATATCATTGGTACCTAAAGGAAACAAATAGAAACACCCAAAATGAAGTGGAAAACTCTAAAAGAAGCTAAAACATGTAAGTCCTTAAATGAACCATGTTCATTATGCTTATATGAAAAACTGTTTATTATTAGATCCCTTAAAAATAAAAATTACTTAAATAAATGCAACGAAATTAATATCATATGTAGACATTGTAAATTATTCACATTAGAAAATGGTTAAACCTAAATTAAATAACATTCATATAACTAACAAGTACATAAGAAAAATAATCACTAACGAACTAGGTAAAAATAAAAATAAAAATAAAGCCAAAAATTGAATAAATTTTTATTTTTATTTTTTTAAATAAATCCCCCATTTGTATCAGGATAACAAACATTATAACAAATGGATAGATGGAGCAAAATAATCGCAGTTTAATGGTTTTTTGGAAAAAATCTTTTCTTTAACAAATAGACTAAAGAGGACAAGAAAGGAAAGAATAGGAGATTGATACTACTAAAAAATGAATATCACATCAAATGTAATAAAACTGAAGGGAAAATGATAAGATCAGATTAATGGGAGGCAAAACATTAAGGAAAGAAAACAGACAAGAGAAAAATAGGGTCAATGAAAAAGAAAAAAAGAGGAAAAAGTTAGTTAGCACAGAAATTCTTCGGGGTCAAACCCCAAAGTGAATCTCCATTCTGATTAGCCACAGAAAAAAACACCCACATACATTCACAGTAAACCGAAAGAATTTGTCATTTAAATGAAAATGATTTGCACAACCACCCCATAATTGCCTGATGATGAGAATATATCTCGAAACATAGACATTTCAATGTCGCAACGTAAATTTGACATAAGCATATAATTATATTATACTATATTAAGCTCTATAATACTCATTATATTGAGCACTGTTTATAATAGAATAAATGCCAGATCACTCAAAATAAAAAATACCTTGAGTCCTCTTCACTTGGAAATATATATATATATATATATATATATATATATATATATATATATATATATATATATAAGTGAGATTGTAATAATTAAATTCGTGTCGAAAAACTTTCCTTGAAAACTATCGAAAGAAGGACAAAATGCTTTTAAAAAAAGAAAGGGCTTAGTACACGAACGTCAGTCAAAAGAGTTCGGACCGAGATCAGCACAAAGCCGAAAGAAAAAAACCCGATACGAGTAATCAACTAACAAGAAGCACTCGCTACAGAGGTACATCGAATAAATAATTAACACCTAATGAGTCAAACGAACCTACCTAGGTTCACCTAAACGGATCGTCAGGGAAATCTGTTAAAGACGATCCGTTTATGGGAAACCTATGTAAATTTGTCTGGCTCATTAGGTGTTTATATATATATATATATATATATATATATATATATATATATATATAAGGAACAAACAAAATATTAGCAACGTTTAAAACATGAATTTAAAACAACGTTCAGTATAAAAATACAGCAATGAATATTCATTATAAATTATGCTTTCAAATCTGTACAAACGTCCAAATAGTACAAAATTGTACAATTTCTTTCAACATTAAAAAAACAATATCTAATTGGGTAGTTAATAATGATGATAATAAACGTTATTATTAAAAAGAAATTTTAAAAACCTCATTTCTTTTAATTTGTGGAAATCTTTTCGTGTGAGGTTAAAGAATATTTTAAAAAATACATCGTCACGAACGTCAATTCACTTCCGCTCTGAAATTTCTATTTCTTTTACGGTTCTGTTTGCTCTCCACTCCTTTTTCCCCCTCCCCCTCTGTGCATTTTTTCATTTATTCCTCCTTGTTAGCTCCAGACGTCGCATGACCGATACCTGTACCTGTCTATATTTTACTAACAGCCTAAATTTGGGTTATTTCTTTCTTATCCGTTTCCATTGGCTATTTCCTCTCGGGTCTCTTTCTCTATTTGCATTGTATTTCTTCTGTGTTTTTCTCTTTTGATTTTTTCCACTGTTTTTAATTCTCTGTTTCTTTCTCACCTCTCTACCCTCTTTCTTTTTCCTCCATTTTTCTACTCATCTTTAATATCCTCTTAACTCGCAAGAAAATAATTGGTAAAATACAAGGAAGGGAAGTTTGTTTTTAATTTTCTTGGCAATAATAACGTTTGTTAATACTCATTATTAACTATCTGATGAGACATTGTTTTTTCAATGTCAATACCAAATGTACAGTAGCGTCGTAGATTGTAGTTTGCACATGTTCTAAAGTATACATTCATAATATATATATATATATATATATATATATATATATATATGTATGTATGTATATATTATGAATTTATACTTTAGATCATGTACATACTACAATCTACGATACTATTGTACATACTATATATATATATATAAGAATTATTAAAGAAAAAAATAAAAATGAAACGAGTGTTTGGCTATTGTGGATTTCTTTTCCGAGCTTCGCTTTTCAGATCATAAGTTCAGAGAATCTTACTAACAAACATGCTGTTTAGGATAAATTGAAGGTGTGAACTAATCTATCATACGTTTCTGTTTGATATATTCTCTGAAGGTCACCTATACCATACCAGTCACATTCCATCAATGACGATCGGAACTTGATCTATCACCAATCGAAGTGAATCAGTGTTCTAGAAAGACACCGTACCTTAATCGCATGCTGTAAAACATGCCAAGTAATAATTAAATAGAACTTTTATATTTGATCCAGAGTTGAATATACTGGAAGGTGGGTCGGTTTCACGTATAATTCTATCTGACACATCAGCTATTCTATACCATTACAAGATATATTTGACGCCAAAATTGATAAAATACCGAAAACTTCCCAGTCTTCAATTTTCAGTCTCGATAGAGATTGAAAATGACTCCGTGTCCGCTAGTGTGACAAATGATTTCCCACAAAGCATCCCGTTTCTCACAGCCGAAACGTCGCAAACCTACCACAGCTATATTACTATTTGCGAGCAAAGTATTCAGATAATCAATATTTCCTTATTCTACCCAACCAATTCGAACATTCACGTCTACAACTCGCTATGCTACGCAAATTGTAGTGAAATTCAGCTTCATTTGTGAGATATAGTTTTAATTCAAGTATTTTTTAAACCTCTGGTTCCATTTCAATTTGCTGCATTCATATACGTGCAAAGAGCCCGGGAAAAAATAATAATCCGTCTCTTTCTTCCGGCGTTGGCCTGAATAGCAGAATAGATTTAGTTCTGTAGCCTTACTTGGCTACCAATATACCGCAGAAAATAATGTCAAACTAATACGGGAAAATCTTCTGCTAAGTCAGTCATGTCTCTAGTGAGCCAGCTACTTTTCATTCCAAGTAATATTCGTCGTTCATCTAATTCAGCGATTCAAATACTTTTCTTTTTCATTACAATTAGATATGCCCAAATAAAACAATTCCAGATCATACACTTGAAATGTCTTTACTCTGTACTCTCTACACAAAAATTTCATAGTAACTTCTTCGATGAATTTTTTCCTTTGGTACCGCGTGTACATGAATTTAGACTGACGTCTAAATGTCATGATTTTACCCTTAAAGCAACACTCACTTCTACTCAAACAGTTTCTTTTATCGCAGTTCCCATTTATCTATTATTCTTTATTTAATACTTACTGTACCCAGTCTTTTCTCTCAATCTATCCCCACTACGTACTAGTATAACCCCCCCTATGCTCGGAGACAAACAATATATATATATATATATATATATATATATCCGAGTGAATACAGAAAGAAAAAATAATTTTTACAACGTCCAAAACATTAATTTTAAACAGTTCTCGATATATAATATATAGAGCTGTGATGAGACACCGCCTGATGAAACATTGAAGTTTCAATGTTGAAACAAATGTACCTTTGTAGTGGATATATAAAAAAATATTTAGATGTTCTAAAATATACTTTATATATATATATATATATATATATATATATATATATATATATATATATATATATAACCATAACATCTATGATAAATTTTGTTATATATCGCTGCTCAATTGTGAAACTCTCTTCTGTTTTTTTTTATTTTACCTTTCCGGTTTTGTTTGATCTTCAATGAATAACATGCAATGTTAAGCGTCTTCTTCCGTTTTCTTATTCTTGTTCTTTTAGTGTTCGTTTCCTTACTAATATTTGCATTTTCATATATAATCTAACATTCTGAAACACCTTTGCTTGTTCATCGTTTTCTTTATTTGACATGGAATAAAATGATTAAAAATGACCTGGTTATTTTAGTAATAGTCGATGGATTTTTTAACACAGTATTACATACAAATATAAGATTAGCAAAATATATTTTCCAGAAAAGAATCTACATATACTGAAATAGTGTAAATAGTTAGTTGCAAATGGAATGTATACCACAGATATACTCAAAAATGGTAGTAAACAGTGGAAAAATCTTGTTTCAGAAAAAGATTCAAGGAAATATTGCAAGAAGAATAATTCTATAAATTTAAAATAAATCATTCTTCATTGGTTAATATAAAAAGAGCTTGTCGTAGATATGAAACTAGTTTGCACAATGTACCCTTCAGATAAACTTGATGTAATGTAGATCAGCGATTCACCATCTTTCGGCCGTAACTTTGACATAAATGCGTCTAAAATACGCTGATGGCTGAGCTTGAAGCGTACAAGAAGCGGATAGTTGAACAATCAACTCTAAAATGCGATAGACAGTTTCATAGATTGATGCGAAATTTAAAATGAGACATCAGGTCGGACGGCAATTAACTGTTCGCAGAGAAATATAGGTCATATTTCTAATTAGAGAGGCAACCTATTAATAGCATTAGTCGTTATAAAGTTAATATTAATTTCGTACAGAAACAACAAATATTTTTAACAAAATAGAATCTTGTAGCTTGTATTCAGTTATCTTGTTTGAAACATCGAAATTATAGTTAAGATTATAATATGTGTGTAACAGAAGCGTTTTGGGTATAACAAATGCAGAAAAAAAACAACCACCATTGATTGGTATCAATCGACTACCTAACTACATGCCAAGAATCTAGTCAACACGAGTGGCGAATCTAGAGAAACCATGAAAATATAAATACAAAGAAAAATGTCTGATTGAAAAAGGTGAAAGAAAGAAAAAGTAATGTACTTGTAAATTAAACGGCCAGCTTAATATCATTCCCAGTCCCATTCAGCCATTGCCACACAATTTATTTATGCAATCCCATAAATCTTCTTTAATATATGACATATAAAAGAGAGATGACCCGGCTGAATTAGTAAAAATGCGTTCATACACAAGTAAATTCAACTTTTTACTTATATTTTCCAATAGCATAGCTGATTTATACATTCCATATTGGAAAGTAAATCATGAAAACGAACATTAAGAAAAGAAAATAAAAAGAAACAGGAAGAGGAGACAAAAGAACAGTTCTCGTTGAACTTTAGACATCATTTTCATTTGGAAAGTGATAGACTGAAAGAAGTTGAAGAAACCTTGTTATTTACGTAGATTTTAGATCAACGCTAGTTGACTGTTTGTTTTGCACCTTTTACACACGTGTTTTCACCGTAACAAACTATGAAGTTTTCATCACAGACAGACATACACACACATATGTGTGTGTGGGGGGTGTCTGTCTGTGTGTGTTAATGATTTATGGGACATGACGAAATTGATCTTGAAGAACCGTTATTATTTTTATTTTATAGACTTCTAAAAGAAGTTCTTTCTTTTACCTAGAAAATAAATATTCAATTGTTTTGTGTTATTTCTACTCACGTTTTTCCATTCGCATAAAGATTAATGCTCCAGAACATAGATTATCCAATGTATCAAAAATCACTACAAATATTATTTAAACAAGTATAAAAACAACAGTTTTTGCCGTAAAGTCTAACTACTCTAATGCAATAGTTATTTGTTTAGTTGCATTAGAAGTGTCATATATTGAGCAAAATATTTTCCTAAGCAATATATAGTTTAATAAGCTACATTACAAAGTTCAACATCAGAATCCTGATGAATAGAGCGCGAAGTAGAATCAAGCCAGAGATAGGGGTAGAAGAGTGCGGTTTCGTCAATGATACTGGAACAAGGAATGCAATAGTTATGCTTAGGATGCTATCAGAAAATTCAATACAAATGATAAAAATAAGGTTATCTGTTTTATAGACTATGCGAAGCAGTTAGACAAAGTACCCCACAAAAATTGATAGGAAGGATAAGTAACCTCGACATATTTAGTAAAAACATTAGATTAATCAAAACCTCTACTAGCAGCAAACTACTGTGTACGGACAGGAAATGAATTCCGCAGATATACACAGACAGAAAGGTATGTAAGACAAGGATGTGTCTTGTAACAGGATCTATTCAATTTATACAGCGAGACTATACTAAGGCCCTAGAAGTTATACCAGAATTTCTGATCTGCGGCCTCTCTCTTAACAACATACGATGCACAGGTGGTACAGTACTGAAAGCAAACATAGGATGGAAACTGCAACACCACCTACAGAAGGTAGCTGAATGAAAATTGAAAGAAAGGACTAAAAAATCAACTACAAGAAAACCGAATGCATGGTCAGCAGTAAAAAGTGGAGTCAAAAATGCAAATTACAGAATGGGAATAATAAAATCAATCAGGTACAAATTTTACAGATCATGGGAATTGATCTCACAGAGAATGGGAAGTGCGACAATGAGAACCGAAGGTGAATTGGTATGGTGTATGACGCATTTTAATAGCTGAGTAGAGAATTGGGAGACAAGAATATTTCGCTAGGAACAAAGAAGGGATTGCTAGATTGCTATGTGATGTCTGTTCTCCAATATGGTAGTGAATGCTGGAAAATCTCATCAAAGATGAAGGAAACACTTGAAGCAACTGAAATGTACTTCAAAAATATGCCGCAGATATGATGGATCGAGCTTGTGAGCAATGATAAGAATGGAAACGAAAAAGTAATTACTGAGTATCGGGAAAAGAAAACTAAAGTCCTTGGGACATCTAATGAGGGTAAAAAGGTTATAATATCTTATAGTCACGGGTCTTCTTCTTTTTCTATGTGCTTAGTCCCTTCAGTCCGATCATGGCCGTCCACTTTTCCCTTTCATTCGAAAGTTATTTTCATTTCCCTGTTATATTAAACACAGAAAACTATAACATGAAAATATATTCAGCAAAGTTTTTTTCAGATATTGAGAGTAATTAATGAATCATAGATCCCAATTAAATGTCTTAAAAATAATGAAAATAGATGAAAGAGTTCACTGACGTCTGATTTCACGCGAATTATTTATCTCTACTTTATTTAATGTCATAACATTGTTTCAAGTCTTATTACATATTCTTATTAAATATTTCTGAGAATTGTCGTCTTTTTTTATGCCACGGCTTCACTGTGAAAATAAATATACTCACGTATTTGATTTAATGTAATTGTAGTCGTTGCATTTGTTTTAAATCAACAATAACGCTGTAACAAAATTTTGATTTGTATTTCTTTAGTCCGTAGGTGTTATTTCTTAATTTCTTCTGCCTAGAAAACAAGGAAAACGGCCATTATTATCTTCAACTTTTGCTTTTGATATCTAGGAATTGATGATTTGGAACTAATACATTTTCTTATTATATTCCAGAGAGATTCTGCGATGAGATTTTGAAGGAGATTATTGATGAAACTTTCTAGAAGTTTAAATAAATTTTAAGATGTTTTTATAGTTTTCAAGAATTTTTAGAACGTTCTGGCATCATAGATGGCCGTATGAATACAAGGAACGTAAGCTCAACTCTTCGATTTACATATCGCTGTTCGAGTGCTGCCAAGAGTTCATAATTAAATGCATTCGGCAGAGAAGACATCGAGAGTATCTGACAGGTGTATTTTGCTGTTTTTGGCAAATTTTTCAATACAAGTGAAAAAAGTACTCTGAGACACAATCTGCTAAAATATGTGAAGCCTACAATAGATATTTCTGCATGAATATTGAGACTGAAGACAAACCTTGGGAAATTTACAATTAGATCAGGGCCATAAAAATACGGAATATTAAAAATATTTTGTCTTCAAGATTAATTAGAGTCAGAAATCAGAATTTAATATATTCTGTGCACGATTGTTTTTTAGTTTGACAGATAAAAATTACTTTTTAGAAATTTTTAATGACACTGTGTGAAATGTATTTATATATTCATAATCTTATTTTGCTCTTTTTAAGGATGGTACAGAGTTGGAAACAGAGAAATGTAATTATCAACCAAACAAATAAGAAGTGATGCAAAAGATTACTCATGCAATTGCTTTTTGTGCTCGTTGAACACTTCCAAATGTCGATCTGGTAAGAAAATGCATGCTATCATATATCTAGATATTCTATCATCCATCGGCCCAGTCCACTGTGCCCTTAGCTCCCTGTACCCATTCTTCCAAAAATACAAGCCGTGTTCAGAAAAGAAACGCAATTCATAAAATGACGAAATCATTAATCCAGATAACAGAGGCCTAACTAAAAACTTTAACCCATGATACTCTAACCAAAAGACTTAAAATACCTGATCAGATATCTTGGTTTCATAATGTAATAAAGAGATTTTGACGTCGAGACTCAATCAGTGGCATTTTTTTAAAAACATTGTTCAGGTATGAGGTCAAAGGAAGTGTTACCATTGTTTTTATGAAAGGATTCTGCCATAATATGACGGGTCTAATCGATGCTGCTGGAATCACCTGTAATCCCAGCAATTGATCCCTCTTTTCACACACTCATCAAGTCGACGCAAAACTTTGCAGTTTCATAATGAACAAGTATCCATCTCTTCCCCTGGCTTACTCGGTGTAGCCCAAAGAGAAATACAGAAGGGTCAATGTATTGCTAGATGCATTGAAATAAAAGGAATATGGTTAGGAGATTATCGGGGACTTCAAAATGTTGGCCATTACTAAAGCTGCTTTACAATATTTCCTTGTTATCGTTGACATTTTTGACAGAAGAGATACCGCTGCACACTACCACAGGCAAGACTGACTATAGCGTAGCGAGATTAGTGTTGGAAGGAACAATGTCAAGTGGTAACCACTGACGGAACCCAGAAATGTATTTTTTCTTTCGCTGCACTTAAAATTAGTTTCTATGAAGCAAATTTTCGCAGCTCAGATGAGAAGATTCCAGCTTTATATGTATACGTAATATTTATTTGTAAGATTTATGCAGTAAAAACAAAAAACCGGTAAAGAAATAACTACGTCAAAATTGGTGGCTCGTTGCCTTTCATAATTCATATTATTAAAGTTACTCTTGATAAGCTCAAAGAGGTCATGGAAGCGTACTCAGAGAAGAATGGAGAGTTCTTCTACTGGCATATACTGGACACTTAACGCCGCTACCAAGGATCGTATAATGATTATAGGATGGGCGCACTACGTTTGCAGTTGATTCAAAAATGTGAAAAGCTCAATTCTAATTTTTTGTGATCTCTCGTGTATAATCCTATAAAGACAAATAAAACTTTTGAATTATATGTTTTTCTTCTTATTTTGCGTGAACAACTATGTTCGCATCAGCCAGTTTTCTTAAGAGCAGTAGATAAGCGAATGATATATCATTATCTTGATCACAAATGAAAATTAGCTTTTTATCAGACTTTCTAGTCGTAAGCATATAGAGAATAACAGTTGCTACCGAAGGACAAAATTGCGTTACACAGTGTAATTAAAACAAAAATTGTACATGATAGTTTTTTATAGTTGAATAAAAACAGGCTAAACTAAATATCCTAACAAGCATCACCGGATTGCTTTTCAGTTCCGTGAGCTTAACTATATGCGGACTTAGCATCACTGTTCTTGACTGAACAGTGACGGCTGCATCCTGACATCGTGTCACTGGCATTGTCTGAAAGATATGGAGTCAAGGCGACTTTTGTGTGCAATCTAGATAATTAGAAACACCGTCAATCAGACCAGAATTACTGCTCTTAAGGCATTGTTAACATTATCTGTTAATACGCTTGGAAATTTTTCTTTTCTAATTATACTAGCTTTACCCTAGACTAATCGCTGACCACGGCTGAAGAACCTCACCTATTCTGGTATTTACCAAACATTGGGTGCGAGAGAAGAGATCTAATCATACCTTTGCCAGATCTTCTCTCCCCAAGTTATGGTTAAATAACAAGACAAACTGGTTTCAGTAGCCGTAGTCGGTGACTAGTTTAATAAAAAAAAAAGCCCGAATTCAAAAGAGCTTTAATAGAGTTGGGTTCCATCATGCTATTTTGCCCACGAGACATTGTTGTTAATTTGTTTGCAATTCATGTCAATCCCTTAATGTTGATTGGTTATAGGTCTTAGAATCGAAACTTGTAGGGTTATATAATGTTTTTAACACAACATCACGCATAATTGGCTGTGTTTCATGTGATTGTCTTATCATAATGTCATGATGAATATATGCAGCAACATAGATTTGTAGATCACTGATACTTTTTTGGCTGTCTCTTATATCACTCAATTACAAAAACAATAATAACAATAATATTCTTTTTCCTTAAAAACATGTTTTGGTCTATCGAATCTGTTTCAAGTTTTACCACATTTTTTGTAGTTAATCAATTACGGTTTTGGTGAATGTTCTTTATTTTTATTTTTACGAAGATTATTTTCTTGTTCACCGAATACTGATCTCTCTCAAAAACATATTTTTGTCGACTTCCATTTCCTGCCCTTAGAGCGACCTTCTATGCTATTCGACTCTCTTTTAGAGATCTTCAGGAAGAAAAAATATCAACGTTTTGGATTTGGAGTTTCATACTGAGATATTGTTATTTCTGTCTTCTGTTACTATTGACATGTACTCGAAGAAGGTTTAAACAAAAATATTTATAACCTCCGTGCTTCTGTTTTCTCCCGGATCTAGCCGGCACTTTCGATAGTTTTGGACATTTTTTGATTATTTATTTAACTAGAACTGCCCGCATCGTAATGTTTATCCGAACAGAAAGTAAAATCGGTGATACAAGATCGAATGATGAATAAATCTGTTCTGTTCATTTCGCCCTATACCCTCAAGAAAGGCATATATTTATGTTTATTTGTTCCAGTCAAGGCTTAAATAACATTTCCCGTTTATGGTGTGTGGCAGCCAGCTAAGGAAAAACACAAGTCTGAATTTAAAACCGTGGTCAGTTCAACAGGAAAATAAGCCATGATATTTCTGTATGTAATTACAAGATATAAAGTAAGATAAAAAAAATGTGGAAATTAATGACTAAATATCAAGAAGTTACTGGTAGTAAAAGAGAATGATGCCAATTTAGAAGGAACCGGAAACACGCTCATGAACAGAAAGAAGAATAAACTTCAGATCTTTTTCAAAAGAAGTGGGAGAAACGTTAACCGAATGTTTTATGCTGGAACCTAATGTTTGAAACAGTTAAGATAGTTTTGTTTATTATATGCTATTAAATTATTATTTATTTGAAATTCATTATGCTGCCCATAGCGCCATATTTTTTGCAGGGGAAAGTAGGAAATATTGTTTCAAATATTGACTAAATCAGTTACGTTAATTTCTGCATAATACTCTTGAAAAATATACTAATCTCTTTTAAAACTCTACATATAAGTTAAATAAAAGATAGCATGGGGCTGAAGTTATTGCATTTCAACAATCAAATTAGAAGAACAGGAATTGAAAAACTGATAAGAATACAGCAAAATACACTGTCACTATATTCGTCATAAAATTAATTTATGGCAATGAACCGATAAAAATTTATCATTTATATATCGCACCCAATGGTGCATAGGACAGCAACTTTTTGTTGCTGTAACAAACTGTTTTTTTACGGGCCAGGGTTGTTAGCTCTGCACCAACCCTCAAACCTGGAGAACCGGTTGACCATTATTTGGTTCTGACGCTTATAGCACCTGGTATTCCCAAATTGTCACCCATTTAAGTACTGACCAGGCTCGATGTTGCTTAACTTGGGTGATCGGACGGGAACCGGTGTATACAACACGATATAGCCGTAGTCTAAGGAAGTTAAAACCCATGATTAAATCATGCTTGATAGACATTTGGGTGGACATGTCTCTTTTAATGACGGTCACATTTTAAATAATATTTTCGCCACAGTAGACTGTTTGTTCTCTCTGTGGTAAACTGTCAGCCAATGCTATATAACCTCAGTCTGTTATTATTTACCCAATAGCTAGGGGGAGAATAGATTGATTTATACCTTTCGCAAGGCTACTGACGCCTAAGTGAAGATAACCAACACAACTGGAAATCAAACTCCGGTTTTTTATGCCAGGCCAATAATCTAAAAAATGTAGAAAATATTCTCCGTGATATAGTTTTAGAAACGTTAGCTCTAAATATACTGTAGTCATCGAGTCCATAGTCATATGTCGTTTATAGTCATCAATAATTTCAAAATAAGCACGCTTTATACGCATAAAAACACTTTCTTCAATTTTCCTGTACCCACACTTTTCTCTCATTGTAATCACTTGCGCTATTGCTTGGAGTGAAATGATTAAATTAAGAAAATAAATAAATAAATGTATTTTCCGACCTTTCACCCGATCAAAACAATCTAGACCATTATTTATCACGTATTGCTAAGATATAACGTTCGTGCTAACTCGAGTGTGGAGAAACATAATTATATTCAGATGATTAGACAGTTAATTTACAGAAGAGTGTAAAGCGATTCAGATCTTTAGACAGCGTGTGTGAACGAAAGCTATATTTTAACGACATTCATGTAATTTTGTTTACAACTATTCACTAAACCGAAGGATAATTTGTAAAAAGGAGTTAATTATCTTCATGAAATTAACATTTCATTTACAAGAAAAAATTACCATCAAATATCTGACGACACGGACACAACACTAATTATACTAATTGGGCGTTTAATGGGCTACCGTTTTACCGAGGAAACTGATATACTGACAGCAAAATATAAGTGTTCTATGAAATTAAGTGGATACCTTGAAATACTTAAGCAATTATAATTTCAGGAAATACTTTATCAATTAATGTTTTTGCTACTGTTCAGCCAAAACACCTTCTAAGAGCCGCTCAAGTTAGAATCATACGGAATGTAGTTGTATTAATGTAAGAGGAGGAGGAGAAAATACATGAAAATTATGAACTAAAATGACAATATTCTTGGGCTTGGAGAGATTAAGACTGCAACGATAGGGAAAACATGGTGTCGGATGTTCTTTTAAAAAACATGGTGTCTGGGGTTCTTTTAAAAAGTCATCAGAATGGGCCTTCATTTTTACTGATGGAAACACTTATTTGAATTGTTTTTGGCTTGAAAAACGAATTCAATTTTAGGCGAGTGAATATATATATATAGCATCATAAACAGTGGTTTCTCGAAATTTCGAAATCAGTATGAACCTGGTTAGTAAACTTCTCTGCAATAATCTTCTTAATGCTCTATCTCCACGCCCATATCAAGCCATTTACGATAAAAAAAACACCTGTTTGTCTAAATTAACATATATCAGGAAAAATACTGAAAAAATAACAATAATGGTGTTAGATATTATAACAACACAACACTACAGACAGACATACATACATACAGACACACACACACACACACACATATATATATATATTTCTTTGTCATGCTGCAATCACAATGTTATTTTGATAGTGATATTTTATTTCTGTACTTATTAATATTAAATGAAAACGTGTGTTGATAAATGCGTTTTTAGAGTGTTTTTAGCAATACATAGATAAATCATTACATTACTAGGTTCTCCTTTCTAAAGATATATCATATTGATAGACGACTGATTCTGTTATATGATTATATAAATTTCCACAATATTTATTCTATTGAGCATTGTTTATATAAAAAAATTAAATACCAGCGAAATCAAAATCGTAAAACCTTGGATTCTCTTTACCAGGATTTTTACGGATGACTATTTACGCTCTCATATCCTGATTGAGAACTCTGGAAGAATGGTAGACGCTTAAAAATAGTAGCTACCCTAGCATCTACGCATCGTTCATTTAGCAATGAATTAGAACATTCTCAGCTATTAGGCATGTGTATAATGATGAATGTACACGCTAAAAAGTCTGCCTCCTTCTATCGAGTGCCCCTAGCTCAGAGATAGGATCGCCATCTGACGCCAATTCGTTCGGGTCTCAATCCTGGGTAAAAAGCAATCGGATATCTAACCGTAATGATGAGTTGTTATACTGCGAAACAGATCTGTCTGCGTATATATAATATATATATATATATATATATATATTAGGTCATTAAATATGTTATCATTGATTTTTCATGAAAAGTTATATCATACATAATAAAATTAATTTAAAAGTTTTCACTGAATGTATTATCCATTGATAGTCAAGACTTTTTAAAATCTTTTTGGCATCATATGAATTCCACCTCTTTTGAGACAAGGCCATGTTCAATCGATGGGAACAAGTGAGGATCAGACGGGGCAATTTCTGCTGGACGCAATAGTGAAACCTTCATTAAAGTGACATTACTGCCCAATTACATACACAAACACTATATATAGTGCATGTACCCATCGTTCTTTCAATAATGAATTAGAGCACTCTGGCTATAGGGCATGTATAATGATAATATACGCGCTAAAAGTCTGCCTTCTTCTACCGAGCGCCCAGGCCCAGAGGTAGAATCGCCAACTGACGCCAATTCGGTCGTGTTTCAATCCTGGGTTAAAAGCAATTAGACTCTAACCGTACTGATGAGCTGTGATACAGCGAAACAGATCTGTCTGCGGATGACTATATATATATACAGAATTGGCGTTAGTCGGCGATTCTATATCTATCTATCTATCTATATATATATATATATATATATATATATATATATATATATATATATAAGTTTCTGAAAATGACACTTCCTTTACTTCAGATACATTTTTACATTTCTGTACAATTAATGGCATTCAACGTATTAAACACAACTTTTGCATCCGCAATCAAATCGACAGGGGGTATGCTTTTTAGAATAAATAGAGAAAGGACCCACGCAGGATATATAAAAAATGATCCTTACTTACAGAGCTACACCAAATCCAAACAAACCTAATGGTAAATAACCAGCAGTAGCACTGATGAATCATAAATTTCGTTTACATATGGATGTCATCCATCCTACTCCATAATATTTCCAAATAAATCATGGTGATGTAGAAACAATTTAGCCAGCATCATGCAACAGTGAAACACATATGTGTACCAGGAGGGTTTGTACTTGCTAAAGACTAACGCGATGTCAAAAATGAATTGAAAGACACATTCTTCGTCGTTTTGGAAATGTTAAATATAATGTTGATATAGCGACTTGCGTTTAGGTTCGATATTTAAATCAATTACAATTCTCTCAACTTCCAGGGATCAAATCACACTTCACCTTATTACTATATATCTTATTGTACACCTGCGTCTAAAAGCTCACAAGATATACCAAATAGTAATCCTAGGACGCCACTAAAACTTGTATTTAGGAAATCGTATATCCATCGGAGAAAACACTACCGACTAAAAATAAATTTCCCAAATAAGTACTACAAAAAATGGCTAAAAAAATGAGGTGTTAGCAGAAATAACACTTATCTAAAGATTCATTGACTCTTCGCAAAAATGATTTAGGCAGAACAACAAAATGGCTGCTAAACATTACACATGAAGAGAGTAAATTGTTTATCCAATCCACTCCTGCTGTATCCTGGTCCGTGAGCATAAAAAAAACACGAATATTATTTTGTTTCAAAATATATTTAATTGTGTTTGTTATATTTCTTTGTTCCTAATAATTTTGGTTACAACATACACTTTGCAGGAGTTCTTATTACAAACTGTTTCCCTTGAATATTATTTACTGGTATTTTTCTCTATTTTAATGATGTATATAATTAATATCCTGAGACTTTTTAGATCAGATGCGTACAATTATTTAGTTATTGCCTAATAGTAGTGAAGTATACGAAAACAATTATGTATTATGAATATTTTCTTTAGCTTAATTTATTGTAAAGATAATGTGCAAGATCTTGCCGAAATTCTTTGCATTCTGAATAGCGTCATAATTGTTGAAGGAGCATAAAATTTTCCAGCCGGAAAAATGCTCCATCTAAGCTTCTTTTTCTACATAATGCTGGCTATTATTAAGATTTTCTCCTAAGCATCTAGAAATTCTGAATTAGCTTGCGGTCCAAAGGCGAGATAAGAAAGAATCATTTCCATGTTCAATTTGATTGCGGGATTGTATGAATCCACCTTTCCACTCACAAGCTGTGGATTAATTAGCAAAACTTCTGTACTGTTTGTCATGTCTCGAAAGAGACATGATCGCCCAAGCGAATATTATGTACGGTACAAAACTGATGTGTCATATGGTGGGCAAAGGAAATTCGTAACGAGCCCAAAAATCCATTTAAAATTTGTTGCTGCTCATTTTAGGCGTATTTTTTTGGCATAAGAAAGGAGTGATGTTTAGCAACTTGTGTAGTTAGTGAGTTTGATTCTCATTTATTGACGCATATTTTAGGACTTGTACCATATTGGAGCTCCATTTAAAAACCTCTGGATTTCAAGACACGTCAAAAATTGAATGTTGCATTTTCAGAACTAGTTGCTAACTCATTTCGGTCCAAATAGACTTATATTTACTCATTTCACCCAGGGCGGGGTGGTACCACTACAGATGCGCAGGGGGCAAGAGTAAAGATTAAAAGCTTAATCAAGAGGAAAGCAAACAGAAAGCCGAACAAGTTACAGGGGGAGTCAGAGAAACTACAAGCGAAGGAGGAGAATACAGGTGTGATGACATTTACGAAGGTAGAGTGAGAAAGGAAAAGAAAAATGAACAAGAATGACAAAGTAAGTGATAGAGTCAAGTGAATAAGAGAGAGAAATAGATATTGCATTTAAATTCCTGAAGTTTGTAGCTGTCCGGAACGCAAGTATACGGATGGGATTGCCACATGTGGGAATTACGATAAAAGAAGATGTTGGAGTAGAATTCTCAGCTGATTTGGTAAATGTCATTTTAAAAGGGTGGGATTTTTTTACCAGTCTGGTTGCTCGAGTAAATTCTTGTGGAGAGGTCAACATTGACTATAGGTTTATCGGAGCAGAAGGCTTGAAAATATTTGTAGAAGAGACAGAGGAAGCTACATCATGCTGGACTGATTGCATTACAAATACTCTTTCGGTACCTGTTGAGAACCCTGAGATGAACATCAGTGGTGGCTGGTTAGATATGACAGAATTATTCTATTCACGGTCTGATAGTTGTTTTATGTATGGGCAAGATGCATGCAGGCGGAAAAAACTCCTGGCCTGACACAGTGATCCTACCTTCCTAGCAGTAAATTTAGCTATTTTATCAATTTAATAGTTCCAATTGACGTCGGAATAGAGGGTCAGGCCGAGAAGAAGAATTATATTGCTTTCAGAGAGACTTTCTTGGTCCATGCTTATTGGGGACAGGAGAGACTGCCTATGATGTTTGACAGATAGCAACTTCGTTTTAGAAGCATTGAAATTTACAAACCATTTCTTACCCTAGTCTACCACAAAATAAAGGACATTCTCAAGACCAGCAGCGAGGTTATGTTTGTCCACCTCGCCAGATTTCTTACTGAAGCTGGAGGAAATCGTGGTGGCGTCTGCGTAGATGCCGACTTGGGATCTGGTCCCGTCAGGGAGATCATTTTCCAAGATCTTTCTAAAGAGTTCTATCATATAGTCAATAATAATAAATTTATTTTTGAAGATATTAAAAAAGCTATCAAAATGAAATGATGGGTAACATAATGATATCAATAACACAATTTATAGATTGGTTTAAAAATGTTTGATAGAATCTTTCAGGGATTCATGGTTGGCCATTATTTAAAGAAATTTATGTAAACTCCCACATTATGAAGATCTTTATCTATGTAATGTGAGTGATTCAATTTTACTTTTCTCACAAAAATGATTAGTAGAAAATGTCATGAAGTAAAATTTGGCATTACGTCTCTGATTTGGACTAGGAAGAAAAAAAAGCAGCATGTATATGTTGATTGTTATGTTGTGTATAACAGAAATAGTTGTGTAAATAATCACAAACAACGGAAATAAATAAATGAAATATATTACCGGAAAATAGTATGTACAACAGAATAGAGTAGAGTACAGGAACTATGGTTTAGTAAAGTAATCAGACGTAGAGTCTGTCTATAGGCACACTTCCAGTTCGCTACCGGAAGTACTCGACTGACTTGGTATCGAGCTGAACAGTCAACGCTAACGCAATCCAACGCTAACGCAATCCAACGCTAACGCAATCCAACGCAAACACAATCCTACACTCAACGCACTACGCCGAGGTCTTTCTGCTACCACTTTATATAGTGGTAGGAACAGTCCATTATTATAACAAAATTGGAGAGCACCCTAACAGTGATGATAAAGAAAAAGTAACAACGACAGATACTTTTTAATCTTTGTATGATATTATGGATTGTAAATTGTATAATCGTGTTTGTTTTGCATCTATTTAGATGTATGTTGAACGGTATTTTGAGCTAATATGTATATATCTATGTGTACGTATTACGAAATGTTACGCGCATTAAGGTAATGGATGGTTTTTAAATATATGTGTGATTAATATTTTGGACGGTAAAATGTATAGCTGTATATGTATGTTTATGTAGAAATGCCTGTCTGTCATGCGGTATGTTGTACGGAAACGTTAGTTAAGCATAAGTGTATATGTATATGTTTGTGAGGAAAATTTCTGAGTGTCATTTCCGATTAGATCGATGAAATGTAGGGATTTTTTCCGATGATTTTGAATTTGATTTAATATTTTATATTTGCGTGTATGTGCGTGTGTATGTAAAAATGCTGCTGTCACATCTGATAATAAACGACTATATGTGATTATGTTCCGCCTGGAATTTTTCATTGAAGTTTGAATAAATATTATTTCATTTATTTTTATATATTTTTTTGAACAAACGGATCTGTAAGAAATAGTGAAGTAATGTTATGCTTTCAGCCAGTGTGTATTCCTTTATTCAATTCACTTGTAGAATTCCGAAACACGTAGGTAACTCATATAAATCTTATATATATATATATATATATATATATATATATATATATATATATAAGATGTATTTCCTTAAACACAATCTTGGCCTTTCCCAGTCTGCTTTATATATATATATATATATATATATATATATATATATATATATATATATATATATATATAAAGCAGGCTGGGGAAGGCCAAGATTGTGTTTAAGGAAATGAACCATATCTGGAGATCAACACAGTACAGCACCAACACTAAGCTGAAGATATACCAGAGCTGTGATTATATCTACTCTTCACTACGGATATGAGTGCTGGGGAATGACTAAGACGGGTCTCGCCAAACTTCGATTTTTTCACACTATATGCCTCCGACGAATTCTGAGAATATTTTAGCCAGAGAAGATCTCCGATGAAGAACTGTTGAGGAGATTCAAGCAAGAGAACATTGCTATTTAAGATATTGATTGCCACAGTATAATATTGTATTAAAAGTGTAAAATAAAACTAGTTCACTTCTCTCAAGTGCGCTAGCTGATAGTAATATAAATTGTTTTGTCAAAAAACGAAGCCTCTATTTCAAACATGATTATCCAGTAAAACTCAGTTAAATATCATACATGATGCACGCTTAGGCGATCAAGTGTCGTTTGATACATAACTAGGTAGGCAATATGGTTTTCTTTCTCCGGTAGATTGGCGCCAACTAAAGATAAAGAACCTAGTCTGTCTTGCAATTCATTGCACTGTTGCGGAATTCATACGTTTCCGTGGGATATTTATACGTAAGTAAATATAACAAGCTCGACTAGAATTCGAACTCGGGTTTATGAATTTTCATTCGGTAATTTGTATCTGGTAAAAATAATGTTTCTGTAAAATATTATAAAACATTCAGTAATTGGCGAGAGGATTGGTTGCCTGAGAAATTTGTTTCACATTGCAATGCTTTGTCATTGTGATAATTCAGAAAGCAATGCTGTAGAATTATGGAGGATGTTTTTTTGATCATTTCTATGAGAGCGTTGGCATTTATTTTATTTCCCCCTATAAATATAAATGATATTCAAATTTTTGATAAATGACTATATCATTGGTTGCACTTAATGCTATTTTACAATGGTATAGAATAGGTCTTTATGTATATTCACTATATTTTTATATTCTTTTCATATATTTTATATTGGGATGTTTTATGGCCTCTTTCTCATTCTCCATTAATGAATCTCTGGACGCTAGAAAATGTCTATGTGTTTATGAGTAGCAGTACAGCACTATACAAAAGCAATATTCAAATATTAGTTATTTGAAATACTGGTCTGTAAGAATGGTTTAGAAGGAGAAACACACAGAGAATATATATATATATATATATATATATATATATATATATATATATGTGTGTGTGTGTGTGTGTGTGTGTGTGTGTGTGTGTGTGTCTGTGTGTGCATAACGATAAACTCAACACCTTGCCAAAAATAAATGCGTCAGTTAAGTTTTCCTTTTCTCTTTATTCATTCTATCCCTTTAATATATCTGATTGTTTTACAGACCTACACATACACTATATCTCTATATATAAAGACATCACTTTTTATATATATATATATATATATATATATATATATATATATATATATATTATTATTATTATTATTATTACGTTAGAAGACATTACATATGTTCTAACGTTATACTTAAAAATAAATACTGCTTTACTCTATTTTTAATTGAGCACTGTTTTACAATTAATATTTTGAATGTTTTAAATATTTTTCGTTCTTATATATATATATATATATGTGTGTGTGTGTGTGCGCGCATGTGTGTGCGCGCGTGTGTGTGTGTGTGTGCACGAATTTGGCGAAATAATGATATACAACAATAAAAAAGTTTCGAACTTGCCGAAGACTAAGTTTTATTGTCAAAACCTCCACAATATCATTAAGCGCAAAGAGGAAAGTATTCCTTGATTATTTTGGAAACTTTTTAATCATTTTAAGAACATTCTAACATTTTATTAAAATTTTATTTTCTTTGCCGTAGCGGATGGACTATAAAATAATAGAAAATAAATTTTTTGAAATTCTTACAAAAATTACAGACATCAATGAAACTTTTCGAAGTTACTCAAAAGGGATTGAAATTGTTTCAGATATATTGTTTTTAGAAAGACTCGATATTAAGCATTTTTCCATCTGTTGCACACCTTTACTTTACACACACACACACACACACATATATATATATATATATATATATATATATATATATATATATATATATATATATATATCACACGTGCAAAAACATTGAAAAAATTGTAGAATAGACATTTAGCGTAAGTTTACCGGTTTCAAAATTCCCTGATATTTAGAAGTTAAATTAAAATTGTTCATGTCCTACTTTTCTTTAGTTTGTATTTTCTCCCTCAAATACCTCATAAATGATAAATTATCCGGTTTTGATAACGGGGAAACTGGGGAAAACATTGTTTCAGCAAAAAGATGAAAGACATCAGTGCTTAAAATCTCTTGCCAATATAACATCACTCAATATGTTCCGGTCCTAACTTATAGATAGCTCCACGAATAAAAAAAAAAACTCCATGTCATTTTTTTATTTAATACCAACTTTCAAATCGTACACGACAAAAATTTAGGCTTAGTCGAATTATAAGTTTAAAAATACAGTTATATAAATGAAGCTACTTTTGCAAATTCTTAAAACAATGGAAAAATTTGAATTTCGCTTGTTGGTAAAGCATTGCTATCCTGTCCAAGCAAAGGACTTGCATGATAAGTGTTACTCTGTGCTCCGTTGAAAACAGCAGTTAAGGATTGATATGCTGACATTAACACAGTTGTAGAGACACAAATTTTGCTGAACTCTCAGGTGGCCCAAAATTGGCAGTTGTCTCGGAAAACACCAAAACAATAAATAAATAAATAAATAAATAAAAATAAATATAAAACCGACAAACAAACTAACCACATGTTTTGGGTGATCGTAAATAGATGTTTCGGGAGGTAGCAAAACTGTTGAACATATCAGAATGCAGTGTATTCCCCATTTTGCATGAATATTTGTCAATGAGAAAACTGTGTTCGAAGTGGGTGCCAATTTTGCTAACTTCAGAGCGTTGTTTGCAACTGTTTCAACCAAAAAAATGCTTTTGCGTAAATATGTGACAATAGATGAAACCCGAATTCATCATTTTACACTGGATTTAAATCAGCAGTCGGTGAGTGGAGAGCTGCAGGTGAAAACCGTCCAAAGCGGCAAGGACGCAAATATCAGCAGGCAAGGTTTTGGCCTCAGTATATTTTGTTAATCGATTACCTTGAATAAAGAAGAACCAACAATAGCAAATATTATATAGCGTTA
The DNA here is from genome assembly GCA_037127315.1 of Ascarosepion bandense. NCBI lineage: Eukaryota > Metazoa > Mollusca > Cephalopoda > Sepiida > Sepiidae > Ascarosepion > Ascarosepion bandense. The sequence continues at coordinate 6,839,987 of JBBBDQ010000428.1, read as the reverse complement.
TTATTGCGTTTGCTGGAAGAAATACCCAGAATTGGCAACAGATGAAGAAGAAAATTATTATCGTCCACCAAAACAACGCACCGTGTCACAAGTTGAATGCACTTTGAATTGCTTCTGCATTTATCATATTCTCCGAATCTGACCAATGGTGACTACTGGCGGCTTGCAAACTTCAAAGAATGTTCAATGGAAAAAGAGATGTGCTTTCAAGGAAAAAGTGATATCGAAAACTGAGGCATATTTTGGGACCAAAACATATCGTTCTACAAAAAAGGCATTGGATTGTTAGAGAATCGTTGGAATCAGTTTATCACACCAAAAGTAAACTCTGTTGATGAATAATATCGAAATTTGCCTAAGAGTTGTCGTTTTATAAGCAAGAGCCGGGACTTATTGAGTGATGTGTTAAGTAACAGGTAATGGACTTTTCCGTTTTGATCGCATGCGCAAACGGGGAAATACACCACTTAGTTTCAGTGAAAAAATGAAAGAAGATCAGGGTAGATAGAACAGTTAACCGGTTGTTTCATTGAAATGAAATGAGTTGCAAATGACAAATATACTTAAGGATGCGACAATGGAATTTTTCTTGGGATTTTGTCGTCGTAGAAGTCGCAATTAGCTAAATCAATAAATTAACTTTAGAAATAAGATTAACCGAAATTTTAAGATAAGAAAACCGTGAACGTAAGACTAAATAGATTTATTACTATTATTACTATAATTAGTGGACAATGGTCTTTGCGCAGATGTATATTAAAATATGATATATCCTTAGTAAGTGCTCTATAATTCATACTTGTGTCCCTTCTTACCTAGGCTTAATAAAGCATTACTTAGGTACCCAGTCTAATTTTCTATACCTAAGATAAATATTCAGTCTTTTGATTTAGTTAAATGTAGATGATGGTATTTGTATTATAGTCAAATCTCATACGAATAGAGATTCATAGGATTTCATGCGTATTTAAAGTAAACTTAATAGACTCTCAAAATGTACGTATACAGAAAGATCGATAGATAGATCTGCACAATAATTATAAAAGCGAAAAGTAAACAAAAATAAAAATCTACCAATCACATAAGACAACTTCCCTAAAAATCACGCAATTCTCAATATTAACAAGAAATAATTTGGAGCTAACAGAAAACCAGCCCTGAAGACAGAGAATATTATAAATGTTTTCAGGAAAGTTCGAAGTCGACAACAACCTGCACAGTTAAAGTGGCCAGGTCTTTGTGTTTATCAATGCTCTATATCCACTTCAATATTGAGCCCTTTACAATAAAAAAAAACTACTACACAAATATACATTTCATCAGTAAAACAAGAATAAAAGAAAAATCAATCGCTGAATATTACCTTCACTATATATATATATATATATATATATATATATATATTCAGAAATTATAAGTTGAATATGTTTTAATATCACTACAAAAGTAGCTATTTTTTCAACACTTCTTGTGTCTTATCAAGCGATGAGGTTTATTTCAAGTTGAAGTGTTTCAAAAGGTTAAAACAAGCAAAAGAAGGGGCTTTGTTTGTTTTTAACCTTTTATAACCAATCAACTTGAAATAAACCTCATCACTTGATAAGAGATAAGAAGGATCGAAACAAAATAGCTACATTTGTAGTGATATTATTAAGCATTCATGTTATAATTCCTGAATACATATTATTAGCTCCACATCATATTGAGCACTTTTTAAAGAATAGTATTTCTTTGGATACGGAATATTATTCTACCCAGACGTACCCTATATATATATATATCCGAGTGAGTACAGAACGAAGAAAGAATTTTGTTTCACCGTCCAAAATATTGATTTAAAACAGTGCTCAATATATAATGTATAGAGCTGTGAATATTTATCATAAATTATGTTTTAGAACATGTACATAATTTTTTCTATATATAGAGAAATTCATGTACATGTTCAAAAACATAATTTATAATATATATATATATATATATATATATATATATATATGTGTGTGTGTGTGTGTGTGTGTGTCCACATCATGCTCTCGCTGATTTCTAGCATAATCTCAAAACTGGACCCTCAAAAACGAGTGGTGGGGATGGAATCCCAGTCATAGTTTTGAAGAATTGTGCCCCTGAACTCCCCGCTATACTTTCTAAGCTCTACACCCTCTGCCTTTCTTCCTCCTCCTTTCCTGCCTGTTGGAAGTTTTCTTCTGTGGTTCCGATATTCAAAATCACTGGTGAACCATCGGACCCCGCAAATTACCGCCCCATCAACCTTCATCCGATCTTCGGCAAAGTGTTCGAAGCCATTATCAATGCCGAGGTCGTTCAGCATCTCACAGCCCACGGGCTCCTCTCAGCAAACAGTATGGCTTCCGCTTCACCAGGTCCACTGCTGACATGCTAACGACCATCACCGAGTATATATACCAGACTCTCGACAAGAATAGTGAAGCCCGAAACGTCTTCTTGGATATCTCGAAAGCATTCGACAGAGTATGGCATGCCGGACTTCTACGGAAACTGCGAAGCTATGGCATAACTGGACTTTTGTTGGACTTAATCCAGTCATTCCTCTCTAACCGCACACTGAAGGTGGTATTATTTGCCTCCCAGAACTACCCTACAAATGCGGGTGTACCCCAAGGCTCTATCCTAGGTCCTACGCTCTTTCTAATCTATATCAATGATCTCCCCGATACCATAAGATCACAAGTAGGCATGTACGCCGATGATACCACAGTTTACTCTCGCCTCGATCAAAAATCTGGTGTAGGTGACGAGGCGACTTGAGAAGGACCTCCAATGCGTGGTGAATTGGGGTAAGAAATGGCTCGTTAAATTCAATTCTTCCAAAACGAAGCTGCAGTAAATTAACTACCACAGACAACCGCACCTCCCTCCCAGAGAGTAAATCTCTAGGCCTGCTTGGCCTGACACTCACAGCGGACCTCAAGTGGAATGACTACGTCGAATCCATTGCTAAATCCGCAGCTATGAACGTCGGCTCTCTGTGCAGGGCCCGGAAATTCTTTCCGCCTGAATCTATCCTGCATTTATATAAATCCACCATCCACCCGTGTATTGAGTACTGCTGCCACGTCTGGTCAGGTGACCCTTCTATTCTCCTCGGGTTTCTTGACAAAATACAGCGAAGAATCTGTAACTTGATTGATACTGACTTGGCTGACCGCCTGCAGTATCTCTCTCACCGGCGTGACGTGGCTTCCCTGAGCCTCTTCTATAAATATATACATGGCTTCTGCTCTGACGAACTTAAATTCGAACCCTGTTGCAGTGAAACCGATGAAATGTAACCGCAATTTCTACTCCAACAGCCTCTTTCCTCGCACTTCCCGCCTGTAGAATTCCCTACCGCATGCTTACTTCCCCGACGGCTACAACCTCCAGGAGTTTAAATGTTAGGTCAATCGACACCTCCTAACACACTAACTCACACCCACTCTCTTCAACTCTCTCCCGATGTACATCCTGTACATCCTAAGTCGTCTATCAGGACATTTCATATACTCAATCCCTCTATGTACCCACCTGCGCTATAGTAGCAGTGGAATGCCTTGCTTGGGGTGACACGATTAATATATATATATATATATATATATATATATATATATATATATAGTCTATTTCGGCAGCAAATATTGTCTGAAATATGTTGTTTTAATTAATATGGACAATTTCTCTGTGTCAAAGTAACTTTTTAAATCTCTTAATGAGCATATATATACTCATTAAGTGATTTAAAAAAGCCACTTTGCGTTTTTGTGGATTTCTCGCGTTAGTAGGGTGGTGAAGATGTCATATATATATATATATATATATATATATATATATATTAAAAATCTTCACCGCCCTAGTAACGCGATAAACCCACAAAAACGCAATGGCTTACAAAGAGTTAATTTGAAAACTATTGAGAGTGTTGTGGATTGAAGATATTTTCAGAAGTTAGAAATTAAAAAAGGTCATGGATATTGACGTTACATTTATATTTTTGAAGATTCTCATTATCAGAAAAGCAAGAAATCATAAAAGATATCGAAATGAGGGAAGTGCAATAAAATAAACTGTCAGTGGAGAAATGTCGTTTTTTTAATTTCGGCATTATCACGTTTGATTGAACCAATTTCATGTCACTCAAAATGTCTTCGTCTAAACAGTGAAACCGAAATGTATATATTTTATTTATTTTCTTTCCATAAATATTTATTATAGGGCATCCTATGGGAAATGATACATTACATAATCTTAGCCGCTTCTCTTTTACTGCAACGCCTTCCATAATTCTGAGCCTTTCTTTGGACTGTATCCATCTAATGTGAGATCCCCGGAATAAAAAAATGAAAAAAAAAATCTTCTGCGTCTATATATTCAGAGCATTTCTTGCACACCGAATGGTAACAGCCTGTTTAATGGCTTGCTCATTATGAAACAGTATTTTGACACTTACTTCTCTCAGTGCACACTCCAATATTTACACACGTTCTATCCCGGATATTGGGCACCTTTACCAATACATAGACCTTAATGCCATATTTCGAGTCTTTAAAGTGTACAGATGTAACCCTATTTCAACATATGAAAAAAATTGTAATTATTACTTTAATACGACAGAGCGAAAAAAAATTATTAGTGGTGCTGTTGAATTTGCAGTTTATTGCAAATCGCGATATGAGCGTTGATTAGAAATATTTTAACACTCGGATGCATGTAAAATCCGGGACCTAGCAGGAAATTTGGAAGAAAAGAAAAATATATTTTTCCATTGTTATTCAGAAGCGATGTTTTGGCTAGTGAAAGTGTGAAATGGCGATGGTAACAACAAATTGTCAAACATTTTTGATAAGGTTGAAGGTCAGGATGTGACTATGAAAATAGAAATACACTATAAATCTCACTGGAGTTATAATATCCACGCTAAATGCTGGATTTGCTGACGTAATCAGTTGAATTAAGAGGAAGACGAAGAGAAAATTAGATCAGATGAAGTGTTGTTGCCTCATTGTTTAACCAAAATTTCCCATCTTGAGATGTGTAGGTGGAAGAAATCTCATTGGTCAAAGATCTGATTTGCATAAACATACCCCGCGTCTCTCAGCATCCCCCAAAAGAATTGAGAACAAGTATAAAAATCGAAACCCCAGTGAGAAAATCATCCCACTTCGGCCTTTTCCGTAAAGCTTCGGTAAAGATGTGTCAAAAGACTTTTTATTTTGGAAAATTGAAAGCTCTGATAATTGGTAACGAAAACTTTGGTCCGTTGTAAACATTTACATCGACGGTAGTATATTATCTCTCTCTCTCTCTCTCTCTCTCTCTATATATATATATATATATATATATATATATATATATCAAGAGCTTTTCCGCAACTTATTCAGGCATTATCGAAAATTTTTATTTATTTATTTTTTTGGTGCCATAATTTCTTTTTGTTGTTAACGAAGTGTACGCGAGCGTCTGGCCTGGTTCGACGTGGTAAAGACAAAGCTAGTAAGATTTCGACGTGCCTTCCTTGGATCAGAATTCACAGTCTGGGCAAGAGAGGGCACTATTATAATAGACGTCTCGAAGTCCAGCTACTGTGTCGAGGCCAACATCACGACTAGCGACCCGGGGACGACGTCACACAGATAAGGAAATATAAAATTATCTAAATTAAACAAAAATGATAAGGAAATATCAAATAATCTAAAATAAATATCATTCTTTAATATTTAATAAGATATTTATTTAACTTATGTATATACTCTTTTTTGATCAATTTCTTTATTCCTTTGATTTCTAACAATATTGATTTTCAAACTTGCATTAACCTGCTGTATTGTTATTTAACGTGAAGATATAAAGAAATGGTTAATGTTTATTTGATTCGGCCTTGTGGCTGACATAACCGAAATAACTACAGCTTACAAGTTTTATCCAGAATTATCAGAATGTTGTCAGATTGGAATGTGTGGAATTTTGTGGAATAATGTAAGAATAAAATATACATTTTTCATGTTAAAATTGAAATTTATTAAAAGGAATGAATAACATAAGTTGTTCATGTGTAATTAAAAATATTATTAAGTGGTTAAGGGAAGAGTTCGTGTTCGATAAGAAAGTAAAAGCTATCAAAGGTTCAAGAAATTGTCCGTAGTATTAATTTTTGAAAGAGTATATGCGTACGTACGTATGTATATATGAACGTTTGTTTGATAGGATGGAGAAGAAGTAGAATGAATCAGCACACAAGAAAAAGGAAAAGAGAAAGATGACGAATGTCTGTGTTGATTTGAAGCGTTTCTCGTTACATTTTAGGTGTTTAGATCGCTGCTCTTATCTGACGTCTGATTGACGCTAACTGTGGCCTTTTATAGTATTCAGATTCTCGCACTTGATTGGTAAGTCCCTTTCGTCTTGCAAGTCGCTTCCATTGGTCAGAAAATCGGTTAACACCTAGTTGAGAAATCCGGTTTCGACTTTTTCTTTAAGCACATGGTCAATCCTTTTTTTTTGTTGGTAAAAACAATGATTTCACACGTCATTTTGAATTTTTGTAAAAGTGAAGAAGACGGTTGATTTTAATTCTTAATTGATTATCTACTACAATATATTCCTACCATTTCACGGAGTCTGCTTTGAATGATTTGTAACGGTATTCTTGTTGCTTTTCAAAATAGTAGTTTTTATTTCGTTTTTGCTTATTTTCAGTGGGTTGAAATTTGTTTTCATAACTGTTGTCAATTTTCGTCATTAAGCGTCTTGTTTGAAATCCATAAGTGTAGGTATGTTTGTTTTTTCTGTATTTCGAAAGTCACAATAAAAGTAACGTAAAAATATATAGAAAACCGAAACATATTTTTCAAGGTGATAATACAATATTGGAATTTTTTTTTCTTTATTTGTAGTTTTAAATATTTGAAGTTGCAAAGAAACTTGTTTCGTTCAAGATGTTTGTAGTTTTGATGTTAAGTAGAGTTTTTTTTTATGTAATTCCCTAGTTCTTAGTAACATCTGATAATTTATCAGCATCAAATTTGAAGTTGGAATTTGGTGAAGTCAGGAAAGAAATGTGTATTATTCAATGAAAGGTTTAAAACAGGTTCATAATGTTGGTTTCATATAAATTTAAACAAGTATTCAATAAAAGGGTATATTTTTAGGTACTTATCTTTGGAGTTGAGAATACGTTGAAATTTTCCAGTTCTCGGTAGAGGTTGATATTATATCAGTGTATAATTTTACAAAAGGTTTTATTCAAACGTGTTGGACTTGTTTTCTTTCTTCTTCTGTCCTTTTATTCTTGTCCTACAGAATGTGGGTCGCCATCTTATGTTCTGATACTTGACTTTTTTGTAGTTTTTAGGCCTCGGTGTTTTTTTTATAAGCGTTTCACCCCGAGCAAGGCATATCACTGCCACTACTGCACAGGGGGCTACATAGAGTGGAGAAAGGGTGAATAATATAGGAAATGTCAAAGGGTGGGTGATAGGCGGGTAAGGATACCGAGAATGAGGGTTGGGCAGATGAGAGTTTTCTGAGAATAATTGGGAGTTAGAGTGATAAGAAGTGTCTACTGACCCTACATTTAAACACCTGGAGATTGTAGCTGTCGGGAAAGCAGACTTGTGGAAGGGAGTTCCACAGGCGGGAAACGCAAGAAAAGAAGCTGTTGGAGTAGAATTTACGGTTACATCTTATCTGTTTAACTGTAAAAGGGTGGGACCTAGTTGCTAATCTAGTATCTCGTCTAAATTCCTGCTTAGGCGGCACCAGTGCTCTAAGTTCATCGGAGCAGTAGCCATGAAAGTACTTGTAGAAGAGGCACAGGGAAGCCACATCACGCCGGTGAGAGAATGGTTGCGGCTGGTCTGGCAAGTTAGTATCAACCAGGTTACAGACCCTCCTTTGTATATTGTCAAGAAGCCCAAGGAGAGCAGCAGGGTCAAACGACCAGATATGGAAGCAATATTCAATACACGGACGGATGGTAGATTTGTATATGTGCAGAATAGTTTCAGGTGGGAAAAACTTCCGGGCCCTGCACAGAGAGCCGACTTTCAAATTTGGCAATGGATTCGATATAGTCATTCCATTTGAGGTCCGCCGAAAGTGTAAGGCCAAAGAGGCGTAGTATTTTACTCTCTGGGAGGCTAGCCTGTCCCATGCTAATGGGAGGTAGATGTGATTGTCTATGGTGGTTAGTTGATAACAGCTTCGTTTTAGAAGCATTGAAATTTACTAGCCATTTCCTACCCCAGGCCACTACGCATTGGAGGTCCTTTTCAAGCACGGCAGAGAGGTTCGCTTTGTCGCCTACACCTGGTGTTTGATCGATGCGAGAGTAGATTGTTGTGTCATCGGCATACATGCCAACTTGGGATCTAATGGCGTCGCGGAGATCATTAATGTACATCAGAACGAGCGCGGGACCTAGGATAGAACCTTGAGGGAAGCCCGCGTTCGTATGGTAGTTTTGGGAGGCATGCCGATTTAATACCACCTTCAATGTGCGGTTAGAGAGGAATGACTGGATGAGGTCAAACAGATGTCCAGTTATCCCGAAACTCCGCAGGTTGCACAAGAGGCCAGCGTGCCAGACCCTGTCGAACGCTTTAGAGATATCCAAGGCAACGATTATCGGGCTTCGCCATTCTTGTCAAGTGCCCGGTATATGTACTCGGTAATGCTCCTTAGCATATCAGCAGTAGTCCTGGTGAAGCGAAACCCGTACTCTTTGTCAGAGAGAAGCCTGTGGGCCGTGGGATGCTGAATCACCTCGGCGTTGATAATGGCTTCGAAAACTTTGCCAAAGATCGGAAGGAGACTAATAGGACGGTAATTGGCGGGGTCTGAGGGTTCGCCAGAATTCTTAAATATAGGAACTACACAGGAGGACTTCCAACAGGCAGGAAAACAGGAAGCAGATAGGCAGAGGTTATAGAGTTTAGAGAGGACAGAGGAGAGTTCTGGGGCACATTTCTTCAGTACTATGATTGGGATTCCGTCACCGCCGCTTGCTTTGTGTGGGTCAAGTTGTGCAATTATCTTGGCGACCAGCGTGGGTGTAATGTGGACGTTATTTATTTGAACCTTAGTTCTGGGTGGGAAGTCGGGTGTAGGTATTCCTAACGAGTCCAATGTCGAATTGGTGGAGAATCTACGGGCAAACCATTCAGCCTTGTCCGCTGGGGAGTTGAGAACTTCAAATTCATTGATTAGTGGGGGGTATTGAAGTCTTGCTCTTGTTGAGCACGCTTTTGCAGAGTCGCCAGTAATCTTTGGAGCCAAACTTAGAGGATCCTATGCGTTGCCTCATTCTGGTAGCAAACGCCCTCTTAGCTTCCTTCAGTATTTTTTACAGTTATTCCGTGCTGAGGCGAAAAGGCGCCTGTTTTGGTTCGACGAGCAGCTTCGATAGAGCCGAAAGAAATGGTTCCGGTGGGCAATGGCGGCCCAGCAAGCGGGTGAGAACCAGGGGGGACGCACAGTCTTCGACAGGAAGATTGAAGACGTTGTTCCAGGGGACGTCGTAGAGGAAGTCTCCGAACGAGTCCCAGTCTGCTCTCTGGTAGCAGTATGATATTCTGCTGGTCTGATTTTCTTGGGTATAGTTAGCGTGGATTGAGATGTTGACGGAGACTACTGCGTCGTCAGAGTTTCCGAGGGGGCAGAGCTGCCTTGTAGTGCAGGAATTTGGAATGGAAGTAAAGGAAAGGTCGAGTAAAGAGTCCCTTCCGTTAGACTTATTAGAGAAACGAGTGGGGAAGTCCACCACTTGCGTTAGAGCTTGGGTTATTGAAAAATACATGGTGCGGATCCCAGCAAGTTCGGTGGCGGAGTTTTCAAACCACTTGGTGTGGTGGGCGTTAAGATCACCAAACACAAATATAGGGGCAAATGGGTGAGAAGAAATGGCCCTGTCGATATTAGTAGAAATGCTATCAAGTACCGTACAGTCAGAGGAGGAGGGGGAGCGGTAGAGGAAGAGGAGATAGCTAACCAAGCTTAGAAGTGAGAGACGGAAGCACATGAAGGAATGATCCAGGGATTCAAGAGATGTGACCCTGGCTAGAGGGAGTTGTTCGCTGACATATACACCAAGCCCATGCATATGGACATTGGAGTCCTTCCTGAAGAGGAGAATGTAACCGGGAACGAACAGCTCCGAAGAGGGGAGAGAAGGGCCAAGGTTAGTCTCACATATAGCTAAGATGTCGGGTGAATTAGAAGGAATGATTCTACACTATTAAAGTTACTGTGAATACCTCGTATGTTTGTGAAGGAAACGCAGATAGGTTTGGGCGATTTATGAGTAGCTGGTTTAGTATTGCTGTTTTGTTTGTTTAATTTCATGCTGGTTTTAGTTGTGAATAGAGAGAGGCCTAGAGTAGGGTCAGATGTTCGTTAATTGCAGCAGGTGAAGGATGGTGAATGGCACCGCCTGCAGCATAATGTGGCCTCGGGGTTGCCCATCGGAAATTCATGAAGGACGCCCGTCCATGCGCGAAATGGCACTACAGGAACCCCGATATTATTGATCAGAGCAGAGTCTCCAGACGCTACGCAAGATTTCGGTCTCCTAACTACGAGTCGGAAGCAGTAACCAGGAAACTGCCAACCCGGTACCGCCATACTCACCAATTGCAAAAAGCTTCCAGCCGAACCGACATCAAGACCGAAAAAGAGAGAGATGAACCGGGAACCCCTTTCCTAAACAAGAAACAAGGCGATCACCTCTGTTAAACAGTAAGCTAGCAGGAATATTTTCACGACATGTTTTTCGCTGGTAAGGACATCGGGAATCACCACTGAATAATTTATACTTCCATTAAGTGTTCTTTTTCCGCGTCGGGGCTCGCCAGTGAAGATGATGGGTGTCTGTTCCTTGGAATTTTGGGGGTCGCCAGTGAATAATTCATCATTCAATTAGGCCTTCTTTACAGTTTCATCCAGGGTCACCAGTGAAAAGTGCGGTGCGTCAGTGAAGATGTGGAAAGCGTGTATTTTCAGTCGTCGGCGCTCAGCAATGAAGATATAGGGAGATGTTAATGTTTATTTGAATAGACTTTGTGTCATACACAAGCGAAATCACTACGGCTTACATGTTTTATTCGGAGCTATCAGAAGTCTTTTTTCAGAAAGTTGTCAGGTTCGAAAGTGTGGAAGTGTGTAAAACAATGTAAGAATGAAATATATTTTTTTCATGTTAAAATAGACATTTAATAGCAAGAAAGAATAACATAAGTTGTGGGAGTTCATGTGCAATTAGAAATATTATTAAGAAGTTAAGTTTTGAGTTCGTGTTCAATGAGAAACTTACAGCTATCAAGAGTTGAAGAAATTCTTCGTAGGTATGTATGTATATATGAATGTTTGTTGGAAAGGAATTTCATTGGATAGAGAAGAAAATGTAGAATGAATTAGCACGCGAGAAAGAAAGAGAAAGATTACGAATGTCCGGGTTTATTTGAAGCTTTTATCGTTACATTTTAGTGGTTTAGCTTGCTGCTCCCATTTGAATGACTGATTGACGCTAATCGGGGCCTTTTATAGTATTCAAATTTTTGCAATCGATCGCTATGTTTTATTTCAGTCTTGCAAGTCGCTTCGATTTGTCAGAAAATCAGTTTAACACCTACTTACGAAATCCGGTTTCGATATTTTCTTTAAGCACATGTTCAATCCTTTTTATCTTTGGAAAAAAACTGGATTTCACACGTCATTGTGAATTTTTGTAAAAGTGAAAAAGAATGTTGATTTTAACTCTTAATTTCCTATCCACGACAAAACAATTTTAACTGATGTTACTAAAGGATAAATGTGTTAAGGTAGAGTGAAATCAAAATAATAAATGATTTGCTATGATAGCCTATTTTAGTATTCCTGTTAAACTTTTTTACCTGAATTTTGTGAACTATAGAGAATAATACTACACTCTATACTTATCTATGTGGCGCGCTGTCAATGCTAAGCTAGCCTTATTATAAAGATGCGGAATGCTTGCTGATATAAATATCTATTATCTCACCCGAACTCGTGTACCGACATGATAATCTTTCGCTAGACATTTCCGGCGCCAAACTATATATTAATCCCAAGAACCATCCCGACGACCATATGCCTTATTCTCATTAAAATCGTGTTTGCAACGTCTATTCCAGGAAGACTTTTTCTGCTGAACACCATACTGTATATCTGTGATGAAAATTTTCTATTTCTTACCCGAAGTCTGATTAAAATTGTACGCGGCCCTCGTCGTTTTTCCTTGGCTACCACCTCAGGTATCCAACCCTGGAATGAACCCAACGCCCATATAATGGTGAAAGAATCAATGGTTAAAAAAGTACGTCAGCAAATAGCAAGCAGGAGGATAACGGCAATAATCTATAATGTCGGTGGGCATTATCTACTGGGGCTTAAAAGATTTATAAATTCATCGAATGCGGCAAATATGTGAGATGTCTCATCAGTTAAAAATGTCATTTTTTTTTATAAATGCACTGTTATTTTGTCGACAGAATAGAAATTCTTCCATGCCGAATAATGTTAGTTTATTTTTGCTGAGGTGAAATTACTATCACCAAAACTGTATAATTAATCAGTCATGAGGCGTGGCTTGTACAGAAAACAAATGTGTATTTAATTATTGGCATAAGTAGTTTTGCATATAAATCTTCATTGCTATACTGTCTGATTTTAATAGGTATTTTTTCGTGGTTTTTATGCTATGGCGCAAGCAATAAAGGCAAAATTTCAGAACATACTTTTATTTATATGATAATTATTCCATGTGAATTTTAGTTAATAATGTTTTATCAAAATGTTTTACAATAATTGCTTGGGGGTGTAAGATTTTATTAGGTCAAACGATACGTTTTCAACATATTAATACATAAGTTATAATACTGCGTGCATTTTCTTCTTCAGTCAAAACGTACGTTACATCTTGAGAGAATATACTAAACTATGGTCTATTCCGTTTGATAACGTGGAAGACCAGAAAAGAGAATGTTGTTTGGGCTCACTGATAAAAAAACAGAGTAAAGGAAACAAAGAAAAAAAGAATGAAAAGGGGGAAAAGGAGGAATGAAAAAAGAATGAGAGCAATGAATTTGAGAAAAAAAAATAATGAGATAAAAACAAAAAATAATAGGTAAAACACAAATAACAATAAAATAAAGAAAGAAAAAGAAAAAATGAGAATAAAGGAAGGTGAAGAAAAAGGAAAGAAAAGTGGGAAAAATGAGAAAAGAAACAAAAAAAGGAAGGCAAAAATTAAATTAAAGAGAGACATGGCGTTCACCGTCTGTTTCAGTGAAAAAAAAAGTTGGCAATGTCATATCTTTTTTACACCATAACAATCCCTCATCAATAGTCGATTATTCGGTCTTGATCGGGTTGAAGGTCGTAAAAATATGTTCGAGACACTACTTTAAAAAACAAGAAGAAAAGAAATGACGAACGGAAGGCAGAAGTGGCGAAAGAATTTATGATTTTACAGTCAAACTCAGGGAAAATTAAGAGTTAGGAATTAGAAATCTTTTTATTTGCACAATCTTACTTCTTTAACGACGATCATTCATATTTATAATTGTTATTGCAATATCATATTGAAGATGTTATTCTAATATTTAATGATGCGATAGAGGTATAAATATGGATATTTTATTTTCGTAGAATTCGAAATGATCTTAATCAGTTATTACGTTTATGTTTATTTTAATAAATAAATACATATATATATATATATATATATATATATATATATATATATATAATTATTATTACGTTAGAACATATTGCATATGTTCTAACGTTATACTTAAAAATAAATATTTCTTTACTCTATTTTTAATTTAGCTGCTTTACAATTAATATTTTGAATGTTTTAAACATGTGTGTGTATGTGTGTGCGCGCTCGCGCGTGTGTGTTTGTGGGTGCGCACGTATTGGGCGAAATAATGACATACAACAAATTGTTTCAAATTTGCTGAAGACTAATTTTTTTTGTGAAAATCTCTACAATATTATTAAGAGCAAAGAGGAAAGTATTCCTTGATTATTTTGGAAAATTTTTAATCCTTTTAAGAACATTCTAACATTTTATTAAATCGTATTTTTTTGTGGTAGCGGATGGACTATAAAATAATAGAAAATAAATTCTTTTGAAATCTTACGAAAATTACAGACATCAATGAAACTTTTAGAAGTTACTCAAAAGGGATTGAAATTGTTTTTTAGAAAAACTCGACGTTAAGTATTTTTCCATCTGTTTCACCCCTTTACTTAATTTTATGAAAATTACACAATCTCTTTTTTTTTTGTAACTCTTATTGATTATATAAGTTAAATGCAGGAGTCTTTGAACAATTAAATCAAACATTTTGGTAATATCGAATTTGCATGTACAGAAGATTTCTTCTGAAACTTAGAATATAAAACACAATGTAAATAAGACCTTATTTAATGTGAAAAGCTTATATAAATATATGTGAAGGGCAATATAGCCTGAATCAAAATATTTTGCAATGAAAAATAAATTATTAAAATAATTGTTTTTTTTTATTACAATTTTAATTACAATAATTTGTAATTGAAAATCTTTTAAGTTTGGAAGTGTTTAAAAATATAATTTAACGTTTTTCTATATGTGTATATTGTTTTTTATAAATGGATTTTCACACATGATATAATTAAAATGTCACTGATTTAAGAAATTTTAAATTAATTTTTTGTTATTGTGTTTAAATATTAGCATTATCTTTCCAGAGAGTCATTTTATTTATTTATCTTTCCAGAAAGACAAAATATCAGATTAAAAGTTCATCAAATTTATGTCACTTTTCTTCATACATCCGATGACAACTAAGCTTTCCTGTCAATAACATCAATGAACACCTGGTAACATGACACACTGGTTTAGAAATTATTTTCTAATTTTTTAAATACGTTTGTTTTCATGTTAAGAAAAGTAATTGTTTCAAATTACATTAAGGAATATTTAAATATTTCAATTTTCCTTAAATTCAAATGGAAAATATATATTAGATTTTTAAATATTTTTAAAAGAAGAATTGGCATCTGTTTACAAATGCCTGAAAATAACGAATATCATCGATTTTGGTATATTACTGGGTATCTTAAACTTACCTTTTGATTAACGCCAAAAATACAATTTCAAGCATTTTCGTTTTTCATTTTAAAAATATTTCTAAACCTCAGGTATCGTAAACCAAGAGACACACTTATATATCTCTAAATGCATATGTATATGTATGTGTGTGTGTGTGTGTGTGTGTGTGTGCACATTTATATGAGCAATCTTAATAAAATAAGATACTCATATGACACACTGTTGATAGCAGACACAGAAAAACTTTCTTGACAACTTAGCGAAGAAAAGCGAGAAAAAAGAATTCAATATAAACTTCGACAAAACTGAATGTATGTTTATCAACCAAAAAGAAGAGCCCAAAATGCCAATTAGAGGTCGACGATACTAGAACTACAGAAATCTGAATACATGGAATGTGTTCTAACTGAGAATGGAAAGTGCGACACTGAAATACAAAGACGTATAGATATTCACAAAGCTTAGCAGATTAAGGGGTTGAAAAATTTCGTTGAAATGAGGAAAAAATACGAAACAGTTACATAATATCTGACATCATTTATAACAACGAATGTTAAAAAATCCTCTCAAAGATACACAGGACACTAAAAGCAAAAAAAAAAAAGGATTTTTATTCTACAGAACAACAAAAAAGAAATTTTGAGCTACGATGTGGTCGAACATATGGTAACGACGACGTTTTGGATATAATGGAAAGAAATATGTAACTTGTACTTAATATCAAAAATAACAACTGATATCTTTATGCCAGGTTATGAGGAAGGAATTTTTTGTTAATAGGATACTTACTGGAAGGACAGTAGATATCGGCTCGGAACGAGAAATCGGGGAGCCGAGTTCGAATTCCTGTTGAATTCATTGTATTCACTTACGCGCAGATACCCTTGGGAAAGGTATTAATGCGTCCCTTCTTTCCAGTTATGGGTTAAATAGCAAGACAAAGCTGGAAACATGATTAAGGCTTCTACTGGGCATAAAGTGGGGGATCAGTTTATTGCTTCATAACAATATAAACTAATCCCCCACTTATTACTACTTAATAATATAATACAACTCTTCCCCCTCCAGCTATGAGTCAAATAACAGGACAGGTTGGGTTCTATAGCCTTGGTCGGCAACCAGTCTACCGCAGAAAGCAATGGCAACCTACTGTGGGATAATCTTCTGCCCAGTCAGTCATGTCTCTTTCGAGACATGATCGCCCAAGCGTGTATCACGTATGGCACTAAACTGACTGGAAGTATAGCTGTTAATGAGCACAGCGGAAAGCATAAATAGCTACAATGGCTTTATGATAAATAACAGAAATATAATACTTATTAACACATAAAGGGAACAGGACATTGTGGGATCATAATAATTTTCTCCCTGAAGAGACAGAGCACATAAAACATTAAACTTGGGCAAATTAAATGATTCAGCTACTTTAGTTTCCTCTCATCAAACGGTCAGTTTTAGACTCAATTGATTATCATTATGTAATTGTTTTCTATTTTTGCCTTAAATTTGGAAATTCGAAGGGTTGTGTAGTAATATGAATCTGCTTTTGGAGTGTATGATGAAACTAGATTATACTTAAAAATATTGCGTTATCCGAGACTACATAAGAATTTTATTACACCCAGACACTCTTTTCTCAAGTGTTAATTAGTTGTCTTACTATCATTGTCTGCGATGTACATTACACCAAGGAAGCTTAAGAAAATTATAATGCTGCACGAACACACTGGCAAGCCTTACAGTGGAATTGTGGATATTTTTGGTGTCAGCAAGCAGTTAGATAAAAAAAACATACTGGATCCATCAGTCCAAAACATAAAGGAAAATGCGGTTGGAAGAGAAAAACAAGGCCAAGAGTGGATGAATAATTTATCTATGAAAGTGTGAAAGTTTCATGAAAGACAATGTTTTTTTTTCAATTAATTAGCACAAAGTTGTGTAATATATATATATATATGGGGGGTGTATGTGTGCGCGCGTGCGCGTGTAATACCATTTTTAGCGTGACCGGATGGAAGTAATTATATTAATTGTATTAATTATAGTTGAACATCAGACTGAAGAAATTGTGTCTGTTCGTATTAATAATTTTATAAATAAAAAAGAAACAACCGAATAAAAAATTGTTAGTTTCAATATGAACGCAAGTAAAAAACTGAATATTTCCAATATGAACAGAAAGAAATAAGAGATCGCAAATCCAAAGTAAAAAAATATGAACGAATTCGTATTCTGTGGGTGTGCTATTTGTTAACCAGCCGTTTACCTGAGATTATTGTTGACAGACGGACACGGCGTGACTAAGAGAACTACAATTAATGCCTGAGATATACCGCAGATAAAAGTAAATTTTTAAACAAAACACAATTTTTAATTGTCGGAAAAGGATTCTCACCAATAAAGGAAATATATAAGTGAAAACAGGTTAAATTCTCGCTGATGAAATGAAAATATTAAAAAAAAACACAGTTTTTGATTGTTACAAAGGAATGTCACAAATAAATGAAATATTTGATAACTACAAAAGTTTCAATTCCATGAGAATAAAATGAAATTTAAAATTTGGTTCGGAAAGATTTATAAGTCTTAAAGCAAGATTTATTGGCATCAAAAGTAAAAAGCCGAAAAGAATTGATGTCACCACAGTGCTGCTCATTGATCGAACCAAGGAAAGAGAAGATAAAAAATGGTGGCTCCACCCCAAGGACATGGAGGAAAGTGATATCATTGGCTAGAAATTTGATTTGGATGAATAGTCAGTCTTCCTCATTTTCCTACCACTGAATTTGGAACAAACATGAAAATAGACCCCGAGGAGGCTAGAGAGGGAGTTGTGGCGTTGAACTGAGACAGAGAAGACGAATTGCTGCCACCGCTACGCACCACACACAAAGACCAACCTTCGGCAGATTCCGTAAAACTTCGATGAGAAGCGAACAAAAATATTTTTGAATCGTCACAAGTTTGAAAACTCCAATTGGAGTGAACTGACATTACCAACCAAAAACTCGAATTAATGATATAAAGAAAAACGCTTTTTTTAGATGAAACTTCCGGCTCCGTTATCGGCTAAATATAGACAGGGGAATTGGCGATTGTTTATATACTTTTTTTGTATATAAAGAATTTTGCTGCAACTTATTCGGGCGTCATTCGATTTAATTATGGTGCCGTTTTCATTCACTTAAATATGCGCGCACGTCCAGTCTGGTTCAACTTGGCGGAGAAGCATCTAGCGGGATTTCAGCGTGACTTCCTTGAGATCGAAATTCATAGCGTTGGCGAGGAAGAACACCGTTGTAATAGTCGACTCGAAGACTAAATACTGAATCAAAGCCATCAACGACCAGGCGCCCGAGTGTCAGTTCATTATATATATATATATATATATATATATATATATATATAATAAAAGTCTAGGTATAAATGATATATTTGTAATAAGGACAAAAGTATATTTTTTCTTTACCATCACGTTTCTTTTTTCATGCACCAGATAAAGATAAATATAAAATTTTTATTTCGTAAATTTATTTATAGATATGACTAAAAGGAAGGAAAAGTTTGAATATTTAATTTGTTCTACCCACTAAAATTTACTTTTTCTAAAAAGAATTACGTCATTATAAATATATATTGTAAACTTTGCCTACAACTCTTACTTGCCAGAATCTTTCTCATGAAATAATTTCGCAAGTTCTTTTATTGATAAAGTCAAATATTTGTGCGCATTTCATTGGAGCCAAGTGAATCAACATTCAATATTTACTGAATGTTTCGATTAATCATGAAAGCCTAACTAAATGTTTAACATTTCTAAATAATTTAATTCAAGACATATATAGTTTTGTGGTGATACCGACCGAGGGACCGGATGTTTGCACTCTAACGACCAGAAAGCAAATGACTAACACTTGTCGGTGCGCATCCGGGTTCGCGCAGATGTTCCGGCTGAAAACTAAAAATTAATTAAATATTAAATTTCCAGTTTGCAAGCCTACGCGAATATTATTTATCGCTCAATGGGAAGCCCAGAATCAAATACGGATATGAATTCCCAAATGATCTGCTGCGATCCAAAAAGAAGATATAAAAAGCCGATACAGAAAGCATCGCCAGACAGACAGACCAACCCACACAGACTGATTTGAGACAGATGAGAGTAATTAGTATCTCCCTTGACCAAGTCAAGTAGCTTACTATGCTCGTCGCTTTCACCTCCCTTTTCCTTCGTCCCTGTCTCAAAACTACTTACTGACCTAAGGAGCGGATACATCACATACATTCCTTATTTACAATGCACCCACATACCTAAGCATTAATTCTCTTTTCAGCATTTTATTGCCATGAACATTTTAATGTCCGTTGGACCCATATGTAAATGATTACTTTAATTGTAAAAACCTTAATTGATATGTGTATGTATAAAATGTTATTTTTCAACTCAATTTGCTTTTCTTGATTTGTAATCATTTTATGAATTATAGTGGGCTATCTACAACGAGGCCAAATTCCGTTAATCTGCAACAACATACCACTACTCTCCTAAAGAATGTCTCCCCACAATAAACTGGAAAAGAATAGATAATCCACTATAGTTTAATAACAGATATTAATATTTGTATGTGTATATTTAAAGTAAACTACATAGATATAGAATAAAAATCAAGGTTTTCTTCTTCAAATTATGTTGATAATGTAAAGTATTGTCTAAATTTACTATTCTTTTTCAGTCAATAATTCAGTTAAGTGTCATGGGCCATCATTTCTTGAAAGCGATATGGCGGACTGGGCAGAACATTTTTCTTCGGTAGGTTGCCATTTCTTTCTGCAGTAGACTTGCTGCCAACCAAGTTTCTTCTTCTTCTATGTGCCCTATCCCTTCAGGACGTAGGCGATCATGGCCCTCCACGTCTCCCTATCCCTTTTGGCCCTTAGCATGTTTGTTCCTGTTACTCCTGGCAACCCCCGTTCCGTCATCCACCCGACCAGGCCCTGCAAATATGTTATCCGCTGCCTTCCTCTGTCTCCCTTTCTTTCCCTCTACCTGGCCAGTCAGTATCAGGTTCTCTAAGCTCTCCTTCCTCATTGCGTGTTCAAGGAACTTCAGTTGTCTCTTCCTGATGCTCGGTATTAATTTAATTTTGTTTGCCATTCTTTCCAACACCTCATCTTTGCTTGCATGTTCAGTCCACGATATCCGCAACATCCTTCTGTAGAACCACATTTCCGCTGATTCCTGTTTTGTCCTCATTTTCGATGATATTGTCCAGCACTCACTGCCGTATTGAAGAACTGACATCACATAGCAATCTGGCACTCTTTCAACCAAGTTTATAGAACCCAATCTCTTGATTTTTATCCCATAGCTTGAAGGAGAAGAGACGGTTAAGATATTTCCCCAGGGTATTTGCGCATAAGGAACGCAACGAATTGAAGTTAAATTCAAGCTCGGCTCTCCGATTTCTCGTTCTGAATCTATAGCCATTGCACCACAACGCAAATCCTTTTCAAATAGTAAGTTTAAAGGGTTTTGTGAATTTTTTCTTTTTGCTGAAAAAAACGGGAGGAAGTTTACGTACTAAAAAAGAATGAAATAATATATACAGAAAGAGAAAGAAAAAGTCGTGTGAAGTTTCTGTTATGCCTTTGGACGTTATGTTGTCAGAAATTGTGTGGTAGATGGTTAAAGACAGTTCCTTTGAGATCGCCGGTAGCTACAACTAAATTCTGTTGAAAAACAATGCGTTACCAAAAATTCTTGTTCTCTACACAATTTATTTATATTTTCGGAGATCTTGTCGTTCAACACCAAAGCAGAACGATTCTTTTTCTTTGTCATGGGTTTTATTTTTATACTACGTCTGTACAGAACAGGTTCAATGAAAGCGATTGTGAAATTTATAAAATGGAGGTCACAGCAGATGTTTCCTTGATTTTTTTTGCTCTTTTTTTAGGTGTTACTTCGTTTTAATGTTAATTGTTACTTTTGTTGTTTCAACATATATTTATATTTACAAAAATATTTTCTTTTGAGCTCTTTTTTATATAATTCACTCTTAGTAGCCACATGCGTTAAGTAGCATTATCACCTTGCTTGGGATGAATTGATTAAAAGAAATAGATTTATTAGAAGATATCAGTATACATTGATAATTTTCCTATTTATTTTTATAATGTGGAAGAAATATTCTCCATAGAAAGTGGAAAATTTCTTGATTCAATTAAGTATACCTTCAAATATCATACTGACTTTTTTTTCTAATTATATGATTTTGGTACTTTGAGAAATTTTTATTAATTCCTATAATAATTAAAAGTCTTCAGTTCCCAAATTCAGTGGAAATTTAAAAACGCCGACTTGATTTGCCGTATAAGGTGTTGGTATATTCTGCGTTAAATCTGCGTTTCAGATGAGTTGTTTGTCTATTGCTTCCGACAAATCTACAGTTGCCGGTTATCAGTGTGATTGTGTGTGTGTGTGTGCGTATGTATGTGCGCGTATGTATGTGCGCGTATATATGTGCATGTGTGCGTATATGCGTGTATACTTTTATATATATATATAAGTGACGAGGGTGGACTTAAGTATTTGTTTGTTTGATAGATTCGGTTTAGCGTCGGCAATTTGCGATCTATCTCGACTGAAGTTGCACTCAGATGTAGATCAAAATTTTAGAAGGATAACGAGGCCTTGAAATTTTCCAGAAAGCCAAAATTATAGTTTGAAAAATATATAATGTCACCTCACAAATTCATGGATCAGTTTATGTATTGATTATAATATAGAAGCGATCACCACACTTTATATTATTTATATCAATATATGTTGCTCACTCCCACCCTAATCTAATAGAGACATTCTACCTTGTTATC
This sequence comes from Ascarosepion bandense, assembly GCA_037127315.1. Lineage (NCBI taxonomy): Eukaryota > Metazoa > Mollusca > Cephalopoda > Sepiida > Sepiidae > Ascarosepion > Ascarosepion bandense. The sequence continues at coordinate 6,817,972 of JBBBDQ010000428.1, read as the reverse complement.
TATGTCTATAAAAGTGATGAAGGTGGACGTTGTGTAAGTATTTGCTAAGTAAATTCATCATATTTTTTATTATTATTCCTTAAATTATCCGAGTGAAACTGCGCTAAACTGCTAGTATATATATATATATATATATATATATATATATATATATATATATATATATATATATTGGTCGAACCTTGGTTCACGAACTAAATCTGTTCCTGAAAGCTGTAACTGATGCTAAATATTTGTAAAATGAAACTATTTTTTTTGGTATTATATATAGCTTAAAACACCTAAAATGTGAACTACCGAAAATGCTTGAGGAAGTTTTCACCGATATTGCCGTCAACCCCATTTAAGCCTACTAAACATTATCAATGTTATTTCCCTTAGAACCCTAACTAAGGACAAATGAAGAGGAAAATGCGCCGAAGATTAAAATTGGGAAAAAAAGCAGAGCACAACACCAGCAACTAAATTCGAA